>OW971957.1:3757201-4383451 GCA_943193695.1 Acrobasis suavella | reverse complement strand
ATTTAAGAAAAGATTTAAGTTGTTGACTGAAAATTGTTATTATCGTGTAAAAGATTTTTTATCTGATAATTTGTAATTACTGATAAGTATATTATGGTAGATTGATAGCTTTATTATAAGTGGTATATTTTTCTAGTATTATGATAGACAGCCTTTCTGAAAATTTGCACACCTGTGTTGGTAAAACATGATTGGATGAACTTAAGACGAAGTGGTAGCTAAAGTGGCGCCCTCATTTGAAATAAATTGTTTAAAACTAAATATGGTTATAATTAAAAATTTGATTCGTATCTATGTCTAGAAAGACCTTTGAACTATTTTATGAATAACCTTTGAAAGTAATATTGGTAGTCCGTCTAGTTTTAAAACTGTTTTCGAAAAACAGTTTTAAAACTTGACGGACTATTAGTAATAATTTCAAAGGTTATTCATAAAATAGTTTAAAGGTCTTTCTAGACATTGATACAAATCAAATTTTTAATTAGCACCATATTTAGTTTTAAATAATTTATTTCAAATGAGGGCGCCACTTTAGCTACTACTTCGTCTTAAATGTAAATATCTTGCTTGTAACTCATGTTTAGCAAAATAAATTTATCTTTATCTTTCAGTAGTTTAGATTTGTATTTACGAAAAGATAATGGTTTAATACGCATATTATAGTATATCTCAACAAAACTGACTTGGCTTTGGCGTGTGTGAGTATGTGCGACTTCAGGTTGGTGCTCTGCGCGAACTTCTTGTTGCAGCTGTCGAACGGACACACGTACGGCCGGTCGCCCGTGTGGATGCGCACGTGCGTTCTGAAAACGAAACACGAAAAACAATTAAAAAGCTAATATCCGATATGGGAGCCATATACCGCTAACAAGAAACAAAAGATTTTTTTTACCGTCTCTTTTTTGTATGTAACATACGAATGTAATATACATTTTTTGCATATACGATAACTCGAAAAAAATATCGACATTTTCATACTAAAGTGTTCGGGCGGCGCGGCAATTTGTATGAAAATGTCGATTTTTTCTTCGAGTTTCAAGCATTGGTCCCATAGGAAAAGTTGTTTATATTGACGGTACGAGTTGCTCCCACAAGGATCGGACAGGGTTTTTGTTACAAATTGTATATTGTAGCCAATATCACCCCAACAATAATGACGAATCGATTGACGTATCATTTGTGAATATTGGACAACTGATTCGGATGCTACGGTGGAACAGACATACATACATAGACTGCTAAAATCATTATCCTTCCAAGAGGAAGGATAATGATTTTAGCAGACTGTTTTTTTTACCTGACCATGGCAAAAACAAGAGTTTTTGCCATGGTCAGGTAAAAAAAACAGGTTTTTTGGCTGGAAATCAAGGGTTCAGTTGAAGTTTGCTTCCAATTGTTTTGCAAATTGATTCTAGTGGACTTTATAATAAGAAATTGGTGTAGATTTTTGTTTTAAATGCTCATGCTCATGGACAATATGTAAAATGGTTGAAGTGGATGTCATAGTGCGACTGTAGTGATATTTATTTGCGGACTGTGGTGGGCGTCTATAGGCGCCAGACGCCACCAGAAGCTCTCTTGAAGCAATCAAAGGACCTGCATTTACCTTTGATTGTATAGTTAGTTAGGGTTAGGTTAGGAATAAAGACGTGAAAAAATAAAAATTGGCTCTAAAGGACGAGCCGTAAAAAAACACCTAGATATGTATTCAGAATAACCAGTTTATGGAACAAGAATTAATTTTATCTTGTAATGTAAGGCATGAAATTCTGGCCTCATTGATTAATGTGCCTTCCGAAGCACTGGCACAGCTACAGATGATTTTTAGCACTTGTAGTCACTAATTATAGTAAGAAATGTTGTTACCTGAGATTGAAATCCAGTGAGAACCTCTTCCCGCAGCCTTCGAAAGTACACTGGAATGGTTTCTCCCCGGTATGAACCAGCTGATGTCTCTTCAGCTTTGAACTCTCCACAAATGCTTTGCCTGAAATTTATTTTTCTACATTACATTTATGCTATCTAAGGCATTTTGCAACTATGGGATATTTTGCAACGTAACGCTTCATTTTATGAGTCAAGAGACCAGTTGTCCCCACTTGAAATTTGTCCCAGGGACAGTTTGCTCCTTTTCATATTCCTTATTATTTTTTATTACTCAATTATAGCCTTTATTCAGAATGAGAAATTGTGCTAATTCATTTTCGATCTTTCTTAAACGCAAACAAAGAAGATAATGCTTTGGCAGTAAAAAATGCTCTGCGCTACTCTTCGCCATATGTGCGCCGGCCTTAAATCTCTCATCTGAATCTGAATAAAGGCTATAATTGCCTGATAATGAAATACATTGGGGCCAATTCACTGCGCTTCGGTATATATTATAGGGCTATGTGAGGCCTGTGCCACTCCCCGTTTAGGTATTGAAAATATACATACATTATTACTATGCGCGCGACGACCACTCCGGAGTAGTAAATACAGTTATACGAATTGTTTGTCCAGAGCAATAAGAATCAAACTAGCTTGCCATGGATGTCTAGCTATCTAAACGAAGAGGTGTTCTGACGCGAGCTAAATAAAACCATTACGCTAAACAAATTCAGTAGATATTTGTTTGAACTTCTTTTTTGAGTGAGACTTCTTTACGTGAGAACTTGTACTTATTCTGTTAAAATAAAATAAAAAAAGTGCGCCGGTTCTTATGGCAAAGGTCTTCTTCAAGTGTCATTACCAGAGATCGGAATCATGGGTGCTATTGCTTTTAAAAGTATGGATATGACTATATATTCTATAAATAAAACAATCATGATTATGTTATTTCAGGACATATTTTAATCGAAAAAAATAGATTTATCCTGAAATCACATAATTATGATTGTTTTATATACTTAGTACCCAATTAGATTCTCGAGAAATCCCGGAATTTGTCATATCCATACTTTTGATAGCAATAGCAACCGTGATTCCGATCTCATTACGGCCAATTCTCTCTTTATTGGGGAATTAGTCCAGCAGTGGACTGATATAGGCTGATAGAGAAGATAAAGTACTCACCACATTCCGCACAAACATGTACCCTGGGTCCGTGCGTGTGTAAATGTTTCCTCATCGCCGAGTTGTCTCTAAACATTTTGGTGCAGCCTTTGTGTGGACATGCTGAAAACAAACAATTGGGTAAATGGTTGGATAAAACGTCAAAAAATAGTGTCACTTTTCGTTGATCATATTGTCGCGAACGAGATAAACGCAAAATGTTCGCGAGCAAAAATTCGCGCAACATCGTCAGTATGGTGCAAGCGAAACTAGACAAGTTGTTTGGCAAGTTGCACTCACACACACACACATACCGGCGCCTCGACGTTTCGGCGACATCGAAATACATTCATAAGTGTGGGGAATATTCGAGAATAATGTAGACCTGTATATCGGCGCATTATATATGCGATCGAGTGCGCACCACGCCAGTTCAATACGAGCTACGAAAGCGATTACTTCGAAGGAAACCGAAGCGAAGGCTAAGTAGGCTTTACTTAGGGTTCCGTAGTGAATAAAGACCCTCATACGAAGTTTGGCGGATTTCTCCAAATCTCGAACCCCAGTTTCGTAACAAAATCCATTTTCAACAAGATGTTGGATTTATTAATGCAGAAAAACTCATAGGTATTATTAAAAATTCAAAAAAGCATGAAGATTCCATACAAAACGTTTGTTTTGACGTTTAGAAAAAAGTGTCTGATTTGACTTATCGTCATCTAGCGGATTGCAATGTCAATATACGATAAAGAATATTTTTAACCCCCGACAAAAAAGAGGGGTGTTTTTGTTGTAGACATAAATAAAGACGACAATGTCTGTCTGTATGTATGTCTGTGGCATCACAGCTCTCGAATGTAGGGACCGATTTCAATGTGGTCATTTGTTTGCGTGATAACAAGTTTCCTTTCGGTGGTGCTCAGTTTTGTTTGATGGAAATCGGTTCGGGTTTTTTGTTTAATTTGGCTGGCAAATAAAGTTGTTCTCAAGATATGGTCACAGACAGTTTGGGATAGAAGGCACAAACCAAGTCTACCGGCCTAGAATAGAACCACTCTTGGTTTCTTCCTGTGAAAGTCGTAAGAGGCGACTAAAGAACTCTATAAGGCAGAGGTCCCCAAACTTATTTTGTCAAACGTCCACTTTAAAAAATCAGTTATTTTGTAGTGCCCACCATTTTTTTCACCATAAAAACCTGAATCACATATTTGTCTTGCCTGTAGTTTAATTCAACCTATATTCTAAACTAGACTTTTTTACAAGAGAGAGCAATAATAATACATACACCAGTACATTAAAATATGAAATAGCTGAAGTTATAAATCACTCATTGCTATAAAGTTATAACAAAGTTGAAAGTAAATAAATAAATAAATACGGACAAAGCACTAATTCATATAGAGGTGAAGATTTCTTTTTTAAGATTTAAGGGTAGACCAGTTAAAGTTGTTTACATTGATTAGTATCGGGTTGATACCCCCTTTCCGTTACACGTTGTATAGATAAACATCCAAGACTCAGGTCAATCTTGACCTGACCGGGGATCGAATCCGGGACCTCCGGTGTGACAGCCTGGCATGACGACTAGGCCATAGAGGTCATCAACAACAACCCTTATTTTTGCTACGAAAGTGAAACAATAGAATATTTGAGCCCAGAAATTAACTAATTCTTACCTATGGTTCTGTCTGCCGATTCTGGCAGGGGTTTCTTTAGCCTGATCTTGTGTCCGGGCCGCGCAAACTCTGCGAGTTGTTTAGGGTCTGATAGGTCTAAACCTGAAAAATATAATAGAGGAATTTGTTACTTTAAAGTAAATTTTTGAGACATTTACGAGAATACACGTGGAAGGGACACACCCGTAATAAATCTTATCACGGGCAATACTAGATCACTTAAGTATGAAACTATAATAACTACCAAAACACAAAAAAAAATCGGCATTTCTATACAAAAATTTTTTTTTGCTGTTATTGTAAAAGTTATCTAGTATTGCCCGTGGTTTAATTTATTACGGGTGTGACCCTTCTACGTGTTGAAATAGATAATGGTACGGAATCCTGCGTGCGCGAGTCCGACTGGCACTTGGCCGGTTATTTCCTATACGCTACACTACACCTACGCCGTGGGGGGTCACCGGTGACCTATCATCATAATGTCTGCAATGATGGCGTTCAAGGTGCTAAAACGTACTGTCGCATCTGGCATGACCATCTCCCTCATCGCTATAACGTAATATGTGGATGGCCCCGAAGCCCAAATACCCACCTGGCATAGGTTCTCCGCCCAGTATGTTCTTCTTGCCCGTCATGTACTCCGTGTAGTCGGGGTCGGGCTCTGGATTTGATCCGTCATCTGAAATCAAATAAATGCACATCATTACTATGAAGAATTTATCCGTTAACATACAAATACAATAAACAGGGTATGAAAAAAAATTCGCTATGATTAATATCATAGCAAAATTTTTTTTACTATGTAAAAAGACCACCCTAGCTGAGTGCGACAAATATGTCATTCCTCACAAGAGCAAAAGAGATAGCGATCCAATTGACATTGTGACAAGTTTTGGTACAAAACTTAGAAGCCACTAGCGGCTTGGCACAAAAATCGTCACACGTAAATTGGATTTTTCAAACTGTAAACTGTCTTTACAGTTTGAAAAATCCAATTCATGTTATCTTACCTTGGAAAGATGGTAATGTACTGCTTTACCAATTGTTCGTGTAGTAGGTACAAAAATATTTGGTTATCTTGTACCATAGATCTATGCTTTTAATACAATCTTCATCTTATCTCGCAACATACAGTTTTTTGGCCCGAGGATATAAATAACATTCTTTACCATCGTCTTCCCCTGTAGCCCACATGGTGACACTGAACTCGCTCTTCATGGTTTTGATCTGAACTTTATTCTGCTCCCATCTCTGTTCTTTTTATCTAAGTTACACTACAGGCCTGTGCGCAACAGTGGGACACAACGGATTAGTAAAAATAAATCTTTACCATCGTCCTCCCCTGTAGCCCACATGGTGACACTGAACTCACTCTCCATGGAAAACACAGATCAAAAGATCTGAACGTGTTCCTGCCTCATCTCCGCTCCTTTTTATCTAAGTTACACTACAGGCCTGTGCGCAACAGTGGGACACAACAGATTAGTAAAAATAAATCTTTACCATCGTCCTCCCCCGTAGCCCACATGGTGACACTAAACTCCCCCTCCATGGTTTTGATCTGAACTTGTTTCTGCTCCCATTTCCGCGCTGCCCCTCGACCGGGGCCTGTAGTCTCCATTATACCCATTGGCACTTCACCTATAAAAAATATACAATTTGAAAGGTTTTCAAGTCGAATTATATTTATTTCGTGGCAAAAGGATCAGCCAATACATTTTTAACTTTATTAAAAATGTAATATGAACGAAAAAAAAATTTGCATCTTAAAACGATAATCTGACATAAACCCATCTTGTGTCTCATTCACTCTTATTTGAATTTACTGTTGCAAGAATGAGACTTCGCTAAACGTACAGTAACCTATTTGCTCCATCCATTCACCTTTTGCACGCCAGCGCTTTTTACGTTACTTCACCCCGATGTGTCAGTCCCCGTTTAAATATCGAAAATATACCTACATTAATACTATGCACGCCGCCACTTTGAAGGGGAAAATTCAGTTACATGAATCGTTTGTCAAAAGTAATAAGAATGAAAGCTTGCAATGGATGCTAGGTATCTAAACGAAGAGGTGATGAGTTCTGACGCGAGCTAAATTAAACCATAGCACTAACCACATTAAGTAGATATTTCTTTGAATTGCTTTTCTGAGTAAGACTTCTGTATGTGAGTGCTACTACTTATTCTGTGTATTAATTTACTAAAATGCCAACTTTTCGTATAATAGGAACGGGAAGAGAAAGCCAACAAAACGAAAGAAACCAGATACAGGGGGCTTGGTACTTGGGGAGGTAGGTATCCTTTCCTCCAGTCATTTCAGCTGCATAACTTCCACTGCTGGACGTGGGGCCTACTTGTAGGCAATTGTTTATAAACTTACCAATTGGCATCAAGTGGTGTATGTTTGTGTTGTTGCTCGTAGCTCGTGGACGGCCGCGGCCTCGGCTGAAAATAAAAAAAAAAACATCATAGTGATTATATTCCACAAGAAACATAATTTGTAGCTAGAGCGAGTTGATATGCTCGACCGCCACAAAGGGATGATCTTCCCGCCATGTATGGTTTTTGCGCGGGGAACCGCGTCTCCGATGGTGCATATATTTTTGTTTTTTTTTTTTTTTGTAATGGCAGATATAGATTGCCTCGGACGGCATTTCCTACTTCACCCGGACAAGGTTTGAGCAGCGGGCCAGAGGCCCGGCTTCCTATATTTCTCTACTAACCGATGGTGAACAGTCGGAGTTTGTATATATAGTATACAGGGTTACTGGTAACTAACTCATAACCTCTTAACATCGAAATCAGACTCCCCAGCACATTATACGAGATCTGCAAGATCTGCAAGAAAAAAGGCGAAAATTGCAGAAAAAAAAATTGGCTTCCCATACAAATTCACTGATCACCTGGTCGAGTTTCTATGAAGATTCCTTTTTTTTTCTTAGATTTTTTTTATTTTTTTTCTTGCAGATCTATATTATGTTAAGATTCTGATTACGATGTTAAGAGGTTTTGCGTTAGTTATCAGTAACCCTGTATATAGCAACCGGAACTCGGAGATCGAGATGTTGGATACTGCTGGCGCCATCTCGTATGAGTCTTCTGAGCTGTTTTTACGTGGCTTCATTCCATGTCTCGGTAGTACTTGTTAATGGCGTAGAGGTCGCCACAGTCAATGCAAAGTAAACCTAAATGTAACAACTTTAAGACCTGCTTTCGCATTCCAGCTAATGCTAGTACGAGGTTGCTACACGGAGTTATACCCATTCTCACTGCTACCAAAATGAAGAACTACTTCATATTACTCGTCTTAACCAATTTACACTTCGCAATAAAATTGCACCTAAGCTCAATTAACGTAAGAACTATTTCTGCATACATACATGACAGATTCTTCCAATGCAATGTGAACCTAAACACAATAACTTTAAGTACTAGTTTCGCACACCTAGTAGGGGATTGGTACACCGAGTCATACACATTGTCGCTGCCGGAGAGAAGTATTTCTTCATACATATTTGGTAGGTATCCACATAATGCACTGTGAACTTAAATTCAATAACTTTAAGAACTACTTTCGCATACCTAGTGCTAGTAGAAGGCGGTTGGTACACCGAATCGTACACATTGTCACTGGAATGAAGAACTTCTTCTCCGGAAATGCCCGGCAGGATGACCTCCTCACTGCCCACTGAAATTTTATAGTCTGTCAGCAGTCGCCGACAAGCGAAATGTCATTATGATGTTAGTCAAACATGTTGTTCTATATTAATAGTACTAAAATCAAAGATTATCCCCTAAATTCATAAAAAAGTACAAACGTTTGCTAAACCTATTTTAGTTAAAATATGTTTTGTCTCGTTCTTTCAATGTCAAATATTGGGAAGAGGAAAAGAGACAAAACATGTTTTAGCTAAAATAAGTTTAGCAAAAGGTTGTATTTTTTTATGAATATGAGGGTTAGTATTTACAAGTAGTGCAGATTTGCCACCGAGTGACAGGGGGTAAGAGAAAGACATTAATGATACTAAGTATGTATATTTTTTCCTCGGATTATAGGAACACTTTAAGTATATGCAATTTGAAGTGTGCCTATAACCCGACCATGAACAAATCGGTCGTTGATAAGGACAAAACACTCCTCTTCTTTTAGAAATTAGACTATCTCGCTCTATCAGGCCCTTAACTAGAATACACTTTTAGTGATCATTGTTAAATTCAATTTAATGAAAAAATTTAATATTGAAAAGCATTTTAATGCTAAATGAGTATCTGTCTTGTTATTAATCACCGAATAAAGAATTTATTTTAGATTGCGCACTCTTTCTCTCTTTAGTTGCCTGTAAGAGATTCTACAAGAGGCTCATTTTAGGTATAATGTTGTCCTTATAAGTATTCCGAAATTGTAAAGTCTTTTGGAGCAATATTTTTTTTTTGTATTGTATTGTAATTTTTCAATTTTTATTTTAATGTTGCCACTGAGAAGATTTACTGAGATATAAGATTTTCTTCCATGCTGGTTCAAGATTCAAAGATTCAAATGTTTATTCAGTAATTAGACCTTTACAGGCACTTTTACACGTCAATAAGTATAATTTATGTTACGTGTAAAGTATATTAAAATTTAATTTATTTTTAATTTTTAATTTATTTTTAAAGAAAAGCTACCGATACCAGCGCTTTGTAACGACCACCGCTGAGAAGAAACGCCGAAAGAAACTCATTTTCACAGTATTGGTCGCCTACTCGCCAGAAGGGCTTTGTCATATATTATTCATCATCATCTTATAATTGTCTTTTAATTAATAGTCTAGTAGAAAACAAAAAATAGAAGCCGATTGAGAGAATGGGCGTTTTGCATCATGATAATAGGTGATACAGCTAAACTAGTAACCTCTATCACTATTTTGATTCCTTTTGCTTCTTTTTGCTTACTACTACTTACACACTAAAACTTACTTTTGGACTAATTCATTTGTGCTTATCTATCATTTATTTATTAACTAGCTGCGCCCCGCGGTGTTACCCTCGGTATATATAAAAAGTAGCCTATGTGTTAATCCAGGGTGGTAACTTCCTGCATACCAAATTGTATCAAAATTGGTCCAGCCGTTTGCGCATGAAGAAGTAACAATCATACACACTCACAAACTTTCGCCTTTATAATATTAGTGTGATTGACCGAGCGAGTGAATGTCTCAGTTTCGAGATAAAATGCTTTTGCCGACTCTCTCGTTCTCGTCTCGGTCTCGTTGTCGTTCTCGTACAGGTCGCATTTTTCAACCGTATCTCGTGAAATTTTGTGAGAAGGTTCGAAAAGTACACATAATTTTTTTGTGGATTAAATTTTTCAAAATGGCGGAGGAATGGAGGTTGCAAAATGTAAAAATATCATATATCAGCCATTTCGAAAAATTTCAAAAATGTCATAATACATTTTTGTTACCCCATTAAGCCGGGGGTGACTCGCGACAGACTGCTCACAGAGCCACTATAGTCCATTTGGTTAGGTATTTAAAAGAATGTAAACAATCTTGACATGTCTTTTTATTGAATATAGTTCAATAAAAAGACATGTCAAGATTGTTTACGTTCTTTTAAATACCTACACAAATGGACTATAGTTTAAAAGTTTAAAAGTGGCCTTGGAGTCTTGCAGCCTGGGCTCCGTGAGCCGCAAGAGCCAAAATGCTCTGACTGCCCCATTAAGCAAAAAGGAAGAGGAAGTCCACAGCAGTCTGCTTTGGGAGAAAAAATGGAAAGTGGTAAGCACATACGTACAGGTTCAACCCTCCCTCCCCCAACTACACTATCATGTCTCACTTTTTTTTTGTGTATGTAAGTGGCCAACACTGGTGTCAGATTTTCAGGCTGCCAAAAGCCATCTGACATAGCTTGACGACTGCCATACAATGATGACAGCCGGACCAACGGCTTACACGTGCCTTCCGAAACACGGAGGAGCTCGAGAAATTTTTGTGCCACTTGTGGTCACCCATCCAAGTGCGGACCACGCCCGGTGTCGCTTAACTTGCGAAAGCGCTAGTAATGCGCACTCCCGCCGGGCCCCCGCGCTCCTCAAGACAGATCAGACATGAGCCGACCCTCCCGAAAAATTGGTCTGGGTGGCGACCTTTGGCGACCTCAGCTCACCTTCCTCAAGATGCTGCATTCCTATGACCTGCTCCTCCACTTCCTCGTACTGGTCGTCAGTGATGTACTCTTCATACTGCCCGGTCTCTATCTCTTCGTACTAAAAACATATTCACAAATAAATACGGAATATACCGCTAAGTGTCGAACCACACGCAGTGTATGATGCGCGTCTAGTGATGGGTCTAGGGCAAAAACAAATTGGGCAATAATGGGCATAAACGGGCGTATTGAGCAAAAAAGTTTACGGCCAAATAAATGTCAGACCACAGGGCATTATTAAAGTTATGAACTTATGATTAACTAAATACCGATGCTTATTTTTACAAAAAATAAATCATTTATTTTTTGTAAAAATAAGCATCGGTATTTAGTTTAATAATAAGTTCATAACTTTAATAATGGAACATCATTTATGACCACGTTAATTAAAAGATTTACACTACTAATGACATAAATTACAAACGTCCGATACGAAAAATGTCCAAAATTTATAGCTTTTATGCGCTCGCACTGCGTCGACTCGAATGGAGAGCCGAATGAGTGATATTTTGCCTACTCGTAAGTATAAATTTCTTGTTTTTCATTGTCAATTTATTACTCGTAATCTAATCATGTTTTTTGTCAAAAAGTAAATAAAAGTTCTATTAATGTTTTTGCCCTGGCAATGGACATTTATTCGGCATTTATGCAATACGCCCAATATGCCCTTGCGTAAACCCATCTCTATTCGCGACGCATATATTGCGTTACATAGAATCTACCCACCGTTCATATCACGCAACACTTGCGCGGGAAGAAATTCTATGATTGACGCAAGATGCATAGCAAATCATAAGGTGAGGAACAGTGATTTAGCTATAAATAAATAAATATATACGGACAAATCACACAGATTGAGCTAGCCCCAAAGTAAGCTTAAAGGCTTGTGTTATTACCCAACGATACTATATTTTTATGATAAATACGTATATAGATAAACATCTAAGACTAAGGACAATTTAAAAAAGGCCATTTGTAACCTTGCCCTGGCTGGGGATCGAAACCAGAACCTCCAGATTGACGGTCTAGCGTATTGACCATCACACCACGGAGGTCGTCAAAAAAGGTTGTCAAAAAATCTTAAAGTCCGATAGCAAAATGGGTCGATGATATCAGAAAGACTGCGGGTCGGACACAATGAGTGTAGCTCAGGACCATGGTAAATGAAATTCACTGAGGCGTATTCCCAGCAGTGAGAGGTTCAAGGCTGATGATGATGATGGTGTGTACTCTGTCTACTCCTAAACCTATAGTCTGACCTTAACCCCGACCTGGTCTTCCCCGTCGATCTCCACCATGCCGCCGTGGGTGCCGATCTCCACCTCGCACATGATCTCCTGGTTCATCATCTTGGACCGCTTACAGCTGCACCAACAGACATAAGAGTTGTATTAAACCCATCGTGAGACAAAATATTTTTTTTTTTATTACATAACATAATGATATCGTCGACATAGGTACATGGTTAGCAGAAGATTGTGATAGACTGGTGTCTGAACTAAGCAAAGCTTGTATCTCAGAACACCAGACCCTCCACAGTTGAAGGAAACAGTTGACTATTGTAACCTTATAAACAGCATTCTGTAGATTTCGAAATTAAATACAGTTGGAGAAATTATATTTAAATTAAGTTCTTCAAATAAATAAATCGCCTGGATATGTGTGTGTAAGTGCATAATAAATTGTGCATTATTTAATTTTAAACAGCTAAAACTGTATAGTAGTAAATTTAGTGTAAAGCGGGCTTCGACGCCGTCGCGTCGGTTCAACGCTCCTAACCCGTGTTGCCGTTTTGATGGTCTCGCAGGCACAAGAGTGAGAAACATCGAGCCTCAAGACCACAAGTCATAGGGGATTTACCGTAGATCCCGCCTAATGGCGGCTTTCACGGGAAATCATCTAAATATTCATAATGTAACCAGTCAATAACCATATTTCTTTGACTTTTCACTTAGACAACCTGTTATAATTCCAAAATATTATTTGGGCGATTAAAAATTGTAATTATTTGTTATATCTATCATTAATGGAGAATTATTGAAGGAAGGAAGGAAGGCTTTTTGCCCAGCAGTAGAAAACAAAAAGGAAATTTTAAAAAAAAATCGTAGATATCAAAAAGTCGCTAGATTATCTTTCTGGGGTCTAAATGAAGAAAAAAAATCGCTATAAGACTTCAAAAATCCACTTAATCTAGCGACAAAGCCGCTAAAACGGGGCAACACTAACTGAAAATAATCTAACTAAATCAATCGAAACCTTTTCCAACTATATTATATGAGTTTTAGTTGTGTTCATTAATTTAACAAGTGTTTTTTTTTATAAAATAATAAAAAGATAAGTGGGGGTGTAAAAAGGTGAAGTCAAACCCTAGATTTTTTGAAAGGCTCAATGTTACAGTCTAATCTGTACAAAATAAAAATGTTCCGCAGTGAAATTGGGTACATTATGAACCCAATTTCACTGCGGAACATGTTTACAAGAAAAACTACAAAAAATATATTTATGCAAATAAAAAATACATGTATATTGCCATTACTTGTAATAGATAATAACTTTTATTTGGTTCATTCATCTAGTAATTAAGGGTCTACACATAAACATTTTTTTGCTGAATGCATGAATTGTCAGCTTTAGGTAGCTAGTAGGGATTAGCTAGCTAATGAATTCTAAGCACCATTATTAGGTCTTTGCCTTAATTTTAAAGCCTAATTAACATTAATTACAGTTTTGAAACCACATTTGCATGTCCCATGCTTACAGAGAAATTTTATCTGTTCAAGTATTTTTCAAGTATTTTCGGGGCACATTGATGGTTTTTCAAAAAACCTTTCGTTTGACACAAATGATACAGTATTTAGTGACTCTATGTTTCAAAAATGGCAACACATGTCTGCAATCCATTATGCTTTGATGTTGCCATTTCAATGGAATCTTGTTGTTCTATTACCTATAAGTAGATCATTTTCATAATTACATGTGCAAATTATATGTATTAATTATAATATTACTGATTGAAACCCAACCTCATTGCATCCTATGTAGGTAGGTAATGTAGGTCACAATCAAGATTACTATATACTAGTGTCGCAATATAGGTAGTTTACATGTAGGTGTAAATAAGCAGGTTGAAAACATTATCCTCCTTCTTTAGTCAGGAAACTTTTTGAGGCACAATTTTATGGCTGTACACATGCAAATTTCATTGTCTACAATAAAAAAAAAGTTACGAACTGGTATTTGATAACAATGGGTCATTTCATTTTATTTTGATGTAAATAACTCATGAGATGCAGTTATCTTCTTATCTGAAGCTATTTTTGGACTGTATGCTGTTGAATTACACAAATACGCTAATTTAACTAGTCAGTTGACCATAACAGTGTTTTAATTATGTATAATCGTGCCTTGAATGCGATCATTATACCTAATTGATGACTCGCAATATCATATTACAGGCGGTAATGATATGCATCGATCTTTTGTTTCCTTCGGAAGAGATTACGAAACGATTTACTGCATTAAATGCTGCAATAACGGCAATAACTGTGAGAAACCTCCGCAGCTCGCAGCAGGTGCTACACAACTGGCCCGACCGGCCGGAGCCGCTCCTACCGATTTTCTAGATAAATATAAAACAACCACGCCAATCATCACAAAGGCAAAACCCTCACATTATGACCTTCATTTATTCCTCTAGAAAAACATGATGAGCGACGTAATTTCATAGAAAATACGAAACACTTGTTACGATATGTCAAAAAGTACGATGTTTTTGGTGGAAATAATTTACCTCTATTTATCTTGTAACAAAAGCTGCACGGCCCCCTGGAGACAGATATGGACTGCTGCGCAGGCACAGAATATTTTCACTCAATATTTACCACGATAAATGCACCAGACTTTAGTGAAAAAAAGTTCGCTATTTAGGCTGAAAAATATTTGAAAATTACGCGAAAATGTTTATAAAATATGTCTGCCTAAACATGGCGTCCAAAGATGTCCGACCAAATTCAATATGGCGAAGCAAAATGGACGCCCGTTCGCCCTCGAGAACACTGCAGGAAAGATAGGGCAACTACATACGTCAAATTTCGAGAAAAAAATGTGTCATTATGTTGCCATAGCAAAGAAAATATATAAAAAATGTGATTTCCTTCACTTTATCCCTTTGTTTGTATTTATTTTTACTGAAATAATTTACGAATACGTACTACAGTTTATAAATCTCTAGAAGAATTTAATTTCTTTATTAATTTTTGTATTCTATTACCGTGTTTGTCAACCCTAATGTCAAAGATTCGTTACAAGCGCCATCTACATTGCTGCAAATTAAACTATCGTGTTAACATTGGCGCTACTATAGTGTTATTTTTTAATTTTTTGTATGTAATATAATTAGTTCAGAATTTGGCCACCAGCAAAGATAACTTTGTATAAAAGAATGTCACTGTCAATTTGACGTACCAACCCCACTTCCGATGGAAAATCGAGGAAACGCTATTTTCTTCTTTCCTCTTCCTGTGATTATTTAACATCTGTCAGCTGAGGGTTTTTCAGGAAAATATTAATAAAATAACAGCATGGCAGTGAGATTATTTTCCAAGTTGAGGGTCCTCCCTGAGATCAGGGGAGGCGCCTATTCCAGTGCGGCGGCCCCAGCTACATTGTCGGATTTCGATATGCAGCACAAGACCCCAGTGATTAGGAAACAGAAACTGATCCCCAAGGCTCAGTACGGAGGTCGTCATGCAGTTACCATGCTCCCTGGTGGAGGAATCGGCCCAGAATGCATGGGTTACGTCAGAGAAATTTTCAAGTAAGTTATCTTTTTCTCTGCAATATGATATCTATCATGACTCTCAATTAACACTACTCAGCTAGAAACTGCGCCATAAAATTAATAACTTCTGTTATATTTCATAGCATACCATAGACCACTATAATATATGGGTCATTCCATGTAACGGGTGTAACAGGTTGAACACTTTCAACTGGTAATTTAATAATGTTTTATAACGGAAGCATATTTATTTTAAAGCTTAATTAAGAGCCTTTTAGCCTGTATAAATTTAATAATAATTTAAATTTTCTGTAAGTTTTATACTTTTCGAGAAAATCAGCTGCAAGAACCTGTAATGGGTGTAACTTGATTTTACGTAAGGTAAACTTCTGGATGGTGTGACAGTTTTGCTAAACTCTGCGAATTGCCTTTGTTTTATGAATAAAAATTAAAGTTAAGCTGTAGCTAAATTAACTACGCGCCATCTACAACATTTATTATAGAAAAACTAGCGATAATTTAAAATATACGTAAATAAATATTTGCGCGTAACAGGCGTAACAGGCTAATGTAACGCGTACGAATGAGATACTTTTTAACATTTTGTAACAAAATAAAGTAATGATGTAGAAACTCGAGCAATGTAATTAAATTATAAATTTAACTTTAGGTTTACTTTTTAAAAATGTCAATACGTTGATAGTTGTAGTTTGTGCCCTTTTTTGTTTAGAATTTGCCTGCCTAAATCGTGCTCTGGACGCTCGAATTCTATACTTTGATCAAAGGCGAATTTAAAGATTTGGCGCCCCCGGCCATTTAGCTTTGCCGCCCCATTAAGTGATGATAAAGTATTTCATCAAATAACAAAAAAGCCTCTGTGGTGTGAAATTGAAAATGAATCTCTTATACACTAGGTAGGTAAATATTTTCATTTTTTCTGTGTACAAATTGGCTGGCAAAATCGTCAAAGTGGGTGTCATAATGTATGGTATTGTTAATAATTGGTTGGGGACGAAACGTTTATTAGTTTTTAATTAAAATTAAAATATAGTAAAAAATGTTGTAGCAAACAAAAAAAAAACACAAGAAAAAAATGGTGAAAAATTATTTTTGTTACATTTTTAGTCAATTCATATGATTCAATGTATAAAGAATTACTTTAGCAGCTAATTATGTAAAAAGAGAGTACTTTAACAAAAATTGGCATAGTAGCATTTGACATGGAATGACCCATATATATTAGACCCCGTTCTCTTGTTGCATTGACATTACTTTCTTGTAGAGATTTGATACTTTTAATTCATCGATTAGGTATTGAAATATCATGGTATTTAATTTTGATTTAGTTATTGAGGAACAACAAACTGTTACATTAATAAAGTCTTAACAATCTAACAGTTATAATATTACATATGATTATAGGAAGTGGTTATAAGTAATTGTACTTTTGTTATGTTATACGTCACTTGTCAATGAGTCATTAATAATCCCTTCTAACTGATAAAAACGTAAAAAAATTGGGATAAATAAAAGCCACGGGTAAAAAAAATGTGGTGGTATTCGTATTTCGTTAGTTGTGAGCTTATGACTTTAATTTTTAGTCAATAATGAATATGCTCTATAGAAAACAAAAACATTTGTGTGTAATAATTATTTTGATACCTCAATTAGTTCCCGAGCTATGGAGAAATTGTAAATGCGGCTATCCGCATGGCGCGAGTTTCGATCTTTGCATGTGACATCAGAGAAAAATGCTCGCGTAGCACATTATACGCTCCGGTACCGTTGACTAGTAAGAAACTTTTCAAATTCGTTTTGTAGTCATCTGAATATCATAAAAAAATGGGGTATATTTTTAGGTTTTTGGAAAATCATACATATTTTTAAATAAAAAAAAGGAAATAATAGAGTCATGCCTACAGAACAACTTACTTATTCAGGTAGGAAATCGGGGAATACATTTATATGGATAAAGTGCAGCTTGGCGATGCTCTTAACATTATTCATTACAAAAAACTGTGTACATTTCTACATCATCCATCACACATAGAAAAGACGAGGCAGTTTTGTGACAGATAAATACAAATCCATATCTATGGCAACACTGGCGAGCCGCGAGTCCGCCCAACTCGCCCACAACCCCCTTTAGCCCGCTCGCGCTTGTGCACCGTCCGTTCTGTATGTTCTACCAAAGGACACAGACCCGTAAGCGTCGTCTCTTCGTGTCTGCGCCCTGTCGGTGCCCGTCTTTTCTGTGTGTTCTGCTTTGCGACGCTTCTAAACTTTTTTTATGAAACGGACGCAGACACACGTCTGCGCCCCGCCCACGTCTGCGCCCCGCCCACGTCTTACGTCTTTTTTTGTGTGTCCAGCGCTTAAGGGTTTTGGTGAGTATAAAATGTCGATATCAATATGTTGATAAATTCAATGTTATAATCCCTACAAAAATACGACATCTTTGCGACAAGATAATGGGATCTAATAACTCCTTAGAAAATATCACGGGTTGTGATTTAATAAGTAGATTTTGTAATTTAAATTCGAAGTATAGGTCCATTTACACAGTGCAAGTTTCTTGCCTGCTACATAGAATTTAATTGAAGCAATACACGACTTGCATGGTTCGAAAAAAAACATTAAAAAAATAATTTCTTGCTTCAATTAAATTCCATGCATCATTTCTTCCTTGAATTAAATTTCATCCAACGCGCAAGAAACTTGCATTGTGTAAATGTTACTTCTTACTTCCCTTGAGGGCATTTTTCTGCGATTTGCCCTGTATTGACTGGACCCACTTTGGGTGGGGAGCGAACTTCAGCCTTAGTTCTCAAACTAACCCAGCTCCTGCAAAGAAGCTTAGAACGCCTGCTGGCGCCCTGCATGCCTCCGTTTATCTGGGCCTTTATAGTTTTAGTATTATTGAAATAGGTCTAGTCAGGGATTAATACAGAAATACTGAAAGACTAAGGGAATTGGCCAACAGAGAAGAATGACCTTAAAGAAGATGGAAGTAGCTTTATTCACTTTCCATTAACCTCTCTAGACCCACCTTTTTGTAGACGCTCTCAAGACCTGGACTGGGCAGTAGGAAATGCCATCTGAAATTCAAGATGTTATAGTTGAACTAGTCGATACTTTGTCTATACAAATTTCCTACACTGTTTGTCATATATCCAAAACAAAGTAAGCACCGGCATGTCTTAATTATCTAAGATTTTAATAAACTTTATTTTTAATTGATTACTGTAGCCCCCTTACTACCCCTTTCCCAAAGGACTTCACGTATTTTTTTTTACGCGGTCATTTTACTATTATATAATATATAATTTATCGTGCATTTCACCTCACTGCTTCGCCCGAACACAACTTTAGGTGAGGCAGCATGCTGTTAGGCCGCGCCCACCTGTGAGTTCGAGCCCACGGCTAGTTCAACCTTAAGTAGCTAATCTAATAATAATGCTGTCGTATTTAAAAATTTTTTTTCAAATACGACAGCAATCAATGCAATTCTTGAAAAAAAAAGAGAAAATGTAAACTCAAAATTGAAAATGGTTATCTGTTGTCATTATGTTTTCCATAATGCTTATATCACATTTGTTCAGGTACGTCGGAGCTCCAGTGGACTTTGAAGTGGTGGATATTGACCCCACGACGGACAACGATGATGATGTGCAGTACGCCATCACTACTATCAAGAGGAATGGTGTAGGTCTTAAGGTAAGTTCGATTATTAACCACCTACGCAAAACAAGGAGTGTTATAAATTTTACGTGTCAAAAAATCGACAACGATTTATTTATTTAATATAGACGAGCAGCTTGGAGCTGATATGTCTATTTCACATGGTGCTGAGAGTCATAAAGTCTTTTCACAGTTTATTAATTTTTTAAACGACACTATATTAGTCCTTATTTTGACGACCTCCGTGGCGTAGTGGTCACCATGCTAGTCCGTCACCCAGAGATCCCGGGTTCGATCCCCGGTTAGGGCAAGTTAGAAAATGGCCTTTTTTAAATTGTCCTAGGTTTTTGATGTTTATCTATACATATACATATGTATTTGTTATAAAATATTGCATCGTTGAGTTAGTATCACATAACACAAGTGTCGATCTTACTTTGGGGCTAGCTCAATCAGTGTAATTCGTCCCTATACAATATGTAAAAAAAAAACCTGTCCGATCCTTGTAGGCGCAACTCAGACCGTCAATATGAACAACTTTTCCTACGGGACCAACGCTCGAAACTCGAAGAAAAAATCTACATTTTCATACAAATTGGCGGGCCGGCCGAACACTTTTGTATGAAAATGTAGATTTTTTTTGAGTTCAAGTATTTTTCTCATAGGAAAAGTTGTTCATATTGATGGTTTGAATTGCACCTTCAAGGATCGAACAGGGTTTTTTTTACATATTGTATATTTAGTTATTTATTTATTATGGCTCTATCGTTTACAAAATAATGATTTTGCCAATTTCATGGTAAAAGATGACACGATAATGTATATTGAAGCAAAAACTGAATTTATTGACATTTGACCGGTAATGCTTCTTAGCTACTGTACAGTTGTATCTGCCACACTGAAATAGCTCTTTGGGGCCTTCCACATATTACGTCATACTGAATTTTAATTTTTCGAACTCCCCAAAATTGTATCCCAATGGACGCCACGCCATAATATACGGTTTTTGTGACATAAGAAATGAGGAAATTCGTAGAAGAACAAAAGTCACTGACATAGTCCAGCGGATAAGCTCGTTGAAGTGGCAGTGGGCGAGACACATGGCGACCGCGTACTGGCAAGCGAAGCGTAGGACACCCACCCTTAAGGTCGCTGGAAAGCGCTGGATGCAGGTCGATCTTGATCGTCATTTTGGAAATCCTTGGGAGAGGCCTGTGTCAAGCAGTGGACGTTATGCGGCTGAAATGATGATGATGAATGATGGACGCCACGCGAAGGACACAGAAAAAGGGGCAGGCCCTTGAAAAGATGGAGAGACTTTCCAGCCGTACCTCTACGGACCAGACTAATAGGGGACAGAGAAAGATAGAATCTGTTGGGGGAGCCCTACACGTCTACAGGTTGCACTAATGCCGATGATTAAAATCAATCAAAAAAATATTTATTGTTATATTTTGTAATCAGTATACAACATTTAACAATAATATGTTTTTCTCTTACCCCCGGTCGCTCGGTGACAAATCGATTTTTTTTACTAGCCTGTTGGTGTTATGTCCAACTGCAACTGCAAAGGCCTCCCCCTTCTTCCGCTCGTCTCTGTCCTCCGTGATCTCTTTTCATTCTATGGCATAAGAATCGAGGTCATCTGTCCATCTCGTCCGATTTGCCTCTACTTTGTCGGCCATCCGGCAGCCAGAACGTACAGGTAGCGACACGAAACTCTAGCGCTGACCTTGCCTGCGCAGAAGTCTAAAATTAGTACCGTACCCGTCAAAGATTCAAAGAGTCAAATGTTTATTCAGTAATTAGATCTTAACAGGCACTTTTACACGTCAATAAGTATAATTTACGTTACGTGTAAAGTATATCCCACCAAAAACATACCTGTTAAAAAGGGGGCCAAGTTCCTATTGGCTAATTGTTCGCCTAAAAAGGATTGAAATCCAATCCAATGCCAAGTTTAGATGCACTTTAAAAAAATCTTAAATTATAATACTTCTAAATTTGAACTTGGCAGGTTTTCGTGCTGTACGTAACACTTGATTAATTGTATAATTAAATTTATTATTTAAATATTTAAATTAACCTGGCAAGTTAAAATTTAGAAGTATTATAATTTAAGATATTTTTAAAGTGCATCTAAACTTGGCATTGGATTGGATTTCAACCCTTGTTTAGGCGAACAATTAGCCGATAGGAACTTGGCCCCCTTTTTAACAGGTATGTTTTTGGTGGGATTTCAATACTTTTTTTCGAGAATACGTCCCTTTTTTTCTTTTAAGATAAGATATCAAAACGTCGTAAGTGTAGAAACAAATGCCCATCGATTTCTTATCAACTTTCCATATATACTGCAGACGAAAAACACAAAATCGCATTTCAATTATACCGCTAGCCTCATCAATCGAAAGTAATAAGCCTGATTTTTTAGATAAGCAGTATTTAATATTAAGCTATACAGTATGCATTATGTATACATGACAATATTTTATACCCCCTCCCTCCTCTCCCCTCCTCCTCCTCATCGTATTCTCATTGTATCACTGGTTCATAAATATTTTTATTAAAAATGTGATATTTGATTGAGCCTTATCACGCTTGACCGATTTCTTTAATTTCTTAATTTTTTTGTTAATCTACATATAAAACACGACCTGCGTGCCAAATTTCATAACGCTAGGACAATTGGAAGTGGCCTAGAGGTTTTGATTACCGGTCAGTGAGTCAGTCAGTCAGTCAGTGCCAAAATTAGCTATTCACAGGGTCATATTTCAGGATCTACTGAAGCTATATCTATGAAATTTGGCATACTGCTTAAGTACTAGTCTATGATTACGTAGGTTCAATTTTATTTCTGTACTTGCAATAGGCACTGAGTTACAGGGGGGGGGTCAAAAGTGGGTCGAAACGGTTCGTGTAAATAGTGCACGGCATGCGCGCGGCCTGTTGCTGGAACTTGGCCTGCGCACTACCGTGCGCTTTGATTAAAATATAATTAATTTTTAAAGAAAAGCTACCGATACCAGCGCTTCGTAACGACCACTGCTGAGAAGAAACGTCGAAAGAAACTCATTTTCACAGTATTGGTCGCCTACTCGCCAGAAGGGCTTTGCCATATTATTTTTTTTAATTATTGAATAATATAATACAATGTTGACACATTTAACATGTAATGCTTGTGAATGAGTTAACAAACATAAATAGCGTAATAAAAATATTAGGTAGTCAAAAAAAGCGAAGCCGAGCTGACCACTCCCTCCCGGCAGCACCCGTTCACGAGTTGACGCACGGATCAGCCATCGTTAAACTCAACCATATTAGAGGCAATCTAAAGACTCCACAACCAGATTGGACCGTGCGCAGTATCCCCTCTACATGTCGCTCAGCGCTAAACTTACGTGCCGCAACGTGTAGCTAGTTACGCCCATCTTTCTGGGCGCATTCGACAGACGTGCCCAGCCCAGTTCCACTTCAGACTTAACGCAGCTCTGTGTTTCGCACCTTGTCTATTCTACACTACTTGTATATTCTCCTATTGACTACCTCCGTGGCGTAGTGGTCACCAATCACCATACTAGTCCGCCGTCTTTGAAGTAGATGGCCACATAACCGTAGCCTGTTGGCATGAAATTTGATTGCAGGGCAACATCGAAACCAAGAGCGAAGCCGCGTACGTGACGTCACGCAACGTGGCGCTCCGCAACGAGCTGGACATGTACGCCTACATCCTCAACTGCAAGTCGTACCCGGGCGTCAGCTCGAGGCATAAGGACATTGACATCCAGATCATCAGGTTTGTTGTTTAACCGACTTCAAGATATGAGGAGGTTTGCTATAAAAAGTATGGATATGACTAAAAGCTCCGGGATTTCTCGAGAATCTAATTGGGTAGGTACTAAGTAAATAAAACAATCATAATTATGTGATTTCAGGAAAAGTATATTTTTTCCGATTAAAATATATCCTGAAAACACATAATCATGATTGTTTTATTTATAGATTATATAGTCATATCCATACTTTTGATAGCAATAGCACCCGTGATTCCGATCTCTGCTGATTATTCTAAGATGGCTGGACCGATTTGGTTTTTTTTTTTGACAAGACATAATGGTCTCATAGAAAATTGGGGGTCATTTTGGTTTTTAGTTTTGAAGAATTCTTATTAGTTTTAAAAGTCATCGTGTTTGCCACTTTCCAACACATTGTCTAGTGGGGTATTTTTCTTAGTCAAAAATAAATTATTTGGTACTGTTAAGAAAATAAAACGTCCCAAAATAATGTCACTTGTCATTGATGATATCGATTTTAACGTGATTTTAGGTTTATTATTGCAGAAAAACTGATAATAAGAGCGCTATTTGCCTCCAAGAAACTGTGACGTCATCTGCCTGTATTTCATACAAATCCCATAGAGAATGTAAGTTTTGACGTTTAGAAAAAGTATCTGATTTGACTTGTTGGAAAATAGCGGATTTTTCAAACTGCCTTAAAGCATCTGACATAGCTTAAGCCAACTGCTTAACTTGCCTTCCGAAGCACGGAGGAGCTCGAGACATTTTTATGTCTCTTATGGTCACTCATCCAAATGTGGACCACACCCAGTGACACTTCATTTGCAAAAGCTAACAATGCGTACTCCCACCAAGCTACCGAGCTCCTCATGCTTATCATAAAATTCAAAGTAAATCGGACTTAGCTCCTTAATTTCTTCCATGCTGCTTTTGCAAGACTATCATGTAAGATCTTCCCATCTAACCTGGATATTTGATTTTCAGACAAAACACAGAGGGTGAATACGCCATGTTGGAGCACGAGTCAGTGCGCGGAGTCATCGAGTCGATGAAGGTGGTCACGGCGAGCAACTCCAAACGAGTCGCGAGGTTCGCCTTCGAGTTCGCCAAGAGGAACGGCAGGAAGAAGGTACGCCATTGTTTCACCTCCTCCTCCCGCTTGTATCGCCCCTTCTACGAGGAATCATGAGGAACGGCAGGAAAAAGGTATGCTATCGCCCCTTCTAGTAAGCAAGAAGAAGGTGCTATGGCTCACTCCCCCCCGTCCTTTTATCGCCTCTTCTACAATATGTAACAAAAACTTCGAGTTTCAAGCGTTAGTCCCATAGGAAAAGTTTTTAATATTGACGGTCTGAGTTGCTCCTACAAGGATCGGAGCAGTCGTTAAAGTGGTTCGAGTGCCATGTGTTTCACTTCCCCCCCCCCCTCCCCCCCCCATTTATCTATCTTTTTGATACTATGTTTTCTGTGTTCTGAAGTATTTTGTTATACGACCTAATGGATTATATGCAAGTACTATAAAAAGAAAATGTGTAAACTTTTTGCTACAGAAATGTACCCGTATATTTATTTTGCTTTATTCCAATGAGAAATAAATTATTAAACGTTCGTCTTTTTCAAATTCCCTCGCAAATTTTCGAAACGCAATGTAATTGGCGGAATCGTGACGTCACCGTGCACTGTCAAACGTATTTTTCTCAGGTGACTGTGCTGTCACTCAGAAATTAAATAAAGATATGTATTTTTTAAAAATTCCAGGTGACAACGGTCCATAAAGCGAACATCATGAAGATATCCGACGGCCTGTTCCTGGAGACGTCTCGCCGCATGGCCAAGGAGTACCCCGAAATTGAGCACAACGACATGATCATAGACAACTGCTGCATGCAGCTGGTAGCCAAGTGAGTTGTTAATTCTGTTACACAGTTACAGATGAATAGTTACACTATAACATAGAAATAGTTACACTGTAGCCGAATAATCGTTACACGTTAGACAGTAAGAATAATAGTTACATTTTAAAGAAAAATAGTTACACTGTAACAGAAGAGTGTCATTCTGAATTTCGACTGTTAGTAATAATAGCTACACTGTAACAGAATAATAATTACACTTTAATGGAATTATAGTTACACTGTAACAGAATAATAGTTACACTTTAACAGAATAACATATACATTGTAACATAACTATAGTTGGAATAATAGTTTACGCTGTAACAGACTAATAGTCTTGGACTAAAATATTATCAGACGGCCTGTTCCTGGAGAAGTCTCGCCGCATGGCCAAGGAGTACCTTGACACCTGAAATTGAGCATAACGACATGATCATAGACAACTGTTGCATTCAGCTCGTGGCCAAGTGAGGTAGGAGAAAAAGGAATCAAAGTGAAGTAAGGTCAGCGCCCCACGTCACGCTGACTTATGAGAAGTTTCCTTAACATTGATTTACAATTTGACTTCATTCCTTATTATATATTATGTAATGACATAACAATGTATTTCTCAGACCACATAGGGTTCCGTACCATAATCTATGAAAAATCACGTTTGTAGTATGGGAGCCCCCGATAAATACTTATTTTATTCGATTTTCAGGGTTCCTTACCCAAATGGGTGGAAACGGGACCCTATTACATAGACCGTCCGACTGTTTGTCTGTCTGTCACCAGGCTGTATCTCATGAACCATTATAGCTAGACAGTTGAAATTTTTATATATGATGTTTTTTTGTTGCCGCTGAACAAAAACATACTAAATCTATACTATAATAAAAGGGTAAAAAAAATGTGTCTGTACATTGAAAATTTTTCCAAAAAAAGTTGTCCGAAGAAGAACTTATAAGTTCAGTATTTGCGGACCTTCAGAGCATAACACACCAGAAAAGTTCTTGGTTATGTGAACGCGCCATATTGACATCAAACAATTAAAAATCAAAATTAATAAAGAACTTATGACGCAAATTATTGTTAATTTCTTGGATAGTGTTGTTGACGACGCCACCAATTATCCAGTTTAGTTTCTTAATTCACTTGCAGCAAATGGACTCTCGGCTCACAAAATAAGTCTTAATGTTGGAGGGCCAATAATGCTGATACGAAATTTGACTCCGCCGAAACTGTGTAACGGAACCCAACTTAATGTCTCAGCACTGTATGCCGAAGTTCAGCGGCTGAATTTCAGCCAGTGCATGCCTGCAATGTTATTTGCATTACTAGCAACACGTAATGCCGAACTTCCGATGTTTTTGCCGTACCCGTACCCGTACCCGTACCCGTACCCGTACTCGTACTCATACCCGTACCCGTACCCGTACCCGTTCCTCTCCCGCTCCCGCCGCCGCCGCCGCCGCCGCCGCCGATGCCGCCGCCGCCGCTGCCGCCGTCACTGCCGCCGCCGCTTCCGCCGCCGCCACCGCCGCCGCTGCCACCGCCGCCGCCGATGCCTCCGCCGCCACCGCCGACGCCGCCGCCGCTCCCGCCGCCGTCAATGCCTCCACCGCCGCCGCCGCCGACGCTTCCGCCGACGCCGCCGCCGCCGCCTCCGCCGCCACTGCTCCCGCCGCCGCCGCCGCCGCTCCCGCCGCCGCCGCCGCCACCGCCGCCGCTCCCGCCGCCGCCGCCGCCGCCGCTGCCGCCACCGCCGACGCCGCCGCCGCCGCCGCCGCCACCACCGCTGCCACCGCCGCCACCGCCGCCACCGCCGACGCCGCCGCCGCCGCTTTCGCCGCCGCCGCCACCACCGCTGCCACCGCCGCCGCCGCCGCCGCCGATGCCTCCGCCACCGCCGCAGCCGACGCGTCCGCCGCCGCCGCTCTCGCCGCCGCTGCCGCTGCCGCCGACGCCGCCGCCGCCGCCGCCACCACCGCTGCCACCGCCGCCACCGCCGCCGCTGCCGCCACCGCCGACGCCGCCGCCGCCGCTTTCGCCGCCGCCGCCACCACCGCTGCCACCGCCGCCGCCGCCGCCGCCGATGCCTCCGCCACCGCCGCAGCCGACGCGTCCGCCGCCGCCGCTCTCGCCGCCGCTGCCGCTGCCGCCGACGCCGCCGCCGCCGCCGCCACCACCGCTGCCACCGCCGCCACCGCCGCCGCTGCCGCCACCGCCGACGCCGCCGCCGCCGCTTTCGCCGCCGCCGCCACCACCGCTGCCACCGCCGCCGCCGCCGCCGCCGATGCCTCCGCCGCCACCGCCGCAGCCGACGCGTCCGCCGCCGCCGCTCTCGCCGCCGCTGCCGCTGCCGCCGCCGATGCCTCCGCCGCCGCTGCCGCCGCCGCTTCCGCCAACGCCGCCGCCGCCGCCACTTCCGCCACCGCCGACGCCGCCGCTGCCACCGCCGCCGCCGCCGCTCCCGCTGCTGCTTCCGCTCCCGCTCCCGCTTACGCTCCCGCTTCCGCTTCCACTCCCGTTCCCACTTCCGCTCCCGTTTCCGTTCGCCGCAGACGCGCCAAAGACGGAAGATTGAATTCTCATATCGGCACATCACTACTGTCCGGCGTTTCCTCCGAACTTCAGCGGCTGAACTTCAGCTTATTTAGTGTGTCATCCCCACCGAACTTTAGACACTGAACTTTACCCGCTAAACTTCGGCATAGTCTGCTGAGACACTTAAAGTTTACTATGAGTGGTGCCAGTGAAACTGTATTTATTCCGAGTATGCTACTCATCCCCAACAATTTTCCTTTTGAAAATACACACTTCCATGTGTTTACTTGCTTTGCTATGAAAATAAGTCACAGTTTTAGAAGCTTAAAGCTGCTCATGTCGATCTAAGGACTGGTTTTTCGCATGGCCAACTTAATGTGGCTTTCTCCAGGGTTAGTAACACTTCAGCACTTTTCATATTGGCTCCCGAAGGAAAGAATTAAAATAATATTGACTTTTAACTCCTAACACTGTTATAAGTACTTTCTTATCTCTCTCTCTTTCTCTCATTAGTTTTTATTTATATTAATACGCCGGAGTCATAAAGTCCACGCGAACGAAGTCGCGGGCATCAGCTAGTAAGTAATAAAAGAAGTGTGAAATCTCCAAATCTAACGACACCGAAAGACTTATTTATCGAAGATTTTAATAAACTTTATTTGTTATCGATAAATGTAGTAGTTTGTGCATAAAACCCCTTTCTTCAAAGGACCTTACGTATTTTTTACGCGCTCGGTTTACTATGAATTTATCGAGCATTTCACCTCACTGCTTCGCCCGAACACAATGTTAGGTGAGACAGTATGCTTTTAGGCCGCGCCCACCTGTAAGTTCGGGGCCACGACTAGTTCAACCTTAAGTAGATATTTCTGAATTTATTTTCTGAGTGAGACTTCTGTACGTGAGTACTAGTACTTATTCTGTGGTTAAGTATTAAATTTATATAATTTATGTCTGTTGTTGTGTCCAGGCCGCACCAGTTCGACGTGATGTTGATGACCAACCTCTACGGTTCCATCGTCTCCAACGTTGTATGTGGTATCCTGGGAGGAGCCGGCCTGCTGTCCGGTCGCAACTACGGTGACCACTATGCTGTGTTTGAGCCAGGCACTAGGAATACTGGTAAGATTCGTTTTAGGTTTAATAAAAATCATAAAAACATACATTTCCAAACCAAATTTTATTCAAGTCGCTACTTTTAATAATTCAAATGAGATCGGGTGGTAACCATGGTAGTCCGCCAACTAGAGGTTCCGGGTTCGATCTCTGGTTAGGGCAAGTTGGAAAATGGTCTTTTTCAAATTGTTTGGGTCTTGGGTGTTTATCTATATATGTATTTGTTATAAAAATATAGTATCGTTGAGTTAGTACCCCTTAAAACTAGTCTCGAACTTACTTTGGGGCTAGCTAAATCAGTGTAATTGGTCCCTATATATCTATTTATTATTTATTATAATAGGGTCCCGTTTTTACCCTTTGGGTACGGAACCATAAGAAGTATCTGATTGGTCACAAACTGCGGATTACACCGGTATTTCGTTCCATTCTAGGTACCGCCATCGCCGGCAAGAACATCGCCAACCCCATCGCCATGATTAACGCCAGCATCGACATGCTGGAGCACCTCGGGCACCACTTCCACGCCGGCCTCATCCGTCGCGCGGTCAACAAGACCATAAACCAGGACCGCATCATGACACCAGATGTTGGAGGCACCGCCAGTTCTACTGACGTGGTGAACGCTATCATAGGTAACATTGGACACTCGCAGGAGTAGATAGCGGTATTTAAAGCCTCTTAAAAGAATCGACAAAACCTATCCAATAACTTTTCAAAATGTGTCCCACTGATGTAGTGAACGCTATCACGGGTAACTTTGGACTAGCAACGGTATTTGAGCCTTTATAAGTGTCGTTAAAACTTATCCAATCATTTTGCAAAATCTATCCCTCTAATTTGGAGAACGCTATCGCAGGTAATTTTGGACTCACATAGTGGTAGATAGCAGAGGTATTTAAGAGCAAAACCTTCATTATTGTATCATTAATGCCATTCGTTTTGAAAATCCCACTTCTGATGTCGGGGACATCGTTAATCTACTGACTTTCGTCGTGAAGTTTCAACTAATATCCCATTTCTGATATTGTATCGAATTTCCTGTAATAGAAATATTTTTTGAAATATCGTACTAGAGATAGTATCATTAAATTTTCTGCCAATTTCGAATATTCACTGATTAAGTACAGCAGTAGAGTAGACAGAAAAATCAATATTTAATTGTATTACTTTGTAATTTGGTGCAGTCAGCAAAATAGGTAATTTTACATATTTTTTCTTTCAGTACACATTTCTAAATTGTGTTTTAAACAATCGGCAAAACCAGTTTTTTTGCTGACTGTATCAAATATTATAATTTTAGACAATAAATTCATTTTTAAGTTTAACCCATTGCCATTGATATAGATCTTAGAATCAGTATTCACGTATTCACATAAGTATTTATTTTATAAAAAAAATTAAATGATCTTTTTTTTGTATAAAAATAGCTTCGAAAGCATTTTTTGTCGACTTTTTTTTTCAAATGTTTGTAGTTACCATAAGTTGTACCTCTAGGTATTTATTTATTTTAGTGTTAAACCTCGAAAATAAAATGCCGTATTGTTAAAATTGTAGTTTCATTGCTTTTAGTTATAGTGCAGCTGAAGATATTAGTATATAGAAACAAATAGCAATATCACTATGCTTAGTTTATATCCTTTTAAAAAATAAGTTACCACTTCTTTTGGGAAATGGTGAAATATGGGAAAAAAAATCTCTTCCTTCACCATTGGAGGCATGAATGGAAAAAAAATATACAGGTAAGGTCTTTCAGGATTGTGGCAAGTGGAGGCCCTACTCTCACGATAAGACCCCGTTGTCTTGTCGCATAGACGTCACATTTTTATAGGGACATTTCATATATCGACTTTTTATACTCATCAAACCCTTACCTTACACATCTTTAAGTTACACGGACGATGTAGAATTGTATAGTTTCTTTGGAATTTTTTGACGACCTCCATGGCGTAGTGGTCACCATGCTAATCCGCCACCCAGAGGTCCCGGGTTCGATTCCCGGTCAGGGCAAGTTGAATTGTCCTGGGTTTTGGATGTTTATCTATATATGTATTTGTTATAAAATATAGTATCGTTGAGTTAGTATCCCATAACACAAGACTCGAACTTACTTTGGGGCTAACTCAATCAGTGTTATTTGTCCATATATATTTATTTATATATTATTTAAAAAAAAAAATATTGTAAGAAAATTATGATACGATACCGAAGAATATTTGACGACCTCCGTGGTGTAGTGGTCACCACGCTAGTCCACCCAGAGATCCCGGGTTCGATCCCTAGTCAGGGCAAGTTGGAAAATGGCCTTTTCAAATTGTCCTGGGTCTTGGATAATTATCTATATAATATGTGTTTGTTATAAAATATGTTATCCTTAAGTAGCATCCTATAACACAAGTCTCGAACTTACTTTGGGGCTAGCTCAATCTGTGTTATTCGTCCTTATATATTTATTTATTTATAACTGACAAAAGCCCGTATTTTCATACTTTTTTGTCACATTTTTATATTTTTTTAATGATTATCTTTGACTCTTTGTCAGTGACATATAAATATAACTCAAGTGCAATTAAATACCATCGATATTTCAATAGTCTATAAATTAAAAGTATCAATCCCTACAAGAAAGCAATGTCAATGCGACAAGATAACGGCACAGAATAGAGTATATATCTGTACTGTGATAACGGGGCGTACTCACGATACAGACTTGACGAGGCGAATCAGGAGACCTTTTTTGAACGCGGGAGTCAGCGCAGTGAAACAAAACATATTCCGTCTTATTATAAAACCCAGACTAACTTTGTTACTAGGTTTAAACCATTATCCTACCAAATCAAGTGGACATCTAGTAACATCACACTATTTCACCTGTCAATATCAACTTAATTTTGGGCGGATATTGGTTTAAACCTAGTAACAAAGTTAATCTGGGTTTTATAATAAGACGGATAGTTTCTAAGTCACCACTCGCGTTTCAAGTCACATTACACCGTATGTTAGAAACCGTCGCGTCAGAGGAAAATCATATTCTGTTCCACAGAAAACTTAGCAATGGTTTTCAAGTTCTACATAAAAAAAGCGTGAAGCTTATATCTATAGATAAACGCAAAGGTTTTATAGACTTTTGTAGCGCAAACGAGTGGTCAAAACCAGTGTTAATAAAACTAAATCAATGGATTTTTATTCCTACTTTAAAAATTTTCAAAAAATATTCCATCTATTTTAGGCTTTTCAGCCATGTAAATACGAGTTGTCAAAACCACTCGTGAGTGAAACTAAATTGTTAATAGATTTTTTAGCCCTAATTTTTTAGGAAGTTTGTTAAAAAGTATCCAAACTTTTTTTAGACGACCGCCGTGGCATAGTGGTCACCGTGCTAGTCCGCCACCCAGAGGTCCCGGGTTCGATCCCCGGTCAGGGCAAGTTGGAAAATGGCCTTTCTCAAATTGTCCTGGGTCTTGGCTTGGATGTGTATATATATATGTACTTGTTATAAAATATAGTATCGTTGAGTTAGTATCCCATAACACAAGTCTCAAACTTACTTTGGGACTAGCTCAATCAGTGTAATTTGTCCCTATGTATTTAGACGTTTCATCGGACATAAATGCTTCATCAGATGAAACGAGCCTAAAAAAAGTTAGCCGCTAACCTACAGGCATATCTTCTTGCAGGGAACGCCGAGGTGCTTGTGAAAGACGCGCCCCGCATGTAAATTTAAGATGTCCACTTTTAAAGAGGCACTAAGCAGTTGCAGCCAAAATCAGCCTTGCCAAGGTAAAACTGTGTTAGCCAAAGATTACGACTTTAACAGTCTTATTATAAAACCCAGACTAACTTTGTTACTAGGTTTAAACCATTATCCGACCATTATCCATTATTAAATCTTTAATCTGGAGGGCAGTCTCTGGCCTTAACTTGCAGATGGGCCTGGTACTTCAAACTTTGGATGGCTTTGAAATGAGGACAAGATGTAATGTGTTACTTTTGCATGGACTTATTGAGGATAGAAAATGAAGATCTTAACTCTGTTTCAAAACATAAATCAAGAGAAGCTTCAGTTACCAGATCTTAGCCTTGTTCTATATTACAAGCTATACTCCTTGGGAAAAACTCCAATGCAGACAAGCCTCGGCCTGTGTTATTCCGGTTTGGTGACCTTCAGTGGCGTGCTTTTCATAAAGATAAGTACAAATTTTCCTACCCTGTGCCAACCTAATAATGACAGCAAAGTGAGAAATGTACCTATTTTCTTCGATATGGAGCCGTTCTTATAATTTAAGTAATTATACCTATATTTGACGACCTTCGTGCCGTAATGGTCAACACGCTAGTCCGCCAATCCCGAGGTTCTGGGTTCCATCCCCAGCCAGGGCAAATTGAAAATGGTCTGTTTTAAATTGTCCTGGGTCTGTATGTTTATCTATACAATGTGGAAGGGACATACCCGTAATAAATCGAACCACGGGCTATTGAAGATCACTATAGTATAATGAAATTAAAATAAAAGTCAAGAAACAAAAAAAAAATGGCATTCCATACCAAATGTGCTGCCATCCGGTTAAGTGTATGAGAATGCCATTTTTTTACTGTTATTTTACTTTCATTATACTATAGTGATCTAGTATAGCCCGTGGTTTGATTTATTACGGGTATATCATTTTCATGTTGTATATGTATTTATCATATAATAAAGTATCGTTGGGTTAGTATCCCATAACTCAAGCTCAAGCTTACTTTGGGACTAGCTTAATCTGTGTGATTTTTCCCTATATATTTTAATTATAAATACCTAATTTATAAGAACGGCTCTATATTTTATAAGGTACCCCGATCAATAAAATATCAAAAAAGTAATGCGCACGTCACTAGTGATTTTAACACCAGTAATCAAAGGAAGGCCAAGAAGAATCTAAAGGGCGGCGGTCTGACTTTGCCAGAATTTTTAACAGCTTCTACAAGGCTGTCTTTGTTGAGGCACGAAAGTGTTTGGAAGTAAAGGGCTGCTGGGTAGCTGAAGGCAGGATTTTGATTGCTTGCCCGGATGGTTCGAGACGCAGAATCACTTCAATGGCGGAACTTCATGACGTTTTACTGGTGGTGCCAGCTGGCCTCAGAGGACTAGATAGGCCTGACTATTTTATCTTAGTGCAAGTGGTCCTACGTTATTTGTTCTTGTATATAATGTCCCCATTTTGTATATTTTATTTAATGTAACTTTTGTACCTAATGTTCTTTTTATTTATTCTATTTTAAGCCGTTGGTTTTAAAAAACTACGGTTTTCGGTTTACTTACTTCTTGCTTTCTTTATTTAAGCGGTATTTAAATAATAATTAATCTATGAATTAATCTTTTTAATCGAGATTTTAGTTGCAAACTTATAATGTGATCCCAAGTAGCAAAATTATCTTATAACGAACAGTCTATAAGCTGAAAGTCTTTAAGTCGTCTCATAACGGCACTGTTTTGGTAAAATATCATATAAACGCACTTTATAAGAGGATTTAGCTAATATGCCTACAGTCTATGTTACTTGGTCAGGTAAACGCCAATAAAACCAAATATTATGGCTAGTATAATTCTAAAATTATAAATTACCTTATAATGATTAATTATAAGTGTGTAATCCTTATGACTGTCATATGTTTTTTTATATACAACATACAACAAGTCAGCCATATTTTATGTCAACAACAAAACTCATTTGTCAAGGACAGCACATCCGAAAGTGCGCGTGGTTCCATTCAAAATTTTACTTTAGAGAATTCGGATTGCATTTAAATGTAAATTGAATCTGAAATGTTTTGTTAGTATCAAGTATCGTTCTAAAATGTATTTTATTCTTTTAATTCACACTTTATATTAATAAAACAATAAGTTATAAAACAATCAAGTTTTATTACCTAATGTTAGCTAATAATTTCATATACTTACAATATGTAACAAAAACCCTGTCCGATCCTTGAAGGAGCAATTCAGACTGTCAATATGAACAACTTTTCCTATGGACCAATGCTTGAAACTCAAAGAAAAATTTGACATTTTCATACAAATTGCCGAGCCGGCTGAACACTTTTGTATGAAAATGTCGATTTTTACCTAGTTTTAAGCATTGGTCCCATAGGAAGGAAAAGTTGTTCATATTGACGATATTGAGTTGCTCCTACAAGGATCGGACAGGGTTTTTGTTATATACTTATTGTATATTGCACGATGAACAAAACCGATCTACATGCATAAAATTCACCATAGTTAGTCCGGCAAATCTAGGAAAGGTGTTACTAGTCATTACGGAGTACTAAATTATCATGATGGAGAAAACTAGCATCAAATATAACCTTCATAAATATTTATTTTTTGAAGCACCTTATATAAGTTAAGTGATTTGCTTTAAAGAAGCTATATAAAAGAAGTGAAAAAGTGATCCAAAGTTATTTTAGCACAAATTATTTTTAAAATCACGGGGCATTGAAAATTCATTGCAAACCATACCTCATATTCCTCATAAAAAATGAGTTGCCACCCATTTTCAATTATTTAAGACACAGAAGTGTAATCAGAAAAATGGAAATTATAGTTTACCTTTTCAAATTGGCAGATGATGATAAAAAATATGACGTTTTAGAAATATCACGCCCAGTTATACTTTTTGTAGGATTTGCTGTGACGTTTATAAGTCGGATTGCCTTCTAAACGACTAGCCCTAACTCGCGACTTCGTCCGCGGAGAAGTCGAAAATGGTTCATATGAGATTTTTTATTGGTATTTACGTTATTCATTTTATATACATACGAATTATTATGTTAAAATGTTAGAATACTTATTAAATATAACAAACTTTATTAAAGTGTAGGGATGTAAAGGCCTAACAGACCAACTTTGTTCCGCCTGTTCTTGTACCCTTACGAAATTTTTAAAAATCCTGAAACTTGCTTACTCAACTACCACCGCCAGGAGTGCTCCTGTGAAGTTTCGAATAAAATGGTCTAACTATCTCCATTCAAACTTTGGACCCCCGTTTCACCCTCTTACAGGACAAGGTGAGTTTTGAAAAATCCTTTCTTACTGCACCCCTAGACCTTGTAAGGAACCTATGTGCCAAATTTTGGAGTCTCTAGGCCCAGCGGTTGAGGCTGTGCGTTGATCGATCAGTCACTATCTATCTGTCTATGTCAGCACGTAAATTTCTTCTTTTATACATATAAAAATATACATATTTACATGGTGGTTACACGGATATGCTTATTACGAATGAAGTTTATAATTTAAACAATTCTTACGAAAGCTTTATACATTGTAATTATAACGGAATCCGACTTATTGCTAGCCGTAATACATCTTATATAAGAAAAAAATAACAGCAAATAATAAAGCTGCAAGATGGTAATAATAAGGTTTAATGAATTATAATGTGGGCCTAAATGCACCCTTATCGACGTTTACATGGCTTGTATAAGAATGATTCTTTCTGATTTATAATCCTGTATAAAACATATTTTTGCTAGTTGGGATTATACAGTCAATGACTTTATTCCCTTCACTTCATTGACATAATGCTTTTGCGTTCTGTTTAGTGCAATTTTTAACCCCCGACGGAAAAAAGGGGTGTTATAAGTTTGATGCTTGCGTCCATCTGTAGCATCCTAGCGCTCGAACGGATGCACCGATTTCGACGCGGTTTTTTTTACGTAAAATCAGTTTTCCGTGCAGCAGTTTAGACAACATCATCTCTTTATCACTTTCTAACTAATCCATGGATATCAGCTCTTTAGCACTTTCTAACTTAACCATGGTTTAACAACTAGATGGCGCTATCAAGTGCATTAAAGTGAATGGTCATTTCAAAGTATAGTGAAACTCGTCTTTAGCTCGGTTGATAGAGCGTGTGGGTTGTATACTCGATGTTACCGCTTCAAGTCCCAGCAAACGCATGTATATTTATTTTTTGTTTTAATTTCTATTGTTTAATTTATTATTATGTTTATCTTTTATTTAAAAATAAAAAGTAAGACTTTCCGTGTCTTTTTTCCGTTACTAATTAATAATTTATTTTGAATGGAAACCTTTCGTAGGTTTCCATAAAAATTCTGTAACAAAAAGTGTCGCTGCAGCCGTAGCTGTATTCAGAGGCAATAGTCTGTACATGAAAGATAATTGAAAAAATATTGCTGGGAGCTTATATCAACGCAATTACACAAAACAATATTTTAATATTTTTGTCTTTTAATCCGTGTCTTTGTGCACGCAAATTTGTTGCAAATTAGGAATTTCGATAGTTTTGGAGTATCCTTAAAAATTAGTTTTTTTTTGGTCACCAATAGATGGTGCTGTTCAGAATTTGAACATATTTTTAAACCCCGATAAAATTAAAAAGTTATTATAAGATTGACGCTAAAAATATCCGTCTATCTGTTTGTCTGTTCGGTTAGAACATTATGTAGTTCTGCCACTTATCACTCGATGGTGTCTTTGTTCTACGGGGTTAAAGGCGTAAACTACGTCAAGCAGGACTACGCGACGCGTTTAGTCTATCTCTATCACAAACTACGTGCGGAAGAGATAGCAGAATACGTCGTGTGATGCCGTGTTTGTGTCGCACGTAGAGCTTTTAAGGTGATACCTGATTTTTCCGGGGCCGCTGCCCCCATTTGACATAAATCATTTAATAAGAAACTGAGACATCATTTAAAATTATATCTTGACCAGGCATTAGATAACCCTTCAGTTTAAAGTGAGAACATGAATCTTTTCTACGCACATACGCCAAAAGCGGCTGTTTTTCGCAATTGTGCGTATAAAAGCTTTACGTTGTCACTTTAAACTGAACAACTGTGTACAGTTGTTCATAAAATAGTTTGAAGGGTTATTTAGTGCCTGGTCAAAATAAAATTTTAAATGATGTCTCTGTTTCCTATCAAATGATTTATTTCAAATGGGGGCAGCACTGGACCCCGGAAAATTCAGGTAGCCCCTTAACAGATATAGATTGAACACGTCGCGTGATCCCGCTTGACACAATTTACGCCCCATAAGTAAAACTTCATACATCAAGGGATATTTAACGATATATTGAATACAATGTTATAGATAGATTCACACCTCGCTCGGAGATATGCTAAAGGTGCGCGCTCATCGCATGTTGTCCTTATAATTATAATATAATAAAAAAATCTAATCCAATAATACAAGTGTAGAAAATAAATGCGACGACATGTTTTAGAGTTTTCAACAATCTGTGACTTTGATGCCGGTATTTTGTACTGTGTGTGCCTGTTTACATGGACTTAGTATCTTATAATGCAGACGTGACATTATAAGAGCCCGAAGGTTCACAATCATTAGTAGTTATAGTCCCATAGTTATTTTGTATTTAGTTTTATTCATTACAAACAAGATTATGAAACTTATGTCTTTTTTTACTAGTGAATCGATCATGAAAACAATATGAAAATGTTGAAACCAACAGAAGTATCTTGTGTAATTTTTTTAAAAAAGTCCCTGCCGAATTTTTCCATTAAAGGCATCGCTGACAGTTCGACGCAAAAGTTTTGTAGTAAGAGCTCAATAAGGCTCTAGATAGTTACTAAGTTCACGTAAACGAGGCTTTAGTTGAATACAATTTCACCATTGAGACTAAAGTATAATATTAGGAAAATTAACAAATCATTGCAATTGTACTTAATGTATCCATGGTAATTTTTGCACAAGAACACAAGTTTCAGTTTATTTAAAAAAATCGGCAATTTATTAGTCAGCAAAAAATTATAATTAAGAAGCACATTATATTGGGTAAAATGTTTGATCATCCTAACCACATTTTTGTTATTTAAAAAAAGCTAACTCTATTTTTCACAGGTGTCTAAGTGACATGCTATTGTTATAATAAATACTCATAAATACAATATTCTTTTGTGATATATAAATAAAGCTTATTAAAATTGGGTACTTTCGTCTCCATGGTGAAATCGACTTCGTGATTAGTTTACATTCATGAAATTATTTTTCACGAGTATTTTTTAATCAATTCATGGAATTTATTAATAAATTAATTTAAATGTGCGCTTCTAAATCTCTTCCAAGGAGGAACACACAAGAGACAATAGATACTTGTTTTTGCAGCCCACATTATACATAAAATTTTTCAAATGGCAAGAAATTAGTTCGAATAGAAAGATAATTAATTTTAATTTGTTTTAAGAGTAGTTTTTTATTTGGCTTTGCCTAGAAATGGGGCATATTTTAAAGTAAAAATTTAATAAAAAATTTAATATTTTTATTTTATTATTTGAAAATATTTTTTATCATTTAAAAACAATTTAGGATTTATGAAGCTTTTTTTTACTACACGAAGTACTTCCAAAGGTAGAAATTCAGAAGCGCAATTTCTACAAATACTGTAAATATTGTCAAAATAATAAAAAATAAAATGCGTCATCATATATTTAAAATTACAATTTCATACATTTCCTTGGAAATTCCTTTTAACATCCATTAACTACGCGTTTGGCATTTCAATTCTAATTTAGCACCAAAATTTTGGCTAAATTGCTTGTGTTTACCCATGCGCGTTATGAGAATGGATAAAAAATGACACTTTTAGAAGACGTAACTTCGGCTAGTCTCAGATCACACACATTTATATTATTCAAGTGATAACATTTATAACACTGTTAAAATTTTTAACACTATACTTTAAAAAAAACTGGAAAATTTGTGAAAATTAGGTGCATTTGCGCTTAAAATGGCTTTTTTAACTATTGTCCATTTCTCTCAAACTTTCTCTTATATTTTCTTTTATATCCATCCTCATAACAATTGCATGGGTCCCGTACACTAATCAACAAGAAATATTACTATAATGCCAAATGATCAAACGTGCCGCTCTTCTAATATCTCTGTCTCTTTCTAAAACATATTTGTCATATTTTTACATACTCAATGGGCATGCTTATTATATGTGGTAATTACAAGTAGTTTTACTCTGAAAATTTTGACGATAGTCCGCGATGGAATTATAGTATTAAAAGCAAACTAGGCTTTATCATGAGCCCTTAAAGCTCAGAGTTGCTTAACACTGCAACGCACGTAGCTGCGTATTTGTCGTTATGCTTTGGGAGTCACAAAAAGCGTCAATTTTTTTTAGGACACTGGTTATGGTAGCCCCAAAGTAAGTTCATACTTGTGTTATGGGATACTAACTCAACGATACTATATTTTATAAAAAAATGCATATATAGATAAACATCCAAGATCCAGGACAATTTGAAAAAGGTCATTTTCCAACTTGCCCTGACCGGGGATCGAACCCGGGACCTCTGGCTCTGGGTAGCGGACTAGCATGGTGACCACTAACCCACGGAGGTGACCCTACTACATAATACGTAAAACCAATTGTAATATAAGAATTTTTCTATCTAAACTTCGAGATATCACGCAATATATGATTACGAGTATATTTGAGAAAGAGACAAAAACATTACATCTTGAACACGGCACGCCACGTTGACAGATTTTAAAAGAAAAAGATAGAAATATTCGGCTCTGCCGAGTAAACGAACAGTCAGCAGAAACAGTAACTACTTATCTAATATAAATAATCGGCTTCTTGTCACTTTAAGACTTCGGACTAAACGAGCGATGGTTCCATTTTAGAAAACCGAAGTCACTAAACGGACAGTTTTTGCATGAAAAAACCATTCGTTTAGACGACACCGTGTTTCAAAAAAATTTTAGAGTAGCACAAAATTATTTGAACAGAAATTGTCAAATACCGCATCTAGTCAAACAACCAAGACGAGATGTAAGTAATCGCAATATGTCAAATAATGCTTATTTGACATATTGCGAAAACTCATATACGAGTATTGTCAAGAACGCCAAATGTCAAACTCGTTAATGGTCAATATGATACTATTCGGTCAAACACTCGAGCATGTAAGTATTCGCAAAATGTCAAATACGCATGCCACTCGTTTTTTGCGACTTGCAATAAGTAATACTTTATTGTACATAGAAAAAATAACAATAATTAAAAATACACACAAAAGACATATAAATGTATAACGGGCGGTCTTATCAATACTTTCGTATGAAACCGAATGCTGCAGAAATTCTGCAACTCAGAACTCAATTTACGCTTGTTTGCCTTCACTCTTAATAAAACTTCACGCAATATGTCGTCCAGACTGATATTTTCACAATCCCTGGGTAGTTTATAAGGAGTGAGAGAAGGAGAAACATTTTATTTCTACTCATAACATCAAATATAATTTCGAAAATTAATGCAAATTTAAGTTACTTTTTCTGCTGACTGTACAAAGTAAATAAATTATTAAGAAGATAATAATAATACACTCATCAAATGAGATCGCGTAAATTCAGTCTATTAAAAGAGTAAAAGTAAATTTAAAAGTCACATTTTATGATGTGATGTCAATTGACGTGATGTACTTAAATACGTGGATTGAAGGCGGTTGTCAGAAAGTTGAAGTCATAAGTAAGAAAAATTGAAGGCGTCTGCTTGATTCGTAAAAATAAATTAATATTAAATGAAGGTGATTATAAATTGGTAGAATCAAATAACTTATTAAGTCAGTTTTAACAAAAAACGACTTTATTGTTAAAATATGACCATGTTTTTTTAAACAGTCACAACCAATATTTCAAATGTTTATACTCATATGTGGTTATCCATATACGAGTATAAATATTTCTTATACAAGTAGTTGTCAAATCAATCTCGTACATTGTGGGCTTCTTTCACTTCAGAGAACGCACTTGGGTTGTTCTAAGCAGGACTTAGCCCCACTTACTGAAGATGACGTATTATAATAAAAGATATAAACATGTGTATGAGCTAAATATTGAAAGCCTAAGTAGGAATCACTTTGAGGTATGTTGATTGTTGATATTTTGATGCGCTTCTCTATTTATTCATGTTATTGTATTAACTACTAATAATCCTCTTTGAGGCTCTAGGCAGTGATAAGCTGGATGAAGCGATGATAAAATGTGACTTTTATTATATGAATAAGTGTCGGTGATTCATAATAATTTACACTTATTTAAATTTACCAATACCACTTGTGGTTAGTTAATATTAAATATTTAAACCATCACAGATTACTCTCTTTCCCTCAACAGTTAAAAACATTTTAAATGCATTTAATTTCCTAGTTTATGAGATCAACTTTTTTTTATTCGAAAAATTAAATCATCAGAGGTGATGTTCTCACCACTTTAAAAATCTTTTAAAAATATTGCTCTTAAATGTATATTGATATTTAGTTTGTTCTATTAGCTAAATAAACATAATTTTTTCCATTAAAGAGATTTGAATGTCCTTAATTCTTTAAATACGATTTACAAAGTTTAAATTCGTCTGAATTTGAACACTACCTACATTGTATAAATTGATATGAATCACGAACACCGTTCACTAAACAAAACATACATCACAACAAAGTATCAGCTGAATTGGAAATCAAAAACGATAGTACTAAACTAAAATTATAAAAACCACTTAAAGGGTAAACTATTATATAATTAAATGGCATCGAAATCACAGATGTGTATAAAAACGATAAAACTACAATAGGAATCACATTGATAATAAAATAATAACAATTCAAAATCACAGGTAACACACAGATCTCTTCACTTAAAACTAGGGCGAATCCGATTATTGCAGTCGGTGGGCTAAGACGGCGCTCGCCGACGACGGGGCCGCGCGGGAAACGCCGAGTTAGCGCCGCGCCGGCCGACACATACCTATCTGCAGCACTCGACATCACACTCCGCACACAAACAGATACAAACTTCCTAACTTGAACACATTCCCACGCTGCATCGTCGAGCGATGCCGCAGATACCGTAATACTGTATACCAGCTGCCTCGTGAGCTTAATAATAATAATAAATACGCGAATTAAATACTTTAACTTAACATTACAGTCCATATTAAGTTGCGGGCGCCATAACTTAACACATTGAAATAAATCAGTACTGGTCAAAAGCGGCGAAATCAAAATCGCTACAGAGACTTGCGATTCGCGCGCGGTATCTATGACACTACACACACATACTAACGCACGCCCGAGCAACCCGCGAGCGGAGTCAGCTGCCGGGATGACAGCCGTCAGTGTCGGAGAGACACCTGTCAATATGACGCATAAGGGATCTGTCAATATGACAAAGAAAACGTACGGTTTATCGTACTTTTGACTAGCAATGTTTTGTTCTAGCGTGATCGCTGTGAACATTAAATGTACGTTCATTTGTGTACTAAAATAAATAATGATTACGCATTTACCAATCGAATACGCATTTAATTCATTTTGAATAATCATTACGTTATCACGAGTCAAATGTTTGTTCAAAGTTAATTGTAATATCGCTTCTTTAAAATCGATTAAAGTCGCTCGTCTGATTGAAGTCATTGGTACGACGACAAATGAAGTCTTATTACGAATTAAAGTACTTCGCTTACGCATTGGAATGACTCGTTTATCACCGACTAACATTGAAGTATATCGCTTACAATTTAAAGTCAATGGTACGACTTGTGACATTTTACACTTAAAAATTAAAGTCATTGGTTTGCAACCGAGTTTAAAGTCGATTCCTCGATTGCACATTTTCATCGCTCGTTCAATAATAAGTAATTTACAAGCGACTTTAAACTTTAAATTCATGCGTTTAAAGCACGAAATCGTTTGTTTGGTAAAATTAACTAGTTTACAAGGGAGTTTAATCGTTAAATCCATTCGCTTACGGCTCAAAATAGTTTGTTCGAAATTCTTAAGATTACGAGCTCGCTCGGAGCGGGGGCGTGCGGGGCAAAAGACGACATCTAAGAGAATCACTAAGGTACAGGACACATAGAGTGCGGACGTGCCCGCTTTTCCACCGTACTGATGTGGTTTTAATGGTTAAGGGCAATGCTGTTTTTTAGGTTTCTTTAAGTGTTCCTCGTCGATTCCGGACTTTGGCACCTAGTGGGGAGAAAAATTTAAATTCATCAATGTACTCGTGAAGTACCTAAACTTATTGAGAAGATTAGGCCAAAATATTAAACAAAAATTTCGCTTATGGAACATTGGCAAAAATTATTATGATATTAAAATGTTAGTCATGATTTCTCGTACAGACGAAGGTCGCGGTAGCGCACAAAGTTCTTTAAAGAAGGCAGTGAATAGAGTAGAAAACTAGGCAGGGAAATAGACTCGACTCAAGGCTCACCTCGGTGTACCTCTTTTCCTTGAGCGAGACGATCTTTTTGAACCATAACGCACCAGCTTCTTGAAAGAAGGAAGTGAATAGACCACAAAACCAGGCAGGGAAATAGACTCGACTCTAGTCTCACCTTGGTGTACCTCTCCCCCTTGAACAAGATCTTGTTGACTCTGCAGCGTATTATCTTCTTGAAAGAAGGCAGTGAATAGACAAGAAAACTAGGCAGGGAAATAAACTAGACTCTAGTTTCGCCTTGGTGACCCCCTCTCCTTTGAGCGAGACTATCTTTGCTCCCGGTAGCGGACCAGTTTCTTGAAAGAAGGTAGTGAATAGACCAAAAAAGTGCGAAATAGACTAGACTCTAGTCTCACCTCAGTGTACCTCTCTCCCTTGAGCGAGACGATCTTGTTGTCCCGGTAGCGGACAAGTTTTTTGGGCTCGATCTTGGGGGCCAACGGCTTGTGCTCCTTGGTGTCAGAGTTCTTGTCTACGTACGAGTAGCTGCAATTAGAGAAAAGTGATTTTAAAGTCTTCATTATTTATTTTAAACTTGCTTTACCATAATCAATGGCACAGTCAACCTTCGGGATAAATAGAAATCTAGCGTAGTAGGTGCAAATGACTTGAGTAATACGTATAACAACAAAACACACTGCACATTAAATGCATCTAACATAAACATAATACAACATATGTATATTACATATACAACCTCGAAGGGACATACCCATAATAAATCGAACCACGGGCTACACTAGATCACTAAAGCATAATGAAATTAAAATAACAGCTGAAACACGAAAAAAAATCGGTAATTCCATACAAAAATGTGCCGCCCGGCAATTTGTATGGGAACGTAAATTTTTTTTTATTTCATTATGCTATAGTGATTTATTATAGCCCGTGGTTCGATTTATTACGGGTATGTCCCTTCCAGGTTGTATAATATTTTAAGTATTTAGACATATTTATTTAATGTAAAACATTTAATACATTAAATAAATATTGACTGGTTACTATAGGATACCAGTATAATGATCTATCTACTATAAAATACTATCTTTCGGAACTGGCCACCATTGAGAAGAAACTCCACTTTCGGAACCGACCACTAGTCGGATGCGAAGATACTTCGAAACTTAATTTATTTACTGTCATTTTTTTTTTCATTGGCCATTTTCCTACTTGCATTGACCGGGAATCGAACCGGCACCTCTGGGTGGCGGACTAGCATGGTGACCACTATGCCACGGAGGTGGTCAAAGTCAGAGTCATATTATTTTATGTAGACCAGCGCGGCAAGCATGATTAGGGCGAAGACTTTTTATCCTTGTGATTTGTCGCATTTGGCGGACTTTACCGCAACAAACATAGACAAAATTGAGCGACAAAATAACTTTCATTCATAAAACGTATTTTATCTCATGCCTAACTCCCGTGCGAGCATGATTTTGACAGGTCAAAGTAGACATTTCGACGGTTGGCAACGTGAAATCGTGTAAATTTATCGTCGATTTGCTAGACCCACATAAGATTCCATCAAACCATTTTCAATCGTATTTTAAACAGTTATTCTATGGAATTAATATTAAATGTATTTTTACATATATAAATGTAGGCAGACATCTTCAAACAATGTATTATTGAAGTTTACAAACTCAGAAAAATATTTAATTACGAAACTATAGCGCCATCTTTTGATGAATCCAACAACCACTTTGGCGGCGGTGACCGGTGAGTCTCGGCGGCTGTTTTATTCTTTATGTTGGCTGTACGACATGAGTTGAAACGTTCCGTTGCACATTTACTTTAATGACATTTCATTTTAATAATTTTTAATACTCGTTGTTTGCAACATTATTTCGAAGAATTATTACGCACTAATGCAATTCTTTTATGTAACGTGATTGTTTCTAAAAAACGCATGTTTAAATTTAAAATTATTATATTTTCTTTGCAGACATTAGAAACACTGTTTAAAACTGACTGCGTGTGACGACTCATTTTACTACGTGTCCATTCATGAATTTTATCTTGTCATGCACATTTTACAGAGGGTTGATATGTAAAGACTTGTCAGATGAAACATCATACTAAGGGGGCAGGCCCTCTACTTATATCTTGAATTTTCACTTAAACTGAAAATGATATTAACATTAAAATTTATATCCAAACAGATTTTAATTAAGTTTTTCTGAATATAAAATTTCACATTAATATTGTTATTAGTTTAAGAGAAAATTGTAGAAATAATTAGAGGGCCTGGTCAGGTATGTTGGTACTTGAGTGTACAAGAAGCTCACCGAGCGATGATCCTGTTCTTGAGCTCGTGGTCGTCGCAGACGGGCTGCTTGGCCTGCGAGTGCAGCGCGGCGGCCGACAGCGCCTGCCCCTGCTCGCGCCGGTGCAGCAACGTAATTATCACGTTGTTGTGGGTGAGCTTACCGAGCGATGATCCTGTTCTTGAGCTCGTGGTCGTCGCAGACGGGCTGCTTGGCCTGCGAGTGCAGCGCGGCGGCCGACAGCGCCTGCCCCTGCTCGCGCCGGTGCAGCAACGTAATTATCACGTTGTTGTGGGTGAGCTTACCGAGCGATGATCCTGTTCTTGAGCTCGTGGTCGTCGCAGACGGGCTGCTTGGCCTGCGAGTGCAGCGCGGCGGCCGACAGCGCCTGCCCCTGCTCACGCCGGTGCAGCAACGTAATTATCATGTTGTTGTGGGTGAGCTTACCGAGCGATGATCCTGTTCTTGAGCTCGTGGTCGTCGCAGACGGGCTGCTTGGCCTGCGAGTGCAGCGCGGCGGCCGACAGCGCCTGCCCCTGCTCGCGCCGGTGCAGCAACGTAATTATCATGTTGTTGTGGGTGAGCTTACCGAGCGATGATCCTGTTCTTGAGCTCGTGGTCGTCGCAGACGGGCTGCTTGGCCTGCGAGTGCAGCGCGGCGGCCGACAGCGCCTGCCCCTGCTCGCGCCGGTGCAGCAACGTAATTATCACGTTGTTGTGGGTGAGCTTACCGAGCGATGATCCTGTTCTTGAGCTCGTGGTCGTCGCAGACGGGCTGCTTGGCCTGCGAGTGCAGCGCGGCGGCCGACAGCGCCTGCCCCTGCTCGCGCCGGTGCAGCAACGTAATTATCATGTTGTTGTGGGTGAGCTTACCGAGTGATGATCCTGTTCTTGAGCTCGTGGTCGTCGCAGACGGGCTGCTTGGCCTGCGAGTGCAGCGCGGCGGCCGACAGCGCCTGCCCCTGCTCGCGCCGGTGCAGCAACGTAATTATCATGTTGTTGTGGGTGAGCTTACCGAGCGATGATCCTGTTCTTGAGCTCGTGGTCGTCGCAGACGGGCTGCTTGGCCTGCGAGTGCAGCGCGGCGGCCGACAGCGCCTGCCCCTGCTCGCGCCGGTGCAGCAACGTAATTATCACGTTGTTGTGGGTGAGCTTACCGAGCGATGATCCTGTTCTTGAGCTCGTGGTCGTCGCAGACGGGCTGCTTGGCCTGCGAGTGCAGCGCGGCGGCCGACAGCGCCTGCCCCTGCTCGCGCCGGTGCAGCAACGTAATTATCACGTTGTTGTGGGTGAGCTTACCGAGCGATGATCCTGTTCTTGAGCTCGTGGTCGTCGCAGACGGGCTGCTTGGCCTGCGAGTGCAGCGCGGCGGCCGACAGCGCCTGCCCCTGCTCGCGCCGGTGCAGCAACGTAATTATCACGTTGTTGTGGGTGAGCTTACCGAGCGATGATCCTGTTCTTGAGCTCGTGGTCGTCGCAGACGGGCTGCTTGGCCTGCGAGTGCAGCGCGGCGGCCGACAGCGCCTGCCCCTGCTCGCGCCGGTGCAGCAACGTAATTATCATGTTGTTGTGGGTGAGCTTACCGAGCGATGATCCTGTTCTTGAGCTCGTGGTCGTCGCAGACGGGCTGCTTGGCCTGCGAGTGCAGCGCGGCGGCCGACAGCGCCTGCCCCTGCTCGCGCCGGTGCAGCAACGTAATTATCACGTTGTTGTGGGTGAGCTTACCGAGCGATGATCCTGTTCTTGAGCTCGTGGTCGTCGCAGACGGGCTGCTTGGCCTGCGAGTGCAGCGCGGCGGCCGACAGCGCCTGCCCCTGCTCGCGCCGGTGCAGCAACGTAATTATCATGTTGTTGTGGGTGAGCTTACCGAGCGATGATCCTGTTCTTGAGCTCGTGGTCGTCGCAGACGGGCTGCTTGGCCTGCGAGTGCAGCGCGGCGGCCGACAGCGCCTGCCCCTGCTCGCGCCGGTGCAGCAACGTAATTATCACGTTGTTGTGGGTGAGCTTACCGAGCGATGATCCTGTTCTTGAGCTCGTGGTCGTCGCAGACGGGCTGCTTGGCCTGCGAGTGCAGCGCGGCGGCCGACAGCGCCTGCCCCTGCTCGCGCCGGTGCAGCAACGTAATTATCATGTTGTTGTGGGTGAGCTTACCGAGCGATGATCCTGTTCTTGAGCTCGTGGTCGTCGCAGACGGGCTGCTTGGCCTGCGAGTGCAGCGCGGCGGCCGACAGCGCCTGCCCCTGCTCGCGCCGGTGCAGCAACGTAATTATCACGTTGTTGTGGGTGAGCTTACCGAGCGATGATCCTGTTCTTGAGCTCGTGGTCGTCGCAGACGGGCTGCTTGGCCTGCGAGTGCAGCGCGGCGGCCGACAGCGCCTGCCCCTGCTCGCGCCGGTGCAGCAACGTAATTATCATGTTGTTGTGGGTGAGCTTACCGAGCGATGATCCTGTTCTTGAGCTCGTGGTCGTCGCAGACGGGCTGCTTGGCCTGCGAGTGCAGCGCGGCGGCCGACAGCGCCTGCCCCTGCTCGCGCCGGTGCAGCAACGTAATTATCATGTTGTTGTGGGTGAGCTTACCGAGCGATGATCCTGTTCTTGAGCTCGTGGTCGTCGCAGACGGGCTGCTTGGCCTGCGAGTGCAGCGCGGCGGCCGACAGCGCCTGCCCCTGCTCGCGCCGGTGCAGCAACGTAATTATCACGTTGTTGTGGGTGAGCTTACCGAGCGATGATCCTGTTCTTGAGCTCGTGGTCGTCGCAGACGGGCTGCTTGGCCTGCGAGTGCAGCGCGGCGGCCGACAGCGCCTGCCCCTGCTCGCGCCGGTGCAGCAACGTAATTATCATGTTGTTGTGGGTGAGCTTACCGAGCGATGATCCTGTTCTTGAGCTCGTGGTCGTCGCAGACGGGCTGCTTGGCCTGCGAGTGCAGCGCGGCGGCCGACAGCGCCTGCCCCTGCTCGCGCCGGTGCAGCAACGTCGCCGCCGCCCGCTCCACGTCACCCGCCGCGATCGACACGCAGTGCTTGATCTACAACCACACGAGGAACTATTGTATGGAGAAAAACGCCAACACTGCAAGAGAGTATAAGGTCCAACAAAATATACTGAAACTATTTTAAGTGTAAATTATTTTCGTGATAGTGAACAACTTTCTCCAAGGAACATATGTCGAAATATGAAAAATACTTTTTGGCTTTTTATACAAACTCGGATCGGCTGACCAATCAACTTGAATGGAAGGCTAAAAATTACTTTTTAGATTTCGATATATGTTCCTTGGGGGAAGTTGTCCAGTACTATAGACTGACTTCTCCCTTAAAATTGTGTCAGTATATTTCGTTAAAGTAAAGTAAAATGTTTATTTATTTTCGCCATTTATCTAAAACCGAAATAAAGATGTTATAAAATACAAAGATCTTATATATTTATATAAAAGAAATATTATTTATATATTAAATTAATAAGTACATAATTTTCCAAAACTAAACCGACTTCACCAAACTACACAGTAATCAGAGAACATCAGAATTGATAATCTATTTGACCTGATAACCTTTTAAAAGTCGGTTAAAAACACTTATATCGAGTTTAATCTAAGTACGGGTAACGCTTACATATACAAGAAGTATTTTACACTTTTATTGAGAAAACAGACTTTTGGAGCATAGACGTACCGACGGATGGCAAGGGGAAGGGGGAGAAATGATGTTCAAATCATAGCAACCTTTATTTTTATCTTTGAATGCATGGAATTGCTTGCTGCCGCTGGCAGTTGCGAGAAGTCGCGTTTTATTTAAGCTATATTGTGCATTGCTCAAATAAAGCTAAATATATTTTGAGAATGAAAATGCGCTGCGCGCCGCTTCTCTTCCGATGTGAATTAAGCCTAAAGCCTGGTTTACATATTGATAACTGACAACTGCGAGTAACAAGTGACAAGTAAACACTGACAAGTGACAAGTAGGTGTTCACAAGTCACTAACAAGTGGATATGCAGTAAGCATTACGGAGTTTATGGCGGGAATTCAAGCGGTTCTTGGAGTTGTTTAAAATTGATTTTTAAATTGATTCTAGTGGACTTTATAATTGAAATTGGTGTAGTTTGGTGTATAATGCTCAAGCTCATGGACAATATGTGAAACATTGAAAATGTATAGTTAAAAGACTGCTATAGTGATATTTATTTGCGGACTGTGGTTGGCCTCGTTAGGCGTCGTCCGCCACTTAATCGGCTAAAAACCATTGGATCGTATAGATTTGTCGTCAGAAGCTCCGTTGAAGTAATCAAAGGACCTGCACTAACCTTTGATTGTATAGTTAGGGTTTGGGTTAGGATATAGAAGTGGAAAAATAAAAATGGGCTCTAAAGGACTAGTATCCAGAGCCGTAAAAAAATAAGCTTTTCATTACACGCCTATATTTATGTCATGCGTGACGTGCCGTCTACAGCAGAGGCGGTGGGCGAGTGCGGGGAAAGCGGTAAGGTAGCGTGGGGAGCTAGTTGTCAAAGAATAGAACAGACTTCTATTCACTTGACGCTTGTCAGTGCCTGTTTACACGCACTTGCCACTTGTTACTCGCACTTGTCACTATGTAAACCGGGCTTTACGTGTCCTGTCTTCATTATTCTACGAGGAGTGAAGATTTGGGGGTTTATATGAGAATTAAGACTAAATTCACCTTGAGAGTCGTAAAGTTGGAATCGCGTCACAAAGTGAATTTTAATTTTATGTGGTGCGTGTTCCAACCGCACAACTGGAGACCTTCAGTCAAGAGGATTTCTGGCCAAGAGGTGTCGTCTTCCGGCGTTATCGCGGGAGGTTACCATATACCGCGACATCATGCAGTGCGTCACAGGCATTACATACAAAATAGTGTTATAAAAAAAAACATATAATAGAGAATATGCACGTATTTTTTTATTTGATTAATAAAATCCTTTTCAACCACAGTAAACAAATGTAAAAGAATTTATAAAATATCTTAATAAGCGACGGAGATGTGATACTTTAAAATTTCAATTAGAAAGAGAAGTCCTAATTGGACTGGTGACGTCAAAGTCCATATCATCATTTGCCATAGAAAATAGCGTCTCTGCGAGTGAGATAGACATATTTTCGTAAAATCGTTATATCTCGTTCGTTTTTTAACCAATTTTTATTCTGTTTTCACTGTTAGTGCTTTACTTTTAAATATTTATGGATAAACTGGTTAGATAAGACATTTTTTTTAGCATATTCCCTGTTATATCTATGCTAATATGTAAGGTATTTATTCTATGGGCCTTGTTGCCTGAAATAAAATAAATTTAATTTCATTTAGGCTTGAATAGCACGTACCTCCATGGCGGGCGTATTGGGGAACATCTCGTGCAGCACCCGGCACTGCGCCGCGTGCTCGTCGCAGCCCAGCAGCGAGCGCCGGCTGTCGGCGCCTTCAGAGCTCTCCGAGTTGGAGTGCGACCTGGCACGAGATTCAAAAATCAGTGCTTTCAACCAGTAAGTATTACAAAAACAAAAACCCGACTGCCTATTTTTTTTTTGATAGACCCGGTGTCCCTCTCACAGTAAATACGAATATATCGACACCTCTCAAGCTAAAATCCATTGAGCCGTTCAGGTTACAGAGCGTGCCAAACATTTGTCACTTTCACATCTACTACAAATCTAACTACACCTCTCAAGCTAAAATCCATTGAGCCGTTCAGGCTGCAGAGCGTGCCAAACAATTATACATACCTAGATATATACTCTCGAAAAACATAACCCTCCTTCTGGCGCAGTCGGGTAAAAATATAAAGCATCAGATGCAAAGAAAACTTTATTGCTGCTATAATTGCTAACGTAACAGATACCCAACGCAATAGAAACTATTGGAGGGCCTGTAAAAGATGGCAGCACACAGGACTAGCAAAAAAGTGACGTGAAAGAAAATGTTGAATATGCTTTAAAATATATATTGCATTTCAGATGTCATATTTAATTAATTAGAGTACTAATTAATTTAAATAATAGTGATAAAAGATTTTAATGTTTTGATATACCTATAGCGCCATCTAGTGACAAGGAAGAGTTTAATCTAAGTAGGCTACCACTAAATGTCTTTTAGCGTATCTTCGCTGGTATCGTTAGCAACATCGAAATAGGAACAATGTCATGTTATTTACCCAACTGCGTCAGCAGAATGGTTATGTTTTCGAGTGTATGTATGTATGTAGGTATGTATGTAAATGTCTATGGGACGCTCTGGTTACTAAACAACTTGATGGATTTAAGCTTTATAGGAGTCGTAAGATTTGTCTTAATTCTGAGAGTGACACTGGCTATATAAAAAGGCAGTCGGTTTTTTATGGAGTAAAGTTCCTTCCAAAAGCTAATTAATAATATAAACTTACCGATTGGTCTTGGTGATAGAAGGTAGCATCTCGCTGAGGCTCTGCAGCGTCAGGCTGATTCTGTCGCTGCCTGCAGAGTCATCTAGAAAAAGATATTAGATTTACAATTATTCTCTCTCATCTCAGCGTATTTCTAGTTGCAAACTCAGTGTTGCTGAGAACTCTAGGCACAGAATTAATCTATATACAATGTCCTTTTTAATTAAGTACAAATATTTTAAGGGGTGATTTAGTCCATCATTTTGAACAACTTTTCCCAATAAATGTTTATCGGAATACGCAATTTTTTTTTGCAATTTTCATACTATCTATATCACGTGACTACTTCGATTTGTATGAGAACCTAAAATTTTTTTTTGTATTTCTGTATACATTTATTGAAAATTTGTTCAAAATGATGGACTGAATCGCCCCTTAAAATATTTGTACTTAATTATAAAGGACATTGTATATAAAAGAAGAAACTGAATGACTAACTGACTGACATATCAACGCACAGCCCAAACCGCTGGGTCTAAAAGCACATAGGTTCCTTATGAGGTCTAGGGGTGCACTAAAAAAGGATTTTTCAAAATGTACGCCCTAAGGGGGTAAAACGGGGGTCCAAAGTTTGTATGGACAAACAAGATTAGTTTGACCATTTCATATGAAACTTCGCAAGAGTACTCCCGGCGGTAAATAAGTAAATAAGTGTGTCACGATTTTTCAAAATTCATCTCAAAGGGGGTGTAACGGGGGTCCAAAGTTTTTATGGAGAAACAAGATTAGGTTAGGGGACAGGTCCCCTACCTGTCCCCTAACCTAATCTTGTTTCTCCATAAAAATGACAGGAGACAGAAGACAGGGGACAGGGGACAGGGGACAGGGGACAGGGAGAGGGAGAGTCCTATAAGAAGCATTTTCGACCTCTACTCGGACGAAGTCGCGGGTTAAAGCTAGTATAAGTATATAAATATTACACACAGAACGGAATCTCCTAAGGTCCCGCGCAATATGCGTCCCCGTTACCCGTTCGTCGTCTCTCCCCCATTCTCGCCTTGTCGAGGGTGTTAAGCGGACGGTTCCGGCGAATACACACATTGCCGTGTACAAGGATGTATAGTTTCGTTTTTAGTGTAGATATAAATGATACTCCGCGTCTATGAAGTGCCTGTGGTCTGGCGTCCGCTTCACGGGTTCAACTTCTCCACTTTGCACGGTCTTGAGCATCCTTGGTAGTAAGACCATATGCACGCGTAACATCTTTGACGACGTCAAACCAACATCTTTCTTGGGTCTACAGCGGCATGGTTATTCATTTGTTTCTCATGTAACTTACCAGCTTCAGCATCTTTGGGTGACCATTATATATATTTTGAAAAAAAAAAGCAAGAAATTATACCCCTGACTTCCAAGCAGCACAGTGAGGATGCTACCGAGAACACACTATAGGGAAAGTTCCCATATTACGAGACAATTTTTTTAAAATAGTTTTAAAAATGCTGACCGCTGTGCGCTTTATTTAAATCTAGCTCGAAAAAGCATGAGACTCCCCTATCCCCCCTCCCCCTCTGTGACCAAGCGTGGTATTTAGAAGATCCCCCGCTGTAAGGGGCACGTAGTATGGACACAAAATAAGTACTAATACTTAAGTACAGAAGTCTTCTCAGAACAGAAATTCAAAGAAATATCTACTTGATGTGGTCAACGCTATGGTTTAATTAAGCTCGCGTCAGAACTCCTCACCTCTTCGTTTAGATACCTAGACATCATTGCAATCCAATTTCATTCTTATTACTAAGGACAAACGATTCATTTAACTAAATTCTCCTCCGGAGTGGTCGCCATGCCCATAGTAATAATGTAGGTATATTTTCGATACCTAAACAGGGAGTGACACAGGCCCGGTATGGGTATGTTTTCTAAGATGAACGGAGGGTGAAAGTGCCAAAAAAGCTTCTAAAACCTCACCATGATGAGAAAGCGAGTCGCTCTCGCTCCCGCGGGACAGCTCGGCCTCCAGCTGCAGCACCCACGAACAGACCTGCCCGGGGTCGATGCCCGCAAACTCCGGAATGTATGCTGCCATCATTTCTATGAAACCTGCGGGAAGCAAAGCCAAGTTTTATGCATGTCTATATTTGAGAGCCAAGCTCTTGTCGGTATCATCGTGTGGAAAAAGACACTTTAACTTTGATAGCCTTTTGTTGTTATGCCTACCCCTTCTTTTCTCCACTCAACTCTGTCTGTTCCAGCTTCTTGACCACACAAACATAGTGCAACGTCTCAAAAGAACGAATTAAATACATTCATAATATAGTGCAGTGATGTGCCAGCAGAGACACACGAACAAAGTACCGAAAGGAAAAAGAATCTCCGTCTGCTACAAGCTCTTCCAGGCGAAAACTTATCTAGATCATCTCGCCACCTAGTTCTGTGTCTACCTCTACCTTGACGGCCCACTGGTAATTAAAATGTTGCAAATTTTGCCCATCTTTCTGGTCACATTTGACTGACGATATTGACATGTCCTCCCCAGCTCCATTTTAGTTTGGCGGTTTGTACAAATACATCTGCAATTTGAGTTTGAGAGTGCAGGAAAAAGACAATGCAAAGTTTTTGGGACAGATTATGGAGTGATTTTTCATTGCCTTCTCCATTCTATACACTAGTTTGTTACCGCTTCTTCTGTACTTGCGCTTAGGAAGCGGCAGTAAACTTAGCTGTAAGTAAATGATTTGACGTCAACAACTATCTATTACGAAATCAAAAGAAAAATTTACATTTATCAAGTGATACAAATGTCCAAAGATAAGGTTTTGACTTTTAACTTTGACTAGATAACACTAGTGTGCAGGTTTCGTCACAGTGTTTTTCTTCATCGGAAGCAAGTGGTGGGTGTTAAGATTGACCAACACACAATTACAAACTTCAGAGGTACGAATCATACATAGAGTCACATGGATCGAACCTCACAGACGCACAGCCAGTGCTTAAACCTCAGCTACCACTGCTTTAAACTATAAGGGCTGACTGGTGATTCACGTTACATATTGAAATGGGGCACTCAAAGCTAAATCCTTGTTTCAAATATTTAAAAAAAATTGGTGCCTTATAGTTGACCAAATTATTCAATGAAAACTAGAAGTAACTATGGATACTCATGTGCCAAGCCCAGTTAGGTAGGTGGTAACAGAGCGTGTAGCGAGTGCATGGTTTTCAAACATTCGGGGACTTAGCGCACAAATCTGATATAATTTTTCTTTGTAATTAATAAGTATTGTTAGTTCTTTATTTTTTGATATTACGTGTGATCATGATTTATTATGTTCTTAAGTATGACATGTGATTTACCAGTCAGCTTGATAATAAGTGTTTGTATAAATTAAGTACCTACCACAAAAAACCTAGAAATAAAGTAGAAAGATTTCATTATTTTATCTAACTAACATACACAAACACTTTTGGTAGAAATTCTCGACTTGGTAGTGAAAACAGCATCAAAATAAGTATGTAGTTTTGAGTATATCAATATAAAATTATAGATTCATAGTGATGTTCCAAATATAACAGCTATTCAAACTGTCAGTAGTAATTTACATAAAATTACAATAACATAATGTAAATTGAGGTGAATTCTTGAGGAGCAGGTTCCATGACCTATTTCTACATGTTCCCTTGGAGAACAATGGAAAAAACTGCGTCATTCCAAGGAGACCTACTGAAATTGATATGTCTAATACACTAAAGTAATTACGTAGGTACCTCGTAAGAAAAATAGGGGTTTTCGGACATTATACGTATTAAAAAGTAAATAAGATATATTTAGAGTAATTTTAAATTATTTCTTACCTTCGACATCGAAGCAGGGGTCCTGCGAAGCCTCCTCCAAGATAGATATAACATACGAAAGTACTATATCATCAATTACGTTCAGATCAGCTGATGGTATGTTTTTAGTGATAAACTGAAATAAACTCTCCTTGACAAGGGACTCCTGCTGCGCTATAGCACTCATTTTCACCTAAAACAACGTATTTTTCAATAAAACACTGTTTTAATTCAAATGTATTCTGTTTTCTCGTTACGGGTCGCTACGCAGCATCAAGAGGCAGAGATTCTGCGGTTTAGAAAGTATATGCGACGCTACTTTATATCACCTGGCGTGTTACGAGCTCAAATTATTTCGTTGGGATGAAAATCGTAGGGATTTTCACAAGAATTTCTGGAGACAACGATAAAAATCAATACAAATGAAGTTTTTTTATAAACAACCTCTTGTTGTTTTTTAGTGTGGCACAGACGGTAGCACGTACAGCCTAACAAAACAAAATTATAAACGTCTTCATTTTAAACGAATTGTATGTTGTATTGTATCAGTAGATTATTAATTTTATTTTAAATAATATAAATAAAATATTTAGCTAGAGTTTATTATTAAAATTAAATGGTTAATCAATATAGAAACTGCTGAATAAATATCTTTGTTGATATAAGTATGCTTGAAATGTAGCGACCAGAAATTGCTGTCAAATGGCTAGGTACATACAGGCGGGAACTTTTGAATATTGGAATCATTGGAGCAGAGAAGGTATAAATCAGATTATGAACGATATACTTAAATAAAAACAACGAGAAATTTTATTTTTAAATCAATATATTGAATTAAAATTTTAAAATATAACGAACAATCATATTTCAACTTTATCTAAATGACCGATTAACACAACGCCATTTTCACAACTACATGTTTTTTTTTATAATAACAATTTATCTTTATCCATTTTGTTCAGAATCACATGGAAATATTTTCGGCGTGCTTAATTATATTTTTACATAATTTATTTATTTAATATTCCACATTCTTCGATAATCGTAAAATAAAAGGTCGCCTAATGATTGCCAAAACTGCATATGCATGCACAGTAGTGCTCGAGCAAAGTTAAGACATTTTTTTTTTGTTCTATAATAATATGACAGCATTATTGCTATAATCTCTTAATTTTCATGTGATTTGCTTTATACGACGACCTTTTATTAGACATACATAAATACACACATACAATACATAGATATTATTGCATTGGGAAACAAATATTTACTAATCATACTACAAGACATAAATATATGAAAATAATTATGATTCTATAGTGTGCATTTAACTACGTTAGCTAGTATTAGTGTGGTAAAGATTTTTTGGAAAATTTATTGTGTTATCATGGATATCTTACAAAACAAAAAGAAAAGGATTTTGTCTAAAACGAAATAGGTGTAACTAGTCTATCAGTATTTTAAGTAGTAAATATTTAGATATTGAAGTATACATAATTTAGAAGTAATATATCTTTATATTTAGTGCAGGTACATACATTATTGAAGGACACAGTAGAATTTCAGTATAACATTTATAATATCTATAATAGTCAAACGTTTTTGAAACGTTTTAAGAATCTTACAGATTTGACTCAACAATATTATTTAGACATTTTTTTACTAACCATTTTTATTAATTGTTATGTATGTATACTTTATATTTGTAGATGATTTTTAAGATACTTTGTGTTTAGTACCCACTTATTTAGGTATATATATTTTTATTTATGAATTCCTCATTTCTTTTCAACAACATCATCAGAAATGTCTAAATAACTTTTGTTATTGTCAATAAGTCAACATGGTAAATACTTTACTTTTACATGGAAACGTGTAGGTTGTATTAAGAAGGTACATTAAATGTTATTCAGTACCTACTCATTTGTATATTTCTTCGGTTAGTAATTAAATTAATTACCTACATATTCGGTTTTTCTTTTGCAAAAATATAAAACATGAGAATGTCTTCAGAAAAATAACAATTCTCTTTTTATGATGGTCCTTAAAGTACCGTAAATTAATTGAAAATAAAAAATCACAATTACTCGTTGATAAATAATAACGTTATCATACATATGGCCACTGTGTTCTCATATTATAAGTAATGTTGTGGAAACTATTTTAAACGTTAAGTTCAGATTTATATAATTTCTATTAGGTATAATGCATATGTACTGCAGTTAGTCAAGGTATTTATACATACGAAAGAAAATCTTTAAATAAACTTATATGAACTTCAATTTGTGAACGTTTTACGTATACGGTTTTGGTTTGAGTTTTTAATATGTAGAAATCATTTACTAACATATTGCTTGGGTCCTTCTGGAGTGATTATTTCGTACGTTATACGTATCCTTAATGTGAAATTTTTGAAACCAGTGCACCTATTACTGAATAATATTTTTAAAATATTTAGTTTATGTCCTGTTTTACTTAATTGACCATACCCTATTTGGCAGTTGAGAAGTAGTTCTTATGGACTTACATCTTAATACGTGTTTATTCGGAACATTTTGATATAAGTACACACCTATTTTTCTTAACCAGTGCCTACACTTATTAAGTATAAGTACTACAACTGAAATAATTATATAATATATTTAAGCAACTAATATAGTTTAGTTTATAAGCGTATATACTCTTCAAAAACCATTAATTATATTTTAAACGGATTTTATATGTATAATTTATTATTAAATATACATCAATATTTTAGTAATGTATAATATAATTAATTTTCATCAATAATTCGTACAAAACAAAGGTTTCCTTTTGGTTAATAAAGCGTATTTTCAAAGGAATCATATCCTAAAGTTAGATATATAAGATTAATTTATTTAAAAGGATATGGACATTCGTTCCTTTCAATCGTTTACGACAATTCCTTAGGATCCTTTACCTCAAGCATTTATATAAACATATAAATTTAATCACTCGTTTTGTTACTTTACAAACCCTTGTAAAAAAAGTAAGGTCTCACTCATTGAAGCGAACTGAGATTCGAGTAGGTTGGTAAATCCTGAAAACTAAATAAAGCGTGGAAAATGTCAGTATTACACATATTTAGTCTGCATACATAATAAAAATGTGATCAGCACATCGAAATAGATAGTTAATGAATATAATGCGTGTTAGATTTTCATATCTAATTTTAAAATATATTAATAATTTTACACTTGTACAGATTAAGATACATACTTGAATAAAAAATTACATAAAATTAGTTAACGGAAGTAGATTAATACATATGTTTAAATTTTAATATCTAACGCTGGATTTATTAAGCAATGAAAACCATTATATAAATTCTGTAGCAAAGTTACATTAAAACTTTAAGTGACCACGTTTGCTTCTCCGATAAGTCTTGTATCTCCTCTTTTATCGGTCCTATTTTCCAACCTTCTATAAAATACGGCAACTAAATACGACATATGATTTTTTTTTAAATATATTTTTAAACGCTGGATGTGGCTTGCTGACTGCTGTGATCCGAAACAATAGAGTTCAAATCGGAGTCTCGAAGCGTGGGAGGAGTGCCGAATGGGAAGTCCTGAAATACAAAATATTTTATTGGTCACGTTTTTTGAGCATGGGTTTCGTCTCGATGATCTCGAACTCAATCCCTTTGATTGCGACATCAAAATCCAAAGAGATAAGAAAACAAATGATCACATATTCGTTAAAACGTACTATTATTAGGTCGGTTCACTGATATACTAACGTTACACGCAGAAGCGATGACCCGTCAGGGACGTATCTTTGCGTTCGACAGAGCAGAAACACATATTATATACTCGTAAATAGCAAGCAAGCTTTTATGATTTAGAGAGTGAATAAAAAATTTAACCAGTTTTTGAGATGACCCGACCCATAAACGCAAAAAGTAGTAAAAATGTACTCCTGACCATAATGATGACATTAGATAATAAATATGACCTGTATGTAAATATGATCAGGTAACCTGTCAAAACTTGGAGTTTGTTGGGTAACAAAGGAAAAATGTTATTATTATTTATTGTCATAAGGGAAAACCATGCTACTTTTACGAAGAACTTGAAAGAGTTTTCATGTTTTTATACATTGAAGGTTTTAGAATATGATATGAGGTGGGAGGCACAAGTCACACCGGGTGTATTCACTCACGTTGGCACTATGTCACAGCGGTGGTCCGAACAATAATTTTGATTCAAAGCCGATTTCTGGAGTTAGCAGCGGACCTTGACACATGTTCAGATGGCGCTATGATGAAGAAGATTTAGTAAGTGAAATGGGGGCGAAAATAGAAGGGGAGATGTAAGAGAGAAGCATATTGTATTTATGATAAAACTCATGTAATGGACTTTTTTTCGTTTAAGAAAGCAAGTTAAGTTACTGCAATGTATTTTAAACAAAGTTTCTTTAAAAGCAGGTGTTTCAGAAAGGCGGCATAACCTTTGAAGACATGCTATGATATAAATATAAATTTAGGGTCAGCTGTGTTTTCTGAACCAACATGTCTATTCCTTTCAGTTTTCTAACTATTTAAGCTTATAATAAAACTTTATAATAAAATATTCTTAAGCACTAAGTACTGTAAATGAGTTGCTCAGAGTTGTTCTATTTGTGAGTGAAGTTATTGACTATTTTAGGAATATTCTGAGTGAAACCTAAATATTTTAAAATTCAAAATATACCTGTGAAGGAAGCGTCCTGGGCGCTGGTGGGGCAGGTGGAGGGGCCCTAGGCGCGCGGGGGGAGGCACACTCTGCACATTCTGGTATAGCACCAGCCACGCCACCCTGGCTACGTGTGGAGCGTCGAGACCAGGATTCTGGCATGCAACTGGAACAAAGTAACAAAAACTAATGATTTTTCAACGAATTCTTTATCAAAATTAAAAATACAACTAATTATTTTATTTTTCAAAATATCTACTATCAAAATAAAACTTAAAGTAGTTTTATAAGTACATATACTTGTTTGTTTGCTTGTCGTTGTCAGATGCCCGAAAAATCTGATCCCAGTGTTGGCCGATTACTTACACACACGAAAAACAAACAAACAAGTATAGGTACTTATAAAATTATATTTTTATTTTGAAAAAGAAAATCCTTCAAATTTGATTTATGAAATACCTAAGTGTAGACACTTCTGCAATGTTGAATTTATTCACCCAAACTTGGCTGTAACACAGCCGTTATACCAGTGATCGAAAGTTACACACCTCTTTTGTTATTATCAACTTCATTTGGCTGAATAATAAGTTTAAATCTGGTTTAAACCTAGACCTAAAAGTAGGCGAGTGTCCGACATATTATACGGCGTTTTGTAAAAGATTTCCTTTGGCAGGATTGGTCCTTAGGGCCCAAAAATTAATTTGAAGTAGAGCCTTCAAGATTTTTGATGTCAGACTTTTGAGGGTCTTTGCTTCCAACTCAATCTCGTTAGATGCATTGGTTATGCTACTATGTCAAGTTCGTTATCATTATCGTATGACTTAAGGATGCTAAATTCATAATTTTATTCACATTTGCTCAATTTAGATGGTATTATAATAATTATAATAATATGACAAAGCCCTTCTGGCGAGTAGGCGACCAATACTGTGAAAATGAGTTTCTTTCGGCGTTTCTTCTCAGCAGTGGTCGTTACGAAGCGCTGGTATCGGTAGCTTTTCTTTAAAAATAAATTAAATTTTAATATACTTTACACGTAACATAAATTATACTTATTGACGTGTAAAAGTGCCTGTAAAGGTCTAATTACTGAATAAACATTTGAATCTTTGAATCTTTGGTAATCTATGTAAAATAAAATAAAAATATTTGCTTGATTGAAGTAAAGATATTCTATAAAATACACAACTCGAAATACTTATTTGAAAAAGAAAAATAAAAGAGCTCTATTATCCTTTTGTATATTCAAATAATAAAAAAAAACTAAGTTAATATAATTTTTTCTGGCCGATTAAAAAAACTTTAAAAATTAAAATCGAAACTTGTAAACAATTAATTTAAAAAAATGCAAAACCTGGTGTATTTTTAACACTTTAAAGAATTTATTTCCGTTAGAAATACCTACATATTAAAGTTTATTTTTCAATAAGTTAGGTACTTGTTAATCAACAAATTTTTCTAGAAATTTTGTCTTCATGAAATATGAATAGGAGAAGGCCTCCACGTAGTGTAATATTTAAGCCAATTATTTAAAATTTTTTTTTGTTACTTTACAATGAAGACAAAATTTAAAGAAGATGTTGATTAACAATTGCCTAACTTATTGAAAAATTGACTTCAAGATTTATTTCTTACAGTAATAAATTCTTTAATGTGTTACGAAAACACCAAATAATTTTTTTAAATTTTTTAAATAATTATTTAATAGCATAAAAACTTCTATTAAAATGTATTGTTATAGGTTAGCGAAATTTACATTTCAATTTAATTATTTACACATGTTTTTACTATATATTGACCCAAATGTTATACCAGAATTAAAATCCAGATATTCGATATATGCGGAAATGATACAAAACTTGGCTTAGTACCTAAACTTACCAAGTTATTAACCTCTGACTTTGTTAAGGCTAAATACTCCCCTCCCCGACCTGCATGAAAAATCCAAATGTCTCTACTTTGGAAACCTATCTTAGGAATACAACGATCAATCTTGCCGAAGGAAATGGTTCAGAAAAAGCCGTATTCTTCATTCTTCTTTTTTGTCCAAATGACACTATCTTTTGACCATACTGTCGCTCTAAACCTGGGAATCTGTTCTGGGAATCCATTTCTTAAATTCTGATTTTATAAAGGTACATTGCTGGGTTTTTAACGAAACAATTTGGCCAATCCTAGCAAAATAGTCAATGAATATATAATTGGCATCTTAGATTCAGTACGTGGTCAATTTTTCAAACGCGGCGTCACTAAACGAACGGTTTATTGCATGGAAAAGCCATTCGTTTAGGAGAGTCAGAGTTTCATAAATGGCACTTCAGGTAGTGTATGAATTACTAGTACTTATTATGTGCTAAGGGTTGGATCTTACTTCTCAGCACGAAACAGCACCTTTCTATGTTGCTATCTTTATATATGGTCTAAAAAAAATATATTTTAAGGCTTTATAAGGTCTTGAATTCGGCTTTGTATCATCAATCATACGTAGTACAATAAGTCCAGTCGCAATAAAGTGATTATTATCATAACTTCTTTCAATCAATTATCAGTAAAAAGTGTACCATCCCATACATTTTTTGGTCCTTCGAGCCGGATGATTCGTGTCTGAATAGTGTTGTTCGGTGCTGACAAGTGAGATCCAACCCTAAAAACGTAACTTACGAATGATGCACTATGTATGCACGGACAGAGACGCCAAAGGCTCGGGCTGCTTAGCCATTATACTTTCAATTAACTATTAGTAAAAGGTGTCCCATCCCATACATTTTTTGGTCCTTCGAGCCGGATTATTCTGTGTCAGAAAAGTGTTGTTCCGTGGGATCCAACCCTGAAAACGTAACTTACGCATGATGCACTATGTGTGCACAGAGACGCCAAAGGCTTGGGCTGATCAGCCATTATACTTTCAATTAACTATTAGTAAAAGGTGTCCCATCCCATACATTTTTTGGTCCTTCGAGCCGGATGATTAGTGTCTGAATAGTGCTGTTCGGTGCTGACAAGTGAGATCCAACCCTAAAACGTAATTACGCATGATGCACTATGTGTACAGGGTAGAAACGCCAAAGGCTCGGGCTGCTCAGCCATTATACTTTCAATCAACTATTAGTAAAAGGTGTCCATCCCATACATTTTTTGGTCCTTCGAGCCGGATTATTCTGTGTCAGAAAAGTGTTGCCCCGTGGGATCCAACCCTGAAAACGTAACTTACGCATGATGCACTATGTGTGCACAGGGCAGAGACGCCAAAGGCTCGGGCTGCTCGGCCAGGGGCTCTCTACAGCGCGCACACGCGGGCGCGGCCCACGCCGCCGCGGCGCGCTTCTGCCGCGCCGCGGCGTTGTTGTCGCCCAGCGCCGCGTAGATCTCGGCCAGCCGGAGTCGCACGCGGCGGACTAACATCTGCGATAAAAGAAAATAAGTTTAGAAAATCTGAAAGTGAGAAAAGAAAAAAAAAATTAAAAACATATATCGGGACAAATTGCACTATTGATATAGCTCCAAAGTAAGTTCGAGACTTGTGTTATGGAATACTAACTCAACGATACTATACTTTATAACAAAAACGTATACAGTATACTGTAACAAAAACCCTGTCCGATTTTTGTAGGAGCAACTCAGACCATCAATATGAACAGCTATGGGATCAAATCTTGAAACTCAAAAAAATCTTCAAGTCGACCCAGGCAATTTGAAAAAGGCCATTTTCCAACTTGCCCTGGCCGGGAATCGAACCCGGATCCTCTGGGTGGGACTGGGACTAGCATGGTGCCCACTACGCCACGGAGGTCGATTATAACTAAACGACACTGAATTAGATAGTAATTTTTTAACCCTTTCACCGCGAGACTTTATGTCAGTTGCCGTGCCCCCAGCGCGAGGTGTAGTAAATCTTAAATAAATACCTACAACCAAAAAGGGATTTGGAATACGAGCATTTATTTTTTTGTCGAAAATATCCGACGCTCACGAAATGGGTACGACAATGTTTGTCGGATATTCGTAAATACGACGTTCGCGGTGAATGGGTTTATAGGAAACAATCCCGTGGCGTAATGAGGCTATTATAAAAAAAAAGTGTGACACTCAGGGACTGTCGCGGTAAAGCTATTGCATAGCATTTTTATCATTTTATGCAATTATAATTATTTATTTTTTATTTATGCAGTATTTTTTTTTCGCTGATATTAATTCAAGTTTTTTCTTTGATATTAATTCAAGTTACACTTTTTTGAGCGTGGTGACCGATAAGAAAACAATTTTTTTCTTTTGTTGAATAAATGAGAAGTTAATATCGTTTAAAATATTTTTTTTATGTTACAATACATGTACGTTATTCAGGAATTTTTATTTAGGGATAAAGACGTGAAAATGCATCTGTATCTGGAAGTCCATCATAGAAATCAGTGGCGTACTAGAAGGGAGTTGTAATATTAGGTATATATGCCAAGTTGCAACCAGAACTCTAATATCGAGATGTAGGATATGTTAGCGCCATCTCGTATGTTTCTTGTGAACTATTTCAGCTTACTAAACACCGACTGACGTGGCCACCTTTAGCAGCCTGGTGTTGAACTGCAGCGGCCGGCCTGCCCTGCAGCTCCAGCGCATCCATACTAATCGTCACCCTATTATTTAATTGTAAAAAATAAAATAAACAGCTGAAGCGGGTGTCGGCTGAAGCTCGACCGCCTAAAAGGGAAGATCTTCCCGCCAGGCGTAGTTTTGCACGGGTAACCGCGTCTCATGTATTGTCGGAGGTTATATGTATATATGCAACCAATCGCAGAAACTCTGATATCGAGATGTAGGTACGATGTATGGCGCCATCTCGTATGCTTCTCGCGCACTATTTCAGCTGTTACCTTAGCACCGACCGACGTAGCCACCTCCAGCAGCCTAGTGTTGAACTCCAGCGGCCTGCAGTTGCAGATCCGGCCCTGCAGCCGCAGCGCCTCCAGGCAGCGCGCCGCGCCGTCCATGGCCTCCATCTGAGCCAGCCGGTCACCGAGCGCCTGCCCCGCGCCCATGGCTACTTCGTAATGTCTGAAAATTGAGCAAATAAATAAATAAAAATATAGGGACAAATCACACAAATTCATACTAGCGTAGAGTCGAAGCGCATTTCAAACTTGACAGCAAATTCACCCAGGTCGTAAATTGCGTCAAGCGGGACCATGCAGAATACGTCTCGTGATGCCGTGTCTTTGTCGCAGGCACAGTTTGTACATGTTTTTCAGTTATATTACAGTACTCTATGGACACGTCGCGTGGTCCCGCTTGACTCCGGACGATTTGCTCCTGCTGGTCTTTCTACCATGTGGACATTTTTATTCAACGGACTTTATGGTGATTAAATGACATGGACATTTTGCTCTAAGAACCACTTACATCGTATTACACTTTACGCCCTTATCTTCCCAAAGTAAAGCACATATTTCTTCTGACGCTAATATAAATTGATCCTTAGATTTGCAGTCAGTTTATTAATTACCCGACTGTGGTAAAACCAAAAGGAATGGCAATTATTTTAGCAGTATTAGCATGTATTTGACAAATGTGAAAGGAACAGCAGTAAAGGGTCGGCCTCAGCGAACATTCTACGACCAGATTGGAGACGTTCTGAAAAAAGGAGAGTAACAAGTATCCGTAACCGAAGGGCATGTATGAAGAGATTGATGAGTGTAGATGAAACTAAAGAGGTTTGGGATCGTAGCAAGTGGAGGAAGTCCATAGACTTTGCCTACCCCTTTGGGAAATAGGCGTGATATTGTGTATGTCTAGTATGTATTCAGTGATAGACCGCTTAAACCCTCTGACCGCCGAACGACGTCGAGCTAATTTTCTAAGGTCATGGAAGAATAAGGAACGCAGCAAGTGGAGATTTATTATAGTCTCTGCTTACTCCCACGGAAAACAGACGAGATTGATAATATGAAGGGAAAAGCTAAAGAAATTTTCGGGAAACAGGTACCTCAGTGCCTTCCCCACGTCACATTTCCTCCTGTACACGTCGCCTGCTATCCTGACAGCTCTCGCATAGCAACCCTGATCGCCAGCCACCGCTGCTAACCTTAACGCCTCCTGCAAAATAGAAAAATAAACTAATGGAAGACAGAATGATACGAGTAGAATAATAAACTAATGGAAGAATCTAGAGTAAGTAGAAGTACCTACTGATTAATTTCAAAAGGCCATTTAAAGAAAAAAACTGTACACTGTTGCCTTTATTTTTGGGTGAGTAGGTACGGTACGATTCAGAAGTGAAGTCCCAATTTCTCATACTAACTGCATGCGAAATTGAGACTCAATTTTTGTGGCTTACAGTACCTACTTAGAGTTAGAGACAGAACCTCTAGAAGTAGAACATTGTCTGAAAACAGAGTAGAATAGCTGATTCCTATGTTAGAGGTCTAAAGAAGACTTCTTTGGAAAAGAAGTGAGATCAATGTTTTGGAGAATAAAATTGAAGACCAAGGTCGATGTGAGAATTTTGGCCTAGCTTGTTGTTTTTCATGTGTGTAAGTGGCCACCACTGTCAGATTTTCAAGCTGCCTCAAGGCTCCTGCCATGAGCTTGCCGACTACAATACATTAATGTCAGCCGGGACTAACGGCTTTACGTCCCAAACACGGAGGAGCTCGAGAAAATTCTATGCGTTCTTGTGGTCAGGTGGTCACCCATCTAAGTGAAGGTCACGTCCAGTGTTGCTTAACATACGAAAGCCCTAGTAATACCAGGCCTGTGCTACTCCCCGTTTAGATATCGAAAATATACCTAATTACATGCGACGAACACTCCGGAGAGAAAAAATCAGTTAAGTGCATGAATCGTTTGTCTAGAGTGATAATAATGAAATTGGCCTGTAATGGATGTCTAGGTATCTAAACGAAGAGGTGAGGAGTTTTGATGCCAGCTACTCGTAAATTAAACCATAACCTTAACCACAATATAGATATTTCTTTTCTGAGTAAGACTTCTGTACGTGAGTATTAGTATATAATCTGTCGTAATGCGTTCTCCTGGCCACCTTCGGGCTGGAAGAGCACAACTCACGTTACAATAGTCATGGGCATCCCCCAGCTCGCCCCGTGCCGAGAACACCTTCGGCCTGGAAGAGCACAACCCACGTTACAATAGTTATGCGCGTCTCCCAGCTCGCCCCGTGCCGAGAACACCTTCGGCCTGGAAGAGCACAACTCACGTTACAATAGTCATGGGCATCTCCCAGCTCGCCCCTCGCCCGCAGCGCCGCCGCCATCTGCAGCAGCGCGGTGCGGTGGTGGCGCGTGTTGAGGTCGGCGGCGCGCGGCCCGCGGCCGAGGTCGCACGCGCGCGCCGCGCACGCCACCGCGCGCTCCGCGTCGCGGAGACGACGCCACAGCTCCGACAGACCCACGTACACCTGGAAAGGAGATTGTTCTTGGGCGCTGTTTTGCTCGTAGCATGAATGGGCCGGCAACGCTTCTGTTACGACCCTGGTGTTGCAGTTGTCCATGGGCAGCGGTGATCACTTACCATCAGGTGACACGCTTTTTCGTTGCCGCCCTATAACATTAAAAAAAAAACACAAAACATGTGGACGCCCAAGTGATTTGAGTTTTTTTTTTAATACGCCAGTCCACCATTCCGGGGGGCCTTGGTTCGACCCCCTGTCAGGGCAAGTTGGCAAATAGCCTTCTTCAAATTATCCTGGCTGGGTCTTGTTTACGGGCTCCTCAACTATTTGTTTTATTAATTTCCTAACCTATGTAAGGATCTAGGAGTTCAACCGCTCCCCCACCCTGAACTAAAGTTATGGTTTTTCCAGCCACGTCGTCTCTCCCACGTACCTGTAGCAGCAGTGTGTTGTCATTCTGCGCCTGTGCAACAGCCAGTGCCTTCTGGAACCCGTCCATGGCCTTGGAGAAAGCGCCCAGCTCCAGGCTGACCGCCGCTACGGTGAGATGCACGCAGCCCGCCGTGGAGCCCCCGCCGCAGTCGTTGTACAGGGCATGGCGGGCGTATGACAGGGCTCTGGAAGAAACAGTATCGTTTCGGGTATTGATGAAGGCCAGATACTTGGAGTTAGCTTAGGGCAAACAACAAAAAATAGAAGTCTTTTTCTTAGCGAGTCGGACATGGACATGACTGGGGTCCATGAAAGTAGCCTCCCTGAGTGACATACTGAACCCCTTGTACGTCCGGCACAAACTGGGCAATCTGCGTGGACTGCCAGTCGATAACGCAGATTGGCTAATCCTGTCGCCAAGCCCCACGGAATGGCAATAAAGAGAAATAGAAGTAATGAGGGTATTTTCAAAATATGGGACAACAGATGGCCGTACAGTGACGCCAGGTTAAACCAACTGTTGTGATTGGATCATCAGTTGTAACGTTCTTTGATCCGTCTAATGTATCCAGTAACAGCAGCTCATTGGACCTGATTTCACTGGGCTGAAATCTGTTGTCCCACATTTTTGATAACTCTCATTATGACTGTATTATGCCGAAGACCATCCGAATGGATAGAAAAACCTGAAACTTTCTGTTCTGAAGCGATGCATAATTAAGAAAACAACAAAGAACACGCTAAGATGAGTAACAGATTGATAAATTGTGTGTAAATTAAATAAATAAACATTAAACAATAAAGCCTAGATTTAGAAATGATATATGGACTAGTAAATAAATGGCAGATATTTTGATGAACGAAAAGAAGAAAAATAAGCCTTGGTTGGACATGAATAAACATTGCTTTTTAAGATTGCTACTAGTTAGGTCGGCCGAACTCAGCAGAGTTGAAGACGCTACATGCAGGCCGCTTCCAATCGGTTCTCCGTGGAGGAAGCCTATGTCTAGCTGTGGACTTCCTGTGGTTGTATGATGATGATAATGATAAAGATTGATAATATAAAAAAAATGTTATGATATAATATTTATATATGTCGGAGAGTTCAATGTACAATTCCCTTTTTATTATTTTTTACACGTGCAAAGAGAAAGTTATTTACTACAAAATGCAACCGTTGGATTTGAAATGGCAATACTCGTTAGCAACAAGTTATAAGACCGGTCGACCTAGCGACAGGGACAGTCTTGTTCATGCGGCCTTATCGTGCATAACTCGTTTGTGTAGTTTGCTGTAGCTTGGCCATGACTCATTTAATTGTGATTATTGTAATAGATGTGGATTGGTGAACCGATTTATTACAATGACAGTTTGTTAAAGCAAGACGGAAAGCCCAGGTGTATACACAGTATTCAATTCTGTGGGGCCAGGGAATCCAGACATGGTGGTTGCGATTCATGATTCAGTGCGGAGGCGGGGCACTGGATTTCCGTCACATTTTTATAAGGCTCACGTAAGATCTCTCATGTGGCGGCATCGGTAAGGTGACGTGACTGAAAGTAAGTTTTCATCCTGACATCAGTTTGTTCTCGTACGGTAAGTAACTAAGTGGGTAGTTTACGTCACTTGAGATATCAGATGCCGATCACGCCACGCTCTGCCCCCTTTTTATTCATCCTTCTGCGACATCAGAAGTGAGATCTGGACTTGTAGCTCACATTTGAGGTAAGATTTGTATCTGGAGCTCACATCGGAAGAAGATCCTGTTGAATGCTACTTGTGGTTTGCCCGTTGTTCAGAGCGTTAGTTCTCGAGGTAAGGTTTTAAAGTGTTAACAAGTGATTACAATGTGCCAAGTAGATGGGTACCGCGTGTTGCGGCCGGATAGGAGCTAGCAGCGGTACGCAGCAGGTGCTGGAAATTTCTGGTGAAGTAAAGAAAAAATGTGAGCGGATCTCGTGTATGTGTGTCTGTGCTCGCGGCACATGGCTTGTCTGCTGGATCGCCAATAAAATTTGGTGAGTTTTCATTTTATTTTCGACTTTAAAGCAGAGTGCAATTAATTTTAAATCCTTTAGTTTTTAAGTGTAAAGTTTTATGAAATCTAGTTTTTTGACCACTATTCAAGCAGTAAATTGGTTTTGAGTACGCGAGTTTTACGAAGAGTGTGTAACATTTGCTAAACTTAGTAAGCTAACGATCGGTTGGAGCCGGAATATTGGTTGTTGTGTAGAAGCAACATGAGGTTATCGTCACTGGAGGTGGCATGAGTCGCTGTCGGTTGACGCCCGAAGTTATTGTCAATGAGGTGGCATAAGTCGGTATCGGACGGAGCCGACCGTGGCGCCAGATTACCATTCGTAGCAAATTGAGTCATTTTTGAGTATTGAGAATTATGAACTTGCAATACAGTACTGTGGCGCGTGAATACTGGTCAAAGATGATATTAGGTACTCGTTCTTTGTATAGTAGTAGAGATAACCTCTCCCAGCATTTTCTCAATATTGGACTTACGGTGGCTGATGATGATGATGATGACGACGATGATGAGGAGTTGGTGATGATGATGGTTTTATCATCAATAACGACAGGGTGATGATGGTGAAAGTGTTGACGCTGTTGATGATGAAGGCGCGGTGATGATGATGACGATATCATCATTGATAGCGGTCATGATCATGGTGTAGACATGATTTAGGACGGCTTTTCACCTTTTACTATGTGCGTAATATTATTTTGAAACTGCCCTTTCATTGCTGTGTTGTTTGAAGTAAAATCCCGTTACTTGAATGAATTTTAGTCTGGACAGTTCAAGACGAGTGATCATTCTGATAATTTACTTTTCGAAAAGATTTTACAAACACGTTACAATAATCCGATAAGCGATACCACTTTTGTTTTTGTGAGGTCTATACCAAATAGGTTGGATTGCGAATGCGTTGGCAATATTCTTATTGCGATAGCCTTAGTGCAAAACCACTGTAAATAGCTCTGTACAGGTTTATTTTTGTTGACTACTAGTTACCCAGTTCAGATGTATTTTGTCGTATTTCCCCTTCAGCCATTTGCCGATTGGTGAGCGACGTGATGAGTGCTTTCCATTTATGACGATTTGCACCTGTTCAAGTACTTTAGAGATCGGTATACTTTCCGGGCATTAAATTAAAAGCGAATGAGTAAGTGTGAGCCCATTGACCACTATTTAGTCGAGTTACTAAATTGTAGTTGTTTGCTCTGGGGAGGCAACGTGGTGATCGTCAATCGATGAGCGGGGCAAGGTTACGTTACTGCGAAAGTGGCATGAGTCGTATCGCTCGAATTAGGCGATAGGACGACCGCTTCTGAGATTACGTCACTTTGCGAAAGTGGCATGAGTCTTATCGCTCGAATTAGGCGATAGGACGACCGCTTCTGAGATTACGTCACCTTGCGAAGGTGGCATGAGTCCTTTTGCTCGAATTAGGCGATAGGACGACCGCTTCTGAGATTACGTCACTTTGCGAAAGTGGCATGAGTCTTATCGCTCGAATTAGGCGATAGGACGACCGCTTCTGAGATTACGTCACCTTGCGAAGGTGGCATGAGTCCTTTTGCTCGAATTAGGCGATAGGACGACCGCTTCTGAGATTACGTCACCTTGCGAAGGTGGCATGAGTCCTTTTGCTCGAATAAGGCGATAGGACGACCGCTTCTGAGATTACGTCACCTTGCGAAGGTGGCATGAGTCCTTTTGCTCGAATTAGGCGATAGAACGACCGCTTCTGAGATTACGTCACCTTGCGAAGGTGGCATGAGTCCTTTTGCTCGAATTAGGCGATAGGACGACCGCTTCTGAGATTACGTCACCTTGCGAAGGTGGCATGAGTCCTTTTGCTCGAATTAGGCGATAGGACGATCGCTTCTGAGATTACGTCACCTTGCGAAGGTGGCATGAGTCCTTTTGCTCGAATTAGGTGATAGAGATGACCATGATCGATAGAGTCGACAAGAGTAATTTAACAGAGCAAGTAGAGTCTTAAGAATGGTTAATTTTTGAAGTGTGGTTGAATAGTGAGTGAATAATGGTCAGTGGTAATTTCATAGTTGGTAAAAAGTTTGTGATTATCCCTAGTAATGATGTAAGCTTAATTATTAGAGAAAAAGGTTTTGGTTTATTAAAAGAGTTTGTTTTAAGCCCTGTCTTAAATCGTTTGATCAGGATAGGCCGAGAAGAGATGATTTGATATTGCAGTTAGGTTCAATTATTTTCAAATGCGTCACACTGGGACGTGTGACTTGTCAGAATGGCCGTGTCGGAGAGTTCAATGTACAATTCCCTTTTTATTATTTTTTACACGTGCAAAGAGAAAGTTATTTACTACAAAATGCAACCGTTGGATTTGAAATGGCAATACTCGTTAGCAACAAGTTATAAGACCGGTCGACCTAGCGACAGGGACAGTCTTGTTCATGCGGCCGTATCGTGCACAACTCGTTTGTGTAGTTTGCTGTAGCTTGGCCATGACTCATTTAATTGTGATTATTGTAATAGATGTGGATTGGTGAACCGATTTATTACAATGACAGTTTGTTAAAGCAAGACGGAAAGCCCAGGTGTATACACAGTATTCAATTCTGTGGGGCCAGGGAATCCAGACATGGTGGTTGCGATTCATGATTCAGTGCGGAGGCGGGGCACTGGATTTCCGTCACATTTTTATAAGGCTCACGTAAGATCTCTCATGTGGCGGCATCGGTAAGGTGACGTGACTGAAAGTAAGTTTTCATCCTGACATCAGTTTGTTCTCGTACGGTAAGTAACTAAGTGGGTAGTTTACGTCACTTGAGATATCAGATGCCGATCACGCCACGCTCTGCCCCCTTTTATTCATCCGTCTGCGACATATATTTATTATTATGATGTAAAATTTATATTAAAGATTATATATGGTAATGATAATATATATTTGATTTACCTGTCAAGTCCTCCCAGAGTTTGATGAGCTCTTGCCAAATTCAAATATGCTTCTGCTCGCATCGGGGCTGAATCCAGTTCTTCTGAAATACCCAGTTGACGGTTGGCAAATTCCAAGGATTCCCTGAAAATAAGAATTTACTTAAAACACTCCATTAAAAGAATGACCCGATAGTCGTTCTATTTCAATAACAAACTAAATTAGACTTTATCATTCTCCCGTTCCTTGAAAATAAAACGCGAACACGAAACCACCTAACTCTGTCTGCAGTCCTGTAATATAGTTTCCACTTTTGGCGCAATCCAATCGGAATTCCTTGGATTTCTCCAGGATTATTATTTAATTATGTTGTTGACTGATATTTGAAATTACTGTATCAATTTGAAGAAGCATTTGATCAGTTTATCGAGGTGCTCTTTCGAAGAACGTTAATCAAATTGGAAATCATTTCTGATAATATTTCTTTTTTTCAATTCTTCACATTTGTTTATGAAATGGTGACGAGTTCTGAAGCTTAGAGCAGTAGTTCGTTCCATTGTCAATAGGAGTCCCACAAGGTATTCATTTAGGTCCTATATTATTTTCATTTTTATATTATTTCAGAAATAAAGTACCACACTAGCAATGCAAAACAGGAATATTTTTGACATTAAGATCCATTCCCAACAGTGGTTGTTGATGATGATGAAGAATTACCTGTACTTCCCAAAGTCCATATAAGCCTGGTAGAGATGCCCCAGCAGCGCGAACTTGTCGCTGCGATGTCTCACCCCACGTAGTGCTGACAGCCATACTTTGACCGCTAGCCGCTGCTCGTTCTGGCCGTAAAGGCGGACTCCGCGTTCGATCTGAAAAAAATACCTTTATTAGATAGATTGTGAGGTAGAGGCATAAATTTTGATTTATTAATCCCTAAGTCGATTGGCTCATTGAAGTGACAGTGGCACAAAATAAGACGAATTGAAAGCAGCAGGGTCAAAAAAGGTTCTTCTGAAATGGTGACCTTTGATCACGTTAGCGTAGGATAGAACCACCATCTACAAAGTAGTAGACCAGACGGCCTGAACAAGGTAACAGGAATGGATGCATGCTGCTTTCAATAGGTTTTTGGAAAACGTTTAAGGAGGTTCCACAGAACATATTTCTAAATGATTTTTGATCAGTGTACTCGTATATCCAAGACGCACCTTTCTTCTAGCGAGGTACTGGTCGAGTCTGGATCGGCAGGCTCTAAAGCAGTCCAGCAGACCAGCCGCAGGTGGGCGATGCGCCGGCCCGAAACGGGAGCCCCAGCGCAACGCCCCATTTCTGTGCTCGGTGTTGTACTCTTCAGAAAATGGGTATACTTCTGCAAAAGAAAACCTGCATTGGAATTTGTTTACCATTAAGATCGTCCGTTTTCCTTTACGGGTGCTAATTAAACAAACTTCTTTTTAATAGCATTATTCGCCTCTAAAAATCTTCGTTGCCTTCTAAATTACTAAGTCAGCCACAACCAACGTGCATCTGAATAATACTTTCCTAGCCACTAATTATCTTCTATGTAAGCCACTCTAAATACAACTCAGCATGGTGGATATTTTTTAGCATCTAAATTTGTATCATGTGTTCAAGCTATAAACTTCTAAAATGTTAATATATGGCAACTTATTTTTTAACTCAGTATCTTTATAATATGACTCATCCTACATTAATTGATAATCAAACTTTAACTAAAATTGTCTTCAAGTAGTAAATGATGGCCCTAATATTACCTCAGAACTTTTGAGGGCAGACAAAAATAAAAATTTTATTTGGTGAAAAATTCCACTATGTTTATGGACCGTTGATTTAGGGGTTGAAAGGAGCCCCCCCAATGGGTTCCCGGTTTGTCGTACCGGGGGGGCTCAGTACCCGTGGTAGTCGGTGGCCACGGGGAAGCTAAGAGGAACCCGCGAGGGGGCGCTCCTGCTGTCGTCCACCAGCAGAGAGCGCCCACATTGGGGCGGCGGGGGAGTGGGAAGTTCTCCCCCCACCCGAGGAGGTGCGCTCCCGCGGGCTCGGCTTCGGCCTTGAGCCTGTAGAGATGCGCCCAATGGGGCGGCGGGGGAGTGGGAAGTTCTCCCCCCACCCGGGGTCGGGCCGCCGGGAGGGGAATGTTTCATTGCCCTCCCGGCGCTTCAGGCGGGGCCACACCACCGTGGCTTGGTAGGAGATCGGTCGCTCGGTATTACGTTGCCGCTCTCCCTATCCTCCGCGACCGAGCGGTGCCGCACCGCGTTTGCGGCGAGAGGCAAGCGGTGGAGCCTTTCATCTTCTCCGCCGCTGGGAGCCGGTTTATCTGGCTCCCATGGGTCCACAGGCGGTGGACTGCGTGGGAGTTTGCCGCCTCTCAATTGGGCCGAGGAGGTACGGCGCGTCCGTAAGTTCCGGACGCGCCGACTTGGTGAGTGGGGGGGCGCCGTGACGCCCCCGAGGAGGGGCCGCTTTGGCGGCCAGCCGCGCCGGGGTTCGCGGATGTATTTCCGTTCCCGTGTCCCCGGTAAAAGCGGTTGAGATGGAACTCCGGAGGTTTTTTAGTGGGTAGGCACGTCGCTCTGGCGTGGAGTCCCACATAACCCGACAGCCTCCCCCGCAGGCTGACGGGTATCCGTAACAGGGATCTTTCCTCCGTAAAAAAAAAGCTGTTTGAAAGGGGACGGCAAGGAAGAGCCCGAAAGGCTAGGTCACCTATGTATATAACTAAAAACTAGCAAGCCGAGATATTGTTTTATTTTGGGAAGTGCAGCCCCTCCGCCCTTGCGTAAGAATACGCAGGCACTCATGCACGCCTTCGCAGCATGCTTCGGCTTGCTGGTCGCCTTCTGCGACCTTTCTGTGTTCTGGGACCATTTCTGTAATCTATCCTGTTCAAGTTGAGCCATCTCTTCCGAGATGGGGTACCTCAGTCTTTCAGTAGAGCCACCAAAAACTTTGGGTTCTCCAGTCTCCTCATCCTCCGATGAAGAACCAGCGGTAGCGGTGGATGGTGAATGGACGAAAACTGTTTAGCGATAACCCAACCTCAAAACTACTCTAGTCGTCTCGCGCACTCGCGCTAAATCGTGCAGTGCAGTGGCTATTTCCACGATAAAAGAATATGAAAGTATTTAATTTACTTGCAAAATTATGATATACTAGCTTTTGCCCGCGGCTTCGCTTGCGTAGGGGTGTAATTTATCAAAATTCTTTCTTAGGGGATACCTACGTCATAGTATCTTTATGCATGCAAAGTCTCAGCCCGAAAGGTTTAAAATTGACAAAGTTTCATACAAACTTTCATCCCCTATTTTATCCCCTTGGGTGTAGAATTGATCAAAATCCTTTCTTAGCGAATGCATACGTCATAACATCTACCTGCATGCCAAATTTCAGCCCGATCCAACCAGTGGTTTGGGCTGTGCGTTGATAGATCACTATGTCAGTCAGTCAGTCACCTTTGAGTTATATAAAGATGTTGATGGCTATTGAGACTTGAATTGTATTTTTTGAGGAGCTTGTATTGAAGGTGTAAAACTTAAAATAGTGATGAGCTGCTAAATCCGGGGCTGAGTTAGTAAATTTGGTGGCAATGTATAAATCAGAAGGACAACTTAAAATAATTGCTGATCTTTATTTGACGCTTTCTTTAGAATATTTAGTTGGCGTCGTACAAAAGACGAATTAGTTTATTAGAGGCTATCTCATTTTCCCGTTACTTGTTATAAATTAAGAAGCTTCATCACGTGGCCAAAAAAATATTATGTTGCTTGACTTATTATTTCTAGTTTATTTTTTGTATACAATATCCTTTTACTCAGAGGCATGTTATGCATTTTATGAAAAATCTGACACCAGGAAACCATAAGCGACACGTACGTAGGTACTACCCACAAAAGTGCCCGCTTTGCACTGTCGTCACATTCACTATCTACACTATCGTCGACCAAAAATACTGAATCATCATCATCATCATCTCCCTCGCCTTTTTCCTATTTGGGGTCGACTCTGTATGACAATTCTCTCCATTTCTTTCTATCATTAACCATATTTGCACTAGCCCCTTGTTCCTAACTATCCTATTATTTTTATCTTTATAAAGGCAACTCTCACTGTACGATTAAGAATTGCTTTGTTATAGAAGTCACCCTATTATTAGCTATAGTCTGTTTCAAGAATCTAGCAATGGAACTTTACATAAGTCAACTTCTGATCAGCTGTAATCAGTTTCAGGGATCTAGCAATGGAAAATTACATAAGTCACCTTCTTATCTGCTAACTGTAATCTGTTTCAAGAATCTAGCTATGGAACTTTACATAAGTCACCTTCTTATCAGCTAGCTGTAATCTGTTTCAAGAATCTAGCTATGGAACTTTGCAGAAGTCACCTTCTGATCAGCTGTAATCTGTTTCAGGAATCTAGCAATGGAACTAACCTGGTTGTTCATCAAGATGATGTCGCGAAGTGTCAGGGGAGCTGAGCAGTCGCGTGGCCGACAGCTGGTGCGCCGGCACCCCGCTGGAACAGATAATATTTTGAAGACAAGATTTGACATCTTATGGTGGCGTTGGCCCTAAATTTTAATTTTATTCTTCTAGACCGTTGCCATTTTTACAAAAGGCCACTTGATTAGTTTTATAGTTTCCTTCCCTTTATGGGGCATAGAGTGTTAACAAAGGTTCTCCATACCGATCTATTTTGAGTGGTTTAATTTGTTCTAGAAGGTTAAAGGGACAGAGCTTGTATTCCTTAAAACGGAATGCGGAAGCCCGATAGACCCCGGAAAGAGATGGAGGGACCAGCTTGACTCCTACTGCATGGATTGGGCGTCAAAGGCCCTCGATCGAGAGATTTGGAGTGCTGGAAAGAAGGCCTTTGCCCTGCAGTGGGAACATCACACAGGTAGGCAATGAGTTATAGGTACTATAGGTATGAAAGCATTTATGAGACTGTTCTGCAGAATTGATTAAGGAAAGACCTTAGACCGTTTGCATCATGTAATCATTGGCATGCCATTGGAGAAATCAAGTCTAACTATGGATATTCATAAGTATAATTGTGTTTTTACGAAAGTATCTAACTACTAGAAGGTGTCCCAAAAAGTATTTAGAATACATTGAATATTTTAATTTTCAGAAGGAGTTTCGCAAGGGTCTTATTTTAGCCATCTCCATTTTATAACCCTATTCAAAGTCATTTTTGTCACTAACCCGAGGAAGTCGTGCGACTCGATGGAGTCCCATGACATGTTCCGCGGGTGCAGGCGACAGCGTCACCTGCTTGTGGGGTGCATCGCGTCCGTCTGCCTCGCGCACCGCGCAGCTGCCCTGTGTGGGAGAGAGAGAACTATAATTCTCATTTTGACTTCAGGAGTTCACATATTTCCCCTCAAGGATTTCCTTTTGGACTGATTTGAAGCAGCCTTCATCCAGCGTTTTCTTGCAACCGGGGTGTAAAGGTTCTCAAATGGTGACTACCGACAAGCGCAGCGAAGAACACCCACTAGGTGGAAGGACAACATGAACAAGATTGCAGGAAAACGCTAGGGTAGCTATAGTTTTCTTATTGTTTAGACGAGGCTAAGGACGTTGAGATATGGAATTTTTATATAATAAATGTAATAATTAGGTATTCAAAGAAAACGAGTGAAAAACGAAGCATCAATAAAAGTTTATGAAGCAAATAGAATAAGAAAAAATCACTTAGAAGGTTAGGGTTAAATAAGAAAATAATTACTACTTATTTCAGAACAATAACAACGAAACGTCTATAAGGAATAGAGCAACCAGATGATAACAATATGGACTTATATATGAGAAGGAGGATCAACTTAATACTAAAGCTGAAAAAGGTCAGAAATAGGGAAAAGCCAAAGAAAAGATGGCTGCAATGTACATGGTCGTGACAAGGGAAGGAACAAACGAGACGACAAAAGATGTGTGAAATAGTAAACTTACTTGCTTACCGAACCCACGTAGAATGGGACGAAGGAAGGAAGAAGAAGAATTATGTAGTTTCTATGAAGTTACTACTTACTATGAAGTTACTAGTATCTAAGTTGGGAACCTATTGGATGATTTAATGCTTGAGATTTTCTCTAAATGTCTTTTGACCTATTTAAGGCTACAGAATATAATATATACCGGTTTTTGCAAGTCTTGTATGTTTGTTTAGTTCAAATCCTGAAATTCAATTTTCAACCAGTAAAACGCAACGCAACTCAATTTCAGCAGAAATTTTGCATACTAAATACTAATTTTGCATAATTTTTGTAAGTCAATACAATATTTTGTGGAGCTGGGAGATAATCAACGGAACCAGGCCCGTGTCACTCCCCGTTTAGGTATCGAAAATATACCTACATCATTAGTATGCGCGCGGCGACCACTTCAAGGGGAAAATTCAGTTACATGAATCGTTTGTCCAGAGTAATAACTATGAAATTGGCTTGCAATGGATGTCTAGGTATCTAAACGAAGAGGTGAGGACTTTGACGCTAGCTAAATTAAACCATAGAATAGAATAAAATAGAAAAATCTTTATTCAGTGTTAATGTACACTTAACAACTGCAAAAATACTAAATCATTAATTACCACTAGGTAAAAAATATTTTATCACTGAAAGTGATATCCACTCAGCATAAGCTGCTGATCGCCAATTAAGGCAAACAGCAGCACTGGTCTTCCGTGGAACCACAATTATACAATATAGCGCTAACCATAACCGCATTGAGTAGATATTTCTTTGAATTTCTTTTCTGAGTAAGACTTCTGTACGTAAGTACTAGTACTTATTCTGTGCCGGAACACAGTTATAAAATAAAGTAGCCTCATTAAGTTGGACTCGTTTGACGAGCACTTTACGGTAGACGAAGCCTAGGGTCTGATCGAGTTGACGGAAGATGGTCGATGGAACTCAGTAATAAAACGACGCACCTCCATCGAGTTTAGATTTATTCCATTTGTCATAATCTTTATACTTACAATAAAACTTTTTCAAAAAACTTATTTCCATTACAAAGATCGAGTCGATCAGATCGACTTTTTCTATTAATAGTTGTAAGTAGAACTATATCTACTATGTATAAAGTATTTCATCAACTTTTGGATTATTATCAATTGCAAATAAAAAGATCGTTTGATGAAACGTTTTTTTTTTCTTTGTGCGTGCACGGGCCTCTAGTCGATGCGGGGCCTCTCTCTAGTCAGTTGCCTGGAGGCCCCGCATCGACTGGCAGTCGCCTTATGGATAATACTACCCTGCCTATATGCACGCCTCGCAGCTAAGCCACGGACGGACAGACTCATGGACATGGCGAAACCATAAGGGTTCCTTATGTCTGGATATCGGAACCCTACACAAGACTTTCGGCTTATTCGGTCGGCTGAAAACGTTATTTTATAAAAGTTTGTAACTGGTATTGAAAATATATACCTATATACGGACAAATCACACTGATTAAGCTAGTCCCAAATTAAGCTTAAGCTTGTGTTATGGGATGCTAACCCAACGATACTATATTTTATGATAAATACATATATAGATAAACACCCAAGACCCAGAACAATTTGAAAAAGGCCATTTTCCAACGTGCCCTGGCTGGGGATCGAACCCTAGCGTGTTGACCATTACACGGAGGTCGTCATTTCTTCTTTTGTAACTGGTTATAGGCGGCCAATAGGAAAAAGTTTGTATAAAAAGACAAAATTGTTTTCAAGAGCCCAGCATTGGTCTCATAAATGTTTTTTCATCTCATCTACTCTAAAAACAATGTTTTCGTCCCAAAACATTTGGAGCTAAAGTTACTGGTTATTCTCTAGGGACTAAAACGTGACAAAGAAGATCTCTAGGGATTAAAACCAATTTGAAAACAGAACACGAGTGTAATCGATGTAGAATCAAAAATAATGTTGGTAGTTCAGCAAAAAAAAAAAAAGAAGAATTTTGTTTTAAAATAAAAAAATGTGATTTTTTAAATTTGGAATACATATCGTCTTTAACTTGGATGAATGTAGGAAATAAGTGTAATTATAAAGCGCAATTTTTCCCTTTGATTCAAGTAATTACCGAAGTTTTAGGTTACTTGTATTGAAATGTAATTATTTATGTACATGTGAATACTTTTTCGTGAGTTTAAGCAAATAGTGAATAGTTATCAAGTTTACATATAAAAATAAAAAGATATGAAGGACCACGCAAACAAAGTTATGAGTGATCTTAAGTTGGTGGTCTTCGAAAAAATATTTCTTAGTATTTATTGTATGAAAACTAAACTAAACAAAGGTTAGTATTAAATTGTCGGTTGAAGTCTGTAGGCAATAAGAATGAAATTGGCTTGCAATGGATGTCCAGGTATCTAAACGAAGAGGTGAGGAGTTCTGACGCGAGCTAAATTAAACCATAGCGCTAACCACATTGAGTAGATATTTCTTTAAATTTCTTTTCTAAGGAAGACTTCTATACGTTAGTACTAGTACTTATTCTGTAGTTTCAACTTATCGCGCACGCCTTACAGGTAAATAAAATACCTATAAGGCGTGGAATTATCCTAGCTGTTATATCCGGGATCCTAGGTACGTACCTGAATCAGGCGGCGTCCGGGGGACACAGGATCAGTTCGGAGTCCATTCTGCTGTCGTCATAGCGATCCATCTAGACGCCCATTACCTGAACAGAACATCATAAAATGGTTTAAAGATTCTAAGATTCAAACATTTACTCGTATTGCACGCCTCATAAATGGAGCATTGAGGTAGTCCTCTACTTAGGTAACTTAACTCTTAACAGTCTCAACATGTCAGTGTCAAAGAAGTTTTCTGGACTTACTGTCCTATAATATGCATATTGCAACAATACAATAATATAAGTTAGTTTGATTTGTTTGAAGCGGATTTGTTCGTTGAAGTTGCAGTGGGCGGGACACATAGCGCGACCGATGGCCCATGGGGCAAAAAGGTTCTCGAATGGCGACCACGTATTAGCAAGCGAAGCGTAGGACACCCACCCACAAGGTGGTCTGACGACCTGAATAAGGTCGCTGGAAAGCGTTGGATGCAGGCCGCTCTAGATCGGTCATTTTGGAAATCCTTGAGAGAGGCCTGTGTCCAGCAGTGGACGTTACGCGGCTGAAATGATGATGATGATGATGAGTAATAATAATACATAGATATGAAGAGCAACCTTTTATAAACACATAAATTTTTGTAGAAAATATTTGTTAAGTATTTTTTTAATAATCGTGAATGTATGTATAGACGTATGTGCCGCGATTACGCTCGAAATACTTAATGTATTTGTACCATTTTAGGGTTCCGTACAAAAAATGAAAAACGGAACCCTTATAGGATCACTCGTGCGTCTGTCTGTCCGTCCGTCTGTTACAGCCAATTTGCTCCGAATCTACTGGACCAAATCAGGTCAAATTTGGTAGCATGATCTAATCTTACCCCAAACACAGATATGCCAAGCAAATAATTTTTTTTTTAAATTGTGGTTCAAGGGACAAATTACAAAATTTAAAAAAAAAGGTTTACAAACCTTAATGTGTTTTATATATCAAATGAAAGGGCTCGTTATGAGGATCTCAAATATATTTTAGATTTTCTATATATTATTATAAATAGTGATGACATTATTCATGAAATAATAATTTGAGAGCACGATCAGCCTGTGATATTGAAAGGTAAATAAAAGAAGCAAGAGACAAATTACGAAATAGAAAAAAAAAAAACGCTTTTCTTGAAGAAACTTTTCAAAGATATTTTTGACGACCTCCGTTCGACGATCCTTTACTAAATCCTCTATTATTAAATCAATAATAATATTTTATTTAATAACAAGTCTATGTCGCATCGAGGGCAAAGTGTAGGAAAAGTGATGGAAGGTTATAAAAACAATTTCTTTTTAAATGTAAGATTAGGTAAGATAGGTGTAGATGCTCTAAATAGCTAGTTAAGGTACCGTAGAAAATATTACTTTTTACATCTAATTATATCTAAGTAATTAGTGTAGACAATTATAAATAGCCATCAAAATAAGCATAAAACATTTTTTTTAAATATGGAAATAAGTCTACATAAAATATAATTTCTGTGTCATATACTATCTAGGTAAATGTCAAATTATATATTTCTTAACACAAGTAGGTATATTCTATTAGTTAGTCGAAAACATTTTTGACCGTGATAAAATTTCATGTATAATTTATCGTTTGCATAATGCTTTAAGCTATTTCACGAATTCACCTTCTTGCTTCAGTTGTGACCTAGGTCATACGGCTAGCTAGGTAGGCGACATCTTTCGAAAATAGGTCAACATAACCTCTTAACTGAATAAACCTTCACAAAATTTTTATCCTTTATGGCACTATTATTTTATCCCTTTGCGTTTTAAACAACAAAAATGTTTTTCGTTCTAATATTTTGTATCAAATTCGCCACCGACCAGTTCTATTTCTAACCCTAAAATATTCTCGACTGCCACATTATCATTATCCCAAAAAGAACCAGATCATGAAAATCGATAGAGACTCTACTTATTATTTAATTTTTATTTTTACAAATATAACTGCACTCATTTAAAAATAGACTAGATAAAAATAAGATGAAAAATCGTTACTCACCTACACTAGCACATCGGGAAACTGAGACAAATTCTGTTGGTTTTTCTTTTAGAATCCGTTTCTCGTATAACTATGTTGATAGTTGAGGGTATGCGGTGCGTTATCTAATGGTTTTGTTTTGCACTCGAGTGTTATATTGTTAATTTAATGGCGCAGATGTCCTTGCCTGCGGATCACACCCCAATCAACGGGGATGTTGTGCTGCTGGATAGGAAATCTGTAGAGTCGTTAGACGTTTTACAACTTTCTTGTGACTATTTTATGTGCTTTAAAGGAGTTTTATTCATTGGTAACATTGAAGTTTGTTTGTTATATTTTACCTACCTACATATACATACTGCGGACATAAATTACACTTAAATATACCTACCTAAAGCAGTAAAAAGTTATAAGGCTGCTACACATTTATTCTGCTTGGTCTACCTAGGTAGTTTATCGATAGACAATAAAATCAGGTAAGTATACCACTTGTTAATATTTTATAAATATAATTTTGTGCAGTTTTACATTTTAGACACGTTGACACTATGTGGCGCTTTTGATGAATTTTCTATTTATAAGTTGATTTAAGTTTTGTTTTTTTTTTCTTGTTGTTATTTATAATGTTCACTGATAAAGTTAAAAATTAAACAGGTCGTCTCCCGGCCTTTATATTAAATTTAAAAACCCTTTCCTCAGAAATAACACTGAAACACGGCTCCACAGCACCTCTGTCCCGCCCAGCATCCCTCCGCCACTAGCGCTGCAAGGCGCACGCGCGAGCCACTGTCGTCATAGCACGCAAGTGTGTGAGTTATGTATGTGGGCGTTGTAGAGTAGCCACACGGGATTTGAAGATCTAGATGTGGCTTTGTAATTTTCAGCTGCGTACATACATACATACATACTACCTATCACGTCTCTATCCCTAATGAGGTAGACAGAGTATTTTGAGTCTTACGGTTGCAGACAGAGCCCAGGGCCGCAAGGCTCAAAGACCACTTTTAGCGAGATGGTGTCCTACGATCTGTGTGGGAAGAGAAGCGACTGGTACTTACATTCTAAGGTTTCTTTTTTTCTCCCAGTCCAGCTTTCTCTTTCATGACATTTTTTTTCTACCACTTCTATGGTAGAAGAAAAAAATGTAATGAAATAAGAACCAGCGAGCGAAATTCTTCGAGTCCACTTGGACAAATCTGGCCTTCGTATGTATGTATTTATGTAAGTAATTAAGCAAGCAATACTTTATTGTACACCAAAAAGCTATGTAAGTAGTATTTATGTAGTTTCTGTGCGGTTTATTATTGAACAATTCTATTTAAGTACGTATATTTTTGTGTAGGTTTATCCACGATATATACGATTATATGTATGTGTCGTAGCCATATCGTAAATTTAATCTCTTCATTAAATGATCGACAATTTCATGAAATGGTCGCATTTCATGAAATGGTCGCATTTCATGAAATGTTGCACTGGCTACTGGCCACATTGTGATGTGGATTGGGCGGATCAATGATAAGAAATTGTTTCTCGATATGATCAAATAATTTCGACCATTTCATGAATTCACCGTGTCACTTCATGAAATGGTTGATATATCGTAAAATTGTTATATTTTTGTTGAGCGGCTTGGGGAGGCCCAAGGGCCACTCCGCCGCAACCTTAACCTACCTTACCAAGTAGTACTTCATGAAATGCGACCATTTCATGAAATGTTCGATCATTTCATAAAATGATCAAACTACGATATGGCCACGATATATGTATGTACTTACTTAATAATAATAAATTTACTCCTTTTTTGTTCTTGTTGTTTTTAGTTAGTTCTGTTGTACTTACTCCAAAAAATTACTTCCTCAGCATTACCTGTTGGTTGATTGGTAGAAAAGGCCCCTGGCCTTACATGTATTGTAATGAAGTTAAATAAATAAATAAATAACAATAACTTATATACACTTGACGACCTCCGTGGCGTAGTGGTCACCATGCAAGTCCGCCTGGCCATTTTCAAATGTCCTGGGTCTTGGATGTTTATCTATATATGTATTTCGAACTTACTTTGGGGCTAGTTCAATCAGTGTTATTTGTCCCTATATATTTATTTATTTTATACACCCAGAAAAGACATTAAAATGTGTTAATAACGCGCAAGGGACCACTACCACCCCGGTGGTTATTATTACGCAGAGCGAGATCACTATGAACAGATGATAGCGATCGATATAAGTCGCCAGTGCCATGCTATAGGGGCTGGAAATATAATAAATTCTAAGTATGTACCTATATCTGCTATAGGTATAGCTTATGTCTAGTCATATATTTTTACAAGCTTTTATTTAGTTTCACCTGTCCCGTTGTCTGTCTATCTGTAATCAAATCCTGCAAGAAAATTCTACCCACTTCCTGATTTCCAATTGAGCTGAAATTTTGCATGCATATGTATTTCGCGTGACAGTGCAATATTATGATATTATGGATCTGATCTCATGATGGAGCTGGAAGGTGGCGACAGAAATTCTGTAATGAAACTGAAGCGCGTTGGGTAAAGATTAAGCCAAGCGCAGGATCAAATGTTATGGCTAGGCGTAAGCTATGTACACAGGAAGGAAGGAAAAGAAGGAGATCACTATTTACAGTTTATTTATGTACACTTCACACTAGCACAAACAAATGTTATATATACAGAAGGTGAATGATGTTATCGGAGTTATGGATAAATGATGCTCTCCAAAAGTATTTACAATTCCCTATTAAAATTTATTTATTACAGGAAAATTTTAAAACAAAAAGCGAGAGCAAAAAATAGTTACTCGACTAGCCGCCGCACGTCAGGCGTGGCGACACCGTCTTCATAAAAACGGTTGATGGCCACGCATGCGCGCAGCGGTCTTTCATAAATGACAATATATTTATATACATGTAAAAGAATGTATGTCCGCTTGTATGTTGCGATTCATGAAAATTTACAATATTTACAACTTATTCATACGAAATATACGTACATACAAAATACAAGTATAAAAGGAGTGGCAGTGCAGGCCACATCACCCCCCTCCAGAGACCGTCAAGGGCGATAATAGATGCCTAGGAAACCGTACAACACGACCTGAACGTGTCCGTAGGATATCATTTCTTTGGGGTTCAGGGAGTGTATCGTGAGGTAATGACGGTATAACTGGGGTGTGTGTACGTGTGTTAGAATGTGATGGGGTGGCATGTGTGGTGTTTGTGTCACAAAGTATGTAGGCCGGCTTAATGCGGTCTATCGATACCGTAACCGAGTTACCACGAATTAATATTTTGAAATTCTTGTCCCCTCTCTCTAACACTTCGTGAGGTCCAGAATATGCAGGAGTAAGAGACCCACGAACAGTGTCATCACGTATAAATACATGTGTAGCAGTTGCAAGGTCCTTGAAGATGAAAACCGATTGCTTGCCGTGTCGAGAAGCTGGTGTAGGTCTAATATTATCTACAAACGACCTAAGACGTGACAAGTAATCAGTTAAGTCAGTGGAATCTTCTTTACTAGGATGGAAAAATTCACCAGGGAGTCTCAAAGGTTCGCCATAGGTGAGTTCAGCTGTCGAAGACAAAAGGTCTTCCTTAAAAGAGCTCCTGATACCTAGTAAAACTAGAGGAAGTGAATCGACCCAATTTGAGCTGGAATGACAGACAATCGCAGCTTTTAACTGCCGATGGAACCTCTCGATAAGGCCATTACAAGACGGATGGTAGGCCGTTGTACGTTTGTGTTGAAAGCCTACCAGATGAGAGAGACTTTTGAATAAGACAGACTCAAATTGGCTGCCCCTATCGGTGACAATACTAATAGGACATCCAAACCTAGAAATCCAACCATGTAGTAAGGCCTTAGCAACGACTTCAGCAGTGATTTCTTGGAGTGGTATTACCTCAGGCCATCGCGTGAATCTGTCAATAGCTGTGAGGCAGTACCTATAACCTTGGCATAAAGAAAGTGGGCCAATCAGATCTATGTGAATGTGGGCAAACCTTGCACTCGGAAGATGGAAAGAACCTAATGGAGATGAGACGTGTCGAGTGACCTTTGATCGCTGACAAGCAAGGCAACTTTTGGTCCATTCTCGGCAGTCTTTTCTGATTCCTGGCCACACATATCGATCCGTGACTAATTTTAGGGAAGCATTCACCCCTGGATGACTAAGGGAATGCAGACAGTCAAATACCTGCCGACGATATATCTTTGGGACGTAAGGTCTCACGTTCCCGTCTCTTTCTTCACAATATAAATCTACCCGAACATCTGGCAGCTTCATCTTCTTCAGACGCAATGACGTGGTGTTTTCAAGGAGAAGTCGCAGTTCAGGATCTGAAGTTTGAGCGTCCGCTAATTGATTCAGATCAACAGGCTGTACGATCTCTTCAATCCTCGAAAGGGTATCGGCCACGACGTTGTCCTTACCTGCTATGTGCCGGATGTCAGTCGTAAATTGGGATATAACATCCAAGTGTCGAAACTGACGAGGTGAGCAGTTCTCTTTTCGTGAATGGAACGCGAATGATAGGGGTTTATGGTCGGTATATACTATGAAGTCTCTAGCTTCGACCATATGCCGGAAGTATTTGATTGCTTCATAAATTGCTAGTAATTCGCGATCGTAGGGAGAATACTTCTTCTGCGCTGGACTCAGCTTTCTAGAGAAGAAAGCGAGAGGCTGCCATCCTTGGTCCTCCTTGAATTGCTGCAGCGCTGCTCCAATAGCGTTGTCGGACGCGTCTGTCACGACTGCAAGTTTGGCGTTGCAATCTGGGTGTGCAAGAAGGGCTGCCTGGCATAGACCTTTCTTGCAGTTTTCAAAGGCTTCGCTCTCTATTGATGAAAAATACACAGGATGCGAGCCTTTTACAGAACCTTCTAAAAGTGCATTTAGGGGAGCTTGTTGGACAGCTGCACCAGGAATGAATCTTCGGTAGAAATTAATCATCCCTAGAAACCGACGAAGCTCGCGCACTGTTTTGGGCACAGGAAAGTCTTTTATAGCATCAACCTTTGCAGGGAGGGGCTTTGTACCTTCAGCTGAAATGAGATATCCTAGGAAAACTACCTCCGAGGCGCCAAAAACGCACTTAGAAAAGTTTATTACGATGCGATACGACTCCTGCAGCCTGGAAAACAGAGTGCGAAGGTGTTCTTTGTGCTCTTCTGGAGTCCTGGAGAAGACCAGAAAATCGTCCAGATAGGGAAAACAGAAGTCTAGGTCCCGCACCATCTCATCCACAAAACGCTGAAAAGTTTGACCGGCGTTACGTAAACCAAAAGTCATGTACGGAAATTCGTACAATCCGAACGGCGTTGAAATGGCTGTTTTGTGAATATCGTCTGCGTTAACTGGGATTTGATGATACGCCTTCGTCAGGTCGATAGTGGTGAAAATCTTGCATCCTGAAAGGCTGTGAGAGAAGTCCTGGATGTGGCGTATTGGATACCTGTCCGGAACAGTCCTCGCATTAAGCAGTCTATAGTCCCCGCAGGGACGCCAACCATTATTCTTTTTAGGAACAAGATGAAGAGGAGAAGCCCAGGAAGACTCTGAGGGTCTGGCTATGCCACTCTGCAGCATAGATGCAAACTCCTCTTTAGCTATTTTTAATTTGTCTGGGGCTAATCTTCGGGGTGTACAATAAACAGGCGGGCCGGGTGTAGTGCGTATGTGGTGTACTGTATTGTGTTTAGGTGTGTGGTGTGTACCGTGTGGGCGTGTGATGTCAGGAAATTGTCGTAATATGTCAAGGTAATCGGACTCACCAGTTACGGATTTGACCGAAGAAATGATATCCGACGGTCGTGCAAGCGAAGCCACAGTCGACAGACTAGTGCTATTGTCGATTAGTCGCTGGTTCCTGCAATCTACCATCAAATTATAAAACGACAAAAAATCAACACCTAAAATCGGCTTTGTTACATCGGCAACAATAAATGACCAAGCAAAGTCACGACGCAAGTCTAGGTTTAATACCAAGTTTACGTGCCCGTAAGTTGCTATAGTCGTGCCGTTAGCCGCACACAAATCATAATCAGTACGAGCCCGGCGCTCTTTACAATAAATACGGGGAAATACACAAAGATCACTTCCCGTGTCTACCAAAAACTGCAATTTAGTCTTTTTGTCCGTCACAAACAAGCGACCACTATTCACGCAATCGTCGGCCGCCATTACCGATTGCTCGTTGCGTTTCCCGAACCAAAGTCACACGGCTTGATGCATTTATCCGCCTTATCACCAAACTTGGCATGATACCAACAATTTGGGTACTTCCTGTAGTTGGACTGGGATCTCGCTCTAGACCGGGAACGGCTTTGGTTGCGGTTGACTGATCGACGACGGCTGTCTCTTCCCGGCATCAGGTTAATTTTCGTTGTGAGGGCTGCGACTTGTTTAGTGAGCTCAGCGATCCGGTTTTCCACTGTCTCACTGCTCCTACTAGATGGGGTTTCTCTCGAAGTCGAAGCAACCTGACACGGTGAGACAACGTCATGAACACGGTCAGCTAACTCAGCTAGCTCATCCAGGCTTGCTCGCTGCTGGGAAGCTATGATTGTCTGGGTCCCAGATGGCAGTCGGCTCGTCCAAATTGTCCTAAGAAATTCCTCAGGAACCCCAGGGCCAGCCAAGTTCTGTAGGTAACGCAGGAATGCTGATGGTTTGCGATCTCCTAACTGCTCATGGTCCATAAGCTGTTTCAATTTCTTCTCACGAGATGCCGACAACCTCTTGATGAGCTCGGTCTTCAGTTTATCATATTTATTGGTCGACGGTGGGGAGGTGATGACGTCCTCAACCTCAGCGGCGTACTGTGCTGCCAGTTGCCCAATAGCATAAAAAAATTTGGTTCCGTCTGCGGTGATATTGGCCAGCTGAAATTGGCCGGTTTTTCGGCGTAAAAAGGAGGTACCTTTACGCCGACTCGAAATGTCTCCAGCGCCATTTTGCCTTTTTGGCTATCTCCGCTCTCCGAATCACTCATTTCTGTGTTCAATGTGGGTCACCAGTGAAGCGCGTTGGGTAAAGATTAAGCCAAGCGCAGGATCAAATGTTATGGCTAGGCGTAAGCTATGTACACAGGAAGGAAGGAAAAGAAGGAGATCACTATTTACAGTTTATTTATGTACACTTCACACTAGCATAAACAAATGTTATATATACAGAAGGTGAATGATGTTATCGGAGTTATGGATAAATGATGCTCTCCAAAAGTATTTACAATTCCCTATTAAAATTTATTTATTACAGGAAAATTTTAAAACAAAAAGCGAGAGCAAAAAATAGTTACTCGACTAGCCGCCGCACGTCAGGCGTGGCGACACCGTCTTCATAAAAACGGTTGATGGCCACGCATGCGCGCAGCGGTCTTTCATAAATGACAATATATTTATATACATGTAAAAGAATGTATGTCCGCTTGTATGTTGCGATTCATGAAAATTTACAATATTTACAACTTATTCATACGAAATATACGTACATACAAAATACAAGTATAAAAGGAGTGGCAGTGCAGGCCACAAAACGACGCAACCTCATAGTTTGGGCTTATCACATTTGTCTTGGTAAGTACTTTGGCCTCACAATACAAAAATACACAAAATTGTATTTAAAACAAAAAAACTTATTTATACGTATAAAGTATCTAGCATACACCCGAAGCGGCAAACTGAAAAACTCTTATTTACACAGCATATGTATTATCAAGCCCCGCACACCCACTCAAGAATCACTAATTCTCCATTTAAGTAGTACTTCTAGTTCATTATCTATTGCCCTGGTAATGAAGTGCTACATCGGGCCATGAATGGTAAAAAATCGAGATAAAAACCTATTTTTATTGGCCTTAAGCAGGAAGATACCGAATTCTTCAAATAGCACCTAAGCCTCGCTCGATGAAAAACACCGATGAAACGAGGTTCTGTAAACACAATTACCTAATTATTTAAAAAATATTATTGTTAAACATACTTTACTTATCTAAAACAATGAAGTTAAAAGTACTTCTTTAGACGGACCAAACAAGCCGAAACTCGATGGGGTTGCGTCATTTCATTACACAGTTCCTATGGCCACCTTTCAGCTCCATCATCAGATCAGCCAGTGCCGGTGCCGGATCTAGATGTTTTTTCAGGCGGGGCAAAACAAAATATGTGAATATGCCGCCCTTGCTTGGTTTTACTTGATGATTACTAGTACAAAGGGGGGGGGGGGGGGTTCAGACAGTAAGACAGAGGCAGGGCAAAATACCTGATTACTATTATCCGAATAGTAACCATTACCACGGGGGGAGGGGGGTGTTACCCCCGGAGTAATGGTCAGTTATGAGATTCGGACCGAGATGAACTTTAACTTCTTCAAAAGTAACTAGACGCCGCCCTCATTCTGTATCGGTAGCATGGGAGAGGTGGATATATTCGATTTTGCCGCCCCTCTGACTTTGCCGCCCGGGGCATGGGCCCCGGCTTGCCCCCCCCTCTAGATCCGGCACTGAGATCAGCTCCATGTCATTATAATATTGCATTGTCACGCGATATACGTATGCGTGCAAAATTTCAGCTCAATTATAAACCGGGAAGTGGGAATATTTAACTTGCAAGATTTGATTACAGACAGATTTATTTTTATTAAGTACTTGCCTACTTATAGAAATAAAATAAAAAAGGTAAGCTGAATCGATTAACCAAGACTCGATCCGAACTCTAGTATTATCGATTTATCACAATCTCTCACATTACAAAATAACTTACTTCTCACAGACAAAATAACTTACTTATGTAACTAAGCCACAAAGTAACTAATGCAGCAAAACTGCGTTTCGTATATATTTTTTTTTTAATAATAATTAAACCTAAATCGATTTTTCCTTTTGACATAAGTATAAACGAAAAATAAAAATAAATATCGTTTTCCCATACAAATCAGCGCTAATATAATTCAATGAACCAAACGGATTTCGTTCGAAGACTTTTTCGAGAATAAAGAATATTTTTTTCTCAATTTATCTTAAAAACGTAACAAGTTGTAATATTTTTTTAAAGTACATAGTCCAGTTCTATCATGCCTGCATTTATCGAAACAATTTGGCTCGTGATTAAAAAGGCACTTTGTTTAACGGCTAATGCATTGTCAGTTAATGTATAAAAAGTACAAATTCAATTAGGTTAAAAAAGTTGATGTTGCTAAACGAGGTAAATTCACTTTAAACTAGGTACATTAGTTGATTGTAAAACTGTGCTGGCCGCCGGTCGTAAAGTTGAAATATTAAGTATCGCCAGGGCGACAATGGCTTATGGAAATTTGGGATAACTTGGTGATAATATGCCCTGGGGGTTAGTATGGCTTCATTTCAGCCCGTTCCCGGTTACCTCCTCAGCTATGCTGCTTAGGACCCAGGGGGCGCTTTGCCGCTTTTCTTTTTCTACGTCGCCCATGCAAAACTGGAAATGGAATAGCCGGAACCGTTTAGTTTTTGTACCCACTTTGGAAATGCATTTTTGCGAAAAAAATTACAACTGATCGCCGCCCGACGTCAATGCAGTTGTAGCACTTGTAGCACGAGATGTTTGTGCTTAGTCCTTAACCGATTGGCACACTGCTCCGCAACCACGCGCGTAGCGCGGGGCCGCCCGGCCGCCAGTGTCAGTGTGTTGTAGTTTGCGTGTTTTCTATTCAAATTGAGGTACTTGCATACAGTCCGGCCCCGCGCTACGCAACAGGGTGCGGAGCAGTGCAATGTGGGAATCGCCTTAGGTCGCCTATTACGACACTCACAGTATGAGATGGAGAAGTCCTATTCTAGACAGGGTCGGATTTAGAGGTCTGAAGGCCTCGGGGCAACGAGGAGTGGAGGCCCCCTGGTTTAGGGCCAGGGCCTGTAATATTTTACTGATTGTCTGATTAGAGTGAACAATATAGATCAATGATTGTTGTTAATAGTTAAGAACAACATAATCATTTTTATAAAAATTACTATAGGTAGAGGTAAAACAGCGAAAAAAATCAAAGGAAAAGTGGTTTACTAGTGCTAACTAGACGGAATCTGAAAGATTTTTTCGAAGTCTATTGTGGGGGCCCTACTATTGTGGAGGCCGGTCGCCCTCCCCTAAATCCGGCCCTGTCTAGACCATTCCACACTACGTACATTTAAAGCTCGATTTTGTAAAAAAAAAAAACAAAAAATCGTTCAGCTGGATTGTCAACGTGTTATGTGTTACGCCGCGAAATAGATGACACGCGATCTTAACGTTAGCAGTTTTGTTAAACGTAACACATTGACAATCCTGAACATTTTGTCACGCACAGGGGTAGTCAGAGACTATGGCCTTGCCTCTTTCGTTGGCCATTCTACTTATGTAAAATTATAATACCACGTCGCACGTAGGTTCTTCTTGTCCTACCAGAATCAATATTCTGGTCACACCAGCCATAAAATGTTGACAAGGGTGCGACGTAACGATGTCTGTCAGGGCGGAATGGAAATGAAAATATCTTCAAAACTGACCCACACTTAAATACTCGATCGAAGCGGTTACGGGAAAATGTTTTTATTCTTTTATTTTAGCTCTGCAATCATCCGACTGCCAAAATTAAGCCGACTGTAAGCTAAATGTTTTTAAGCGTAATTTAAAATAAAAAGGTAAGTACCTATTATTTATAAATTGTAGATACCCACCTAACTCCTTCATTGATTACGAACCAAACTACATAAAAATCAGTTTCAGTACCTACTCTAGTACATACTCTTGAAAGATTAAAAACCTTTAAAAATAAGTACTTATTATCTAAAAGACAATGAAAATAAAAAATTAAAACTGCAGGCCAATACATAACCGAGCGGATAAAAAAATATTGTTATTTTTCGTCAACCTATATCGTTAGCCAGTATTTCGTGTTTAATATAATGTTTTATTTATCAAATGATGTTTTCTGATCTCTTCGCACGTCACTCCATATATTAAAATAAAACGCCACATTAAAAATCGATCCACAACACGAAAACGAGGTAGAATATAAAAATGTCCGCTAGCTTTCAGCGCAACAAATTCAAAGGAAAATTATTGCCTGCATCAATTTCAATCTAAACAGTAATAAATTGGCTTCTCTCAGCATTAGGCGGGCTAGTGGAGTTATTAATAGCTGAATATTTCTCTTAGCACCCTCGGCTGTAAGACAGTGTCACCAGTGCCGCGGCGGGAAGCGCTCGAAAAAAATTCGCATTCAAATCTCGAAATGAGTTTCTACGATTACGAATACAAAGAGTTCGATTTTCAAAAAAAAGATCAGTGTTGCCAAGTGAAAAATGAGGGAAAAAGTGAACAGAATGAGGAGAAAGAGGACCATGTGCAACATGTTTTGGGGCCGAGTAGAAGGTGCCTTGCATGGGCCTGCAAGGCTTGTAAGCGGAAAACTGCAGCCGTCGATAGGCGGAAAGCCGCGACGTTGAGGGAACGACGGAGGCTGCGAAAAGTAGGTTTGCGTCAATTTTTAATTTGGAACTTGCCGCCACTTGGCGCTCTTTACGCGTGTTCTTTTTTTGAATATTTTATTTTGTTTTCGGCGACTTTTGAGGAAAAAGTTTCTACTGTTCCACTGGCAAGGCGTGTACATAGTACGGTCTAAGAGTTAATAATAAAACGCTCCCAAAAAAGCCTGAGGAGGTTTTAATTTTTTAGTGTACATGGTATAGATATATAAAGTTCTCAAACCTAAACTGGGCGGCTGACTTGGAAGTTGGGCGGCTAACTTGAAATTTGGATAAGTTAGGTGGATATCTTACATTTTGATTGTTAATTCACTACCTATATGGCTAATAAGGCGACTTGGAGCTTTGGCCGTGTGGCTTCCGGCTTAGACATAAGAACATTCCATATCTTCTTGTGGATGTCGTAAGAGGCGACTAAAGGACTAAGGACAAACATCTTGTGCTATAACTGCGTTCTCAAGGAGGGTTGACGTCGGCCGCTTGTACCTAACTTTTAGCAAAAATGCATTGCCAAAGACAGGGTTGACGTCGAGCCGATGTCCCATTCCTCAAACGCGGAGTCACTAAACGAATGGTTTTTTGTATGGGAAAACCATTCGTAACCCATTCGTGGTCTGGACGTGTTTCGTGCGTCGGCTATTTTTAGTAAACAAGTAAATAAGTCGCGATTCATGCGTCGTTGATTTTAACCTATAGATTTTACTAAGTGGTAAGACATGACGTCATATTAAACTAGTAGTAAGTAATTTCATATCAATTTGTTAGGCATCGAATTATTAATATAATATAATGATTCACTCTTTCTCTATTTGCTTTACAATTTAAAAATGAAATGACCTTTTAACTTGCAGGTATCTTGCATGTACCTATCTATTAGGTATGTTTATGTTTACTTAGGTCAAATCCTGCAACTCAATTTTCAACCAGTAATCTTCAGCCGATTGAGCTGAAATTTTGCGTACTTGTGTAAGTCGGATGACAATATAATATTATGAAGGCAATGAGCTGTTCTGATGATGGAGTCGGAAGGTTTTCGACAGAACTCAGTAATAAAACAACATAACCTCATTGAGTAGGTCTCGTTTGATTTGTCTTGACGAGCACTTTATGGTAGACGATGTCTAAGGTCCGATCACGGAGACGAAAGGGAGTCGATCTAACACTGTAATAAAAAATCGCAACTTCATCGAGTTTTGGCTTATTACATTTGTGTTATTAAGGACTTAATCCTCACAATAAAAGCTTGTACAAAAAATGAAATATATAAAAAAAAAAAATTATATTTACATGCATATTTTATTTGAAGAATAAAAGTTGGGAAAGCGCACCCCTGGCTTCAAAGCAACACAGTGGATGCAACCACGCGCTAAAATGGGGAAGTGTATCCCAACTTTTAATACTAAGAAACAAAGCTTGGAACTGGTACCAAAAATACAGATTCTGTACCGGTATTTAGAGGTTCTTTTCATTTCGGTACCTGGGTACCGGTTCTAGAAAAGTACCGTACTGGTACTCCTTAAAAGAACAGTTACCTATTTTAGGTACTTGCTGCTATCTGCTAACTTGTACCAGCTGGTATTTGCTTTCTCACTCTGACGTGATTACCGGTACTGGTACCGGTATATTACTGTGGTGACCTCTACGGCCACTGTGTGGAACTACAACTACAAACCAATCAAAAGACAACCGACATTATAGTTCTCGAGAAGCATTTGAGATGGCGCCTGCAGTATCCTACATCTCAATCTCAGAGTTCGCCCGATTCGCTGTATATATACAACATCCGACGATACACCGTCGGAGCTGCGGTTCCCCGCAGCACCATGCCTTTCGGGAAGATCTTCCCTTTGTGGCGGTCGAGCATATCACCTCGCTCCCGCTACAGTACCGATACTGACGAAAAATAGTACCGGTACACATAGTGGGTACAACGTCTGCCACCAGTACCGCACCAAGTTCAAAGGTATCGGTTCCCATAAGTACCGGTATTTCAAGCCTTGCTTAGAAATGAACGGGATAGAAGTAACTCTTTAATTCCTCCTATAAATACATGTTTGTCCGTCGCTCCGTCACGTCCCGCGGATCACGGGATTACAGCGGAACCAAACTAATTCCAGAAGCTTTATTTTGGAAATATCGGGTGTAAATGGAAGGTCGATACAGCGAACTTATGAATACTATATATTATATTGAGCGATTCTATGGAGGATTAACTTCGAACATTACCATCGCGAAAACTACATCAAACATTACATCGCGCAAAACTAACCACGAAACTTATGCACAGGTTTATTTGGTAGGCAAATTAAAAAAAACTGATGACGCCATCTAGTGAGTGGCGGAACTACATATTCCAACCGATGTTTAAGTGGAATTGATATCTGGTAAGTGATAGATGACGCTATCTATCACTTTCCATGTAAATAACAAAACGCCGACTTTCAAGCGTTAACCCCCAATAACTTTTAAGGCTGAACCTATTTTCATACAGCTAATTTCATTCAGCTTAAATAATGAGATAAAAATGACTGTGCTTGATAGATAGCCCTCAGCTATGTACAGACGCTGTGTCATACATGTATGACACCGTCATAGCAGTAGTATAGCAGTCGCTAATTGGCTTATAACAAAGCGTGATTCGAACTTCGAAGTAAAGAAAGAAAGTAAATCTTTAATAGGCAAACAAAAATTCGCATAAAAAAAGAACTTTTGTACATACTTATTGACCGAGCGAGCGACGTGTCTCAGTTTAGAGATTGGCCAAAAATGCTTTTGTCCGGATGTGCGGTTGTCAGTTTGTCTGGCTGTTCACGTCTACAGGTCGCAATTTTCAACCGATTCTTGTGAAATTTTGTGAGAAGGTTCAAAAATTATAGAGAATAAGTTTGTCGATTCAGTTTATCGAAAAAAAAATGACTGAAATATGGGGGGGTTTAAACTTTAAAATTGTCATATTTCAGCCACTTGGATTTTGTTTTCGAAAATGTCATAAAACTTTTTGTTACACTTATTAAGAAACAACTTGATTTCAAATGGTCGGAGTGACTCGCGAGAACTACAGCTTACAGCCCACTAACTAGTTTATAATTATATCTAATACCAAGTATGCCAAAAAAGCGGTCAGCCAGCTTTGTGCTGCGGTATTTTTGTTTTTCGTGTGTAAGTGGCCAACACTGATGTTAGATTTTCAGGCTGCCTGAGGGACATCTGTCATAGCTTGACGTCTGATATACAATGATGACAGCCGGGATCAATGGTTTATACGTGCCTTCCGAAACACGGAGGAGCTCGAGATTATTTTATGCAACTTGTGGTCATCCACCATAGTGTCGACCACGCCCGGTGTCACTTTACTTGCGAAAGAGCTTAATGCGCACTCCCGCCGGGCCACGGAGGTGCTGTGGTGTAGGAATAGGTACCAAGTCATAATAGGCATGGCGAATGGAAAAATATGTTTAGGCTATGGGTTAGATTATTACTTATTTATTATTATAAATTTATATTCATGCATTTGTTATAAAATATAGTATCGTTGAGTTAGTATCCCATAACATAAGTCTTGAACTTACTTTGGAGCTAGCTCAATCAGTGTAGTTTGCCCTTATATATTTTTTTATTTATTCGTTAGTTAGTGCGTTCGTTCGTCCGTTCTATCTTTGTGAGTTGTATAACTTGAAGAATGAAATACGCGGACATGAAGAACGAAACAAAGGAATTTCTAAACGAAGGGTATGACTAGGGTGCAGCTCTCGGCTAGGTGTACTCAGACTGATATTGGGATTTACTCTTATCTCGGGCGTTGTAAGCACTTTGATGGGTGACCAAAAATGGCACAAGAAAGTTTTCGACTTTTTCGTGCTTCCGCCGTTAGTGCCGGCTGTCATAATGTATGGCAAAGGGCCAGGGCCACTGATATAGCTTGAGCTATGTCAGTTGCCCCTTAAGGCAGTTTGCAAATCCGACTATACAGTGTCATAAAGAAAAAGAAAGAAAATTGTTTATGTATTTGGTTACACACTTATAAAACTTTAGTAAGAATTTGTTTAGCTGCATGAACACACACAATTATGCACCTAAACAGCCTCACTCAACATGTGTCGTGGACCGTGGTACGAGCCACGACGCTGGTCATCCGAAGTTGCGCGACGGAAAATTACGCCTGCAATGCTATTTGCATTTTTTCACACACATTTTTGCTTATAAACACAGTACTTATACGGAACTTACGTCGTGTTTTTAAAAACGTTAAACACGGTTTATGCCAATTACCACCGCGGCAGCGGTTTTTGCCGCTGCGGCGGCTAGCGCTTTAATTTTTAACCGACTTCAAAAAGGGAGAACGCTATCAATTGTCGGAATCTTTTTTTATCTTCACCGATTATTCGGAGACGGATTTGGAAAATTCTTTTTTTTAAGGTCACAATTATCAAGTGGTCCTATAGAAATTTTATAAAAATCAGCTCCGTAGTTTGGGGGCGAAGTCGGTTTTAAGTTAAGTAAAATTATTATGTTTGTATTTGTTCGAAAGCTAAGTAGAGTAACTATGAAAGTGAGCTTTTTGTAAACCTGTCACAGGAAGCTTTCGCGTGTAACGACGGTTATCGATGTGAGTGTGGTCGGGGCTTAAATCACTACCATGTGCGGCCGCACTCAGGGTTGGCACTTACGAAAAATAATTGTATTTACATTTATTTACACTTATAGATGACCTCCGTGGCGTAGTGGCCAACATGCTAGTCCGTCACCCAGAGGTCCCGAGTTCGATCCCCGGTTAGGGCAAGTTGAAAAATGGCCTTTTTCAAATTGTCCTGGGTCTTGGATGTTTATCTATTTGTATTTGTTATAAAATATAGTATCGTTGAGTGAGTATCCCATAACACAAGTCTCGAACTTACTTTGGGGCTAGCTCAATCTGTGTTAGTTGTCCATATACACCATGGAAGGGACATACCCGCAATAAACGCACCACGGGTTGTAATATATAGCTATAGTGTTACGGACAACAGCAGCAGCGCCAGCGCACCCGACCGATCGCCGTGAGCAACTGACTGGCGGCAGAAGTGGAGGGGAGGCCGGAGAGAACGGGACGCGTAAAGCGAGACGGAAGATATTCGCGCGTCCCTATTGGTACATGGCCAACGCGAGCCGTGTACTACGATTAGCGTTAGGATTTTGTATATATAGCTGTAAGTTTAGTTAGTAAAATGTTGTGTTGTAGTGTTATCTGCGGTGTGCCAACGAACAGATCAACGAACGGAACTACAAGGAGCCTCCAGAAGATAAGAACCATTGTGAAATAGTGGTTAGGTTAATTTGTATTCAGCCAGATCGGCATAGCGAACAGTGTGTAATAAATATCTAGTACTACGAACTCTTTGTTTAATTTGAACTCAAGTCATACAGTCCACTATAGCGCGTGAGCTATCGTCAACATATAGTATAATGAATTAGAATTAACAGTCAAAAACAAAAATAAAATTTTACCATACAAATTGCCCGGGCGGCAGAACACTTTTGTATGGAAATGCCTAATTTTTATTGACTTACTTGACTGTTATTTTAATTTCAGTATACTATAGTCATCTAGTATAGCTCGTGGTTCGATTTATTACGGGTGTGTCCCCTCCACGTTGTATATTATAAATTTATATTATTAATACTACTTTCAATGCGACACAAATTACTAAACTTATTTGTGTCGCATTGTATCTCAAAAATATTTAGGATAAGGCGTTTATTTATTACGTAAGACGATTTGGGGCTGGGAGGAGTAAAATTTGTATGAAATTTTCCTTTTCCGAGAACATATTATTACTTTTTTATTTATAAACCTTATGAGTACTTAGCCCTGATAGTTTTCCTTTAAATTTCGTTATATATACAACTGCCGTGAATTTTTTCACGTGTCCACGTACATACAACCGTTTATCAGATAGAGGAGAGAATGCGATTGACTCTAACAAAATTTTGCACTACAAACCAAATATTTCGGAAGTGGATCCCTTAATAGAAAAAAATGATGTTCACAAACCCTAATTTTTTTTAAAACTATTCTACGGTACCACATGTGACGGGTTAGTCCAGAAAAAACTTGACTCCCACTTTACTTGTATGTAAGCTATACAAAAAACAAGTATTTATTTTACCTCTTTTCGGCATGATTAACATACAAGCCTATACCAAATTACAGTTTTCTAGTATTTTAAAGTCTCTGAGTAATACCGCGGAAGGACAGACCGACGAACATAAAGTCAGACAGACATGGTGAAACTAAAAGGGTACCTTGTTTACTACCTATGAACCCTAAAAATAAACATGGTGTCACTGGCAATTAAGACGGATCTAACGACACCTCTCAAGCTAAAATCCATCAACCCTTTACGGTTGCACAGCGTACCAAAGAAATATAAATACAAACACTGGAAATTCATATCTCCTCTTCTAGCGAAGTCGGGTAAAAATAATAAAATAAAAAATATTTTAACCTAGTGTTGCTGCAGCCCTAGCTAGTGATGCGCCGCTAATTTGTTGTGACACAAGGTCCCGCGAGACACCTCGCGAGACAAAAAGGCACTTTAAAGGCAATCACGGATTGACGGCCCGTTTTATTTTAGATTTTATTTAATCTCGGCTCGGTCACCCTCGTAGACGTGGAATATACCGATCACTCGCATAAAGGCTTATTTACACTGTGCAAGTTACTAATATGTTGTATGCAATTAAATTGAAGTAAAAGATGACGTTCATGGTCTAAACGGAACGACAAACAGACACATTAATCGTTATTATTCAACAACTGAAATCAGTGGTTTTTTCTAAACGTCAACAACAACAACCATTTTCTATGGGATTCGTATTAAATAAGGACCAATGACGTCATAGCTTCTTGGAATCAAATAGCGCTTGTAAACTTTGCAGCAATAATAAATATCTAAAATCTCATTGAAAATGGATATAGTCATGATAAAGTTATTATTTGTTGACGTTATATTTTCTTAACGTTTTTATTAATATTTATTTAACAGTACCGAATAATTTATTTTTGATTAGAAAAGAACCCAATTAAATCGTATTCCAGACAAGTGACTTGCACTGTGTAAATAGCACTGTAAACTCGAGCAAATTACTGTAGAAACGAAAAAAAATAAAACTTGTTTTAAAGCAACCACTCTTTTTTTTAAATCATTTATTTAAAATTCTCAAAATAATATAGTTACCTACAGTCAGGCTTCAAAAATGGAGTCACAATTTGAAATAATACTAAGCCACGAAAACCTCGCAGGGTTTATCTTTGTTTCTTATAATCTCTTTACTTCAAAATCAGTCTTCATCCCAACGCGTCCCGGTTGCATCTCAACTGAGCTGGTTCGGAGCCTGGGGTACGCTTTCCCGCTTTTTCTTCTCCAAATATAATATACATGTCAATGGTCACCCAAGGATGCGGAAGACCTTGCGAAACCGAGAAGAAATAGCAAGAACAGTTTGAACAATTTGGCTGCAGTTTAAATTGCCGGTAAGACATACTCATCGGGAAGAATGTTTAGTTGCGAGTAGGTAACTAACAGTGGTAGGTACTTATCGGAAACAAACGAAGGCTGGCCGCCTGCCTGAAGACCACCCTCATTGTGAATGCTTTGTGCGAACAATTTTACAATAGGCCACCGCCCGACGTGTTCTTGGCTTGGAAATGCAGTTGTACTCGTAGTACGAGATGTTTGTACTTGGTCCTTTACTTTCCGTCTCATTATATATATATGGCTTGACCAAATATTTTGATAACCGTACTTTAACCGTAAATTTACATAAAAAATGTAGTTTAAAAAAAATTTAATTCATGCTGGCCTATTTAGATGTATTTTTGTATTTTACTTGCAAATAAAAGTCGTTTGTAAGTCTTAATGTGTTAAATACAGAACGGAAACTCCTAGTGTACCACGCAATATGCGTCCCCATACCCCGTACTCGCCTTGTCTATATCTGTCTGTCTAATATCTGTGCTTTATTTAAGTCGCTATATTAGTCGAAGAAATGGAGTACTCGTTTTCTAAGCCGGACGCGGCCGCACACGGCGTTCTTTAAGATAAGTATTGCTCTAATCAATTTTGGGAGACAGGGGAGTCTGTACCCGTCGCTGCAAACTTTTCCCATGGGACCAATGCTGAGTCTCGACAAAATTGTACGGTCAGCTGAACATAGCTGAGTGACTTGGCGGGAGTATGCATTACTAGCTTAATGTGACACTTTAAGTAACGCTTCAAAAAAAAGCAAAAATCATTTATTTCTCTTTGGATATTTGTTTCACTTGATAATTGTCATTTTTTTTTTCTTTCGATTTCTTTATAGCTAATTGTTGACGTCAGATCATTTACTTACACTAAGTTTACTGCCGCCTCCTAAGCGCAAGTAAACACGTCAACCTTACAATTATACTGATATTAAAGTTAGATATGGGGAATGAGAATACATTGTTGTCATTATTATTAATTAAGAATGATGTCAAAATTGAAATTAATGTCAATTTGTAAATAAAGTACATGTACCGATCGTACTCAAATTATGACATTTATGAGTGTACAAATTTTAACCTGAGGGACCCGCGCCACCTGACTGGGCGTGGTCCGCACTTCTTTGGGTGACAACAAGTAGCATAAAGAATTCTCAAGCTCTTCCGTGTTTAGAAAGGCACGTTAAGCCGGTGGTCCCGGCTGTCATCATTGTGGCAGCTTGAAGAATCTGACACACACGAAAAACAATACCAACAAATAAAACATTATTGAGTAGAATATTAACTTATATAAAACTTATTCTAATTAATAAAAAAAATGGATGGTCAGATGATATCGTAGCATTAGCCAAAAGGAAGGCACAGGACAGAGGACAATGGAGCAGCTTGGAAGTACCTTTACCCAAGAGGGGTTCGTATCCAGTGAAAAATAACTGACACAACAAAAAAAAATTAAGCTTATATATGTATAAAACAATAAAAATTTAAAGCTAATTAAATATAAATACACATCTAAATGACACTAATGAAAAGTGAAAGCGATAAATAACTAAACCAAAAATACAAAAAATAAATAACAACTAGACTATCATTATTATATAAGAAAAAAGAGTTAAATGGGATATGGAACAAATAAAGCCTTTTTTATTTATTATTCTAATTAATTACACTTAAGTAATAGTAATTAAGTCGGTATATCAAATTGAAGCAAAATATTTGTAGAGAACAAAGTTCTCAATTTTGTATATGACAAGTAATCTTCTCGGCTAAAAGCTCTGTCAGCCCCGTAACAAAAAAAAGACGCCGCTATCTGTAAATCAGCCGTCCCGCTAATCGCTGTCAACCCTCTTAACCAAAATAGCCAGACTGAAACACCGTCAATAAAGTCTTAGAAATACGACATCTTAATATCGCATAAAGCAGAATTTACAGCGCCGGCAACAATTTATTTTTATGCTGTTTTGTACTGCCGTTAAATATTGTGATTGTCGTCTTATAAATCTGTCACAATCCGTGTCTTTGTGTCGTTAGGGGGAGCGCAGGGTGGAGAGGAATGTTCGGTAATGAATATTCTTTTACTTTAGACGAGAGAGAGATGAATTCGATGCATGTTTATTCTACGTATACAATATGTAAGAAAAACTTGTAGGAGCAACTCAGAATATGAATAACTTTTCTTATGGGACCAATGCTCCAAAATTGCCGGGCCGGCCAAATACTTTTGTATGAAAATGTCGTTTTTTTTATAGGAACGTTTGTCGTATAAAAGGAAAAGTTATTCATATTGACGGTCTGAGTTGCTCCTAAAAGAACCGGACAGGGTTTTTGTTACATATTGTATATAATATAATATTATATGATATAATAGGCGCGTTTAGCAACACATCACTATTTTGTTTCCTTTTGTCAACCTTCTCGCCCACCAACGTTTGAGTCTTCGGCCCTGAGTTCTGTCTGTCCCATAAGGATGAAGACGTGAGATAGTAGTAGTGTATGAGTGTTTAGCGACGATAATTCGGATATCTTAGTTATTTTTAAGGCTGAGTTGTTCACTTGGAAGGATTTTCAAGCCACCCCAGCCTTGAAAATCTTGATCGTCATATACGATCCATGTGGGAAGACACCAACTGAACCGATATATGTTTAGTTTTTCTTAGATAGAGCTAGTGATTCTCATATTTATCAAATGGTATGTTTGTAAATTCGTTTACAAGTATTGGCCTCGAATTTATTTTTACAAGTTATTTTTAGTCAGTAAAAATACAATGTGCCCTCTCCCTAAAGCTTTACAAAACAGTGTCCGCTTATTAGAAACGCGCCATTAAACTCGGTCCAGCAAAGAATTTTATATTTTAATGAGGGAGCTACGTTTATTTACATGTTGTGACGGCTAACATGAGTAATTTGTTAATTAGAATGGATTTGATCTTATTTTTGATGTTTTATTTTGATACACTTAAATCAGTCAGTTACATCGTGGTTTTGTATAGAACTGAAAAATTTGGAGATTTTGGTGGGCCGTATGCTTGTTTGCCTACTTAGTTATATGAAAGACAAGTTGAAATTATCTTTTTTATTTACCTTTTGCTTTCAGCGAGGTACGAAACAAGATAAAAATTAATGGTGTAAATAAGTGTTGCAACATACCACCCTGAGATCAATGGCTTGACTGAGCGCATTCATAGTAAGGTGGTATTCTGCTCAAGCGAAGAAAGGAGTTTTACTAGGATCTGTCCGTGTCCAATTGAGTGATGACCCAAAGTGAAAGCTCCTAGGCCATGGCTGCATTAACAGTGGCTTCCTTTTTACGAAAGATCTCTTTGTTAAAGCGAAAACGGCAAATATCTAAATATATATAACTCAAAGGTGACTGACTGACATAGTGATCTATCAACGCACAGCCCAAACCACTGGACGGATCGGGCTGAAATTTGGCATGCAAGTAGATGTTACGACGTAGGCATTCGCTAAGAAAGGATTTTGATCGATTCTACCCCCAAGGGGATAAAATAGGGGATGAAAGTTTGTATGAAACTTTGTCAATTTTAAACCGATCTGGCTGAGACTTTGCATGCATAAAGCTACTATGACGTAGGCATCCCCTAAAAAAGGATTTTGATAAAGTACACCCCTACGCGAGCGAAGCCGCGGGCAAAATCTAGTTAAAATATAAAAGGTTTAGAGCAGAATTTTGCCTGGGTGATCGCCTAGGCATTGAAATCTGCCATTATTCAAGGAGAGGTCAGTTAAATTGGCACTGACATATACTGTGGTCCATGGACTGGAGAGATACCGCAACACACTGTCGTGAGAATAACCCACTTCCACCCATTAAACTCCCGATTTATTTTAAGGGTTCCATACATTTTCTTTTTAAACGGAACCCTTTTTGGGATCTGTTTGTCCGTCCGTCAATTTGCTCCGAATCTACTGGACCAAATCAGGCGAAATTTGGTAGGTCGATTTAATCCTAGGACCCAAACACACATGTGCAAAGATTTTTTTTTTATATACGTGTCTTTGGGGGCAGGAAATTAAAAAAAAGTTTTGCAAACCTTACTGTGTCATATATATCAAATGAAAGGTCTCATTACGAAGATCTCAAATATATTTTTCTTAATATTCTAAAATAAATTCCTCTCCCTAATCTCCGAAACTACTGAGCCTAAAATTCTGAAAAACAAATCAAGATATGGTTTATTGCTTGTAGATTTCAAGAAAACCTATAAAAATTCTATCAATTGAAAATAAAGTGGTAAACTCAATATACCTAATACGTTTACTTACGGAAAATCTTTGGCATTGTTCGGATCCCTCTCTACGCGAACTCAACTCGCACTTGGCCGGGTATTTATTTTCAACACTGGTCTTTGTCTTGTGGCCCTGTCGATAGAGCCCAAGGCTGCAAGACTCAAAGTCCACTTTTAAGCGTGATACTCGTAGAACGCAAAAAGAAGTAAAGTTAAGAAGTGAAAAATATCATTTTTTTTTCAGGTAAACGCAGCTTTTGAAGAGCTCAGGATAAGGGCGCGGGCTGGCAGTGGGAGGCTACCTAAACTAGAAATCCTTAGAGCAGCAATACAGCACATAGAAAGGCTACAGGCAGCGCTACGAGCTGCTGCGGTGGTGAGTACCAGCTGCCATTGGACATATTTTTATACGCGGGTGTCTGCGAAATACGTGCAGTTTTCCTAAAAAATATGATGCAATTCGTGACTTAGAACGCGAGTGCGGTGATAAATCATCGCCTTCATCACTCCCGTTCCCCTGAAAATCCATTGCACTGTATTTCTAAGACGACGATCGCTTTAGCGCGAGGTAATATACGCAATCATATATGCAATAAACTTAGAAAACCAAATGTTTAATGGTTTTCAACATAGATATAGCAGGTATACAATATGTACTTAACAAAAACCCTGTTCGATCCTTGTAGGAGCAACTCAGACAGTCAATATGAACAACTGGAAAATAAAATCGACATTTTCTTAAATTTTGCCGTAACTTTTGTATGAAAATGTCGATTTTTTTTCAAGTTTCAAGCATTGGTCTCGTAGGAAAAGTTGTTCATATTGACTGTCTGAGCTGCTCCTACAAGGATCGGACAGGGTTTTTGTTACATGTAGTAGAATATTGATATCGACAATAGGTACTTATGACACAATGTGTACCAGTCAGTCTCAGTCTCAGAAAAGGAAAAGCAAATCTAAGTTTATTCCAATCTCTCCGAGAAGCCGCGCATGTCGCGTCGTTTTGCACTATCGCACAAATCATCACATTTCAACTTAACGCGGCAAATGCGAGGCGAGAATAGACGCGACAACATTCGGGACATGCAGACACACACAGTCACCATACAGGGTGATATATGAAATGAAACTCCTATAGTCCATTTGTTTAGGTATTTAAAAGAATGTAAACAATCTTGACATGTCTTATTGAAACATACACTTTATAAATCATCATTCGTCACTTTTGCAAATTACAAAAAAGAATGTGATTTATAATTTATAAAATAAATTATTTGAAATTTGCAAAGGTATTGATTTATAAAGTGTATATTTAAATAAAAAGGCATCTCAAGATTGTTTACATTCTTTTAAATACCTAACCAAATGGACTATAACTATTTTCAAAAGTTGTTTCCAGTGTGGTTAGGATATCACCTGATTATCCAAAAAGAAAGCTGATTCCGTGTTTCGGAAGGCACCTATAAACTGTGGGTCCTGAACGCCATCTAGCCTTCGCTCAAACCTATCCAACGATTTGTTCTGGTCTACCCTTTGGGTTGCGGAGGTCAGACGGCAGTCGCTCTGTCTAAAAAACAGTAACCTCGTCTAATCACCTAGGTAAGGTAGCAGCCCGGGTTCTGAAGCGTTATATACTGCTGAGGATGCAACCAGGAATACGGGTGGATGATGAAGTACCTTATATCACCTACACGCTCACCATAATGACGCGACGGGGCCTAGACTATTGCACTAGATTTTATCCTACCGTACAGTAAGAGACAAGGTCATGGTTTGTAAGTAAATTAACAAAAAAAGACCTCAATATTTATTTATCTCCCAAGCAGTAGGACAGTATAGGTTAAAACAAATCTTAACTTACTTAAAACTTTATTTACTAATAATAAATGGTACAAAAGGCTGACTTAATACTACTAGCATTCTCTACCAGTCAACGCTCGGGATAAATGACTAGAATCAAAAGTTTTATAATCTATACTATAATAAAAGCGTAAAAAAAATGTGTCTGTACATTAAAAAAATTTCCAAAAAAAATATTTGGGGCGATAGAGATATAGTAATAGAGTAAGAAAAAAAAATGTCTGTCTGTTTGTCTGTTTGTACACGCTAATCTCCGGAAATACTGGACGGATTCGAATGAAACTTTTTTTGTTATATAGCTGTGAAGCCTGGGCAACATATAACCTATAATTGATTTTGGAAAACGGAACACATGATGCAGAACTATAATTGTCCAGCTAAACTATAAGAAATATTAAAATGCCGCCTTAACAAAAGTTGTTAAGTCTGATGAAAACTTTTTGTTGAGGTATAATACAACTGGCCAAGCGCGAGTCGAACGCGCGCGAAGGATTCCGTACCATAATCTATGAAAAATCACGTTTATAGTGTGGGAGCGCCCCATAAATATTTATTTTATTCTGTATTTAGTATGTTTTTGTTCAGCAGCAACAAAAAAACATTTTATAAAAATTTCAACTTTCTAGCTACAATGGTTCATGAGATACAGTCTGGTGAAAGACAGACAGGCAGACAGACAAACAAACGGACGGTCTTAATAGGGTCCCGTTTCTACCCATGTGGGTACGAAACCGTAAAAATCGAAGATTTGGAACACCTGATGCAGAATCAAGTTAAATTTTATGCATGAATATTTGTTTAGTAAAATCCATGATCATCTGATGTGGAAATCTAAGATATCAGGTCAAAGTTGTTTACCATAATATAATAACATAAACTGAGAGTAACTCCATGTGGTGAAAGCGGTGTCAGTTTGGGCCTTATTTTTAATATCGATTTGCCTCAACTGACTAAACCTCTTATTTGCTGTCTAATCGTTTGGGATGAAAGCACAATGGCCAACAAAAAGGCAGTGAAAGCTGTAGATAGAACGTTGCGAGACATTCGTCGAGATGACAGGCCAATAGACGTCACATTTTTGTTGTCGGGAGATTTTCGTCAAACCCTTCCAGTTTTATGTCGGGGCTCTAGGGCAGATAAGATTAACTCCTCATTAAAACAGTCTTATCTGTGGCCTCAAATACAAAAGTTCAGATTGACATATGAGAGCCCAGCTTGGCGGTATTAGTTCACATGCCCAAGAGTTTTCAAGAATATTATTAAAAGTTGGGGAAGGTCTCTTTCTTGAAGAGAATGGTCAGGTGAGTCTTCCCGTAATACTTGGCGAAGTTGTTTCGTCCGAAGAAGAACTTATAAGTTCAGTATTTGCGGACCTTCAGAGCATAACACACCAGGAAAATTCTTGGTTATGTTGACACCAAAAAATGAACAATACACATCAATTAATGAAGAACTTATGACGCAAATTATTGGTAATGAAGTGGTTTATACTTTTTTGGATAGTGTTATTGATCAGGACGACGCCACCAATTATCCAGTAGAGTTTCTTAATTCTCTTGCAGCAAATGGACTCTCGGCTCACAAAATAAGTCTTAATGTCGGAGGGCCAATAATGCTGATGCAAAATTCGACTCCGCCGAAACTGGTTGAAAAAGTGAAAGAGGTTTGCAAGGATCGTACCAAATGGACATGGTGTCCATCGTCTATGAACTTGATTCAGATCTCGCCCATTCCCTTAATCGGCTTTTACGATTTACGCGGGAAGAGAAACAGCTGGTAAAGGAGGCAGCATGGAAAATAGGCGTGATAATATGTGTGTATGTAGGTATGTATGTGTGCAATGCGTAACAAAAACCCTGTCCGATCCTTGTAGGAGCAACTCAGATCGTCAATATGAACAACTTTTCCTATGGGACCAATGCTTGAAACTCGAAAAAAAATCGACCTATTCATACAAACGTGTTCGGCCGGCCCATCAATTTCTTTTTCAAGTACAAGCATTGGTCCTATAGGAAAAGTTGTCCAATGTTAACGGTCTGAGTTGCTCCTACAAGGATCGGTCAGGATTTTTGTTACATATTGTACATAAAACATCTCAACGTGTAAGTGGATATAAACATCGTCAATATGAATAGCACAATCTGATGCGGCTCCATGTGCGACAGCAAGACGGGCGCGTATCGCGGACAGTCGCAGATCACATCGCTAGGGTCAAAAATGTTTCAAAATATTTATTTATTTATCAATATATTACATATCATTACAGGTTGACACCTAATGCGATAGTACATTATTACCATAACAAATTATCATTATTAACACCCGTGTGAATTCATTTAGAGTGGAATTAAACAAGTCGATTTTATTGGCTACAATATAGCCTTTATCACTCGAAATGCTGTAAAGATTCAAAATTTTTTTTAGTAATTATATTCTATACAGGGTTACTGGTAACTAATGCAAAACCTCTTAACATCAGAATCAAACTCCCCAACACATTATAGATCTGCAAGAAAAAAGGCAAAAATTGCAGAAAATAAAATGGGCCTCCCATACAAGTTCACTGATCACCTGGTCGAGTTTCTATGGGGATTCCAATTTTTTTTCTTAGATTTTTTTATTTTTTTCTTGCAAATCTATATTATGTTAGGATTTTGAATCCGATGTTAAAAGGTTTTGCGTTAGTTACCAGTAACCCTGTATACCTACATCCCAATTTTTTTCAGGTATATCAAACTTTATGGTGGAATAAACAACTTACATAATCTAAATAACCCTGAAACCATGACACGCTTTGGGAAAGTCATGTAAACGTGACTGGTTGAAGTTGATCATGGCGGATTCGCCTATTCATTTGATTTACCCAGATAATCGCACGTATCCTCGATCTATGTCGGCATTAAAGAAGCTCTTTGTATTTTTTTTTTTGGCAGATTGCAGATCTGCAAGTACCTATACGACTTTACAAAGATAGACTTTGCAAACCTTGACCACATAATTTTGATTACGGCCCACCAGTTTAACTATAAATTGTGAAACAGTGTGAAAGGTCTAGACTCTCGTATTGCGGCGCCTATACTAGGCTCATAATGTTACACTGTTTAATGTTAATTACTATCTACAATTGTATTGAATTTATGATCTGTAATGTTACGGAGAGCAATAAATGTTTGAATTGAATTTGCCAACCCTAGCACGCATGTCGCGATGTTAAACCGGCATTAATCCGCGTCTCCATAATTTATCGCTACACGTGCGCTCAGAAATAGACGGATTATTTTAATTGCTAGACGCGGATGACGGAAACGGACTGTTTTTACTGTTGCGCGGCTTGTACGAATATTTTTGTAATACATTCATACACTTTAAGAGTCCCCTTACCCTAGACAGAATAAGACTTACCCATACAAACGTAGTCTACGTTTTGTTTGGAAACGACATGTCGGATATGGGCAAAATTACGTAATTTTAAAGAAATTGCAATTATCTAGGATTATAATTGGTTTCCGACGTAAATTATGAACGTGTATTATATCATATTTAACCATCAGTATGAAAAACTTCTACACCCTTATAATTAGGTACTTTCCAGTTCATAATTTTACTGTCAGAAACCAATTATAACCGATAGATACTCGCAATTTCTTTAAAATTACAAATGTTTACCTAAATCTGACATGTCGTTTCGAAATAAAACGTAGACTACGTTTGTATGGAAAAGTCTAGGGTAAGGGGATTATTAAGGGGCTCCCTGAATTTTCTGGGGTCCAGTGCTGCCACCATTTGAAATAAATCTTTGATAGGAAACGGAGACATCATTTAAAATTTTGTCTTGACCAGGCACTGAAGCCACACCAGTCTTGATAACCCTTCAAACTATTTTAAGAACAATTGTTTAACTACATTTTAAAGTGAGAACTGGAAGCTGTTCTACGCACAATTTCGAAAAAACGGCCACTTTTGACGTATGTGCGTAGAAAAGCAGTGCGTTCTCACTTTAAACTGTAGTTCTTAAAATAGTTTGAAGGGTTATCAAGTGCCTGGTCAAGACAAAATTTTAAATGATGTCGCCGTTTCCTATCAAATGATTTATTTCAAATGGTAGCAGCACTGGACCCCGAAAAATTCGGGTAACCCCTTAACGTCTCTGTCTCTAATGGGACAGACAGAGCACGGATCTTGCGGCTAAAGCTAACGGAGCCCAAGGCCGCAAGACCAAAAGGCCACTTTTAGCGTGATGGTGGGTGGAAATGGAAAAGGAATCAATGTGATGGTTGCTAGCCGCTTCGCATTTTTGCCCATTCTTTGACTGAGATACGGCTATAGAAGCAGCTGGGTAAATTCCAAGCTTATTTATTTTCTCCTATTAGACCAGCATAATATTAACGATATTTTAATCGGGTTTAATATGATTTAGAATAATAGCCTTTGCCCAGGAGTGGGACATGAACGGCTATTAAAAAAAATGCTAAATATGCTAAATCTCGGAAAAAAGTAGTTTCAGTTATTTAATTAATTAACTAACGTAAATTTGGACCAAATAAAGTATTGTTCTTTCTTTCTTTCAAATAGGCAAATTTTTTAAATTGACGCCGCGGATGACAGAATCGCACTGTTTTTACTATAGACATAGAATTTACAATATTTACGATATTTTTATCGGGTAATATAATTTAGAATATTATCATCCAATGCTAAATATGCTAATTCTCGGAAAAAAGTAGTTTCAGTTATTTAGTTAATTAACTTCCGTAAAGTATTTTTCTTCCTTTCAAATAGGCGGAATTTTTTAATTGACATCGCGATAACGGAATCGCTCTGATTTTACTATAGACATAGATTTTTTTCTGCTGCATTTTACTGCCTTGTTAAAAATTAAGCTGTTTTCGTAAAATCTAATATTAGACAGGTAGGTGTTTGCTACGAAAAAGTGTTAGGTACCTAATCAACGGTATAATTGTTATTTGCCGATTTGGTCAATAAATGTGTGCTCGATTGTTTTTTTCTGAAAACCACCAATTTTATTTCTATTTCAAATTAGGAATCCAGCAAATTTAAGTTTCTTTGCTTTTCTTCACGCTGGATTTAGGCCGCTCTAGATCGATCATTTTGGAAATCCTTGCGAGATACCTATGTCCAGCAGAGGACGTTATGCGGCTGAAATGATGATTATACTTTCCATCATATGCTCTCGTGGGTCTGTTGGAAGAAATTTCTCATGAAATAAATAGTATGTTTACTTTTATACATATTTTATTTTTAAATTTTCATTGTACATGAACCAATAAATATTAATGATGATTCTTTTGTCCACAGATAGAATCCGAGTCTTGCAAGAGCTACATGGAATCGCCGGTGACAGTGGCGCGACAGCAAGACTGCAGGGAGGCTAAAGTAGAGAAAGAAAAACCTTTTTTAAATAGTAAGTGTAGCATGGAATATTTTTATTTATACCTACATACCGCACGGTAAAAATATTTTAGATTCTTAATTAATAATTTCGACTTAGTTTACTTTGTGGTTTATAACTTAAATTGTAAGTTTTCAAATGCCTAGTCCATTTGTTTAGGTACTAAAAGTAAACAATCTTGACATGTCTTTTTATTAAATAGACACTATATATATCAATACCTACCATTGCAAATTACAAATCAATGAATGTATAAATTATGAATTACACCTTTAATATGTAATGTGTAAAGATGTCAATTTATAAAGTGTATATTTCCATAAAAAGACACGTCAAGATTGTTTACATTTATTTAAATACCTAATCAAATGAAATATATGTGCACGGATGTATAGTTTTTTTGTAGTAGTGGTTGTAGGCATAAATGATACCTGTGCCGACAGAAGTGAAAATTTGGTGACGGTTACGGTAACGGTAATTGTGTCGCGACTTCAATGGTTTTATCTCATCTCAAAAAGTGCCTAACGCTTTACTTCAAAAATATATATAGTACTTATCTTTTTCAGATGAATCCTCTGGCTGCGGCGTCAACAGTCTCGCGAGGCTGCGATGTATAGTGCAAGCATTAGCAGTGAAAGACAACCCTTGACCATTCATAGAATACTTAGTTCTAGGGCAAAATATTTATGGATTTAGCCGACCCGGCTCCCGCGCTGCAATACCGTTCGTGTGTTAGGAAAAAGATAATATAAATATAACTTTAGAGGCAGTAAGACTTGGGCTACATCTGGCAGCTCGGAACAGCTCTTTTCTATGCTGCTATCCTTTTTCTGCCGCTCAGAACCGTCATTCTTCAGAGCAAGAGAGAGCAATGGAACGCATCAGTAACGACGATTCTGCGGCGTTCAGTCACTCTTTCTCTCGCTCGAGCGAATGACGGAATGACAAGTTGCAAGCGCGCGATGCCGCAGCGGCGAAATGCTCATACTCCTCAGATTATTCTTCGATACTTAGTTACGGATTCAAAACAGAGGATTCTTAAAAAAGAATCCCGGATTCTTAGAATTCTTTTCTAAGAATTTAGGACTTTTTCTTAAGAATCTTACCGCCTTAATTTTGAAATACGCCATGAGCCGGCCTAGTCATACAGGTTGTATATCTGTGGCTTCACGGCAGAATTAAGATGAGAACAAACCACAAATCAAATCAGCAGTTAGATATTTGCTTTGCTTGTTAAGTAGACACCAAAGATAGGCAGATAGATTTGCTCAAAACACTGTAGTGAAAAATGTTCTTTGCTCAATTGTACTTACTTTTAGAAAAAGAGGTTTATTTTATTTATTAAAATGATGAGACAACTTAGATTAAAAAACAAAAGGTAACTTTTAACTAGGAGTTGTGTAGTTGTGTAAATACATAATGATGACAATGGCAAACATGTAAAATAAAATTTAAATTGGATAAGTCTTTACTCATATTACTTTTGAATAAAAAGTACCTGCGTAAAATTATATTTTTGCTTTTTAAGTCATTTAGGCGAAATAAGTTTAAGATCACTAAGTTAAAACTGTACTAACTGAGTAGGGATATCGTTTTATTTAGAAAACAATTTTCACATTAGACAAGACCAAGATATACCTAAAAAGATAGAATGAAATGAAGTAACAATGTGAGTATCATATTCTTATTGTATCAACTGGTTTTTAAGGAAATGCACAGAACTACATGTACGAGGAAATGTATATTTTGTGAGGTGAGGGCAAATGGCCTTTTTCAAATTGTCCTGGGTCTTGGATGTTTATCTATACATAGGGCGCACTATAAGTTTCCGGAACTGGCCACTTACATAAACAATATTTAAAAATTTATTGCAACATCTGAAAATAGAACACTTTGGCTGTAGAATGCAGTTTGTTTCATCTGACTGTCTTTTGTTTTTACCTTGTTGCGCCATTTAAAAAATTGTGTGTCTGCATCAATATGGATTTAACTGAAAATTTTCGTAGTATGATTTTCTACGATTTCAAGTGTAATTTGACAGCTCAACAGAGCATCGCTCGGCTTGAAACAGCTTTTGGCAATGAAGCACCATGCAAGACAACTGTTTATAGCTGGTTTGCAGAATTCAAGCGTGGTCGTATCAATCTCAGTGACGAATCTCGCGATGGTCGGCCGTCCACCGCTGTGACCAACAAAAACATCGATGCTGTGCGCCGTATGATTGAAACAGACAGGCATGTGACCTACCATGAAATTCGCGCATCCTTAGAAATAGGCATGAGTCAAATACAATTAATCCTACACAAACATTTGGGTGTGAGAAAGCTGTGCTCGCGGTGGATCCCACATAACTTGACCGAGGCTCAAAAAACGGACCGCGTCACTTGGTGCAGTGCCTTGCTTACCAGATTCAACGAAGGTGCGTCAAATTTGGTGTGAGACATAGTAACAGGTGACGAAACATGGATTTATTGCTATGATCCCAAAACAAAGCAGCAATCGAGCGTATGGGTCTTTCAAGATGAGCCGAAACCAACCAAAGTGGCGCGCGTGAAAAGTGCATCTAAGCGGATGATTGCTTCTTTTTTTAATAAAACTGGACACGTGGCTACTGTTGCTTTAGAGAATCGTCGTACAGTGAATAGTGACTGGTACACGACCATTTGTTTGCCGGAAGTTATTGACGAACTCCGTAAAAATAACCGTAAACGCCGTATCATCCTGCACCACGACAATGCTAGTTCTCACACGGCCAGACAGACAAACGACTTTTTGAAGGCGAAAAATGTAGAACTCATGAGTCATCCTGCATACAGTCCCGACCTGGCACCTGTGACTTTTTTCTGTTCCCAAAAATTAAGAACCAATTACGCGGTCAACGATTTTCATCACCAGAAGAGGCTGTCGAGGAGTATGAAAAACACGTTTCAGAGGTCACCACAGAGGAGTGGCACAAAAGTTTTCAAAACTGGTTTCATCGAATGAAAAAGTGCATAGACGCCAAGGGAGATTATTTTGAAAAACAATAAATTAATTTTGTACCTTTAATAGTATTTTTTCATATTCATTCCGGAAACTTATAGTGCGCCCCACGTATATGTATTGGAACGAAGTTCTTTATCGCGCGTTGCGAAAAGGAGCTAGACGGAAAAAAATTAGGACCAAAAGTTGTAACCATAGACCTAAAATTTTTTTTACTACTGGTCGAAAAACTTGATTTTAGAACGCAGAAAATAGTTTGAATGTAATTTAGACCTATTTATATTTATATTTTACTTCGTTCCATTCGGGTGTCCCTTCATACCTTGACACCTCTCAAGTTTTTTTTTTTGTTATAAAATATAGTATCGTTGAGTTAGTATCCCATAACACAAGTCTCGAACTTACTTTGGGGCTAGCTCAATCTGTGTTATTTTTCCATATTTATGTATTTACTTATTACAAATTAAAAATGAACAAATTATTTGATTGCTCTTTTGGTCTCTCACCTAGACAGGTGACAGGTTTGGTTCGCGGTTTACCCTTAACTTGATTCCTCAGGATTTTCTCGATTAAGGTAGAGTTTCAAAACTTAATTCTTCTGCCTATGCTCTAGTTATATCTGCCACGTGTTGCCCAGAAACTAGAGCATGAGGTTTTTCGAAAGGGTTCAATTTTTTTACTGATAAATGCTAATCGAAAGAAAACTGTCAGGGGTAAGATTACGAGAAACGGGTCAAAAGTCTAAAGTCAACTATTTATCTTTGAATATTTGTATCACTTGATAATTGTAATTTTTTTCTTTCGATTTCATTATATGTAGACTTGTTGACGTCAGATTATTTACTTACAGCTAAGTTGCCTGCCGACTCCTAAGCCCAAGAACAAACTGTACTGCAGCATTTTCTCCAAAAATGTCAACTTATAATTATGTAATTGATATTAAAATGATATATGTGGACTGAGCACTAATAATCTCTGGGACTGAGACATTGTTAGGGGAGGGGAGGGCAAAACGGTTCAGTTAATAAGGAAAATAAAAAAAAGGTTAATATTGTAATTGAAAAGTACCATATATTTCTCAAAAATCAACAACCATTAGACTTTCAAAATAACCATAAAATTAGAAATAGTTATAATCACAATCAGTAAAAGAGATCAATAATTGAATTCTTTGGTTTGAATCATCTTACCCTACCCTATCGGGTAAGTTGGTTCAATGGGTTCGGGCAAGATGATTCAAAAAATGTAGGACATCATTGTCATCACAAAAATATGTTCCTGCACCAAATTACGAAGAACATGCTTCGTGGGTCCAATCCTTGCATTCGGAACATAGAATACAATCTTCAGCCGGAGGATGAAAATACTGTTCTTTGCACACCGTGCAAAAGTAACCACGGGCACTTTTAGTTGTGCTTTTATTAGCCGTCTTTTTCGTTATGGATGTAGACGGTTTTTGGAAATTGGGTTTTTCATTTTCTTTTCCAAAGTTTCTTGCTTCTTCTTTTGTTCTATTTTTATTGGCGTAGAAGTTAAAACTACCGATTTTTGGCTTCTTTTCGTCCTTTCTCCAACTTTTCGCCACTGTATAGATTGCAAAATATCATCTGTCGTTGATTTTAGCTCAGCTGGTGAAAGAGCAACACGAACTGGAGGTGAAATAGCCACAGGAGCAGCCGTTTGTGTAGCACTGTAGGTGGTGGTGTCTTTTGACCAGACACTTGGAGACTTGCGGGTAAAACTGTTTGTAGGTCTGTATTATCTAATGGTGGGGTAATTATCTAATGAATAGGTTCATGGGTAATGTCAATGCTATGATGGGCAACGATGGGTGGCTTGGGATTTTCTACATAGCTATGCTACTTACAAATAGTTCTTTCAAAAGTTACTTAGAAAATTCTGAGGAGTCTTACAATGCGTGTGTGGTTATGGCTTCTCTCTGCAAACGATGTCCCATGTTTTTTGATGTTTGGTAATTTCTGGGTTCATTTTCGAAATTCCAACAAACCGAAAACAACCTCGGAAATAACTAAAGATGGGTGGTGTGCCTTAGATGACTTATATCCCGCCTCCGACAATATATATAGATGTGACCGACATTAAGCCGTATAAATAGTCAGGTTTAAAGTTATGCTAAGAAGCTACGTAATAAACAGAGATCGGAATCACGGGTGCTATTGCTATCAAAAGTATGGATTGGATATGACTAAATGTCCCTGGATTTCTCGAGAACCGGTATCTTAGTAAAGAATGTAAATACATTACAAGATTTCGAATGAAGATTATTTTACTGCTTGTAGTATACACAATCCTTCTCTTTAAATGAATAATAGCAAATTGGGAACTAAACTAAGTAAAACAATCATAATTATGTGATTCCAGGATATATTTTAATTTAGTATTTACATCCGTTACTAAGGTACCGATTCTCGAGAAATCCCGGAACTTTTAGTCATATCCATACTTTTGATAGCAATAGCACCCGTGATTCCCATCTCTGGTAATAAAACATACAAATAATTGTAACTTATTAATATGCATGACAGAGATGAGGGTAATTTCGTCAAAGCTGAGATGGACGAAGATGGGCGGGTCTTGGCTCGCTGACAGGCCACGCCTCAGAGCGCCGCTCTCAGCCGTGCCCATGAATAGGACTGGACAGTCAACGAGAAACGTAGTTTGTTTTAGTTTGCGTAAGAGGTCAACAGTCAACACTGCTGTCAGATTTTTCAAGATGCCTGGACGCCAACACCCTGGACTTCTCCATACAAACGTACGCTTGCTTTTATTTTTAAAACGACATGTGTATCGACAACATTTTGAAATTTTAAAGAGTTCGCATACTTATAAGTAGGTATTGAATTTCCACCGTCAAAATATGAACTACTATACAATATGTAACAAAAACCCTGTCCGATCCTTGTAGGAGAACTCAGACAGTCAATATGAACAACTTTTCCTATGGGACCAATGCTTGAAACTCGAAAAAAATCGACATTTTCATATTAAAGTGTTCGGCCGGCCCGGCAATTTGTATGAAAATGACGATTTTTTCTTCGAGTTTCATGCATTGGTCCCCATAGGAAAAGTTGTTCATATTGACGGTCTGAGTTGCTCCTGCAAGGATCGGACGGGTTTTTTGTTACATATTGTATACACAATTTTTAAACACCACCAACATTGTTAGAGCAAGTTTAGTCCATGCATGATTCTAAAAAAATTCTACAAAAAATAATATGGAAATTCGATAAATCGATTTCGTCTTCTCATCCCATACAAAATGCAATAAGATGATATAAAATCCGTTTGGCTGGGAAGCCGAAAGTTTTCTTCGCTTTTCGATAAGGATGTGGACTAAAATTTTTTTTGCCTCAAGTAGATTATTAAAAGGTATGGTGTACGTATTTTTTCTTCTCTCTAATTAGCAAATAGGTAAAGACGAAGATAAAGATACAGCGCATTTAAACTTCGCGTGACGTCACGATCAGCTACGATTTTTAACCAAAGGTGACGTAAATCGTCCCCACTCCGAAATTTTAAAGCGCTGTATCTTTCTGAATTTTTACTAGTTTGCCTAACGAAAAATATGGGTCCTTTATTTTAGGATAATCTAGATGACGCATTGACAGACTATATATGTAATAGTAGTAGTATAATAAGGGCCGAGTGTGATAATACCTAATTATTACAGTTGCATACAAAACTTTATTTACACCCATGATATGAATCGTCTATAAAAGGTACAGTGTTGTAAGAACTCTATGTAAATTCCTGGTAAGTTTATTCCTGAGTATCTAATACAAACTAACTGTGTATGTTAGGTTACTAATAATGAAATTATTTATTTTAATAATTATTTAAATTTTGGGTCAATTATTGAAATACAAATTATTTTTGTTCGATAATAGTAAATATCGAACGAAAATGGCGTGATACGGCGTGAATTCGGATAACCAATAAGTTCCTTTTTTAAATTACGGAGCTGTGGTAGTGAACGGCGCGTACATGACAATGTTATTTTTTTGATTGGTTACTATTTAGGACACTGGGTGTTTTAATGTTGGCAATAAGCTTACTGTTCAGAAGTTTTTATAGAGGATTTAAAGCATGGGTGTAGATGAAGTAATATATTCTTTACCCAGTTCACATCCCTATTGTTTCTGTGGAAAAAAGTTCAATATCATGAACTGAAATTGCTCCGTAAAAGTGGCTGGTGTTTTAAAAGTTACCCTGTATAACAAGCTGTTACATAAGTAATAGTAACCCATAAATTATTTCACAGCAAGATCCCTCTTCAAATCTGACTTCTCATTCAGGGGCCGTCCACACATTACGTCACTTAGAATATTGACATTTCGAACCACTCCTTGTCTCGCTTTTTCCCATCCTAACACGTATTGTCACATTTAGCATGACCCCTTCCCCTCATCGCTGTACGTTGTGACGTAATAATGGATGGTTCCTTACGGAAATTACTTATTTTAGTCCGTGTCTAGACTTATCAACCAGACTGTAGAATAGCCACGTGTAGTATGGAAATAGTTTCAAAACAGTGAATAGCGCTCCGCCCCCCGGCCGTGCCAAGTGAAGTCAACCGCTCAGTTTCGATATATTTTGCACGATCTATTAGCTTGATGCGCTGGCGCCATCTACGTTTATTTTAAGACGTTCAGTACAGATCTAGAGGCAAGACTAAATTAAAACTATTTCGAACAGATCTCTGTTTAAGGGGATACCTGAATTTTCCGGGGTCCAGTGCTGCCCCCATTTGAAATAAATCATTTGATAGAAAACAGAGACATCATTTAAAATTTTGTCTTGACCAGGCACTAGATAACCCTTCAAACTATTTTATAAACTACTGTTTACAGTTTAAAGTGAGAACGTAAAGCTTTTGCGTACAAGGGACACAGACGGACCAAGGTGTAGCTTTTCTACGCACAATTGCGAATAACGGCCACTTTTGGCGTATGTGCGTAGAAAAGCTTCACGTTCTCACTTTAAAATGTATACAGTAGTTCATAAAATAGTTTGAAGGGTTATTTAGAGCCTGGTCAAGACAAAATTTTAAATTATATGTCCGTTTCCTTTTAAATTATTTAATTCAAATGGGGGCAGCACTGGACCCCGAAAAATTCAGGTAGCCCCTTAAGAAAAAATCCACACGCGTTTACTCTCTCATTTAATGCAGCAGAAATTATTATACTGTTATTCTAAAGTAATTAGACATATTTATTTATTGTATGGTTATGTATATATATTATACATTTATGTATATTGTATTAAAAATGTTTGTTATATGTATTTAATATGCTGTATGTTTGAGCATACTGTTTGTGCCTACTACGCTAAATTTCTATTTATCCCGAAGGTTGACTGGTAGGCACATGTTTATCAGTTATAATTACTATAGTAGTTCGCCCCAAACTGTAAACTCGCGAACCCCATATTTCGGCAATCCCTTGACAGATTTGGCTCATGTTTGAACTTAAAAATTTGCAACGCCGAATTATTCAAGTTGGCTCGGAGAACATTGCTCGCTTTGCTCGCTCGTTCAGTGATCTCCAGTGAAAGTAGGATAGGGGCAGAAAATAAACATGTACTTATTTTAAAAACATTTTAATCGAAATGCAACATTTTACAAAAATATATTTACATGTAAACGTTAACTACCTCGCGATCGTCAGGTATACAAATCTAAAATATGTTTAAACAATCAATACGTATCATATTCGATACCATCGAGAGAGGACGAAATAAAACTATATTTTTACAACTGATAGTTATATCAGAACTATTTTCCGTATATTTAAAAAATAAAGTATACTGAAACTATTTTGGATTCAAATGAGGGTTTTCAAAAATACGGTACAACAGATGTCAGCACAGTGACGTCAGGTGCAATAAGCTGCTGAAGTCCGCCATTTTTGTTCAACTTATTTGTGTCGTATTGTACTTGAAGTGTGTCTATAAACCGACCATAAAAAAATATGTCTTTTTGTAGCAAATCAATCTACACTTCTTGTATATTTATAAATCTTTAGTTGTCACTGTACCATGAATGAAAGTTTTTTTTGCTTGGTCAAATGTACCTGTGGCGCCACAATCGCCACGGTAATTTTGCATACGGCAATCCCGACCGACCGACATAAAAGAAGAATAAGAAAAAAGTGTCGCGTTTTGTTCTTATCACCGCACGAGCATTTGTTCATGATCGGGTTATAGACATTCTTCAAATTGCATAATATACAATGCGACACAAATAAGTTGAACAAAAATGGCGGACTTTAAAGCATTTTTGTACAAATTCCCGACACGTAAATGAACCGAAATGGCGGTCGTCGGCGCATTATTTGTACCTGCGCCAATAACCGCCATTTTGGTTCAACGTACTGCTATATAATTAAATAAAACCAGTTTTTAAGTAAAAGCATGTTGAAATATCTTTAGATGTGACAACACAATAATTTAAGGTGACTTGACATTATTCGAAGAAAAGTACTTAAATATAATAGTCAAGCAAAGAGTTTACAACATTACTCCCCCCCCTCCTGGGAAGCCGAATCTGTTTGTAGGTTTGCGCACTCGCTCAGAGCGGCGTGGCTCGGCAGGCGGCATCGACTGCTCCTGCCAAGATGGCCCGGGCTGCGGCTCAGGCTGCTGAAGTTACATCTAAAGATATTTCAACACCTACGTGCCAGGATAATTGTACAAAAATGCTTAGAAGTCCGCCATTTTTGTTCAACTTATTTGTGTCGCATTGTATATTATGCAATTTGAAGAATTCCTATAACCCGATCACTAACAAATGCTCGTGCGGTGATAAGAACAAAACGCGACACTTTTTTCTTATTCTTCTTTTAGAAATCGCAATAAGACTATCTCGCTCTATCAAAGCGTGTTAGACCCTCGAAAGACAACAGTCAGTTTGACTGACTTCACTGTGCTGCCGTCTCGTGACTCATACGACAGATTCACATCGCTGCTGCTTAAAAAAAACTGCACTTTTAAAATCGATTGTATAGTATAACGCAACTGATTGAAGCACAGTTTTTTTAAGAACCTTTCAACAGTTAGATACTAATAAATTCTTACCTGTCCAGATATTTTGGTGACGTAATAGAAATATATATTATAGCTCCATATATAATGTTGCTCAAGAATTACATATAATAGAAAGTACATATATATCAAGATATGTGTTGCTATACTGTATATTAAAGCTACGTCACGTTGTTATATATCAAAAATAGTTTCAGTAAATGCTAAAGTAACTAATATGTCATTACATTATATACAAAAATTTCATTGTCTTTTTTCAAAGTTTACACTCATATATAATATAGGGATTTGTATTGGACGAAATCCTATGTCTACGATAGATTATACAGGCTGACTAGTAAATCACGTTAGATATTGAAAGGGGGCACTCAGTTCTCGATTCTCGTTCCAAATATTTAAAAATAGATGCTTCAAAGTTGTCAAAACTTTCCAATAAAAACAAGAAGTGTGGTCACACGCGCTGCGCGCTATGGTAAGCAGTTTAACCACAGAATAAGTACTAGTACTCACGTACAGTCATACTCAGAAAAGAAACTCAAAGAAGTATCTACTTTATGTGGTTAAAGCTATGGTTTAATATAACTTGCGTCAGAACTCCTCACCTCTTTTAGATACCTAGACAATTGCAAGCCAATTTCATTCTTATTACTCTGAATAAACGATTCAAGTAACTGAATTTTCCCCTTCGAAGTGGTCGCCGACGCAAAGTAATAATGTAGCTATATTTTCGATACCTAATTTGATTACATTTTACTTTGTAATTAATAAGTATTTTGTTGGCTTTATATATTTTGGCGTTACGTGTGACACGTGATTTACCAGCCAGCCTGTATATAGGGTGATGACCCTCTTAGCTATGCCTATTCAAGGAAAGTACTCTTTAAGCGAAATAATAAATTTATATTCTGCCATATGTACCTTTTTCATAATAAAAACCAAAGATATCAACCGTCAAATACATATTAAAAATCTTTCATTTGGATGTCACCGGTCGACGGTGGTTTAGGGTTGGGACTTATCTGTCAACACGAAACGGAACTTTCGTATGTTGCTATCCTTTTCTGACGCTCAGAACCGTCATTTGTTAGGGCGAGAGCGAGCGACGGAACGCAGCAGCATAGCTGGTTCCGTGGCGTAATGTAGCCCTTTCTCGCTCTAGCAAATGACGGTTCGGAGCGATAGACAAGGATAGCAGAGTAGAAAAGTACTGTTTCGTCCTGCCAGAAGTAGCCCAAAATCCAATCGGTTAACCAATTACTAAAAATTCGGAAGATTATTTTTACAAAATATATATCTCTCTTAAGGTTTCGTGTTCTATTAGTGACTCTGTTTACAAGATGTAAATACAACTATGGGCTGCAAAATCAACCTGTATTGATGATACAGTCTTTATTTTGGGAGAGTTCATTATAATTAAGAAGAAATATATGGGAAAATACCATAAAAAAGAAAAAAGTGCATAGGGGGCGTGGGGCCCCCATTTGAAATAAATTATTTGAACGGTAAATCATTTAAAATGCGGTCTTGATCAAGCCCTGTTTTTCAATATAATCCTTCAAACTATTTTATTAACTACTGTTTCGATTTTAAAGTGAGAACGTCAAGTTTTTCTACGCATATTTGCAAAAATCGGCCACTTTTGGCATAATTTATTTCAAATAGGGGCAGCACTGGCCACCGTTAAATTCATGTATCCCCTTAATACGTCACTTTCACATTCATGAGTTTCAACTTTAGAGACATTTCACATTTAGTTGGCTGTCTCGCTCGCACAAGTAAACATTTTTAAAGATGATCAAAAATTGAGTCTCATTTTTAGAAAAGTGTAACATTATCAATATAATTATATCGTGGATATTTTAGACATGTTTTTAATTGTGTAGACATTGACTACAACGAGAATTAGGCTATCGAAACTTTCACCGTCTTATTATAAAACCCAAACTTACTTTGTTATTGGGTTTAAACCATTATCCGCCCAAAATGAAGTTGACATTGACAGGAGAGATAGTGTAATATTACTAGATGTCAACTTGATTTGGTCGGATAATGATTTAAACCTAGTAAAAAATATTAGTAATAAATTTTCTATGACAAATATACAAAGTTTGATTGTGCGAGCGAAACAGCCAATCAAATGTGAAATGCTTCTTTATTTGGGCGGTTAATAAACCAACTGTGCCAAGTTATAACTTTAGTCCGTGTTTAATAAGACTTTAAGTATTGCCATCACAAAGTCAAGGTCTACATGTATTATCAAGAACTGAAATTGTATGAATTGTATCGTATAAAAAATTATGATACTATTATATAAAAAAAAAAAACTATGCGGCACCAGATGGCAGCACAGTGACGTCAGGTCCAATAAGCTGCTGTTATTGGACACATTTGACGGAGCAAAAGAACCTGTCAACTGATGGTCCAATGACAACGGTCGATTGGACGTGACGTCACTGTGCTGCCATCTAGTGTCACTTATTATTGAAAACCCTAAAATTGCAACCTTTTAAAATCAGATACAAAACTACAAATATAAAATCACTATATACAAATATATATCTAGTATATATAAGGCATTCTGCGAGCAACCATATTATATCGCGTATTAAATACTTATACATAATTATTAAGCGCACTAGTGTATATTATTGGAAAAAGTCCATATTTTTTTTGGAGTGAGGACTTTCGTGGTATCAATAGAGGAGGTTGTACAAAACTATTAATAACTTAAGATAAATAAATATATAGGGACAAATTACACAGATTGAGCTAGCCCCAAAGTAAGTTCGAGACTTGTGTTATGGGATACTAACTCAACAATACTATATTTTATAGCAAATACATATATAGATAAACATCCAAGACCCAGAACAATTTGAAAAAGGCCATTTTCCAACTTGCCCTAACCGGGGAACGAACCCGGAACGTCAGGGTGGCGGACTAGCACGGTGACCACTACGGCACGGCGGTCGTCAGTTAATTTTCTAACCCCAGTTATTAGAAGAAACATATAATATTTTTAATTTTCCAAAGAACTTTAACTTGTAAGGGAATACCTAACAAGTTCAACAACCTTTCTCGCTATAGGTACCTTGGGGAAAGTTTTTCGTCGTCATGAACTGCAACTTCTAAGTACATTTTGTTTAAACTTATACAATATGTAAAAAACTGTTTATTTACTAGCCAAATTAAAAAAAACTCCCCGACTATCTACCGATACAACTTGATATTCACAGCGCCATCATATTATTTGCAGGGCCCTCAAGCGTTAACCCCGAATTACTTTTGAATGGAGGTTTTGTATTTTTATTTTTTAATATTGTTTTTTTAGGTATTAAGTTTGAACGGCTAAACCGAGCTAAAACCACCGCAAGGGGATTTGCTTTCACGTAAAAAAACCGCATCGAAATCGCTCCATCCGTTCGAGCGCTACGATGCCACAGACAGACAGACTTATAACACCCCTTTTTTTGTCAGGGGTTAAAACGTCCTGTCAGATCCCGGAAGGTCATGTTGGGTAAGGGTCAGGGTGGGTTGTGTAGTTCTATTAATCGGTTTCTCGCCAGAGAAAAGTCATCGAGATAGTGCTTCTTTCATAAGTACTTTGGCCACACAATAAAAGCTTGTACAAAAATGTAGTTAAAAAAAGCTTATATATTTATTTATCATTTCCATTGAATATGCAAGAGTTTGGGAAAAATTAATGTAAATTTATAAAGTTTTAAAAATCGTAAACTTTTCATTTTTATTTTCTTTTTTTTTAAACTTGTCATTTAGTTTTTATATGGACCTTTCCGATCGGTTAGGGTTTTCTTTACAAATTGTATAAGCAGTGTGTAAATGTACCTTCGACACATACTCAAAAAAGTGACTCAGGCCATCAATGCGAATAACTTTTCCTAGGGAGCCTATGATGACGAATAATCATTCTGTGTAGCTCCTTCATATATACCATACATTTATATATGTATAGTGAAAAAAAGTATGACCATCGAGTTTTGGTGAGCGCCATCTATTGAATTACCACGAAATCCCACAATTGGGACGTTTTACATATGTATAATTTATATTTACGCTTACATATAATATAAAACAAGAAAATATGTTTTACGGAAGCATATATGGATGTGAGAGACTTAGCAGACAACATACACTTCGTATCAGCGACCAACTATATTATTTTCCAAAAATATCTAATCTATATAATCATCGATTAGGGCGAGTTTTCGGAGGGGACGCGACCAATTTGTCCGTTGATCCTTGCATAGCTTAATTTTGTTAAGTATATAAAATATCGTATGCAACGTACTCTGAGCAAATATTTTATACTATCCACTGCGATTACCAACTCACCTACCCAGCGTGTAGATTACGAGAAATCTTTCTTTTATTTACGCTTCTTTAGAACTAGGTTAGACCTAAAAACAATTAACTATTGAAAGAGAAATTAAATCAAGCTTTTATTTAAACAATGAATTTAAAAGTTAAAAGTGCTCTTTAAGACGAATCGAACGGGCCCAAACTAGATGGGCTTGCATCCTTTCATTACAGAGTTCCTTCAGCCACCTTCCGGCTCCATCATCAGATCAGCTCCAGGTCATCATAATATTGCATTGTCACGCGAAATACGTATGCCTGCAAAATTTCAGCTTAATCGGAAACCGGGAAGGGCCATTTGATCAAGACGCACAGACAGCCAACGGGACAGGTGAAACTAAATAAAAGCTTGTAATAACGTGCCTTTATCTGAAAAAGTGACTGGGAGAGGCTTTTAGTCCAGCAATGGAGTGTAGAGATAAAAATGATACAAAATATAATAAATTTAATTATAACAAGCTTTTATTTAGTTTCACCTGTCTCATTGTCTGTCTGTAATCAAATCTTGCAAGTGAAATTTGACCCGTTTCCCGGTTTCCGATTGATCTGAAATTTTGCACACATACGTATATCGCGTGACGATGCTATATTATGATGACATAGAGCTGATCTGATGATGGAGCTGGAAGCTGGTCACGGCATTTCTGTGATAAAACCACCCCACCGAATTTGGGCTTGATTGATTCGTCTTGAGGAGCACTTTAACCTTTTAAGGTCACTGTTATAGACAAAAGCTTGTACTAAAAAAAAAACTTGTTTTTCAGTTTTCCTAATGGTTGACTGGTAGAAAACGCATTAGCATTAAATTCACCTTTTCTACCATTATGGTCAATAAAAACTTTATAAATAAATAAACAAAGCTATTTTGACAGTCGCAAAATAGAAAGTCGCCGATGCAAAAGTACCATGTCTGCTGTAATCCTTATAAAAAGTCTATTTCTATCGAAGTTACGAGAACGTGGATGAAATGTTAGGCTACCTTAGCTTACAACTATATACTTTACAATACTAATATCACTTGATATGAGCTTCATCACGCGTTGCCTAGCAGCTCGCTGAAACAAACACGAGGAAATACATTAAAATTATAACAAAGTACATATAGAAAACACTAAATACTAAAATAATGACAAGAACTTTTGTACAACTTTTATTTGATGTATTCTCTAAATAAATTTTCCGTGTACATAAATTGGCAATTAAATAACTAAGAACTAAAATAATGCCAAGAAGAAATTATTATTTAACTTCAAATAAAAATAAAAACAAATATTGTGTTAATTATACGGGATACTTTGTCTTATTTAATTGAGAGCATAAAATGATCAATGAAGATTTATTTATAATTTTGAACCTAGTCAGCAATACCGTCTATTACGTGACTTCAACTCTTGCCTTCTAAATAATGGACGTACAGCATTTGATCATAACCGGCCAAGTGCGAGTCGGACTCGCGTACGACGGGTTCAGTACCATTATCTATAAAAAAATTACGTTTGTTGTATTTAAGTATTAAATTTATTGTTTTCAGTATTTGTTGTTATAGCGACAACAGAAGTAAATCATCTGTGAAAATTTCAACTGTCAGCTATCACGGCTTACGATATACAGCCGACAGACAGACCTAGACGGTCAGACGGACAGTGGTGTCTTAGTACATAGGGACCCCTATACCCTTTGAGTATGGAACCCTAAAAATTGTAATAGAGGCTCTAAATCCATACAGGAAACTGAGTTTCTTTCGGAGGGGTTATTTTCAAACCGCTTTTGTGTTTTAAAAATATATCTTAAGAATATAAAAGAAAGTATATCCTGCATTGAATAAAATGATTGTGTACTCACTTGGTGAGCTCCCTCGTGGTCATGGCGCTCGTCAGACCAGATCTGGACCGCGATCGGCTCAACTGCGCTCTCCTCTCGGCTGCAAAACCAAATACACCATTATATTTTGTTTAGCGAGGAGTTAAAGAGTCCTCTTACCCTAGACTTTTCCATACAAACGTAGTCTAGCTTTTATATGTGTCATTCAGAAATTGCTTATATCTAGGCATGTAACTAGTTTTCAACAGTCAAATATAAGCTTAAAAGATAATATGAGAGTATAGAAGTTTACCATACTGATGGTCAAATATGATATGATACACTATATACTTTTTTTAAGTTCATATTTTGACTGTGAAAACTAGTAATATGCCTTAACATAAGCAATTTCTTTGAAATTACATAATTTCGCCAATATCTGACATGCCGTTTCGATATGAAAGCTAGACGACGTTTGTATAGAAAATTCTGATTCTGTCTAGGGTAAGGTGGGACTCTTAAATATAGTAAACATAAGGGTAAACTAAGTTCAGGGTGTCTTTTCAACCAATAGCCAAATGTTAGAAGCTATTTCAGTTCATAAAAAAATGCTTTTCCATACAAATCTAAAACTTAAAAATGCTACGTGAAAAAAAAAGCTTTCCATACAAATCTAAAACTGAAAAATTTCTGCCTTCCAAACGAGAAAATAAAAGTAAACAAGTCACCAGTGTCATTCTCACAGTAAATACGAATCTAACGACACCTCTCAAGCTAAAATCCATCGAGCCGTTCAGGCTGCAGAGCTTGCCAAACAATTATACATACATACTATCGATAAACATAACCCTCCTTCTGGCGCAGTCGGGTAAAAAAACCATTAAAATAAAAATGTTTAAAAACACATTCACAACATCGAAAGCAAAACAGTTAATTATTTTGTGTGACTAAATGAGATATTTTAGTTATGAAATATCAATACGTTTCATATGATTTCAACTACCGTTAGTTATTTCTCATTTTTACGGTTTAATGACTATACAGAGTGACGTTTAAACCATTTAACAAACAGTCAACAAATTTATGGAGCAAATTCAGTCCATTTTACTAAACCACTTTCTATAGAAAAAATTATAAAAAATGAATAAAAATGTTTGTTCCTCCCATACAAAGTCTGAGCGCTGATTTGTATGGGAGGGCGAATTTTTTTCGTTTTTTTTTTGTAATTATTTTTGTATAGTAGTTATCATGGACTCAACTTGCCCTAAAAATTTGGCTGGTTGTTAAAAAGTCAACCCTGTATTATTATGTACTTTAAAAAGAAATGTAGGTATTTTATGTAATATCTACCAATGAGAAATATATAAAATGCATGTTTTAATTAGTATCTTTTTGTATGAGAAATATGTTTAATTCATTATTAATATATCAATAATGAAGGAAAAATCGTGATTTTATTAGTACTTTAAAATAAATCACTCAAACAACATATTATAATACCGTGAAGTGACGTGGCCTCTACACTGTATTCATATCTAGAACATAAAATACGTGTCAAAAACGTTAGTTTTATAGTGATTGAAAATAGTCGGCGATACCAACTCAAAATGTCAGTCGAAACTTTGCAAAAAATATTTTTGTAAAGAGTTCAATAAAAGTTACAGAATAATAGACAATAGTCTTGTTTGGATGTTTTTTAACTAGCCGACTAGTTAAAAAAAATCCAACCAAAAACTTAGGTTTCATGATCTTTCTTTTCCATTTAAGCGTTTGTAGTGCTTCGGAGCCCGAGGGGAGCTTTCCCGCTTTTTCTTCTCTAGTTATATTTGGAGCACTAAAGAATACCAAAGTTACAAATGGAGAAATGTATATTTTTTCAATGCGGCTTCATCATCGTAGTATGAAAATGTATGAACACTCTTCCATGCCTCGAGTCGATACGCTCGCGTCTTCGACTGGCCGCAATGTACCGAAATCAAGCTTTAGAGTCACTTCAGACCAAGAGAAGCGCAACGAAGATGTTTTAGCATTCAAAAATAACCTTTAAACTATTGGTATAAAGTATGCAAACGCATGCCAAAGAATTTTCGCGCGGTCTCGAAGCAACTTGTTATTTTTTCGTCATGTTTAGATATTTATGCACTTTATATATGGTAAACTTCCAGTCATTGGACGCTAACAGTCATTGGGCAGAACACAATAAAACCTTATTTATTAAGGTTGCTTTCAAAACGGTAACACTGCAACTATAGAATATAAAAAGGTATCAGATGCAGTGGACCAGAACACAATAAAAACTTATTATTAATTAAACTATGACTGTTAGCGTCCAATGACTAGAATTTTATGGTATATTTTGAGTGTCATAAAAACCCTCTCCACTGCGCTCCGCTCGGTCTGAACTGACCCTCAGTCGTTAACCTAACTACCGACGTACCTTCCAACCGATGCAATATAGCGTGCACCAGTCCCTCTTCATCGCTTAACTCCAGCTCCTCTACTAGTGAGCGTGCAAAGGTAGCCAAGATCAAGTCAGACAAAACGTGGTCGTGAACCAAATTATAACATTGAGAACCTCGTGTTTTGTGGGTGGTGCAATCTTAAAATGGGTGACCAAAAATTTTTCATATCGATATCATCATGTGTAGCCCTTCTTATTCATAAAAATATAACAGACGTTTGCTTAACCAATTATTTTTTTAATTAACACTGTTAACTCAATAGTTGTCTGTATATATTTATATATTTAAATAAAAACTCACTAGATACGTATTACTTCTCTACTTGGTCCAATGGTTGACTGGCAGAGAATGTGGCGTTAGTAAGCCATTTGTACACGTTTTTGTGCATTTAAGTCTAAATAAATAAATATGGTCGGAAAGGACGACCAAGGTTCAACAAGACAGCGTCGCTAGTCGCCGAGAACGGGCAGCGACGCTGTCTGGTCGCCGCTCCATAACACTCGCCCTGAAGATGATCGGAATTGAAAAAAATCTGGTCGGAATTTCAGACTATACTACGTGAGTTAACCGTGTTTATAAATAATAAATTAATCTTACATTACTTTTAACTTTTAATAATTATTTTTTTTTAGTTTTTTATTTTAATTTATAACTAACACTATTTTCAATATTGGACACTGAAAAAACGAAACCAAATACATTTTTACCACAATAGGTTTATAAATAAAGAAGTCAAACATTAACATGTAAGTGTAAATTGGTTGTGGGTATTCTACTAAAACTAAGTGATTGAAATGGACGAAATCAATAAAAACGGGAAGTGCTTTTTTTTTAATATCAAAAACTGAAGAAAATTAGCTGATGATGAATTGCTCAAACGTGTTCTACTAAAACTGGTGTTGTATTTTACCTCATAATCGTTTTTGTGTTAATTTTGAGAAGAATCCTTACCAGCAGCAATTAAATAAAATCAATTAAAATACCTTAATCCTTATTTTTTTTAATAATACTTTAATTGAGATAATGACAAAAAAGCGGCCAAGTGCGAGTTGGATTCGCCCATGAAGGGTTCCGTAGCAGCGAGTAACGTAATATAAAAGTTTTTGTAGTTCGTTGTAACTTTGATCGATGTTTTATAAACGTATTAAAACTACTTATTGGATCTCGTTCAAACCAATTTTCTGTGAAAGTTTGCATGGTAATGTAAATCATATATATTTTTTAGTTTTATCATTCTCTTATTTTAGAAGTTGAAGTGGGGGGGGGGGGGGGGGGGCACTTATTTTACCACTTTGGAAGTGTCTCTCGCGCAAACTATTCACTTTAGAAAAAAATGATATTAGAAACCTCAATATCATTTTTGAAGACCTATCCATAGATACACCACATGTATGGGTTTGACGATAAAAATTTTTTTGAGTTTCAGTTCTAAGTGTGGGGAACCTCCAAAATTTATTGTTTTTTTTTCTTTTTTTGTGTGAAAATCTTAATGCGGTTCACAGAATACATCTACTTACCAAGTTTTAACAGTATAGTTCTTATAGTTTCGGAAAAAAGAGGCTATGACATACGGACGGACAGACAGACAGACAGACATGACGAATCCATAAGGGTTCCGTTATTTGCCATTTGGCTACGGAACCCTAAAAAGGCATTTTTTTAACTTTTTATTTAAAATTCAATTTTTTGTTTCGACGAAAGGTAAAAAATCAACACTCACAATTTTGTCACAATTAAAATAGTCCGAATTCCTATAGTCAAAGTCGAAGTCAAAAATTATTTATCTTTGGATATTTGTATCACTTGATTATTATTAATTTTTCTTTCGATTTCATAATAGTATTTGACGTCAGATCATTTACTTACAACTAAGTTTACTGCCGCTTCCTAAGCGTAAGTACAGAAGAAGCGGTAACAAACTGTACTGCAGCATTTTCTCCAAAAATGACCACTTACATATACTATTTACCGATACTATTTGGAACTAGCTTTCTTTAATAAGAGGTCTTAGGGTTAGGCTGCTATCCTTTTCTGTCGCTCAGAACCGTCATTTGCCAGAGCGAGAGAGAGAGCGACGGAACGGTATAGCACGGCCGGTGCGATTGCGTTCTGTCGCTCTCTCTCTCTCGCTCTGGCAAATGACGGTTCTGAGTGACAGAAAAGGAAAGCAGCATAGAAAAGAGCTGCTTTGTGCTGACAAGTGAGATCCAAACTTACATTGAAATAAAAATATTGACTTTAAAAGTTAAAGTCAATATTTTTAGTCTAGTTTTTAGACTAGTCAAAGTGACTAGCTATGAAAAGAAATTAATCCTTTCACCGCGAACGTCGGATTTATCCGACAAACATTGTCGTGCCCATTCTGCGAGTGTCGGATATTTCCGACAAAAAAAAAACGCTCGTATTGCACATAACTTAAGTATCCACATCCCACTTTGGTTGTGGGTATTTATTTCAGATTTCATACCCCTCGCGCTGGGGGCACGGCAACTGATATAAAGTTTCGCGGTGAAAGGGTTAATATATAATTATTCTTCTTCTATCGAGTTGATTGGCTACGTTAAAATTACTATTTTAAATAAAATATTATTTTATTATAACAAGTTTGACCACTGCTGCGGCAACTGCCCGATCATTTGCCTCGTCATTGTGCAGGCTGTAGGGCATTTCGGGCATGACAATGGATGGGTCGTTTATGGGACAGCACCACAGTTGCAATCGTCATTTTTTTTGAGTAACCCCACCTAACCTAACCGGGTTTTATTGACATTTCCCGACACCAGTCCGGAATCTATTCAAAGATTTCCCGACTGTCTAGGGGATTTGTAATAATGTAGTATTTTATGTGTGTGAAGTCATGTGTGCCTGTCATTTTGGACATAGAACAAGGACATGGCTCTTACCTCCAGCCGCTCTGGGGTTCGCCTTCTTCCTCGGCCGCTCTCGACTGAACGCCGAACCGCTCTGCAGCGCTTCCATCAAACTGAAAGTAGAAAGTAGGTTTATATTTGGGGTTTTAGTCTTTAAGATGCAGTACTGAAGTACTCAAATTAAATAACTTGCGGGGTTGAACACGTAACGGCTAAGTTCGAAGAGCATGGTCAAACTATAAAAAAGGTCCATTAATCACGTGATGTTTATTAAAGCTTTTTTCCCCCCGCCCCTCCTATGGTAAGGTTTTAGACTAACCTACCCCCTTATCAAAATCACGTGATGTTAATATGGACGATCCTTATAGTGAAAAGCAAGTACCTGTCCATAACACCGTCCTGCGCTTGCTCCATTTCCACGAACTGCTGGCTTCGCTTTATAACTCGCGGTCTACTACGTTCTCCCCCTCTATCTTTTCTTTCCACACTATTAAAAAATACCGCAGACAAGATGAAAAGCTGTATGTACCTGTCCATGATACCTTCCTGCGCTTTCTCCATGTCCACGAACTACTTGTACCGGTGCTGGCGGTCGCATCTCTCTCGCTCCACTTGCTCCCGTAGGTTCCGCTTTCTATCTCGCGGTCTACTGCATTCTCCCCATCTTTTCTTTCCACACTATTATGAAAGAACCGCAGACAGGATGAAAAGCTGTAAGTACCTGTCCATAACACCATCCTGCGCTTGCTCCATGTCCACGAACTGCTTATACCGGTGCTGGCGATCACGTCTCTCTCGCTCCGCTTGCTCGCGAGCGCTCTTTGCTCGTCGATTCCGCTCCTCAGTTTCGCGGGCCACTACGTTCTCTTGATGAGCAGTCTGTCAAATGAAAAAAAAATCAAAAGATTAATAGTACGGCGACAACAAGCCAAAGATTAAAAACTGATACCGCGTTGCAACTCTACTCCAACGCCATCTAGTATCGAAGAATGACAGCTAATGTCTGCGAAGAACTCTTCTAGCGTAACCTTAAGGAAGTCGAATACATAGTACTCTACGAGCTTGTTGTGGAGGGCCACCATCTTACTTTCACTTAGATCCCCTTAAAGATCCTTTAAGACGACCCACACCCTAATCAAGGTGGTGTAATCCAATGTTCTAGGGTCTAAAGAACTTACCCTTTGCTATTGCAACAAGGACAAGTTTAAAAACTCCGCTAGCGCGTTCTAACTCGACACCAGCGCCATCTAGTATCTAAGAATGGCAATTTTTAACAACTCACAATAAACGAGTCCTTGAACGTCTTGATGTCCGCGAAAAATTCTTCTAGCGTGTATTTATGCGGGTCGAACACATAGTACTCTGCGAGTTCGTTGTAGAGGGCCTCCATCTTGCGGTACATCGAGTTGAGGAGGTCGCACTGTTCGCGCGCCTCTTTAGCGAAGGACTGTAGTGCAGTTAAGGACATCAGTGTTTTATTTGGTAACTCATTTAATTAGAAAATAAATAATAATATCCAAAATAAATAATATTCAATAAGATCCAAGGTACCTGACTTGCAAAATCAGGTACTCACCAAGAGTCATATTTTGCCATGGAGAAGTAGACTCTATAATGTTAAAAAAAATAAGGGGTTAAAAGTGGATTAGAGAATCCGGTCGCTTGCGACTGTTTAGTGGTCTAGGGGTTGGGTCTGTAAATATTGTTGTTTCGGATATCTGAAAATATCAAATTTCGGACTTTCCATCATACGTCAAAAGAGTAACTAGAGGTTAACTATAAATAAATAATATTAAATATAAAATTTGCACACCGGTGGTGGTAAACATGATTGGACGAAACTGAATGTAATATCTTGTAACACATGTTTGGCAAATAAATTATCTTTATCTTTAATAAATATACATGGACAAATAACACAGATTGAGCTAGCCCCAAAGTAAGTTCGAGACTTGTGTTATGGGATACTAACTCAACGATACTATATTTTATAACAAATATACATATAAATAAACATCCAAGACCCAGGTCAATCTGAAAAAGATCATTTTCCATCTTGACCTGAGCGGGAATCGATCCCGGGACCTCCAGAACGGTAGCCTAGCACCACTAGGCCACAGAGGTCGTCAAATATCGCTTGCTTGTCATCAGAACGAGTCAGAAGAATCAATAAATCTTGCGTTCATTGAATCAATTGAATCCTTGACAAAAGTGAATTCCAACATGCATCAAAATACCACAAAGCATGAACTCATCAATAAAAAAAATATATCCTCTTGACACAAGGCTGATTTCTAGGACAAGTAAACGACAACAAGTATATTACACAAGATGGAAGGGACATACTCGCCATAAATCAAACCACAGGCTATACTAGATCACTATAGTGGGTGAAATTAAAATACAATCAAAAACTAAAACAAAATTTGGCACTTCCATACTAAATTGTGCGGCCCCGCCTGGGCAATTTGTATGGGAATGTCGGATTTTTATTTGGTTGTTTGCCTGTCATTTTAATTTCGTATACTATAGTTGTCTAGTATAGCCCGTTCGATTTATAACGGGAATGTCCCTACTACATTATAATAGTATACACACATACTTCGTCCATCACACATCGCCTTCAATAACCTCTTTTTGCGACGTCGGTTTAAAAGGATACGTTCATTGCCTCATGGAACAGATCGTCGGGACACTGCGGCACCCTGGAGTTGTTGAGGTCGGTCTCCAAAGCTCGGATGTCGCTGTCCATCTTCTTCAGCGACTTTTGGAGGTTCTCCATTGACACGCGCGCAGCTCTGGGTCACACAATAAGTACTAGTCACTACTCACGTACAGAAGTCATCATCATCCGAGCGCATTTTCCCGGTTGCATCCTCAGCACGCTTCAGAGCCCGAGGTTTGCTACCTAATCAAGGAGATTTGACGAGGTAACTGGTTTTTACACAGAGCGACTGCCGTCTGACCTCCGCAACCAAAAAGGCAAACCAGAACCAATTTTTGATGATCAAACGCTAGATGGCGTTCAGGACCCACAGTGTATACGTGCCTTCCAAAACACGGAATCATCTTTTTTTTCGGATAATCAGGTGATTCAAGCCTGTAATATCCTAACCAGACTGGAAACAACTTTTTACAAAGTATGTTTCCCAGTGGGTTTCGGACCCATAACCTACGGGTCACAAAGCGAAGGCGAAGGCCTTGACCATTGTGCCACGGAGGCAGTAAACTCACGTATAGAAGTCTTACCCAGCAAAGAAATTCAAAGGAATATCTACTCAATATAGTTAGCGTTATGGTTTAATTTAGCTCGCGTCTCAACCCAGTACCTATTCGTTTAGATGCCTAGAACTACGTTGCAAGCCAATTTTATTCTTATTACTCTGGAGAAACGATGCAAAATAGGTAGGTACCTACACAAAACCGATTCACTGAGCGGTGGATTCAGTACTGAATATCGCGTAGCGGTCGCCGCGCGTAGGTATATTTTCGATATCTAAACATGAAGTTACACAGGCCTGCCCGAGTCACAGAATTGATGTATTACGTACAGAATTGAAACTCCTAGGGTCCCGCGCAATGTGCGTCCCCGTTCCCTGTCCCCGCACCTCTTCCCACTTCTAGTCTTGTCGAGTGAAGTTTAGTTTACTTGTGGTAGAGCCACGCTACCGGCAAAACTCTGTTTTGCTAGTAGCATGAAAGGGCCGGCTCGTCCGGGGAAGTACCACACTCTCACAGAAAAGCGACGTCTGAGTAGTAGCGTCACCGCTTCTATGCTTCGTTCGGTGAGTGAGAGAGCCGGAGACCCCCCTTCCTCCCCTCCCCCCGCCCCTACATCTTCCCTTCCTGAAAGGCCGGCAACGCTCCTGTTACACCCCTGGTGTTGCAGTTGTCCATGGGCAGCGGTGATCATTTACCATCAGGTGACCCGCTTGTTCGTTTGCCACCCTATGACATAAAAAAGAGCAGAATGGTGTCGAACACGCACACATTGCCTTGTGCACGGATGTTTAGTTTCGTTTGTAGTAGTGGTAAGCATAAATGATTATCCGTTTCTATGAAGTGCCATACCTGTGCCTGGGTGTAGACTGTAGACATTATACGACAAAAAAGAGAGCTCATAACTAGTGGTCGTATAGGTTATTTTGCTGTGTATGATTTTGCGTAATATTTTATATTAAAAAAATAATACCCCTGAATAGAATAAGAGTGCGAACGTAGTGAAAACATCTCCCTATCTCTTTCGTACGCGCGAGATCCAATAGTAATGACGTCAAGAGCGCCGTATTTGCATCTTTTTTCTGTTACTTACTCATTTTTTTTACGGATTCGGATCAGATGCAGTGCGAAACCGGCCGAGTGTGAGAGAGAGACAAAGATTATAAATCAGTGCATACCGGTCTATGTGAGGCATCTCCTCGGCGAACGTCAGGACGTCAGGGAACTTACTCTCTATAGTTTCCACGAGGTAATGTAGCAAAGTCTGCTTGTTTTCCAGATCTTTCGTAGCAGTTAGCTGAAAGAATTTTTTATTTAAAAATCACACAGATTGAGCTAGCCCCAAAGTTAGTTCGAGACTTGTTTTATGGGATACTAACCTACCGATACTATTATAGGTAATCAATACTTATACAACATGGAAGGCACCCGTAATAAATCGAACCACAGGCCAACCAAAAAAGAACCAAATTAAATTCCATACTCCCATACAAATTGCCCGGGCGGCTGCACACTTTTGTATGGATATGGCGAATTTTTTTTTGTGTTTTGACTGTTATATCAAATTCATTATACTATAGTGATCTAGTATAGTCCGTGGTTCGATTTATTACGGGTATGTACCCTTCCTCATTGTAAAGATAAACATCCAAGACCTAGGTCAATATGAAAAAGATCAACATCTTGACCTGACCAGAAATCGAAAGCGGGACCTCCGGTGTGGCAGCGTGGCATAATGACCACGAGTCCACGGATTTTCTTATTTGTAAGTAAGACACATGTCCTATTTTACACAAGTTTTTTGTGCAAATATTGTAAGAAACCTCCGAAAAACTATGAGAAACTTAGGAGTATAAGTAGGCCTTAGACACGTTTTAATGTTCCACCAAGAAATATTGTGCAAACACTGTGAGAAACCTCCGAGAAACGGTGAGAAACTCAATTGAATAAGTAGACCTAGCACGTTTGCAATCAATAGTGGGGTATCACAGAGCAATAAACATGTTCTTATAAGATAACAAAAAAAAAAGGAAAAAGATAATAAAAAAAAAGATGTAAGAGTATTTCAATGATCCGCCGAGAAGTAAAGAGAAACTTTGCGCTGCTTTGCCCTCCAGGACTTAAAAGTCTTGAAATACAATACAAGCCTGCTGTAATAAGCTGACCTTAAAGATCTGTTTTTAATCATGTTTTAATGAAGCATAAAATAGGGGTGAAAACACTACCAGAAAAGTATTATGCTTATTCATCCGTTTTTCAGATGAAATAAAAAAATGGGCCTATATTAGAGTAGAGGCTTGCGACGTCACTGCTAAGTAAAAATCGTGTATAGTCGTAACGTCATTTAAAATTTAAAAATGCGCTGCAACTTCGTAATTTTTTGATACTCAGCAAAAATAAAAAAATATTTGTACAATATTTTTTTAACAATAACTGATGGACAAAAATATTTTACCTTAGTGAGAAAACTGATTTCGAAGCCGTACGCGCCGGCATTATTCGAGCCGGTGTTCATATAGTTGCCCAGCAATAGAAGCAGTTCTAGTATTTTGGCAAACTTGCTGCTCGACTTCACTTCTTCGCACGCCGCTGTGCCTGATACTATATCCTGCAACCAGATATGTATGTTTAATTTAAGTACATAATGTATACCAAACTTATTAAAGTGTTTCTCTGTCATCTTAACACATTCCCAGTTGCATCTTCAACTGTAATGCTGCGAAGCTCGGGGTCTGCTTTCCGGCTCTAGTTCGCACGGTGTTTCTCACGCGATCTCTCCGTGACACTTCGCATGTCCAGCGCAACATATGCATCTCCGTGACACGCGTTCCTGCTTGTGCCACTCAAGCAAAGGCCACGCTTCACTCCCAAATAAAAGCACAAGTCTTACGATGGATTTGTAGACCTGTCCTTTTAATCTAACTGGCATTTTGGGGTTACAAGTGCCACCAGTCACCCACCGCCACTTTGCCCATGCGGCAGATTAACGGGCCTGCAAAGGCCTAATTACTGAATATATAACGTTCACGATACTTAACAACTTTCCCTATGGAATAAATTATGATGAAATTCAATAAATATTGTTGGCTTCTAGTGGGTTGGACTTAATCTTTAAAAATAGTTTTAATATAGTTTCTTAGACAGATGGAAGGAAATAGGAGAGTCCTTCGCCCAGTGAGACAAAAAAAGGTTACTTAAAAAAATTGTTAGATTTTTTTTCTTTTGGTGTAAGGTCAAAAATTAATTTTGTTCCCTACAGAATGATACAGCATTATCCAAGGCCTCATAAGTCACGTTTAGTGCAGCTGGTGGGGCACGATGGGCAAGAAATGTGTGACGTCTGGTCGACATGGCCACACTGGCACTGTGTTGCGTTTATCTATGTAACGCCATCGAGTCAAGTACTGCCTGCATCGGCCTACCTCAGTCCGAAGGCGGTTAATGCTCTTCCATGTGGACCATGGCAGTTCATGACCCGAGAGCAGTTCCTTTGAAGGTGGTATAAAATCAGCGGGGTTTCTGTTGGTTGCGCCACATTTCGAGTCGAGAAGATTTTGTTAGTATAAGACTCTTCAATAATTTTAGACCATGTAGTTAACTCACCGGTTTAACCTCAGCTATGATCTCCCTATAGTGCTCCCTGAACGCCAGACTCCTCAACCTGGGCAACAGCCGCTTGACGTCAGCCACGGTGACGGCAAACTGTTCCGCTTCCGTCAACTCTGACACGTTGCATTTCAGTTCCGCCAGTTTCTTCAGTTGGTCCGCTGGCGGGAGGTACTGTGGACGAAACATGCCAAGTGAGAAACCATGAGAAATTGTGAGAAATGTTCCAGCGATTAGTGAAGTATTTTGTCAGTGTGCGGAAGGTACCGTGGACAAAACATGGCGCGCGTTAAACCATAAGAAATATGAAAGCGATAAGTGCTATTTTAAAAACGCGGTGTCACCTAAACCATTCGTTTAGTGACTCCGCGTTTGAAGATTGGCAACACAGTAAAGTTTAATGGCCGCGTTGCTTACGGCCTAGAATAGGACGAGTGGTCCTCTCTCTGAATCTCATCTCTTCCTGAAGATGTCGTATGGGGCGACTGAATGACTAAGCACTACTTGTACTAAATATCTTGTGTTATTACTGTATTCCCGAAGGAATAAACTGCCCTAATTCACACGAGACTTCGCGAGAAACCTTGTGAATATATATTTTTTTTCCTTTTTAAACGTACTAAAATAATTAAGAAAGCTAATAATATAATATTACAATGTAGCCTAAATTCGGACTAATAAGTAATTTAACATTGACCTTGTTTTATATGTTTTTGACTAAGAATGTGTCCGTTGGCACTTTTCTTACTGTCTCCATTAATTAAGGGGAAGACATTTTGCTCTTGTGTCTCTGCTGGTTGAGAAACTATAAAAAAATTACCTGTATCAATAGATCTAAACGTTCGCGGTCAATACTTGTGTATCACACCGTAACCTACATATTCTTATGTGAATAAGACACGTTTTTATGATTCACAAAGAAATATTGTGCGAAAAATGTGAGAAACCTCCGAGGAACTTACTTGTATAAGTAGATCTAAAACGTTGGCAGTCAAAACTTGTGTATCACAGCGTAATATACATGTTCTTATATGTGAATAAGACATATGTTTGAGTGATCCGCCGAGGAGTATAGAAAGACTTTGCGCCGCTTTACCGTCCAGGACTTTGAGGTCTTTGACCTTCTTCAGGGTGTGCACTCTGGAACATCATGATAATGGTGTTACTAAAGAAATTCTCTATTAAAGTATATTCGTATATTATGAATTTGGGTCCTTATTAAGTAAAGTTTTAAATCAAATATCAACTTTATCATAGCACTTAAAGATTTAATTTCAAATGTTTAAACGTTTTACTAAAGACTTACTTATCCACCGCGTCTTCGTTTCTCTTAGCGACGGGTTTACTGGAGAACTTCATCGCCAAGCCGCTCAGGATGTCCGGAGACGCGAGTTTGTCCTCTTGTACCTGAGAAACATTTGACAAAATATCTTTATAAAACGTCTTGAGTGTTAAAAGCTAACACTGGTGTCAGAAAGGAGCTCGGTGGCCCGGCGGAAATACACTTTCGCAAGTTAACCCGTCGGATGTCCCAATTTGGCCTTACTCACAGCCGGTCGTTTTTTCTGGATTTTCACCAGGTGCAGCGATTTTATTTTTCTATTTTCACCAACTCACAGACGCGTTCAAAGCACCGGATGAAAGTAACAAAATCGCATTAATGCTTTCCCGCGTTAAGCATTGAGACATTCGACGGGATGACACTAGACGCGGTCACCACATGGATGGGTGACCACAAGTGGTGACGGCGACAGATGTAAGGTGCAAGGTCCAGGATTTTGGAAATGAGAACACAGACGAGTATTTTGAATCACTTTCGGGATATATGCATGCGTGTTTGCGTCGGTTTCAACTGCCTTGGTAAATCAGCTGTTAGTGTCACACTGACACACACACATACCTACGTACTCCTTACGTTGCGTTTAATAAACACAACATCTGCAATATACAACGGTAAATGGTAAGTATCTACCCTATTTATTTATTATTGCTAAATCTAACTTTTATTTATTTATGTGTAATGTTCACAGGTGCAGCCGGGGGAAGCAGCGGTGCTTCGCGCATAAAATTTATCGAGCCCAATCGTTAAGCCGTTGGTCCCAGCTTACCATTGTATGGCAGACGTCTATTTCAGATGTCATGATGTAACCGAGAATATGCTAACGGAAACTCCTTCGGTACAAATAAAAACCAATTAAACCAACCCAAAAAGCCTTTTGATGATGATGGGCTTCTAGTACATCCTCTTGAGACAAACCCCCCCCCCCCCCTCCCCATTTATTTTTAGGGAAGACCGTGGGGCAGAACCACATTAGACTTAATCACCACTTTTTGCGCCGTATAGGTTAAAAAACGAATTACCTTAACCCAGAACGCTTTTTCCGTCATCCTAGCTGGGATGATGGTCTTCCAGTTCGCCCTCTTGAGCGGCCCTTCCACCTCCCACTTCTTTTTAGGCTTGAGACCGTGGGGCAGGATGTCGGGTTGGGGCTAAAAACAATAAAAAATTTAAGTCACATCTATAAAAAAAATCTTAACTAGAGTGTGGGAGCACTCACACAAAAAAAAAAGAAATATAGCTTACGTCACTCGAGATTATGTACGAGTAAGCGTTGTAACGATACCCCATTCATCTTCAATCTGATTAGGTATTTAGAAGTAACATAACATACACTAAGTGCCTGGCTGAATATGCAATTGCATAGAGCCACAAAAACCTAGTTCGAAATAGGAATGCAGAATGTATTGTCGATGGGGCAGAGTAGATAACGATTTATTACCCACCGCCCCTATCGTCTATACGCAGATAGGCAAATAAAGAAGATTTTTATTTTTATTTTAAACCCTTCAGGTCTTTGTTTATAAATAAAAGATATAATAAGTCCCACAGGGCGGAATTCTATCTCCTTTACTTTTTTCTATTTTTATTGATTTCGTGACAAAAGAACTTCAGTGCCCATATCACCTTTACGCTGATGACTTGCAGCTTTATGCACAGGCAGAGGTAGACAACATAGAGGATGCCATTCGTCAAATAAATACTGACTTGAGGGCAATAGGTGACTGGTCGAGACGGTTTGGGCTTACGGTCAACCCAACCAAATGCCAGGTGATCTTAGTGGGTAGCTCACAACTGTTAGGTCGCATAGATCAAGATGCTTTATCACATACATGCTTTGAAAACATCAAAATTCTCTATAGTACTAGCGTAAAGGATTTGGGTTTGGATGTGGATGTAAATCTTGCCTGGAACACACAAATATCTCAGGTTGCTAAAAAAGTTACAGGGTCCCTTCGTTCACTTTATAATAAATTTTTCTCAATTCTCTTCGACCCAAAAACTCCGTTCTATTTGAAATCAAGATTTACTTTTCTGGGTAACACCCATGACAGAGAGCTTCGCTCGTCCAATAATCTTCTCCTAGCTGTACCAAATTATCGGAGTGGGTTTTTCCGACATTCTTTCACTGCTACAGCTGTACAGCTTTGGAATGCCCGCCTCGCGTTCAAAAAAGCCGTGCGTGACCATTATCTGCACAAACTGTCAGACGGATAGAATATATTTTTATGTAGATTTGTATAATCTAGATATAATATATGTAGTTATGTACATTTAGTATTTGTATTTATGTAGGATATGTAGAATGTAGTAACTTAATATTTATATATGTCTATATAAGTATATATTTATTTATTTTTATTTTCATTCAGTTTGTATTGTTACGTATTATATTATTTATTATTCTGTGGTAACGAAGATATGTACGTAGGTTAGTTGTTAAAATATAAGTTCTCTCAAGTTAAAATTTTAGAGTTTTTGCACCATATTTCGAAAATTTACGCTTGTCTGGATCACCTGTAGGTTGACTGGTAGAAAAGACCTACGGCCTTAAGTCCGCCAATTACAACTTCACACATAGTTAGTTTGTATTAGATACTCAGCAATTAAACTTACCAGGAATTTACAAAGAGTCATTGCAAAACTGAACAACACCTTATGGATTTAGAACCTTTTATAGAGGATTCATATCGTGGGTGTAGATAAAGTTAAATTGTAGAAAAACTGATATTTAAAGTGCTATTTGACTTTAAGAAACTATGCACCATAAGTGTATATATTTCATACAAATCCCATAGATAATGTTTGTTTGTTTAGAAAAAAAAATATCTGATTTGATTTGTTGGAGAATAGCTAATTTACAAACTAACTCACCATTCTTGGCATCATAGGTCCTCCCATCATAGGCGGCGGAGGGGGTCCCCCCATGCCGGGCATAGGGGGCGGCGGCGGTCCCCCCATACCGGGCATAGGAGGGGGCGGGGGACCTCCCATCCCGCCCGGCATCGGGGGAGGGGGTGGAGGGGGAGGACCACCACCTGCTTTAGATTAAAAGAACATATTACAATTTCCCTCCATCACAAAATGTTTGAAATAAATCCAAAAGATTTGCGAGTAGTTGCACAGTGTAGGGACAAAGGTTATTCGAATGATTTTTGACGTCCCGTTTCAAACTTTCGAAATTTTGAGTTGTTCTTTTCATAGGATTCGCAACGAGCGCTGGTGAAGAATCGTTGCAGTTGCAAATTCGTCTATTGCCAATGAAAATACCGTTCCACATTACTTCTTCACTTCGCGCGGTCTCCGTCATCCTTTTACTAAAACGTCATTAAGTCATTACGTTGCAGATTTTTAGATTTTTTCAAATAGAAGCCTGGCTGTTAAATAATTACTTAGTTATAAGAAAAAAAAAATATTTTTTTTCTTTTGTTTAAAGGTCCTTTTTCCCTAGACAATAGACTTTTCCGTACAAATGTTGTCTAGCTAGTTTTGATTTTAAAACAACATATCAGATTGCGGCATAAATTTGTGATTGCAAATAAATTGCACATATCTAGGCATATAACTGGTTTTCACAGCCAAAATGTACTTGTAGAAGAATATTGGAGAAGGCCAGGGTAAGAGGACTCCTTCCTCCGCTTTAGAAACCAATGATAACAAAAAATGACACTTACCTCCTGGCATAGGCGGTGGCAGGGGCGGGGGCGGGCCTCCTATAACCACAACCCGTGAGTCACACACATGCGAATAGTCCAAGAAAAAACAAATAAATATATTCATGCTAATTTGTAAAATAAAACGTAATACATGAATTAAAAAAAAAAAACTTATAAAAGAAAAACATTGTGAGGAAAGAATTACTATATTTGTGGTGTAAATTTTCATGCATTTAAAATAGTTGACGCCTAAATATAACAGAAATATTATTTAAGTTTTAATTTGAAAGAAAACTGATTACGAAACTTGGAAAGGGAAGTATGTAATTAAATTGTGAAAAACTTGTAAAATATGAATAGAACGTGTGAAAAACCTTAGTTATAAGAAAGAAAGATGGCAATAAAAGACACTTGTAATGAGCAGTGACATAATCATTTTGGGGAAACAAGTTTAAATGGTGAGAATCCAATGAAAATTGGTTGAGAAATGTGCAAGAAACATGTAGCTGTTGGTGAGAATTGTGTGAGAAACATGTAACTAGTGATAAGAAACGAGAAACAAGTGAGAAATATGTATGCTCACCTCCAGGCATTGGCGGCGGCGGTGGTGGAGGCGGGCCTCCTGGACTTCCTATCGCCTGGAACAAAATATTACATAGCATTTTCACTTTAAACTTTTATGCCAAACAAATTGGCCCCCTGTTTATTATTACTGTTTATAGCAGCGGAATTCTTTGGTAAAATCATGCCAAATGTTTTAAACTACTTCTGTTTATCTCATTTCAATCTAATTACGTTAGCTATAGCGGCTATATTCCCTTGTGACACTCCACCAGATTCTGTATTCAAAAATATCTGCTAGCCTTCGTTGATTCAGTTTTTGCCAGACTAATATGTTCTCTATTGTCTTATCCAATACGAGTACATTCCAAAGTAAGCCATCGTCATCATCATAATTTAAGAGCGGTGCTCTCGTCAGTGGAGTTTCTTCCATTCTATTCTGTTTCCCGCCAACCTCTTGACCTCTTGAGAAGACACTGCTGTCACCTTTTCCTTAACTTGCTTCATATAGCTGTGCCTGGGCTTTCCTCTTCCCCTTCTTCCTTCTATTTTGCCTTCTAGTAAGCCATAACGAGGACATTATGAAGAGAAATTTCTACCAAATCTTTGAATGTGACTCACTAACTTCTATACTATTACCATGGCAATAGGGAATATGCACGTATTTTTTTATTTGCTAAATAAAATCCGTATTTACCACAGTAAACAAATATGAAAGAATTTATAAAATATCTTAATCAGCGACGAACATGGTGATACTTTAGTTTCAATTAAAAAAGAGAAGTCCGATATGGACTGGTGACGTCAAAGTCCACATCATCTATACATTTGTTATATAAAATAGCATTTTCGCGAGTGAGATAGACATATTTTCGTAAAATTGTTATATCTCGTTCGTTTTTTAACCAATTCTTATTTTGTTTTCACTGTTAGTAATTTACTTTTGAATATTTATGGAAAAACTGGTTAGATAACAAATATTTTTTCATGCATATACCCTATAACGGCTATATTCCCTTTCATCAGATGTTGTATTTTTCAATCTCTCATAGCTTCCGCTAATTCACTTGTTGCCAGATCAATTTTTACCCTATTATCTTAACCGCACATTCCGTAGAAAAAGTCCTCACTAACACGCAAATTTCTACGTTACCTTAGCAATAGCGGCTATATTTCCTTGCGACACACCACCAGGTCCCGAGTTTGTGCCAGCGTTCTTCAACCTCTCTTCTAAGTGCGCTGCTCTGGCCTCTGCTTCTTGCCTCGCGGATATGGCTGCTTCTAACTTGCCGTTCAACTCTTCTACTCTTCTTTCCTCTTCTGCTCTCGATTTTTCTAGAATAAGAGATGTGAGTCAATTTGTGGACATGTCGAATGTAATTTTAAAGAAATTGCAATTATCTAGGGTTATAATTGGTTTCTACAGTAAAATTATGAACTGTAAAGAAAAAGGTCCATCAATTATAGTCCGAATTAGGTTCACTATATATTTATTAATCGCACTTTTCACAACTCACAAACGATGAAATACTTAAGGGATAGAAACGTATACAGTTATACACACTAGCACGAGTCGGCAGGCAGGGAACAACTGGGCGCATGGCGCAGTCAGATTGCTGACGTGACATATCAATATCATATAGGTACACCTATACATATAAATAAACGTCCAAAACCCAGTTCAATCTAAAAAAGACCATTTTTATCTTGACGTCACCGGGAATCGAACCCGGAACCTCAGGTATGAAATACAGTTTATTTTGTAGAAGATAAGGGGCATGCTCACCTATTAGTCCATCTATGAGTGGTTGCACATCAATGTTGAACCTCTGCGTCGCTCTGAAGTCGGGGTCGTAGCCATTTTTGTGTAGAACTATTTGCGTTATGCATTCTTCTATTAATTTGTAGTACGCTGGCCTGAAAATATACCAAATCATGGTCAAAACTGTAGTTTCAACAATTCAGACTATAGTGAAAGGTTGTTTGAACTTTGGCGTCAACATATTCTTTGTTGATGTATTTCTCCTTCGAAGCCCGGAGTACAAGCCCACACTTATCTAAACTAATATTATGAAGAGGGAAGATTTGATTGTTTGTTTGTTTGAGTCGAATAGGCTCCGAATCTACTAGACCGATTTTAAAAATTTGTTCACCTTTAGAAATCTACACTCCGAGTGACATAGGCTAAATTATTTTCCCAAAAAAAATGGTATCCGTTCTGAAACTCCAATAATGTAACCCATCATGTAAAAAAATGACTTTAAAAAATCCTTACATCGCGTGCGCTGCGGAAACTAAATGATAGAACAAAATAATCCACTACAACTTTGTAGTAGATTATTTTGTTCGTATCGTTCGTCTATCTATTATAGTCATGTCCCAATAAGTGGTTATTTTTATAATAATTTAATTGAAGTGCCGCTGCCAGCAAAAGTTCTTTTTTTTGTACCTTAATACCAAGGTACAAAATAAAGAACTTTTTCTGGCCTGCCTTATTAAGATAAATGAATGAATAAAATGAATGAAATATCTTTATTGCACCAATACAAAAAAAAAAAAAAAATAACAAAAATGAAGATTTAAAATACATAGGTATGATGGGTGGTCTTATCGCTTAAAGCGATCTCTTCCAGACAACCGGTGGATGGAGAGGAATGTAGGCACGTCAGAAATAACGGTGGTGCAAAGAAAACTATAAGTTAAATCAATAGGTAGATAATGACTTCATATTCAAGACTGCTTCAATACATCTTTTTGAATCATTCAGTTCGGACATTCCATTCGAAAGATATCACGAGTTTAAAAATGTATGTAAAAAGGTTGTGTCGTCGCCGCTCACCCCACTCGACTAGCTAGACAGTGCCGTCATATGGTTTACAATGTAGGCGCCACTGGGGTACGCGAGGTGAGTAAATTTTTGAATTTTTTGTTAAATACCCGTGCAATGCCTTGGCAGGGCCGCTAGTAAGTTATAAGAAGATACAATAACAATAAATAAATAAATAAATATATACGGACAAATCACACTGATTGAGCTAGCCCCAAAGTAAGTTCGATACTTGTGTTATGGGATACTAACTCAACGATACTATATTTTATAACAAATATATATATAGATGAACATCCAAGAGCCAGGACAAGTTAAAAAAGGCCATTTTCCAACTTGCCCTGACCGGGGATCGAACCCGGGACCTCTGGGTGGCGGACTAGCATGGTGACCACTACGCCACGGAGGTCGTCAACAGCACAAGACTTACCGTATAAGTTCGTCGTCCCTTATGAATAGTAAATGTTGTAGAATTGACAATAAGTACGGCTCTGCTGGCGTGTCCAGAACCAAGTTCTTCACCAGCTCGAAACATTCGTTTGCGTCGTTGAAGTCCACTCTGAAAATCATATACTTTTTAAGTAACAAGTTTATTTAATAGCAGTAGCGGGGCCTTCTTAACACAAGCGCCGTCTATATGGCTTGCTTTGCATTATTCACCTTGTACTATCATACTTAACGAGGGTCAAGACGTCATTTCCTTTAGAACTATACTATTTTTAAGCAAAAAGTCAAAGTAAAATATTTTTATTGAATGTAGGATAAATTTATCTCTTATTGAAGGTAGTTTTTTAAAATATTATTTTAGTGTAAAAGCTAAAAACTACTAGAGTTTCGGAACGAACACTGCTGGGAAGATTACGCCTTAAGAAACTCAGTTTAGTGTTGGTCCCTCCCCAGCCTGATGAGCTATGTTTCAGTTACAATACAGATTTACACTTAAGCTCAGTATACATTATATTATACATCTAAATAATACAATTAAAATTTGCAGTCAACTATTTCCAAGAATTTTGATCAGATAAGATCAAAAGCGCCATCTATATGGCTTGCTTTGGATTATGTACCTAGTACTATAATACTTGATGCTATAAATCATCCCTGTCAATAAGTGATTCGATTAGCCGCCACTAGATGTCATATTGTACGCACACTATTTATTTTTTATTTTTTTGAATTTTCGTCCTATTTCAACGCACTTTAGCTATAAGCAGTCACCTCAAAATAACTAGATAGATACCAATTTCCCTCTTTTTCTCGGGCACCTATTTTACAACTGTTCTACAAATTTCAAAATGACGTTCTTTAAAATCCTATTTTCAACACACAGCTATAAGCAGTCACTCGAATTAAATCGATAAATACCAATTTCCCTCTTTTTCTCGGGCACCTATTCTACAAATTTCAAAATGGCATTATTTAAAAGACCTATTTTACAACTATTCTATACATTTCAAATGATTCAAAAGTTTATTCAGTAATAAGGCCTTTACAGGTACTTTTTACACGTCAATAAGTATAATTTATGTTACGTGTAAAGTATATAAAAATTAAATTTATTTTTAAAGAAAAGCTACCGATACAATTGCTTTGTAACGACCACTGCTGAGAAGAAACGTCGAAAGAAACTCATTTTCAAAATGTCATTGTTTAAAAAAAAGATGTACATATCAAAATAATAGCCCTTTTAAACGAAAGTAAAGATGTCGTCAAACTGACCTGACGTCGTCAAACCTTGCTAAGAACTCGTCGTGGTCGGCGGCGGCGTGTGAGTCGAATACATTCATTTGGATCTGACGGGCCCGCTCCGCGCTCGCTCGTAATTCATCTAAAAAAATAAAAAATTAAGATTAATAAATATATACGGACATATCACTCAGATTGAGCTAGCCCCAAAGTAAGTTCTAAACTTGTGTTATGGGATACTAACTCAACAAATATTTTATAACATAATAAATATATGGGATATTATATAACAAATACTTCGTCGGACCTGAGACCGGCTCTGTATGTCAACTCCCTCCATGATTTTCTATCCTGCGCTATCTCTGTATTAACCAACATATAATGTGGGCTAAGACCAAAGTCATGACCAAACGGTCCAAAATTAGAATCCTGGTGGACGGACCGGATATACAATATGTCGACGAATACCTCTACTTGGGCCAGATAGCTTCGTTCAAAGACAGGCAAGATAAGGAGGTAGAAAGGAGGATCCAAAATGCCTGGAAAAGCTTTTGGTCCATGGGCGACGTCATGAAAGGAAAACTTCCTTTAACCTTCAAGCGAACTAGTCGACATGTGTATCCTGACTTATGGATCACAGACTTGGTCATTGACCTTATCTTAAAAGTCCAAACTCGGGGTTTGCCAACGAGCCATGGAACGAAGTATACTAGGGATCAAACTAACAGATCATGTACGTAACACCAGTATTCGCACCAAAACTAAGAAAGTAGACGTTGGGAAAAAAGCAGCCAAACTCAAATGGGACTGGGCGGGGCATATCTGTAAGATGCACCCGGAAAGGTGGGCCAAGATTGCTACAGAATGGGTGCCGGTAGGCTGGCGTCGCAAGAGAGGTCGCCCAAGGACAAGGTGGTGTGATAATCTGGCGCTTTTTGACAAGTCTTGGACATCCATCGCGCAAGATAGAGATCAGTGGCGTACTAGAGGGGCCTTGGCCCAACAGTGGGAAGTATAGGCTAATAAAAAAAAATACATATATATTATGTTTACGTAGGGGTCAGATGATATAAGTTCATTAGAACTACATGACATCTCGGGAATTTGGGATAACCCTCAAGAGACTCATAATGTAAAACCGATTTCAAACCTTACCGATTAGATCACAAAGTCCAGTTCTCATGAATTCACTCCGGAGATGCATCCTAAACTCCAACTCTTCGGGTTCCGTAATTATTGCGTTCATGAGTTGCATGCAACCATTCTGGAAGAAAACATCAAACCGTTTAAATTCGCTGTATCAGGATCTCTTCTCTCTCTCTCTTTTTTCTTTAACTCTCTTTTCTCTCTCCTCTCTCTCTCTCTTTCTCTCTCCTCTCTCTCTTCTCTCTCTCTTTCTCTCTCTCTCTCTCTCTTTTCTCTCTTTTCTCTCAATCTTTTTCTCTCTCTCTCTTATCAAAGGTATTAAAAGCGGTGGTGGCCAAGCAGTTTAGGCAATGGCTGTGTATCTGTGCGCCACGAATTTGAACCTCACTAGACGCGATTTGTACCTTTGTAATCGTGTACGATCATTTTCAACTACCACCACTTGCTTTCGATGAAAATAAAAACCAGCACACTCGTTCACTAGTTTGTAATGACGTCTATCGACTACGTCAGATGCCTCTAGGCAGCTCGAAAAATCTGACAACAGTGTTAGATAACTAACACACCAAAAGGAGAGAGAGAGATGGCCCAACGACCATAGGTACCTAGCGCATACGCATATAAAGTGATTTTAGCTGTGGTTCCTACTCGGATTGGTGACCACAAACAACATACAAGTATTTTGAGTTCCTCCGTGCTTCGGAACTCGCAAGACACGTCCTTAGAATCTATACCTAATTTTAAGAATAAAAAAATCAGGGGATACGGGAAATAAAAAAAAAGCCCAAAGTAGTCCCACCTTCAAACTCTCCGAAGCTTTGGGATCCAACCTCTCGAAGATGGGCAGGAAACCGGGGTTTCAGACTAATAAGCATGATCGCCTGCAGCAGTTTCTAGTAGCTAGTAGTTTAGACAAAGAAGTCCTACCTTCAAACTCTCCTGAACTTTGGGGTCCAACCCCTCGACGATGGGCAGAAACCTGGGCTTCTGACTTGACTCGTAGCCAAGGGAATGTAGCCTAGTAGTTTAGCCAAAGTAGTCCCACCTTCAAACTCCGGCGCTTTGGTGTCCAACCCCTCGACGATGGAAGGAACCTGGGTTTCAGACTCGCAAGCGTGATCGCCTGCAGCAGTTTCTAGTAGCCAAGGGGATGTAGCCTAGTGGTTTAGCCAAAGCAATCCTACCTTCAAACTCTCCGGCGCTTTGGGGTCCAACCCCTCGATGATGGGCAGGAACCTGGGTTTCAGACTAACAAGCGTAATCGCCTGCAGCAGTTTCTAGTAGCCAAGGGGATGATGCCTAGTAGTTTAGCCAAAGTAATCCTACCTTCAAACTCTCCGGCGCTTTGGGGTCCAACCCCTCGACGATGGGCAGGAACCTGGGCTTCTGACTTGACTCGCCCGCCATCGTGATGGCCTCTAACACCTTCTCGTGGCCATTGGGGATGAGACAGATGGCAGCTAGGACCTGCAATCACAAATTAGGTTAATAAATTTACAACCAAACCTTTTTTTCGCATCTCGATCTAGCTGAATAAAATTTAATTAAAATGAATAACTCGATTTTTTTCTTAACTTAACTAGTTTTAAATAATTCCACATTTTCCTGGACACCTTCGGCCATGGACAAAAACCAATGGTCCAAAATCGGTGCGTCCGTTTTGAAATTACGATGCAGAACACTATGCCGATAGTGTATTCAAAATGGCGGATATGCAATTTTTTTTAAGTAGTAAATATATTATCGAAGTATTCAACGCCAAAAGTATCTTACAAAAAACCTTGATCTTGTTTTGTCATTTATTAACTCTTGTCTATGGCTTTTAGGGCTAAATGTCAACCCTTTTTTTTAGAAAAACCAGACTTTTATTATGAATGATGGCAGCCCCGTATGTGTTTAGTAACCTTAGCAGCCTCCAGCGCGCACACGGGTTTCTTCGGCTAGCTAGAACGAGCAACGCTTCCCGGCATTCAAAAATTGTTCTAATTCCGACGGTGTTGTTTTTAAAAAAGATGGCGGATTACCGTAGCGGCCTATAGCTATCTTTGGATACTTGTATCGTAAAAACTACTTACTTAAACTGTAGTTAAATTGGAATGTACCATGTCGTCCAAAATTATCGGAATCATCGGCTTTTATCGGCATCACCTGTAGGTTGACTGGTAGAAAAGGCATTCAACAGAAAACAATTTTATAATAAAGTTAAATAAATAAATAAAAGTTTAGTTACCTTGGCGGCTTCTAATGCACACACGGGTTTCTTCGGCTCCAAGCTCCTCGCTAGAACGGGCAACGCTTCCCGGCACTCGAACATGGTTCTAATTCCAACGGTGTTATTCAAGATGGCGGATATGCACCGGATGCACTCGTTCTGCACTCGGTCGTAGCGGGAATCACTGGTAACAGAAATTTGTATAGTTAAATTATCTCATTTCTTTCTAGAAATTGACGCCGACAAGAGCCTAGCTCTTAAATGTAGATATACTCCCATCTTAGCGCGTTATCAGTTGCATCTAAAGGTGAGTTATAATTTTTTTTTGTGTGGCCGAATCTGTTTGCAGATTCTTCAGGCTGCATAAAGGCATCTGAAATAGCTTGACGACAGCCGGCACCAACGGCTAATACGTGCCTTCCGAAGCACGGAGGAGCTCGATAAAATTTATGAAACCGTAAAAACCGGGATTTTATAAATCTTTACTAATTTTACTTAATTCTCTCTATTATTTTTTATAAGTACTTACCGATAAAAACCTCTTCCACTGATAGCATGTAAACAAGTACGTTTTGAGTATCAAAAGCTGTTACATCACATATGTTTTTACACATGTGACTGTTAGAAAAAAGAGGAAAGAACATTTTTAAACAAATGACCAAGGTAAATCAACAAAAATCAGAATTCAAATGTTTTTGACGATCATTTGTAAACCTTGCTAGGAAAACTAATAGTGTAGGAAATTATAATCGTTATTAAATGTCTTTTCTTATATATTTGTCTCCACCCTTTTCCTCTCCCACGGGTGTCGTAAGAGGCGACTAAGGGAGGAACAGGTAACAGGGTACGGGCAGCAGCTTCCCTCTATGTAACCACTTTATACCATCTACTGCGATCACCAACCCGCCTACCCAGTGTAGTGATTATGGGCAAATCCTCTCTTTATTGTGACAGGCCTTTAGTCCAGCAGTGGACTTTAGGATGATAAAGAAAGATAAATGTCAGCTTGAAGTCGAAAATTACAAGATTTAGTATACTTACTTGACGTAACATAAATTCAGTGTGTTGAGCAGTGCCTCAATTCCCTTTGTGCCGAACTCTTCGATCCATGACAGCGGGTTGTTCGTCAACGCTATCCTGAGGTTCTCCAGGCAGCTGTGCAGTTTGCCCACGGACAGTTCTGGCTGGTTGAGGTACGAGACATAGTCTGAGGGCTTCTCGAATTTCGACCGGCCTTCCTGAATAAGTAAGTGAAATAATTTAACCCTAGATAACTAAACATTCGTCAGGATGACTACTCGACCCATTGCAAAAATAGAGTTCACATACTTCCGCGCATCCCCTGCTCACACGTCTTTGTCTGCCGTCCTAATTAGAGCAAAAAGTGCTACAAATGATGCGTTTGCGCAAATACATGTCTTTATTTGTGATTTATTACCCCCGCGTCGTCTAGACGACTAATGTTTAGTTATGACAGGTGCAGATTTATGTAGCCCTAAGGTGATGGCGATTAATATTTTTTTATCTGTGTTACTACATACATACATAATATCACTCCTATCTCCCATAGGGGTAGGCAGAGACTATGGACTTCCAGTTGGTACGATACTGACAGACCTCTTTCGCTTCATCTACACTCATCAATCTCTTCATACATCCCCTTCGGTTACGAGTAATATTTACATCCTTTTTTCAGAACTTCTGCAATCTGGTCGCAGAATGTTCGCCGAGGCCGACCCTTTCCTGCTGTTCCTTTTAACATTTTTCTTATAAATATCTTATCTGTGTTATTGCAGTGTATAATTCATCATTAGGACTTTTTTTTTGTTTCTACTGTAGGAACCACCTTCTCTGTGATACCAGAGTCATACTTGGCCACAGCAGGCCTGTGACACTTCCCATTTAGGTATCGAAAATATACCTACATTATTAATATGCGCGCGGCGACCATTCCGGAGTGGGAAATTTAGTTATGTATATAAATCGTTTGTCCAGAGTAATAAGAATGAAATTGGCGTGCAATGGATTTTCAGGTATCTAAACGAAAAGGTGCTGAATTCTGACGCGAGCTAAATTAAACCATATCGCTAACCCCATTGAGTAGATATTTCTTTGAATTTCTTTACTGAATGAGACTTATTCTGTGGCCACAGCAGCCAGGGGATTTGGCCTACACTCTGCACGCTGGCCAGACGGGTCGAAGTGGTCTCACTGTTATTATGTTTTCTTTGACGAACTAATCGAAAATGATTTCTTTCGACAGGTTTTACAGACCATTCTTTTCTTTCTAATCGAGTGAGACTCGTGTCAGATTTTTCGGGCTGCCTAAAGGCATCTGTATAAGATCAATGACTGCCACATAGCGACAAATCATTTTCATCGCATCTACTCTATTTTTCATAAATTTTTTCATCCCAATACATTTGGAGCAAAAGTTACTACTTATTCTCTCGGGACTAAAACGTGAAAAAGAAAATCTCTAGGGATAAAAACCAATTTGAAAACTGAACACGAGTGTAATCTAGGTGGAATCAAAACGAATGTTGGCAGTCAAGCAAAAAAAAAAAAATTTGTTTTAGAATCACTCGCTACACTCGTGATTCAACTATGGAATCCTTCAATTGTGGATTCAAAGTAGCGCCCGCGCCTTCAAAATATTACCTTATCCCCTTGTAGCACAATCTACTATTACACACTAGTGACCTAGTGTGCAGATTATCGCGCTTAAACCTGGTTTACATATTGACAAGTGGCAATTAAACGCAATAAAGTGACAAGTAGGTGTTCACACGTCGGTGACAAGTGGATGTGGTAAGCTCGTTTCACGCCTATAATTCGTGCGTGACGTGCCGGCTACAGCAGAGGCGCTGGGCGAGTGTGGCGAATGCAGAGGAGCGCGGCGGGAGCTACTTGTCACAGAATAGAACAGGTTGCTATTCACCAGCCACTTTTCACTCGCACTTGTCATTTCCTGTTCACACGCACTTAATTGCCACTTGTCACTTGCCACTCGCAGTTGTTACTTGTCAGTATGTTTATTGTGATAAAAACGATATGAACCAATTACATGTGAACCGGGCTGAGTTCCCTTTAGCGGAGGCAAGTAGTGATAGTTAAAAATAACCGTGCATGAACGTACAAGCTCAGAGATACAAGTCGCGGCTGGTGAGGATCGCACTCGTGCCTTACAGACGCAGAGTTTGTGCCTAACCGCTTGACCACGGCTGCTTCAAACTTACAGACGTAAATACTTCAAAGATGAGGTTGCTTACCTGTGCGTTAACAAATTTGTACGCGACCAGCATCTTCTGTTTCTGTTCCTTTGCGTATTTCCTGAGCGGCGCCTTCTTCTCTTCACTGAGGTTCATGTCACTCTGGAAAAAAATAATAACAGCTAAAACATTTATGATGCATATAAATTATGACAGATTTTTTTTCTTATATCATTATCCTCCCGTATTCCCAGGGGCCGTTTCCTAACCTAGGTGATTTGACGAGATTACTGGTTTTTACACAGAGCAACTGTCGTCTGACCTCCGTAGATTTTTTTCTTTTAATACTACAAAATGATTAGTATATACAATATGTAACCAAAATCCTGTCCGATCCTTGTAGGAGCAACTGTGACCGTCATTATGAACCACTTTTCCTATGAGACCAATGCTTGAAACTTGAATAAAATATCATAGACCTACAATTTTTTTTTTACTACTTATAAATCTATGGAAAAAATCGTCATTTTCATACAGCCGGGCCGGCCGAACTCTTTTGTATGAAAATGTCAGTTTTTTTTCGAGTTTCAAGCATTGGTGCCATAGAAAAAGTTGTTCATATGGACGGTCTGAGTTGCTCCTACAAGGATCGGACAGGGTTTTTGTTACATATTGTATAAACGGAGATTAGCGCAAAACCTTTTTTTGTTTTTGTTTCGTAATAAAGTGTTCAAAGCGCGTAATAAAGTGCTCATACTTTAAAAAACAGTAATAAAATTATGCAAAAGTTAATAAAGTTAATATTTCATTTGTCGCTTGGCCGTGTGGTTTCCGGCTTATAAAAGGATTAAGAGGATCACTCCATCTCTTTCTGTGGACGTCGTAAGATCGAAGGGGAAAAAATGCTAGGGTCTCACCACACTGACGACTTGTGTACATAGTCAGTGGAAACGCGGCTTGACATCTGCGGAATTCGATCAGCGATTAGTTCCCTTGACCTCAACAAGTTGTTATAATTAAGACCGACCAATCACGTGGCCGTTAATTGATTTATAATGGTGCACTAGTTTTGTGTTACAAAGTCTATACGTTGCTTCAAAATGAGCTGAATCTATAACTGAAAACCGAGTAAATATCCGTCCACTAAATTCGAAGATTACCGTGAACATACATACATACAGTCAAAAAATATCTTTCGTGTTTTTTTGGTGTTCATTTATTGTTTTCTATCGCCCATACACTTTTTTTTTCATGATTGTCTTCTTTTTATTATTTTTGAAACTAAATGTACAGACAGACACGCGATTTTTACTGCTTTATTATTATATTCCAGATATATACCTATGTATTGATATTTCTGATAGCTATTGTTTTACGATTAGCCGCCTGCCTAACGTCAACCCTCTTTTGGCATGCATTTGTAAGAAAAGTTAGGTTGTGCTTAGTCCTTTTGTCGCCTCGTACGACATATATAAAAAATTAAAATCAAAAGAAATTAAAAAAAACCGTGAGCAGACGACCATTGTTGGACAAAGGTCTCTCCCATCTTCTTCCACTTATCTCTTTTCAGTGTTGGGCTGGACGATCCTTTTAGGAATGCGTCGAAAAAATTAACAAACAAATCCGTATCAGGCCTGTGTCACTCGCGGTTTAGGTATCCAATAACTACATTATTACTATGCGCGCGGCGACCACTCTGAAAGGGGAAAATTCAGTTATATGAATCGTTTGTCCAGGGAAATAAGAATGAAATTGGCTTGCAATTGATGTCTAGATGTCTAAACAAAGAGGTGAGGAGTTCTGCCGCGAGCTAAATGAAACCATAGCGCTTACCACAATTTCTGTGAATCTCTTTTTCGAGAAAAACTTCTGTACATGACTAGTGCTTATTCTGTGGTAATGGTGACAGTGTCGCGAGTGCAATGGTTTTTTCGTTTTTCCGGTTTTGGTGGTCAGGGACCACTTGAGTTTCCCATCACGAACGCTCCTTTTACTTCAAAAAAAAACCGTGAGCAAACGATTGAAGAAGGAGGCTGATACTCACAAGCATCTCCTCGAACCGCCTCTGCAGCTGGTCGTCGTTGAGCGCGTTGATCTTGTTGCTGTACTCGGCCGCCGCCGAGCGCTCCTCGTCGTCGGCGCGGGGCTCCGCCCCCCGCGGCACGGTGTCGTACCCGCGCTCGGGGCCGCCGCTCGGCTTCTTCGGCCTCCCGAACCATGTGTCCAGCTGTGGGCAAGAGGAAAGACCGTTACTTAAAGTTGACCATATTCTCTTCTTTCATATAAAGGAAAGACCGTTACCTACTTAAAGTTAACCATATTCTCTTCTTTTATCTAGCAGAAAGACCGTTACTTAAAGTTGACCATATTCTCTTCTTTCATATAAAGGAAAGACCGTTACCTACTTAAAGTTAACCATATTCTCTTCTTTTATCTAGCAGAAAGACCGTTACTTAAAGTTGACCATATTCTCTTCTTTCATATAAAGGAAAGACCGTTACCTACTTAAAGTTAACCATATTCTCTTCTTTTATCTAGCAGAAAGACCGTTACTTAAAGTTGACCATATTCTCTTCTTTCATCTAGAGGAAAGATCGTTACTTAAAGTTGACCGTATTCTCTTCTTTTATCCAGAGGAAAGACAGTTACTTAAAGTTGACCATATTCTCTTCTTTCATCTAGAGGAAAGACCGATTCTTAAAGTTTACCATATTCTCTTGTTTCACCTAAAGCCGCAGCTGTGCTGTTTCAGAGCTCAGGGTGTGCTTTTTTGCTTTTTCTACTCCAAAAATAACATGCATGTCAATAGTCACCAAATTATGCCGAAGACCTTGCAAAGCGAAGAAGAAATAGCCAACACAGTTAAATGATTTGGCTATAGTTTTACAAAAAGGCAAACGGAGGCCCCTTTCCATTGGTGGACAATCGTGAATAGGGATACCAAGCAGACACGACGATATTCAGACAACCCGGGACCGAGCGTCCTGGCGCCTAATTACGAGGAGAGCTGACCCCAAATAATGGGACAAGGCTAGGCAAAAAAAGACTACAGTTTTACAAATGGCCGCCTACCTGACGTTAACCGTCCTTGGGAATGCAGATAAAGCACGATATTTATATTCTTTAGTCGCATCTTACGACATCCACAGGAAGAGATAGAGTGGTCCTATTGTCAGCCGGAAGTCACACGGCTCCCTTTTAAACATATTCCCGGTCAAAAAAGAGTAAAGAAACTCTTTAACACGCGTTTCTGATTGTATCTTAAGGAAACAGACGAACGACAGAGTACCAGTGACAGTAAGCGACACTAGTCGACGAAGGTCGGCGATGATCGGCGACGAGCGCCGACAAGCGAAAAAGAATCAAAAATTTTATAGGTTGGTATCCGCATCGCCTACTGACACGACTCTGATTCAAGTCTATTCCCTCGATCCGCTTTAAACGGGGTGAAACAGCAGATGCAATCAGTCTTTTTATACTAACCAGGATAAAAACACGTAACCGCAAAGGAATGGTGCACCATTAAATAACAATAAAACGGCATTGTCCATTCTGCCGGTAGATAATGGATTGAATAGATTTGCGTCACTGCGGCCAAAGATAATTGACTGAGGGATTTTGAGGGGAGAGCGGAGGTTTAACTGAGGGTGACTTTTGTACAACCAGCAAAATTTTAGAAGCAAGTTATGTCCATGATACTGATGAAGTACGTGAAGCCTTATGCCAAAAGTAGCCATGCGAAGAAAAACTTCACGTTATATAAACTGTGAACAGAGTTTATTAAATCGTTTGAAGGGTCATCTAGGGCTTGGTCAAGACAACATTTTAGATGTTTTTATTTCAGCACTGGACCCCAAAAAATTTGTGTATCCCCTTAACTAGCTTTTACTAGAGCATCTCCTATTCACTTGAAGCATTTCCTATGCGCCTCCGTCAGTACATTTTAAAATTAAACCCAATAAAGGCAAAAAAAAATAAAAAAATTACCTTAGAAAACTTTAGCCAACACATAAGTTCTTTTGACACATCACAAACTTTTAAATACAAGTTTTTAAAATTGTGATTTAAATACCACACATTTCCACAAATGCATGTTGTACTTACACCCACTATCACAAAACAAGCAATACAAAACACAACTTTATGGCAAAATTATCGCTTTTCCATACATATGAAACGCTACATAAACTTTACACATAAACTTTTTACATTAAAAATAATTGTATCTCCACTCTTTTAACGATGACGTAGGTAATTATTATGAAAAAAAAAATCTTCACAAATCTTTTTAATTTTTATTACCGATTTCCTTTTTTTTAATTAGCAAGCAAATATCACATCAAAAGTCAATTTCTATTATTATTTACCGAAAGTCCATTAGGGTTTCATTAGGTTACTTGTTTATTTAATGAACAAAAAAAATGCTAAAATATTTTTCACAAGTTTTTACTTATACTTAACCGATTTCTTTTTTAATTAGCAAGAAAATAATATCACTGGCTCACTGCAAAAATCAATTTATATAATTTTTTGTTTGCTTTTTTTATTTTTTTTATTAATTACATTAATTACTAACGAGTACTCGTCACGGATCGTCGCGACATTACTAATCGTTTAAGTGAAGTCGGTCAACCATTGTGCATTGTCGCCCTTTTAGGGCTGTGAATCGATGTCAACGCAATCGATTTATTTTGGTGGCCATTTTGCAATGCTTTGTCCATTTTGCAATTTGCAATAACAACAACTAACCTCGTCAAATCACCTGTTAGGTAGCGGACCTCGGGCTCTGAAGTTGAGGATACAACCTGGATACGTGAGGATGATGATGATGCTGAATTTGGCGATGGAAAATAGCATTTTGGCGTTGATTAGAAAAAAATAAAAACAAAGTTTTTATTTCGCGTAATTAATTACTATTACTTGCAGTTTTAACAGTAAACACTTTATCATCTTGACAGCTAATAAAATAATATAGTTTAAAAAAAAATAAAAAAATATTTTTTTTTGGGTGACTTACACAAGAGAAGACGCTTCCAGATTCCGTTTTACCCTTACATGCTCCAATGAAAAACTGTCTTTAAACTAAACAAAATATCTACAAATATTTATTGTCGACCTCTGTGGCGTAGTGATCACCATGCTATTCCGCCAGCCAGAGGTTTTGGGTTCGATCCCCTGCTAGGGCAAGTTGGAAAATGGCCTTTTTCAAATTGTCCTGGGTCTTGGATGTTTATCTGTATATGTATTTATTATATAATATAGTATCGTTGAGTTAGTATCCCATAACACAAGTCTCGAACTTAATTTGCTAGCTTAATCAGTGTAATTTGTCCTTATATATATTTATAATTCATTATGTGTTGTTTATATATTCCTATTTAACATGAAGGCCACTAATATGGTATCTTTTTAACACGCGACAACAAAAAGGGGTGTTTGAAGAGTCTGTGTATCTGTGTACCGGTGGCATCGCATCGTAGCGCCTAAAGGACTGGGACGATTTTGATGCGGTTTTTTTGTTGAAAACTGACTTGTTTAAGATAGTTCTTAGCTACGTTTTAAGGATATCGAGTTAGCGGTTCGAAGTTATGGAGGGGACGCTTAAAATCGGGATCTATTCATTTCCCTGGCAAAAAAACTTGTTAATCGATATGAAAGCTTATACACATCACTAGTTGAAGATCCTCATTAAATACCTACTCCATATTTTCTATTTTTACTGGAATATTAGATTACTGGGTCAATTCCCTTGGGATAAGACCACGGCACCTCACGGCACGATCACTTACATCAATCAATCAATATTCAACTTATTTTAAAAGACTAAAAGTTTTTGCTAGTTTCTATAATCGATTATTTGAACAAACGTTTGCTAAATCTAATTTAGTTGTGTTTTGTCTCGTTCTTACTATGTTAAATATTCTGTCTTATTATAAAACAGAACTAACTTTGTTACTAGGTTTAAACCATTATCCGCCCAAAATTAAATTGACATTGACAGGTGAGACAGTGTGATATTACTAGATGTCAACTTGATTTGGGTGGATAATGGTTTAAACCTAGCAACAAAATTATTCTGCGTTTTATAATAAGACACGCCAAACTCACCGAAAATGGAGATCGCTCCCTGACAAATTCTCCCACTACTTTTATGGTATCCATTGTCGTATCGTCACTCATTCACTGAATGTGCATCACTTTATTATTAGTAACTCCCTTAACACATAACACTTGCTAAGTGCGAAGTCAAATAAAGACATTAATCCCTGGACCTTACTCTATCAAGTAACTCGACATTCGTCCTATCGTGTAGTTCCATTTCAATGTCAGGTGGAAATATATTCAATGTGGCACAAATAAGTTGAACAAAAATGGCGGACTTCAAAGCATTTTTGTACAAATTCACAGCACGTAAGTTGAGCCAAAATGGCGGTGATCGGCGCAGGTACTAAAAATGCGTTAACGACCGCCATTTTAGTTCAATTTACGTGTCGAGAATTTGTACAAATATGCTTTGAAGTCCGCCATTTTTGTTCAACTTATATGTGTTGCATTGTCGCATAGAGACCGCAACGTTTGCGGCTGTGGTGCGTCTCCTCAGACTATGGCTCACTTGCTGAGTTGCCCAGCGTGGCCCTACACCTGCACGCTGGAGGACCCGTACAATGCAAGCCCTAACTCAGTACAGGTCGCTCATTACTGGGCCCAGAGATATATTTAATTATACCATCATTTGAACATCGACACGCTAAGAAGAAGAATATCAAAGTGTCAAGCCTGTGTCGCTCTCCGTTTAGGTATAGAAAATATACCTATGTTATTACTATGCGGGCGGCGACCACTCCGGAGTGGGAAATTCAGTAATGTGAATCATTGTAATAAGAATGAACGTGGTTTGCAATGGATTTCTAGTTCTAGGTATCTAAACGAAAAGGTGCTGAGTTGTGAGCTAAATTAAACCATATAGCTAACCACATTGAGTAGATATATCTTTGAGTGAGACTTCTGCGCGTGAGCACTAGTACTTATTCTGTGACAGTGTTGCCGAATTGCCGATTGTGTTGCTAGACCTAGTGGCATTTTCAGATCAGTTAGCGACTTCAAACAATCAGATTTCATATATATTAGCGACTTAGAAACATTTCATCATCATTTCAGCCGCATAACGTCCACAGCAGGACATAGGCCTCTCCCAAGGATTTCCAAAATGACCGATCTAGAGCGGCCTGCATCCAGCACTTTCCAGCGACCTTAGTCAGGTCGTCAGTCCACCTTGTGGGTGGGTGTCCTACGCTTCGCCTGCCAGTACGTGGAAACATGTGTGCTTTACATATTTAGCGATTTTTACTTCATGCATTATTCAGACTTTTTCGCATATTTCTAAAAGTAAGTTGGCAACACTGATGTTAAAGACTTTAACATTGAAATAGGACGCCACTATCGTACAATACGTTATACGACTATCGCGTTATGTTATGGAGTAAAATCCAGAACATACAAGGTAAAAACTACTAGTAAGGTTTGAGTTTGTTCCTGCGACATCATTCTTGTATGGTGATAATGGTGATATATCTTTGTACTTGTACTTGATTAAGTGATTTACTTAAAAAGTTTCTAAAAACTAATAGCCTATTTGTTGCCAAAAAAGAAGTAGAAATAATAGAAGTAAAATAACGAAACTTTGAAGTATTACTCGAATAAAACACTGGGAAGCCTCATTGACGTATGTATGACTCTTATCAGTCAACATCACAACCTGCAATGTTATTTTTAAAACACTTTCAACGACTTTTACGGTCCATGAGTAAGAAAACTTTAAAAGAAAAAAATATTAACCAATTTTTTTTTTCTACTATAACTCTAATCTTAACTAATATAAAATCAATGCGACGTTAACAAACAGCCTAAATCCTTCACGTCCAGTTATTAAGTATATAAAAGAGACAACACCACAGCAAAATCACCTTGCCGTCTCAAACACTACACTTCAAGAAAACTCGGTAAACACTGAAACTGAAAACATTGGCACAATTTACTGAGAGTGATCTGACAAAGAAGTCTGTAGATGTAACATCGGTTGTTAAAAAATCTCAACAAAGCGCACGCTATGAAAAATTCACGGAAATACGGGGTTGGAAAATTTTGAAGATTTTTTTTTCTCGCGTGATTGTTTTTAACTGACTTCAAAAAAGGAGGAGGTTATCATTTCAACTGTATGTGTTTTTTGTATGTATGTTACGTATATATATCTTCGTCAGCCGTGGACCGATTTTGATGATTCTTTTTTTTATTTGAAAGCTTTTACTACTGAGTTGGTCCCATATTCATTTGGTGAAGATATGATGACGAACTTTGGAGATATAAAGCTTTGAAAGAAAATGAAGTCGGTAGTTTTTTTTTTTGTTTATAATTGAATTATAATTTAATATTACTCGCTAGGTCTACAACTGACAGAGCCACAAAAACTAACATTTTTCACGTAATACGACATCTTGAATAAAAATATAACATCACTGAACGAGTGTCGGTCATTGCGAAACCCCCCAAAATAGCATTCAGCTATTCTTAGTTCGTAAAAGTGGCACTTTTCTCGGAACTGTCACACTATAACCTTTCATCGGGTGGTAATAAGGATGTCGTCATTTTCCCGCTTGTAATGTAGTGTGGCTATTTGGCATTGGCAAGGTATGGATTTTGACGGTACTCCGCAAAAAAAAAAAATATTTATCATAAATTTTTAATCTCAATAAAAATATTCAAAGTCTACTTAAAAGTATATTGAAACTATTTAAAAAGGTAACTTCAATCCATGATACTAAACACCTCCGTGGCGTAGTGTCACCATGCTAGTGCGCCACCCAGAGGTCCCGGGTTCGATGCCCCGGTCAGGGCAAGTTGGAAAATGGCCTTTTTCAAATTGTCCTGGGTCTTGGATGTGTAACTATATATGTATTTGTTATAAAATATAGTATCGTTGAGTTAGTATCCCATAACACAAGTCTCGAACTTACTTTGGGGCTAGCTCAATCTGTGTTATTTGTCCGTATATATATTTAATTTATTTAAAACAATGTTTCCCAAGTTATAAGTAATGGAAATATGAAAAATAACTCCATAATCAATAAAGAATGAGGTTCTTGTCGGGAAAGAATTTTCCAATACATCTCCTTATTTTCAACTGACTTCAAATAACCGGCCAAGTGCGTGTCGGGCCACGCGCAGTGTAGGGTTCCGTAGTTGTATATGTCCACTTTGAGATCACGAAAAATGATGTTCAAAAGCTCAAAATATTTTTGAAAGACCTATTCAACGATACCCCACACGATGGGTTAGTCGGGAAAAAAAATGACTCCTACTTATAAAATGGCGACCAACTTATAAAATGTAAGTACTCGGAAAAGAAAAATTTCATACAAATTCAATAGAAAATTAGTTTTTAGACGTTTATAGTGACGTGAACTCAAAGTGGGCATTCACAGCTACGGAACCCTACACTGCGCGTGGCCCGACACGCACTTGACCGGTTATATTTTGTTAAAAATGAAATTATCGGTTACGACGCGACTTCTACTTTCTTGGTCTTCCTTTTCCTCTGTTGGCTTCCATAAGGGTGCCGTTAAAATAATAATGTAGGTAGATAATGCAAGTTAATAAACACATATGTACATATGTGTTTATTAACTTGCATTATCTACCTACTAGTACACACCACGCCATTATAGTGATGTTAAAGTCGTTGGAGTGGATCCAAAGTATCGTTTCATGGAAACAATATTGTTAATGGCTCTTACCTCACCTTCGTATGATAAATATAATGCATTTTACTGCATTATGTATTAAGTATACTAAAGAAGCACCAGGGCGACTGAGGTTCGCTCAATGAACACACTAGGAAAACGAGGTTCTCTATAATTGTTCAAAACTAAAAACCAACTTTAACCCCAAACTACACGACCGATTTTGACAAATTTGATCAGTAAACCCTTTCGAACAAAAAAAAATATTCCAAATCGATCCAAGCGTTTTCGAATAATCGGTGAACATAAATAAATTAATATCCTCTTTTTTGAAAGTCGGTTAAAAATCAAACCTATGCTAGCTTGATCCGATTTTTTGGCCCACATTTTAAATTTCGTCGAAAGTTTTGGAACGGTTTCCGAGGTCCATTAATTTAAGCCTTGGATGGGCAGACCATCTGACAACTTACAGCATTTGAAGTTAAAATAATGCATGGCAAAATAACTGTCGAGTTCAAGACCATTAATATGTGGACCGCTCAAAATAAGAGAGCCAGAGAAAGATCCAGGAAAAGGAGAAGTAAAGGCAGAGAAACTTCCTGGCCAAGAGAGGTTAGAGACAGCGATATGGAAGATCGTAACGTAGGTTGAGTACGCGTTATTACTTTACCATAGAGTCGAATTTGGAAGTGCACTGTTGCACTTGACGTGTGGCTTATTACACAGTAATTAATTAATCCCTTTACTACATAGTAATCCATTAAAATCTAAGTCACGCAAGTAATAAAACGATAAGTACTAAAACGTCGGGATTTGAAATAATCCCTTGTTGGCTCGAAAAATTTCCAAAAATCCGCTATTTTGTTAAATCCTTCTAACTAATTATAAATGTAAAGATGTTTGTTACTCTTTCATGAAAAAATAGCTGTACTGAAATTTGGCATGTAGATATCTTATTAGCTGAATTAACACATGGGATACTTTTTATCCCGGAAAAATGTGAGGTTCGCGTGGGATTGTCAAAAATGATCCCTTGGCATCAGCTAGCTTTTTATATATCTAAGTGTCACTCACGGAATTTAAGATAAATCTAACGACCCTCTTAGCTCATATCAATCAAGCCATTTAGGCTGCAGAGCGTCCCATAGAAATATACATGCATACATACATATAGGTATATAATATACCTATATAAATACATACACTCGAAAAACATAACCTTCCTTCTGACGCAGTCAGGTAAAAACGGACGATGTCGCAGGCAACATATTCTATATTAGGACACTATAAGACTAGGTTACTAGTAAAAAAACATTAGTGACGTAAGTATGCACATAAATTTACTATCACTACAACTTTTTACGATATTGATCGCGATATCGTACGATACGTAGATCTCGATCGATTTCAAAATTAGAACTGGCGCCAACAATATGCGCGGGAGACTGCGATCCGTATTCATAGTCTGGTCTTAGTCTAACCTTGACAGTGACTATGTTTAGAGAAAAGAGGCGGAAATTCTTGTAATATTATGTCATGGGCTTTTGATTGATGGCAAAGGTTATTGTTACTTACGCTTTATGGACAAGCCTCAAGGTAACATTTTATGGGATAAGTAGTTATTTCTAAAACTTATTTAAAAAAAACCGGGCAGGCCATCGAAGCGTTAGAGTGACGATTTAAAAACATTTTAAAACCAATTGGTTCCAGGTTGCATCAAACAGGGATAAGGAGATGATCTTAGAAGTGGGATAGCGTGGGTTAAAAAAGTTATTTAAATGGAACTTGCCTTGCCTTGCAATGTATAATCTCTATTATAATGTCAATACTTGAATTAGAACACTATTCGCCAGTTTCTATAATTTGTAGCAGCTTCTCCAACTGGTCACTTTTGTAATTCGTCAATTTCAATAAAATCATTAATTTGTCAATTGCCCGATTTCGTCAGTTGGTGCATTTAAGGGGCTACCTGAATTTATCGGAGTCCAGTGGTGTCCCTATTTGAAATAAATCATTTGAAAGGAAACAAAGATATCATTGATTTTTTTTGCCTAGATTATACCCTAGATAACCCTTCAAACTATTTTATGAAGTACTGTTTATATTTTAAAGTGAGAACGTGAAGCTTTTTATAGCATTTTTGCGAAAAAACGGCCACTTTTAACAGAACTCAATAGCAGCCGGTGCTAAGCGTACCGTCACTGTCTCTCGCTCTGGCAAATGACGGTTCTGAGCGACAGAAAAAGACAGCAGCAAAGAAAAGTGCTGTTCCGTGCTGACAAGTGAGATCCAACCATTAAAGATATAACTTTATGCTATAACAAAATTTAAAAAAAAAAATTCTTGCCCAGGAAAAAATTCTCCGTGATAAAAACAAGTAATAAATTCTTAGAAAAATATACCCAACTAAATATTTAAAAACGGTATTACTCACGTAGTGTTGTCACGTAGTACGCTCAGTGCGTTGAGGACAGCGAAACCGTCGCGTCGTCGTCCCAATTAACAACACTCGCCCTGATGATGATCGTCTAAACCGATCGAAACTAGTCGGCATTTTCCGACTACACTACGTGAGTAATACCGTTTTTAAATATTAAGTTATGTCATCTCACGTTACTTTTTATATACCACATTGTACATTTAAATATACCCACAACTATAGACACGACCCCGCCTAATTACGAGAACTGCAAGTGATCCACAGAGTAATTAGCGTGTACGACAAACGGCAGTACATATCTCTCTCTCACTCTAAAACACTAGTTTACTATACAGCACACCTCCCAGTCATGTCTATATTTAGGCATTGCACCAACGTGTACTTTATTTTTACAGATGATTTTGGTAGTCAATTTTTAAGCTGTGGTGGTCTTGTCTAGATAATACATATAATAGGTCAAGAAATGGAACTAAAATTAGTAAGTAGTAGCAGTATGCCTGTTACCTACTTATAAATAAATACACTGATTGAGCTAGCCCCAAAGTAAGTTCGAGACTTGTGTTATGGGGTACTAACTCAACGATACTATATTTTATAACAAATACACATATAGATAAACACCCCAGACTGACCCAAGACATTCAAAAGTTGATGGCTCTAACTTTTGAATGGCTTTCTATTTTATTATTCTGTATCAATACAGACAACCTTTATTATCAGACAAAACGATATCATGTTAAACTTTGAATGTAACTAAACTTTTAATGTCAAACAGTGTAGGGAATCCCCTCCGAAATTTGTATAGAAAAAGTATCGACAAGTTCGCTCTTAATATACAAACTAAATGCGCTGTAATAACTTTAATTGCCCTAAAAGGATTTAGCGCTTCCATTGCTGGCCATGTGGGTCAGAGGATATTAAATTTGAGTTATTCCCTTCATGTATGGCATTGGCCATTACTCCGATACAAACTCACTTCTTTTTCATCTCACTTTTGTACAGAGCATTTTCTTTCCAATACCTACGCATTTTTAACTCCCGACGCAACAAGATAGGTGTTATAATAAGTTTGACGTGTCTATGTTTTTGTGTGGCATTGTAGCTCCTAAACCAACGGACCAATTTCAATGCGATGATTTTTTATCGAAAGCCTTGTCTGTCGAGATGGTTCTTGTGAGCTGTGTTTGATGGAAATTGGTTCAACCGTCCAAAGGTTTGGGGTAAACGCTTGAAAATCGGGGGCTTTTTCATTTGCCTGATAAATATAATTGTTTTACAACAGTTACTGATTAATTTGCACTCAAAAATCTGGGTAAAAAGTTAACAGTTAAGTTTCTGAAATCAAATCGTGCACGACAATCCTGCACCCGAATTACAAAAGCCTAAAATCACTGACATTCTTGATTTTTAATTCTTTATTAAAACACGTCAATTTGTAATCGACATTATAGTGAGTTCCATCAGTACGGACAACCTAATAGTGATGTAACCGGTATGTCATTTACATTAGTCATAGTCAGAATTTCTTCAATAAGACAAGGTCATATTTTGTCAAAGACACGCCTTTTATTATAATCAATTTTAAATTAAGACAAGCTGGCTATTAAAGTTTGCATTTTAATTTTAAATTGCAAACGATTATGTATTCTAAAGAAAGGCAGTGAACGGAGTTATTTAAGGTCCATTACACAGTGCAGTGTACACTACACACACAAGTCCTTAAGTTCAATCCTACGTGTTTTGGGAAAAAAACATTTTTCTTTTAAGACCTAAGTACTTATCAAAAGTCGATGGGGTTGAGTCCTTTTATTACCGAGTTCCATCGATCATCTTTCGTCTCCGTGATCAGACCCTAGACATCGTCTATCATTAAATGCTTGTGGAATGGTCAATTATCGTTGTCTTTCAAGAATAAAATCAAAACTATTTAATTTACAATAATATCAAAAATATATTTGAGATCCTTATAACAAGCCCTTTCATTTAATAAAACGACACAATCAGGTTTTCAAAACTTTTTTTTATTTCCTAATTTGTCCCCCGTAAATGACACTTATTTAAAAAAAAAAAATTTACTTTGCACCTGATTTTTGTCTGTACATTCGATGGAAATTGACTGTGAGCCTGTGACAAACGGACGGAAAGACAGACGCACGATTGATCCTATAAGGGTTCCGTTTTTACTTTTCTTGTACGGAACTCTAAAAACATACATTCGAAACGATAACGTCTACCTTTTTTGAAGTCACTTAAGGAGATACATGAATTTTTCTTGCTGCTCTCATTTGAAATAAATTATTTGAAAGGAAATGGAGATATCATTTAAAATTTTGTCTTCATCAAGCCATAGTTTTAACCCTTCAAACTATTTTATGACCTTCTGTTTAAAGTTTAAAGTAAGAAAGTGAAGGAATTCTTCAAACATTAGCGAAAAACGGTTACTTTTGGCTAATGTGCGAAGAATAGCTTCACATGCTCAAATGGGGGCAGCGCTGGACCCCCGAAAATTCATTTATCCCCTTAGTAAAGATCAGGCCTCCTCCAAGACCCTAAGACTATTGGAAGTAACTACCAAGCCCTCTCACAGTCAGGCCCCACAAAATCGTGACCCGCATAAGGTCAAATGAAATAGTTTTGTAACGGAACCTGTACCAGTTTGCCGAGAATTTCCACGGAAGAATTTATCATTTTATCATTAACATTTTTATGCAACCAATGCTTTTATAAGTTTAGAAAGTTCGTATCTTCGGATATAGGGTTACCATCCGTCCGGATTTGTCCGGGCATGTCCGGACTTTTTGCCTTTTGTCCGGATTTTTTGAATTAGATGGAATATGAGTAATTGAACTACAAATTAATTTATATCAAATAAGTAAATTAATATTTAGTAACTTCTCATTAATATAAACTAAGTGCACATACGATATTTGCATTTTGTGACTAAAATGTTCGGACTTTTATCGAAATATCCGGCTTTTTGTCAGGACTTTTCAATCTTCTGAATGGTATAATGATAGCAATTAAAAGTGAAATATTTTTTCATAATTGAGAACCGACTTCACCCTAAAACTACAAACCGATTTTGATAAAATTTCCATGGGACTACCTGAGAAGTATAAAACAAAAAAAGATTTTTTCAAATCGGTCCAGGCGTCTTCAAATAATAGGTGAACATACATTTAAAAAAAACATAAAAGTTCCCGACAAATTGATAACCTCCTTCTTTTTGGAAGTCGGTTAAAAAAGAAAATTAGTTAGACAGGTCGGCAGCCAAGTTGTGGGCAGCCATTCATTTTCTTCTTCCTTTCCTGATCCCACTCTGGGACCTGGTGTAAGGAAATAAAGTCTCGTCTGTCTGTCACCAGTCTATATCTCATGAACCGTAAAAAATTCACAGATGATGTATTTCTGTTGCCAAACAACAAATACTGAAAACTAAATAAAATAAATATTTAAGTGGGGCTCTCATACAACATACGTGATTTTTTATAAATAATGGTACGGAATTTTTCGTGCGCGACCCCGACTCGCACTTGGCCAGTTTTTTTAAAGTATTTTCACTGATTATTCGAATTCGCTGGACCGATTTGGAGAAATCTTTTTTGTATTAAGGGGCTACCTGAATTTTCCACAATTGCTAAAAACGGCTTTTGGGGTATGTGCGTAGAAAAACTTCACGATCTCACTTTAAACTGTAAACAGTAGTTCATAAAATAGTTTGAAGTGTTATCTAGGGTCTGATCAAGACAAAATTTTAAATGATATCTCCGTTTCCTATCAAATGATTTATTTCAAATGGGGGCAGCACTGGACCCCGGAAATTCAGGTATCCCCTTAAACGGCATACTTGTCAGATGATCCCATGGAAATTTTATTAAAATCGGTTGTGTAGTTTTGAGGTGAATATAGTTTTTAGTTTAAAAAAATTATAACCATAAGAATTTACAAATAACATTTACACTCCAACCATGTAGGTAACAAAAATCCAGAGCCTTTACAAAAACAGACAATAGTTATTGACCAACGTTTGGAGGCCGACGGACGTTTTGGCGACTTATTAGCATTTCTCGATTGACCTTTGATTTGCGACTTTGAGTAGCCGTTTGATGACACACGACAACAAAAAGAGTCCGTATTTTCCAACAAGTCAAATTCAACAGTTTCTGTGGGATTGGTATGAAATACTGGGTAATGACGTCAATTTCTTGAAGTCAAATAGCGCTCTTATTACCAGTTTTTCTGCAATAATAAATCTAAAATCGCGAAAAAATGGATATGTTCAAAGACAAGTGACATTATTTTGCGACGTTTTTTTTCATCAGAACAAAATAATTTAAATTCGACCTAGGAAAATACCCAATTGAAGCGGTAGCGGTCTTGTGGTTAAAGAGCGGAATCCGTAAGCGAAACGTCTCTGGTTCGATCTTCGTCACTAGTTCACTAGTGAGTAATAATGGTTCAAACCTAAACACTTCTCTCACATCAGAACCGATTTTTAAAAAAATATATGAAACCTCGCAAGTATGCCCTTTCAAATAAAAAAAAAAAAGATTTTTTCCAATTGGTCCAGGCGTCTTGGAGTACATAAAAAATACATTTTAATTAAAAATCTCCTTTTCTGAAGTTGGTTAAAAATTACTGTTACTAGATGGCAGTCTCTGACGTAGATTTAGGGTTGGATCTCACTTGTCAGCACGGTGCAGCACTTTTCTATGCTGCTATCCTTTTCTGTCGCTCAGAACCGTCATTTGCCAGAGCGAGAGAGTGCTACGGAACGCTATCGCCCCGGGAGTGCTAAAGTGTTCCGTCGCTCTCTCGCTTTAGCTACTGACGAGCGGCAGAAAAGGATAGCTGCATAGAAAAGTGCTGCTGCTTGCTGACAAGTGAGATTCAACCCTTAGTCTGTCAACCACCGCACATTTGCAAAACCATTGTTTTTTCGGTCGATATCGATCGGTTGTTGAGATGCGGTTCGAAACATCAGTGTAAGATACTAACACACTCGTTAAGGTGGCCCTTCCCGGCCGCTCTGTCGTCAACGCGAGCATAGTTTGAAAAGCTTGTTGTTTCATCCAGAGCAATGCTAGAAAATGAGGCAAAGCAAAAAGAGAGAGATAGCGCCTAAGGGCACGGTTTGCATCTATTGAATAAAATTAGTATGTTTATTAAACTATCCATTAAACGAATATTAACTTTTAATAGGGTGCGGAAATTTCATAAAACTTGTTCCAGAAAATACGGGTTTTGCAGTAAGCCCTACAAGTGTGTAAATTAAATGGTTTTTAATAAAAAAAAAAATTAAAAATTAAACATTTCATTACATTTGCAAGGTTTCCATCGAAATATTTGTTTAACTTTTAAATTTATAAGTACTTTATGAACGGTCGAAGATCAGGTAAAAATTTTCAGATTTTTTAATTTGTTTTTTGAAACCTACAAATCGCGCACAAGATACATGTAAGCTTAAAATGTTTTCAAGAAAGATCAGTTACAACGCCACAATGACGTACGAGCGTTTGTATGAAAAGTAAGACGGGAAGACTGCTCTTAAGGAGAACAAAAAGATTTCATTGTACAAGGTTTTGTTGCGTGTACTTTCCTGCTGATACTGTTCATCATCAGATCCTGGCCATCTAAAACCAGAGAGACCATATTAAGACGTTGTAAAGTTGTTGCAATTTAAAAAAACATATTTTAAGAAAGTCAATATTGCTTCAAACAAGACAAAAGTGGGTTAAAATTCAATGTTAATTTATTAGTGACTAGCTAAAGCCCGCGACTTCATTCGCGTGGACTTTATGACTCCGGTGTATTAATATAAATACAAACTAATGTAAGAGTAACATAAGACATACTTGTAGTACCTAAGTGTTATATATATGTTAAAGTTCAATATTGTTTTTCTTTTTTTTATATGGTAAACATAATTTGAAATTTTTCTTTATAATTTATGTTAGGAGTCTTTACAAGAAGACAAAAGTGAATTAAAATTTAATGTTAATTAATTAGTGATGATATTAATAAAATAACTCCTCTGACAGGCTTACTGGAAAAGATCTCTTTTGAAATAAGTACTGCCTTTGTACAACGCTTCATATTCATCATGTATTCTCTGTATAAATTTTCCATGTACATAACTTGGCAAAAATAAATAAATAAAATATAGACGGGGAGGTCACAGCAAAAAAATATGTCTCACGTTCATGATGTGATGATTAACGGTAAAATCACAGTGCGGAGAATCAATATACAATATGTAACAAAAACCCTGTCCGATCCTTGTAGGTCTGATGTCTATCAGACCGTCAATATGAACAACTTTAAAAAAAAAACTGTCATTTTCATACAAATTGCCGGGCCGGCCGAACACTTTTGTATAAAAATGTCGAATTTTTTCGAGTTTTAAGCATTGGTCTCATAGGAAAAGTTGTTGATATTGACGGTCTGAGTTGCTCCTACAAGGATCGGACAGGGTTTTTGTTACATATTATATGGTTCCAAGTCGCGTCACGGCTTTTCCGCATTACCACAACGCCTTGTGGTCATATGGCATGACAATCACGACACGAATTTTGCGATGTGGTCTTTCTATGACTGCCACAACGCGCCAGCGTGAGCGTTTTCATAAGATCCATAACTTTGTTACTTGTTTTGGTCGTACAGAAAAAAACAAACACAGTTCATAATACCCATCATCATCATTTCAGCCGCTTAAGGTTGAACTAGTCGCGGGCTCGAACTCACACCTGGGCGCGGCCTTACAGCATGCTGTCTCACCTAACATCGTGTTCGGGCGAAGCAGTGAGATGAAATGCTCGATAATTCCATAGTAAACCGAGCGCGTAAAAACATACGTAAAGTCCTTTGGGAAAAGGGGTTTTACGCAAAAACTACTGCATTAATCAGTTACAAATAAAGTTTATTAAAATCTTCGATAATTAAGCCGTGTCGGGGTGGACTTTGTTTTGGAGATTTTACAGATCTTTTATTACTAATTTAATAAAAGTATCAATAAGTAAAATAGCAAAAACGTTTGCTGGATGCTCCCCAAGGATTTCCAAAATGACCGATCTAGAGCGGCCTGCATACCTGCATACAATGTTTATTTTTTTAAATAGCCTCTAACGCGCAAACGCGTTTGTGCCAAAATTCTGCACCGTGTGGGCCGCTAGTACATGCTCGTGATGAAATTTCTATAATTGAATGAATCTGCATGCACCGATGATATCATTGTGACATCATAGGTCAGTGTCGACTGTTTGTCTTACCGGTTTGTGTGGGAGTGTTTACAAATTGAATCACGAAGTTGTACATAAACGTAAGTCACAGAATACCCTAAGCACCTCTCTTCATCTCAACGGTGTCTCGGTTGCATCCTCAGCTGAGCTGCTTCGGAAGCCCTGGGTGCGCTTTTCCATTTTCTTCTCCAAATATAATATGCAATGGTCACTCAAGGATACAAGAACAGTTTAAACTGTAGCGGGAGCTCGACCGCCACAAAGGGAAAATATTCCCGCCAGGCGTGGTGTTACGCCTGGGGAACAGCGCCTCCGATGGTGTATCGTCGGAATTTGTATATACAGTCAGTTGCAACCATAATTCTGAGAACGCGATGTAGGATACTGCTAGCGCCATCTCGTACGCTTCTTGTGAACTATGATGTCAGTTGTCGCTTTATTGTTTGTGGTTGTAGTTTCTCGTGGTGGCGTAGAGGTCGCAACACAACAATTTGGCTGTAATTTTCTTTATTACTTATCTACAATGTTTTTCAACTAAATCCATTATTATTATCCAAAAGCACTGTTGTTGGGTAGGCCGTTGGTCATAAATGTATGTAAATGTTAATTTCAGGACGAATGATTCATCTATGAGACGGAATTCAACATGATACGCGTCACCACCCAAAAAAAATAGCAGTAAAAACGACTTCTTATTGGCTAATCTTTACAACTAAATCCATTTTTATTATCCAAATGTATGGTAGCGACACTGTTATCTAAAATACAATGAATATTATTTGAAAGTATATGCATATATATTCCTAAATGTAAAAGCCTTTCTTTATTGTTCTAACCCCTTCGATTACTTAACATTTGGTCCTATTGGTTTTATTATTTTTCTAAAACTTATATATAATACAATAATCATCCTAACGCAAGATTAAAGCTTATAGTTTTAAAATATGCAAAGTCAAAGTATATAGTATCGTTGAGTTAATATCCCATAACACAAGTGTCAAACTTACTTTGGGGCTAGCTCAATCAGTGTTATTTGTCCCTATATATTTATTTATCTGACGTGAAGACTTGAGGTTGATCATGTTTTATAGAGGATATCCGACTTCAAACTTTTATAAGTTTTTTTCAGATTGACTGGGTCTTCGATTATTTCTATACAATATGTAACAAAAACCCTGTCCGATCTTTGAAGGAGCATGTGGACAACTTTGCCTATGGGACCAATGCTTGAAACTCGAAGAAAAATCGACATTTTCATACAATTTGCCGGTCCGACTAAACACTTTTGTATGAAAATGTCGATTTTTTTTTCAAGCTTCAAGCATTGGTCCCATAGGAAAAGTTGTTCATACTGAGGGTCTGAGTTGCTCCTACAAGAATCGGACAGGGTTTTTGTCAGGGACTGGAATACTGATTTTTTATCGATATATCGATACCCGATATCGGTATTTTAACGATTATTTTATCGATATATCAATATATCGATACAAATTTCGATATAATACCAGTATTTTATACAAAATAATCTGTATAATACCAGTACTTAGTATCGATATATCGAAATTTGTATCTTAATATCCATATATTGATATATCGAAAAAATATATCGATAAAATACCAATGTCGGGTAGCGATATATCGATAAAAAAATATCGATATTCCTGTTCCTGGGTTTTGTTACACATTTATGTATTTGTTATTAAAAATATATTATCGTTGAGTTAGTATCCCATAACACAAGTCTCGAACTTACTTTGGGGCTAGCTCCAATCTGTGTGATTTATCCGTATATATCTTTGTATGAATATATGTATGTATGCATGATTTATGTAACAGACCAAACTTTTTACATATCGAATATGAAATAAATAGGCTAGTAGGTACCTACGCTTACCTTTTTCTGTCGCCATGTGTCCCTCCTCCTGACTCTAGGGAGTGTCCCGGCTCCGCTTTTATTAGTATTCATCACACTGAATCACTCTCACTTCATTAAAAAACACTCACAGTTAATCACCACAAGAAACTATTAATTACATTGCTGGATACTGGCACAAATAAAAAAAAATAAGAAAAATTATTACTACTGGCGATTTAGGCGGTTAACACATATTTGAAAAGGGAAAAAAATACGTTCTATAAAAATCAAGGCGCGAAAATAACTAAAGTGTGTCGAATTGACGATGATATCAGCAATACAATCAGTAGATAACTCTATGATAAGGAATTATTTGAATGAATGTGCAATTCGATAAGATTCCATTCCAATATATACATCATACATGTTTATTTTTAGTCACAACTATAGATTTCGAGTACATAATAATATAAACACGCATCGTCTCCCAAGGAATAAATATTAGGGCTTGAGCGTTTTATTAAAATGTGCTTAATTTTGTTTTTACGTTTATAATGTTTTTACTTTACAGAGTACACGAAAATAAAAAAATGTTAAAGTGGTTGTTAGCTCTTTAACTATCAAGCAGAATGTGGCAAGTATTGCATTTTTAGCGCTTCGATAAATAAACTCCAATCTAGAAGAATACTAGTACTCGATCTTCAAAGAATGATCCTCATAATGCAAGCACATTTCTATGTTAGTTTAGTACTTTTAAGTTTGGGAGATATTCAATATATCACGATATACGAAATAACAAAACCAGAAATTACATTCTTTTCTAAACTGTGCAATAAAGTTTAAATAAATAAATAAAAATACAACAAAACAAACAGATAAAAACGTATAATAAAAAACGAACCACAAAGCTAAACTCCGCCTTCACTTCATTTATAAATTCCCGTGTTTTCATGACTTTTTTCAACTTTTTTGAATACATATATTTTGAAATTTAATGACAAGAAACCAGTAAAAATTAAAACATATGCTTGCAATCAGAACCGAGAAGTAACTGGGAAGTTACCTCATTCTTGTTGTGCTCACAATTTTCTCATAATCTCATTGTATTAGAATTATTTAGTAAACAAACTGTCATACTTCACTATTTAGTAGGTGGCATCATACTCGAAGCTATTTGTATTATATAAGAAACAGATTATAACGTTAGAAGGCAAGTAAATTAAAACATTCATTTGAGGGCTTAGAATCGCAAGGCACGGCTGGAGAGACACACTTATCCTGATGTGTATGTGGACGTACGGAAATCTGAAATAGTGACAGCTTCATTTTTTTTAATGTTATTGGGCGGCAAACGAACAAGCGGGTCACCCGATGGTAAGTGATCAGATCACCGCTGCCCATGGACAACTGCAACACCAGGAGTGTAACAGAAGCGTTGCCGGCCTTTCAGGAAGGGAAGATGTAGGAGGAGGGGGAGGGGTTGGAGGGGGCTCCGGCCCTCTCACTCTCCGAACGAAGCATAGAAGCGGTGACGCTACTACTCAGACGTCGATTTTCTGTGAGAGTGTGGTACTCCCTCGGACGAGCCGGCCCACTCATGCTACTAGCAAAACAGAGTTTTGCTGGTAGCGTCGCTCTACCACAACAACTACATCATTGGTTTCTATTCCTAAAAAAGAGAACTTTTCAAGATCCTTAACCTAAAAGCGGTACGACATACGTACGTCAGCAACGTATGTCTTACGTGTCTGCAGGAAATATTAGAGTGCTAACTTCAAAATGATGATAAAATCTGGTTTGACATCGAAATAGCTCGTGCACGACACTATCGGACGGCCGTCGTATTATTTTAAGGAGTAAAGTTCCAGCAGCAATAGGGATGTGGGCTAAAAAAATATTAATGATGAGATAGATAACTAAGAAGTATTGTATACGATTTTTTTATTTCTTCTCTCTGATAAGCAAATAATGAGGAAAATACAGCGCATTTCAATTCCTCGTCACGTCACGATCAGCTACGATTTTTTACCAAAGGTGACGTAAATCGCCCCCACTCCGTAACTTCGAAGCACTGTATCTTTGTGAATTTACACTACTTTGCTAAACGAAAAATATGGGTCCTTTATTTTTGGACACCAATCTAGTTGACAGACTAAATACTATATATTTTTCACTTAGTACACATGTCTAAGCTACGATGATAGACAGACATAAAAAAATACACACGTCAAACTTATAGCATACTAGCTGTAACCCGCGAATTCATCCGCGTAGAAGTTGAAAATGGTTCTAAAAGGATGTTTAATTGGTTTTTTACGTTGTGGCGAACTCTACGGCCACTACGAGGAACTGCAATAAGAAACCAATCAAGAGACAACGGACGATATAGTTCACAAGAAGCATATGAGATGGCGCCAGCAGTATCCTACATCTCGATCTTAGAGTTCGCCCGATTCGCTGCATATATACAACTTCCGACGATACACCGTTGGAGCCGCGGTTCCCCAGGCGCAACAACATGCCTGGCGGGAAAATCTTCCCTTTGTGGCGGTCGAGCATATCACCTCGCTCCCGCTACAACGTTATAAATTGTGTTATAAGTTCCCGTTCCGTATTATTTTTTATTGACCACTAATGCAAAAATGTCATGTGTTTCGCTTCAAAAATGACGGAGATTCATACAAACTTGCAACCCCTATTTAACCCCTTTGAAAATTTGTTATTTTCAAAATCTAATTAATGCATTATTATTTTCTACTAACTATTAAAATAAATTAAAAATTTGATGTGTCTCACTTTAAAAATTACGAACTTTTATACAAACTGGCAACCCCTATTTCACCCACTTAGGGATGGAATTTGCAAAAATCCTTTCTTAGCGGACGTCTCCTAGTCACATCTGCCTTCCTGCCAAATTTCATCTTCAATGGCTTAGTAGTTTTCGAGATTTCGTGATGAGTGAGTGAGTGATTTTTGCTTTTATATGTATAGATTAATAAACACCCCGCTATTAGTGACAGGGGTAAAAAAGATAAGTTAGTTTTAATCTCCGATCAAGCAAGGAAATCGAATTAAAGTGTATGCTAGCCGGTCATTTGTTTAAACACAGCATTAATGAGGAACTTGTAATTTTAAATGTCGCGTTTAAATAAACATTACGCAATGGATGAGTCAGTGGCTATAATAGTCTATGGATGTGAAGATTTCCTTCCTTCCATGTTGTTCAGAACAAAAAGGTTGAAGGAAAACGCTGGATGCAGTCGACTTTCTACGAGTTCTAACCTCTGAACTGATCAGTCGTATTGACTGAGAAAGAAAGTATTATTTAATAGTTTTTTTGTTCATTTTCAGTGGGCCATCGAGATACCTGGGCCGGCCCTCTACCTATATCTTGAATGTTCTCTAAAACTCAAAATAATATTAACATGAAAATGTATGTTTAGAAAGACTTCAGACTTTCTAAATATAAACCTTTTCATTTTATTAACCATATGAGTACTAGAAAGACGCAGACGCTGTGGTAGACCACGAAGGATACGGCGGGATAACATAAGGCTCCTTTATGAGTGAAAATAGGGACGTGTGGAAAGAACATGGGGAGGCTTTTGCCAAGCAGTGGGATACAACAACAGTCTGGGAAAAAAATCTCATGTGCTGTGTGTGCTAAAGCATTATCAATTTATCACAGGACATGCAATGCAGTATTCTTAAAAACGAGTGACTTTATGTCAGGCAGGCGGCCAATCATAAATCTTAATTGGATTCGGATAGTATATAAATATTTGGGACTGGCATACTGGCACATTGTAGTATGATGTTGATTATACATTGAATCAGTACTTTTAAAACACAAAGTGAAATAAATTGAAGTTATGAAAGTGACGCAAGCTCCTAGACTATCACAGCACATTACATTTAATAGTTAACAAAGCAATGTACGTTACAATTTTAACTAGCAATTGCAAGTACATACCACACATTGAAGGCAAGACCGTAACCTTTTCAACAGCGAAAACCCCATTAAAATTGTTTTAGTAAACTATCGTAACTATTAACTTTTCAGAATCACATTTTGAATAAAATGTACCGTAAAAGTTTAGATAAACATAAAAAATATTCAGAATCACCTATTTTGATCAACTGTGTTTTTTTTTTTACTGAAGTGAAAGATTTTTCGTTTTTTTTTATTACGAATATTATTATTTACACACGTTTCACTAAAATGTAATGTTTTCACGTAATCCACTGAATCATACTTTACGTACTGAGTGTAAAACAGCTATACTACAGCGTCATTTTTTGTTCAAACATCACGTTACTACGTACCGTCCGCAAAAAAAAAAAAACATTTTAAAACGATTTTATTTTAAATGTTAAGCCTAAAAATTGAAACTCGTATTATGATTTAAAAGCCATTGCAGGATTTACCGACAGGCTAAATAGGCTGAAGCCTAGAGCGGCAAAGCAGTAGCGTGCATTTCATACAGACACGTAGACTTTGTCTACCCTGTCCGGTTAGACTGTAGATATAGGATAAAATGTCGGATAACTAGTGGGAAATATTTTGTTCGATATGGAGCCGATATGGAGTAACATGAATGCTTACCCTATTGTTGTGCACGTCACTACAAATTTGAGACATATTTGCACATACCGCCTAGGCGCAGTTTCGGCAATACCTCTGTTTATTCTGTGGTTTAGGTATGAAGCTGGGCCACCCCAGAAACGCGGCTTAATCACAAACATACGGATGCAATTGTTGAAAAAATTTACGCTAGAGACGGGATACGGACCATCGCTTCGCAGACGAAAGGTACATTTTGGCTCGTTCGGCGCACGCTAGGACTATAAGTCGAAAGTCATTTGCGCGACGTGCAAACTAAATGTGACTCTAATACGCTGTAACTAGGTTTCATTTAGCGTGAAGTGTGAAGAGTGATTCTTCTGTACTTTAGTACTATCAGGCCTTGTCACTCCCCGTTTAGGTATCGAAAATATACCTACATTATTCACTATGCGCACGGAGACCACTCCGGAGGGGAAAATTCAGTTACATGAATCGTTTGGTCAGAGTAATAAGTATGAAATTGGCTTGCAATGGACTAGGTATCTAAACGAAGAGGTAAGGAGTTCTGACGCGAGCTAAATTAAACTATATCATATCACTAACCACATTAAGTAAATATTTCTTTTAATTGCCTTTCTGAGTAAGTCTTCTGTACGTGAGTACTAGTACTTATTCTTTGGTACTATTACTTATTCTGTGCTACAGATTACAAATAAATTATTTAGATAACAGCTAATTTTTCTTCTGACCATACCCTTTATCTCTCAATGTCGCACTAAAGGTAACCCACATACTTAATCGCTTAACTGTCTGTCAATAAAGAACAATAGTAAAACAATGGCGCGCGACCGTATTACGGTCGTAGACTGTTGAAGGGATAAGCCATGTTATGAGGTTTTATCTGTTACAAGAGCATTTTTATATTAAGACAAGACACATATTTTTTGCTGGTCTTGGAGCAAAGGAACATACATACATACGTCTTTATCCCTAACGTGGCAGACAGAGCATTTTGGATTTTGCAGCTCCAAGCAGACAGAGCCCAGGGCCGCAAAACTCAAAGGCCACTTTTAGCGTGAAGGTGAACGAGAAGGTGGAAAAAGAAATCAAAATAGTGATGGGTTGCTAGCCGCATCGTCTATTAAGGGGCTACCTGAACTTTTCGGATTCCAGTGCTGCCCCCATTTGAAATAAATCATTTGATAGGAAACGGAGACATCATTAAAATTTTGTCTTGACCAGGCACTAGATAACCCTTCAAACTATTTTATTAACTTCTGTTTAAAGGTTAAAGTGAGAACGTGAAGCTTTGCTACGCACAATCCGCTAGTTTCCAAGAAGTCAAATCAGAAACTTTTTTCTAAACGTCAAAACACACATCGTCTATGGGATTTGTATGAAATAGCACGGCGTGACGTCATAGTTTCTTGGAGACTCAAATAGCGCTCCTATTATCGGTTTTTCTGCAATAATAAATCTAAAATCATGTTTAAAATGGAAATGATCAATGATAAATGACATTATTTTGTGAAGTTTTATTCTCTTATCAGTACAAAATAATTTATTTTTGACCCCTGATACTACCCAATTGCGAATAACGGCCACTTTTGGCGTATGTGCGTCAAAAAGCTACACGTTCTCATTTTAAACTGTAAACAGTAGTTCACAAAATAGTTTGAAAGGTTATCTAGTGCCTGGTCAAGACTCAATTTTGAATGATGTCTCCGTTTTCTACCAAATTATTTATTCCAAATAGGGGCAGCACTGGACCACGGAAAATTCAGGTATCTCCTTAACATGATTCAAATTTCGCCCATTCCCTCGATCGGCTTCTACGATCTGCGCGGAAAGAGAAGCAACTGGTACATTCTAAGTTTTTTCTTTTCTCCCAGACCAGTATGGAAGAGGAAAGGAAATAAGTGGTAAATCATCATCATCATCATTTCAGCCGCATAAAGTCCACTGCTGGACATAGGCCTCTCCCAAGGATTTCCAAAATGACCAGATAAAAGTAAATGAGTCACTGACATAGTCCAGCGGATCAGTTCGTTGAAGTGGCAATGGGCGGGACACATAGCGCGAAGAACCGACGGCCGATGGGCCAAAAAGATTCTCGAATGGCGACCGCGTACTGGCAAGCGAAGCGTAGGGCACCCACCCACAAGGTGGTTAGACGATCTGACCGAGGTCGCCGGAAAGCGCTGGATGCAGGCCGCTCTTGATCGGTCATTTTGGAAATCCTTGGGAGAGGCCTATGTCCAGCAATGGACGTCATGCGGCTGAAATGATGATGATGAAAAGTAAATGTAATGAAATGATGAAGCACAATGAACCAGCTGCTTTATCAATAAAAGGAATCGTAATCCTTTGATTCAAAGGTGACCATCTAGTCAAACAAATTTATTTTGCCTACATTAGTGTCAATTTTTCTAAACTTAAGACATTTAGCATATCGTAACGCCTGCCAACTAATGTTTATATATTTATTTATGAAAACTATTGATCCACAATAAACGTTATTCACAACTGGCAGACTTAACGCTAAAAGCATACTCTCCCAGTCAACCATATGGGATAAACAGATAAATTGTTGCGGCGCATAAAATAAAAACCGGCCAAATGCGAGTGAAGGCTCCTGTACCATTATCTATAAAAAATCCCGTTTGTTGTATGGGAGCCCCACTTAAATATTTATTTTATTCTGTTTTTAGTATTGTTGTTATAGCGGCAACAGAAATACATATGTGAAAAATTTCGACTGTCTAGCTATTCACGGTTCATGATATAGTCTGGTGACAGACAGATGGACAGCGGAGTCTTAGTAATAGGGTCCCGTATTAACCCTTTGGGTACGTAGCCCTAAAAACATTAAAATTACAATACAACATACTCACAATTTAATATAATATATAAATAGGCTAGCTTTAACCTGCGACTTCGTCCGCGTAGAAGTCGAAAATGTTTTTAATAGGATTTTAATTGGTTTTTACGTTATTAATTTTGTCATGACATATGAATTATTGTGTTTAAATTTAAAATGTTTGAATACTTATTCAATATAACAATCTTCATAATAGTGTAGGGATTTAAAGGCCTAGCGGACCCGACGAACTCTGTTCTGCTTGTTCCCGTTCCCGTTCCCGTTCCCACTACCATCATTTGCTAGAGCTAAAGCGAGCGACGGATCTATTTATCTATTCTTTTTTTGTCTCTCACTCAACAAATTACGAAATTTCATAATAATATAAAATAATGTGGATGCAAATGGGGATGCAATTTTTTTTAAATCCAATTAATGGATAATGTTTTTTTTTTTTTTACTAACCACTTATTCAAAAATGTCATGTTTCTCGCTTTAAAACCTGTTGCTTACAAACTTGCATCCCCTATTTCACCCCTATAGGGCTGTAATTTTCAAAATCTGATAAACATATATTTATTTATTTATTTCAACAAACTTAAATCTATCATGACAGTTATAACCAATACGATAGAAAAGCAATCAATTATTGTAACACATTATATACAAAGCTGATCTTATGAATTCGCTCAGAGAACAAGCAAACAGATCTATTCTGTCGGCAATCTGGTTGAGGTTGCGCAGCGCGCGCGTCAGCGGGGCTTTTCTGAGCAGCTCGGTGCGAGCGCTGGGCACACACAGCGGCGGCCGGCGGCGGCGCCCTACGTACCCATTGGGAACGCATAACCTCAACAAACTTAACAATTGTGGATTGTGAGTTTTTCTACTAACTACTAAATTAAAAATTTCAAGGTTGTCACTTTAAAAATTACGAAATTTCATACAAACTGGTAACCATTATTTCATCCCCTTAGGGATGGAATCACCAAAAATCTTTCTTTCTTAGCGGACGTCTCCTAGTCACAATCTACCTTCCTGCCAAATTTCATCTTCATTGGCTAAGTAGTTTTTTAAGATTTCGTGATGAGCGAGTTATTTTCGCTTTTATTATACAAACATATGTAACAATAACCCTTTTGGATCTTTATAGGAGCAACACAGACCGTCAATAAGAACCACTTTTTTAAGGGACAAATGTTAAAACCTCAAAGAAAAAATGAACATTTTCAAGAGCTGACCAAACACTTTTGAATGAAAATGTAGCAAACATGCTACCCATTGTCCACGTCCGTGGTCCTACTTGGCACAGGGTGTGTGCTGTGCCAAGTGGGACCACGTGACGTGTTCATTCTTTCTCTATCATAAACTTAATGTGCAAGAGAGATAGCAGAATACGTCGCGTGATGCCGTGTGTCTGACTCCCATCACTCATCCCATGTCCTTCCCCGGATCTCCAACTAAATCAATACCAAATTTCATCTAAAGTGGTTTAGTGATTGAAGTGTGAAGAGGTAACAGATAGTTACTTTCGCATTTATGAATGTACGAGTATTATTAAAAAGAAAGTGAGGAAAGATTATAATAACTAGAAACTTGTAATTTAAGATTATAGTTTTGAAAACCTCTGGAGTGTGGCCTAGTGGTCATCATGCCAGGCTGTGATACTGGAGGTCCTGGGTTCAATCCCCGATCAGATCAATATGAAAAATGATCTTTTTCAGACTGATTCAGATGTTTATCTATCAGATGTTTATCTATATATTTATTTGTTATAAAATTTAGCATCGTTGAGTTAGTATCCCATAACACAAGTCTTGAACTTACTTTAGGGCTAGCTCAATCAGTGTGATTTGTTCATATAAACTTATATTTATATTTTTTATTATTTAGGTGATTCACACACTACTCCACATCCTGCTGCGTAGCAGTAGCTGCCTCTGCAAATTCATCAATTTTTATAGAAAACATGATAGTACAAACTGACACTGCATCTATGTGTGTGAATTTTATATGGTGTGTGTGGGTGCGGAGCAGGGTGCCAATCACCTTAAAGTACTCACAAAGCCGCTCTTCGCTTTCTCATGGCGAGACATCTTTCTTTTAACATTCGGGTGAACCATTCTGAAACAACATATTTTATTATTAACATGATACAAATGCATTATCACATCTTTGTGCCTTACGGGGTAGACAGGGCTCAGGGCCGTAAGACCCAAAGGCCTCGCTTAGCATGACGGTGGGCGAGAAGGTGGGAACAGGAATCAGGAATAGTGCACGCTAGGCACGAAACATAGCAAGTGATTGACGCTGAAGCGACGCTTGCTATGTTTTGTTACATACTATTCCATACAATTTAACCGAGCGTATAGGGCGCGCCCGGGGCGCTTGCTATGTTTCATGCCCTAAGCTCATCGCCTATAAACATGATTCAAATCTAGCCCCTTCCCTCGATCAGCTTATACGGGATCTACACGGTAAAAGAAGTAGCTGGTCGATTTTAAGATTCTTTGTCCATCAATTTCATTTTATTAATTTTATTGATTAATGTAAAGTTGAAAATTAATAATTTATTAAAGTAAACATAGTACATACCTACATATTTCTAAAGAAATTTCTTTACGCAGAGCTGCTACAGGAAATGGGAAGAAAGAGGTAATTGGCAAATGAAACTTGAATGTAAACAAAAGAATTGTGTTTTTGTAATGGGTTGAAAATGTTAAACTTTCGTCAGGACACGTGACCTGATCGAAAATACGTTAGACGGATGGAGAGAAGACAGCCGGCGCGGCGTAGGAGAGGAAGTATCCCCCTCTCTTTCTACGGCGCGGCGAAAATGTACGCCTGCGCCTGCTGTTAATATTCAAGTTTTCACTTCTGCCGGCACCTTCTTTTTTTTGTAAGTATGTGAATTCCCTCTTATATTTATGAGGAGCAGGATTAGTGGAATTCATTATGTACCAACTGACAGTTGTATGCATAAACAAATAGAAAATGTCTAAAAAATCTTCCTTTATCTTGTTTCTCATGTATCTGTTATTGCCCAACAGGTGAATGAAGCGTAGATAAAGCAAACAAATTGTTTTATCAGACATCCGAAGGTCGCTACCGTTTTGCGACAGGATTTAGGTCACAAGTAAACTTTTTTTACTTTAAAACATCCAGTACATCAGTTTGACATGAAATTTCTTGCAAAATATAGCAAGGACTAGCGAAATATTCATGTAAATAGAAAGATTAGGCGCTCAAAATGTTGTAAAGAGACCGCACCCGGCCCCAAACCATCACTTTAAAACATAAAATAGAAAAACATGGGTTTGGCTGTCCGACGATCATTATAACCTAACAAACTCTTTCATATCGCTGTGTAATCACACAAATTTGTGTAGATAAGATAAGGAGTTAACATTACCACTAGAAACGCGTAGAAATAATCCAAAACAATTCCGCAAACATCACTTTTTTGATAAAAACATGATAGATAACACAACAACGAACTTATCGCGCACACATAAGCATAACTAGTGACGTCATTCGACGTTTGTTTGATTGACAAGCCGAGTTGAATAACAATCGAGCAGTGTTGCCAGTTTCTATTGAAAACATTAAGAAGTCGATCGATTAAAAATTATGAATGTTTGATTTCCAAACCCCAAAGAATAAAGTGAAAAGAATACTATCCTGAAAACGTTATAAATAAAATAAGTATGAAAACAATTGTAATAAAATTAATTTTGTAAAATATAATAAACATAAAATGGGCAAATCGATGCTGGCTGTAAAAATGCTTTTTTGAACTTCAAAAAGAAATCTTCTGTTCTGCAAATTTTTAAATTCCTTTGTTTTATTATTCAATTCCCATCCCATCACCTTGAAATGAAGATATTTTTTACATCTTTTTAAATTAAATAGTAAAATATAATAAACCGGACTTACTTAATCTAAATCATGGAGAAACAAGAGCAACCGAAGAAGTGCTTCTGTGCTAGATGTTTTCTTCCAATTTGTTCAGAAGATAAAGTGGAAGTAGATGGCCAAAGCTTTCACAGACTTTGCAGTACGTGTTGTAAGTATCTGCCATATCTTATATACATCTAATAAAACAATAGAATTACTTAGCCGACGATCTACGAAGTGTCTTAGCTTAATTAGGTACTGGTTTAACGTGTCTTGGTAAGCATTAAGTCAATAAAATCACTAGCACTAATGCCAGGCCAACATCACTGTTGCCTGTGGTACTAGTAACGCAGTTTTTTCCTAATGTCTTAATTCTTATCCCTTACGTGGTAGACAGACCCGAGGGAGATCGAATCCCAAGAGCACGCTCAGTGTGATTGTGCGACGTGTAGGTAAACGAAATCAAAGTAGTGTTTGCTTGTTAGCCGCATCACAGACTCGACAAGATTCCTCGAGTTGATGACTTAAGTGGTTTTCTAATAGGATCATCTGGTTACTTAGTTCAAAAGTATAATATGTACATACTAGGTATCTGCCGAACGATCCCAACGACTCTGAAGATGTTCTACGGCCACGTGTTCTGCACGGAGTGCTTCAACACGCACGTCCTGACAAGGTTCAAGGGAGAGGCTCCCCGGATCCATTCCAACAGCTGGTGGATGCAGTGGGCACCTGGTACTAAGCCCCAGCAACCAGCCCAAGCCGAATCTAAGGAAGCCAGTGAGAGTAAAGATGAAGATGATGAAAGTAAGATAGTAATGATAAATAGCCTAAATTGGGATTTGCATTCCATTTGATAAGATCAAATGGAACGCAAATCTCAATTTAGGCTTTATCATTTTAAGTTGTAATGTGATCACAAAGATAGCTAGTGTTGATATCGTGCCACGTTTGAAGTGAAGCGCCTGGGGTTACTCCAAAAACGGTGCGCAAGACGGACTTAACTGCGTATTCGCGTTTAAGTGTCAAGCAACATGTGCATTGTTTGATATAGTCTAATTTGGTTTATAGAAATAGGACGTCACTAATCGGACGTCTATCATATTTATTATTATTTTATTTTATTTTATGGAGTCACTCCCCTGGTAGCCAGTCTTGTGAATGTATGCCTTGAACCTTATAAGTATATTAATAACATTGGTTGATTTTTCGAGCTGCCTAAAAGTAACTGAATTAACACAACTCAATGACAGTCATCTAGTTACTGACAACAGACGTTACTACATACTAGTGAACTAGTAGGCAGGTTTCCTCACGAAGTATTCCTTCAATGAAGTAATGACTAGTTTACACAGTGCGAGCTAGTGTACGAGTCAGCCTGCCGAGTAACTGCACTGCAGAAACTCTCACTGTTTGGTGACTGACAAGTGACTTACGAGTAACTTGTAGGTGCGAATTGGACAGTAGGTCGCATCCGAGTTACTTCATCATTTTTTGTTTTCACTCACCTCGCAACTCGCACATTTCAGCAGCTCAAGTCATAACTCGCATCGTTTGGATGCGTTCGGCAGTAACTCACCATTGCACGCCGAAAAGTTTTGAGCGGACCCTGTCTTTTTTGTGTGCTGCGCCTACATACAAGCGTCGCAAACATCGCAACAACTCGCTAAACTGGGCAGCAACTACTATGTGTCGTGTAGACAGTAAAGGCGAGCCACTGCCGTACGAATAGATAAGCCGAGTCTCTGGCTTCTGGCTAGGCAGCAGCTCGCACTGGTAGTTTATAAATGACATGAGTTCTTACAGTCTCAAGAGGCACAAAGTCGCATTTAGACAAAACTCGTGCCTCAGACTCGAAGCAAAGTGTCTTAACAGCTTGACCACCACCACTTTATAACTTAGGATTTCTTGATAGAAAATCCACATATACTTTAAACAGAAACTAAAGGCCCGCAGACGGCAGAGGAGGTGCCAGAGCCGGCAAAGCGATGCACGTGCGCGAGATGTCTCCAGGCAGTGGAAGAGAATAGCAGGGTGCTGATAGATGGCCAGAGCTTTCATCCGATGTGCGCCAAATGCTGTTAGTATTCTTTTATTAAACTTCGGAATATATTTAATCATACACACTGAATTAAAGAAGAGTAACTTAAAACATTTTCGCGCAAAATGGTCCACAAAGAATGTTACAGCTTCAATTGTCAGTAAATTGCAGTGTCACACAGCAGCCACTGAGTCATAACGCAAGTGGCATAAAGTAAGAGTAGGTATTTAGCGAAAAACGAGATATATTTAAGATGAGGTAATTTTTTTCTTCACTTCATGAGCTAAGTTTGACTTGATGTCAATCGTGAAAACTTAATAACGTTGGAATTTTTAACTTCTTGGAATTATAATTACGTGCCATTAAGAGCGAAAGTGATATTACAAGTTCAGGTCGTATAATTAATCCTCTGCTAACTACTGAGTTCTTAACTTCGTTCTGCGTCTTACTTAACTTGTTTTGTTTGTAAAAACTTTATTGGCCATATAATTAATCCTCTGCTAACTACTGAGTTCTTAATTTCGTTCTGCGTCTTACTTAGTTTGTTTTGTTGTTGCTATTATATATATAAATATGCGCTTATATATATATATATATATATATATATATATATATATATATATATATATATATAAATAGGTTAACTTAATTATTTTTAGGCGAACAATTAGCTGATAGGAACTTGGCCCCCTTTTTAACAGATACGTTTATATATATATATATATATATATATATATATATATATATATATATATAGATATATTTTCCGTGCAATTGCATTTAATAAATACTAAATTTATTAATTAAATAAATAAAATATAATATAAAAAAAAATAAGAAAAAGTACAATACAAAGGCGGACTCATCCCAGACAGGGTTTTCTTATAGTCAGCCTTTGAATGAAAGGAATAAGATTTTTACTAAACAGGGTAGTGTCAAATTACATTTCATTTAACCTTATCACGCACTGAGTACATAGGTACTGAACAGAATCACGTTTTCTTTCAGACTTCTGTCACAGGGTACCCACGGAAAACATCAAGATCTACTACGGCCAAGTGTTCTGTGAGAACTGCTTCAATCGCTACGTGCTGAGTCAAAACAAGGACAACCCAACTGAATTCTTTAGGTACAGATCTAATCTTTAGTTTTATCTCAACAGATCTAATCTTTAGTCTTCTTGCACTTGCAGACGCAAAATATTTAATTTTTCTAATCAGAGACCTTATTCATCTGAGACCTTTACTTTTTTTTTCTCAACGCCAAGACCTTATCTTACCCGAAACCTTTTTTTACCCGAGACACAAAATTATATAATACTTAGTACTAAACTGAACCTAAGATTTGAGTAACTTGTCAATATATAATATTTTAGGACGTGCTTCGAGCAGTGGCAGAACAACGGCCATTTTGCCGAGAACATGAGGGAATTCATGAGTAGCAACAACTCTACTCCATTCGTGTTCATGATGCAGCCACAGCAGCAGTTCTGCCGGTGTGGTGCCGCGCCACATGCTCATGAGAATATTCCATCTGAACAAAAGAAATGTAAGTAATCCTTATTGTACTTTTTCGTATGAACATAACTGGTGTCAGTTTTTTTAAGCTTCCTGAAGGCATATCTAGATAATCTAGCTAGACAAATGCCATGTAATAACAGCCGGGCTCAAGCCTTAACGTGTCTTGCAAAGAGCGAAGAACGTTCCAAAACGTTTTGTCAATTGTAATCAGCCATCCACGTGTGGGCTAAGCCTTGGGTTATTAGTAATGTGTTATAGTGGTTATATGGTTTAGGCGCTGGCCGTGCGTCTGTTAGGGACAACGTGTACACTAGTTCAATAATTTGTAACTATTATGGACCGTTACTCCAAAATAACAAGATAGTTATCTCGGCCTATTCTATGCCAAACTGAATAAGACCGTTTCGGCGGATCAGTACCACAAATGAAAATGACCACTTATAATAATGTCCTGCTACTTAAAATGTCCCGTTCTCAACATAACCATTTCTAACAATACCTACGTCTGGTATTACCTATCTTGAAAAATCACCATTTCTGAAAATGACCACTTTTCTAAATGACCAAATTTTGAATTGATCACTTGCCGAAATGACCGTTTCGTCAATTGATTACTTTTGAAAATACCAAGTTCTTGAATGAACTACTTCTGGAAAAAACATTTCTTGATAAAGCTACTTCTGAAAATTATTGTTGGGCTGACAGCAACAACGAGCTCTTATCTATAGAATTAGTATTACAACAAAAATAATAATGCATACCGACGACTTTACACATTTTACGTCACTCCGGGTGGTAAGTTAGATTAACCTCCCACGGGCGCAGCGGCAAATCTCACTTCACACCCAGGAGAAGACGTAAAATTATGTACGCACCACGGGCGGTAATTCGTAAAGCCCCAGATCGCATATTTATGGCCCTCACCTTCGGTTCGGGCCACAAACACCTGCGATCTGGGGCATTCACGAATTCACCGCCCTAGGCACGTAATCTACTATTACACTAAAATCGATATTTCAGCTTACCTACTTACATAGAAAAACTGCAACTAACCTCTTATGTCTATTATCATTATTCATAACGCTGGCCACTTAAATAATTACTTTTAAAACTCTTGAGTACTCTGTTGTTGTTTTTGATGCCGTCATTATAATTCAGGTGCTTATGAAGGCTGCTGAAATAAAATTCCGTCAGTATAATTTATTTACTCTAAAATGAACAGTAAATTAATATTTGCGTTGAATCAAAAAGGAAAGGATACTGTCCTTTTTGGCAAGTATAGATACAACTTCAGTATCCAAAACCAAAGCGGTACGTCTCGTTGGAGATGTGTAAATCGCAGTGACTGCAGCTCTACTATCACCCTCAATACAGAGCGGACTTTAATACTTCGGTCGTCTCCTCATACATGCATGCCGGAAAAAATTGATAACGATGTGTTTATTGCCATTAATAAATGCAAAGAAGAAGTTTGCCGTAGTTTCGAATCAGTTGAAAAAGTTTTCGAAAAACAGGTTTTGAAGCTGAAGAAAAACTGCAAACATACAGATATAGACGATATTCCGGAATTTTCGTCAAAAAAAGACAGCTTGTACGCAGCACGAAAAAACTTTTTGGAAACAAAAAGCTTAAATTATAAGACTGTCGCTGATGTCCATATCCCAAACAAGTTGGGAAAAGATTTCGTCATATACGAAGATGGGACTATAAATAAAATTATCTTATTTAGCTCAACAACGGCACGGATGTATCTTAGTAATGCAGACCTGGAAGGCAATCATGTACATTTCTTCGGGGATGGTACATTTCATTGCGTACCTCATCCATTTTACCAACTTTACTCGCTGCATGTAGACGTCGGGTCGACAGAGAAAAGCACAAACATTGTCCCATTTATTTTTGGGCTACTTCCGGACAAGAGACAAGAAACCTATGTTCGGTTTTTTAGTTTAATAAAAGAAAAATTGTCTATAAGCGTGCTGAATTTCAAATGTGATTACGAATTGGCAGTCATAAACGCCATTAAAGAAGTATTTCCAGATTGCATAATCTCTGGCTGTTTCTACCATTACAACAAAGCCATATGGCGAAAAGCTAAATTACTCAACTTAAATACATCAAAACAAGACAGAAAAGTTGTGAAAATGACCTCTTACCTGCCTTTGTTACCCCAAAGGTTTATTGAAATAACATGGAACTCCATAATGAACACAGTACAAATCACAGATCATGTTGCCAAATTTATAGAGTATTACAATAAACAATGGATACCCCTTATTAAAGACAACAGTCTAAGCTGTGCGTACCAACGTCACAGGACGACTAATCCTGTCGAGGGTTGGCACCATCGTGTCAATGAGAGATTCGGCAAAAACAGCCCCTTCTTTAAATTTTTCTCGAATCTGAAGAAAGAAGCGGTCCATCAAGACCACCGAATAATGAAATCCTATTTTAGCGTGCCAAAAAAGAATAGACGGAATCGTCATATTCGCCTGGATCGAGCTCTCAAAGCACTCGTGGAAGAAGTTGATTCTGAGAAGATTTCCCCGATTTTCTTTCTTAAGCAAGTAATTTTTCATAAAGTTGCGGAAAAGAGATAGCTGGCTCATTTTGATTTTTGTGTGCGTGTGCGTGTGTGTTTATTTAAATTTAACTGGAAGTAGCTTTACGTTTAGTTTAATGTTAAGAATGTTTTTTTATTCAATAAACCATATCTAAATAGATTAATCGTCCTTATTATTTAAATCTTCGCTCTAACGCATCGAGTAACGATATCTTGTTATGATACATTTTTGCTTTTTTTTCGCTTAATTTCAATTCGCTTAATGGTAATTTCGCATATTAATCATTTGGCATAACGTTTCCAGACGCAGTCAATTCAGCAATCGGGCATTTCTAGAAATGGTGATTGTAAGAACCGGGCATTTTTTAAAGTGTATGTTTCAAGAAACAGCCGTTTTAGAAAGTAGTCATTTTCAGAAATGGTTGTTTTACAAAGTGAGTATTGCTAAAAGTGGGTAATGATAAAAGTAGACCTTTTATGTAGTGGACATTTTGGGTAGTGGACATTCTACGCAGGGGGCATTTTTAGTAGTGGACATTATTAAAAGTGGTCATTTTCATTTGTGGTACTGATCCGCCGAAACGAATAAGACTATCATCACTCCGTAAAGCTCAATGTTGCTCGATACTGGGGGGTTACTGCATAAAATAATACGTTAGTCGTACGATAGTGACGTCGCATTTCTATGTCACACCAAATGAGACTATCATCATACGTTAGTGCTCAATGTTGCTTGACACTGAAGCGCGAATACGCAGTAACGTTCGTCTAGCGCACTGCTTTTGGAGTAACCCCCCTGAAAAGCGGATAGGACACGTAGCTACGTACAAATGCGACATAAATAATTTGAACAAAAAATTGCGGAGAAGCATTTTTTATACAAATTCCCGACACGTAAATTGTACCGAAACGGCGGTCATCGGCGCATTATTTGTACCCATATAATAACCGCCATTTTGGTTCATCCTACGTGCCGGGAATTTGTACGAAAATACTTTGAAGTCCGCCATTTTTGCTCAACTTATTTGTGGCGCATTGTACGTCCATCGTGCCGCTTTTAGAATCTTTTTTGGGGGCTATTTCATAAAATAATACGATAGTCGCCTGATAATGACGTCCTGGGCGGACTTAAATCCATAGGCTTTATCTACCAATCAACCCACTTATGATGCCGAGAATAAGAAGTCTTTAGGAGGTATAAAATATGTAATTTCTATTTGTACTTGTAATGTCCTGTTTCTTTGTCAAACCAAATTGGACTTTATCATCATACATTGCTCAATTCTGTTTGACATTGAAACGTGGATACGTGGTAATGTCAGTCTTACGTACCGCTTTTGGAGTAACCCCCCTGCTGTCCCTAGATACTCATTGGGCTAAGTTACATTAAATCTTTTTAGGCAGCTCGATTAATCTGACACCCAGTGTTTTGTAATATTAACACACTGGATTAGGAGACTTTACGTTATACATAACCACCCATTGCCCAGTTATGGATAGTTTATCATCGTCAGGTCTTTGGTCACCACTGCTGGAGCATGATTCTCTCTGTACTGCCAGAACTATACTTGGCCTGAGTGTACGTAAGAGACTTGGCTTACACTCTTTATACACTGGTTACTCTTACTAATGTTTAAGGAGTACTTATACATAACTGCCCATTGACCAATTATGGATGGTTCATCATCATCATCATCATCAGGTCTTTTTTTGGTCACCACTGCAGGAACCCGATTCTCTCTGTACTGCCAGAACTGTACTTGGCCTGATTGTACGTACAAGAAACTTGGCCTATACTCTTTACGCTGGTTACTCTTACCTAATGAGAATATTAGTCTCGGGCACTATCATAATTTGTAATAAGACTCATTTCTTTATAGGTGCGTAAAATGGTGAAAAATTTTCAGCTGCCACACCAACTAATATGTCAATCGAAGAAAGCTCCATCGTGACCCGGGACCTCTCCTTCGAGTACAGAACTGAAATTTCCGACGTTCCGGAGTTGTATATTGCAAGAGAAGATTCCAGCCATAGCTTCAGTGTGGTTGCAGCGCAAAAAATCGAAAAGCTGACGAAATATTTACACGAGAGACGCGTTACAGACAAAAGACCGAAAAAATGGCATAATTTTAAATTTGATCAAATTTCGACGCTATCCGATCAGTCGTTCTATACGTGGGTTGATCTTCTAGAACCCAAATCGGCCAACACCAAGTCGGATTGTCCTAAGTGTTTGTGGCAAAGTGGTATTATATACGTAAACGGTGATATTTTCCAAAGAGAAGATTATTGTGAAGAAAATTGAGATTTTATTACAATGTGGTGTACTGTTTGACTCAATTTTTTATTTAAATGTACTCCCTAAAGGTTCTCCCTCACCAAGAACGCCTGTAATGTAAAGGTGCTCCCTCACCTTATAATGTAACGTTACAGATTTAAGCATTACATCAGTGAGGAGGAGAACCAAGCATTACAGTGCGCATGCGCAATATTGCGCAACCCATTACATACATTAGTAGAGAATTGGCTGAAGAAATACACATACTGTTTCTTTTACGGCTTGACACAGGGGCTAAATGCACAGGTCTGATTTTACCCAACTAAATTCCTTCATAGACCTAGAATTTTTTTACCGTATCCTTCTTTGACCCAGAAATGTTTCTTAATCCCATAATAATCGCTCCAGTGGTTCAACTAAGTTAGCTTTCATTTAAGTCCTATAGAAGTTGAGGTCTCTGTTGAGAAATCATACACGAAACGGAAATAATATTTAATACAAAATTCGCAGGAATATTTAATACAAAATTAGCAAGAATATTTTCATACAAAACCTTCGTGGACAGTCTAGTCGCGCACACAATACCTTCTTAATCCGTGTTTGCTCAGAATGGCCGTTTTTGTAGGAATAACTACAGGAAGACTAAGTTCTATCAATGATATTCAACAACTTTTTCCAACCACCAGTGGCGTCTTCAAGTAATCATTTTATACGTATCAGTATTGATACATGTATGTTCCTCGATTATTCAAAGACGCTGGACTAATTTTAATTATTGAGTTCATAGATTTTGATAAGATGTCTTTGATTTCGTAAGCATTTACGTAATTTGGCCTATTATATAAGCACATTATATTTATTTATCGATTAACTTTGATTTTTAGTTGATTGAAAAAGTCATTTTAAAAATAATTATCAATAGGATTAAAAAATATATATATATGTAGCTGCTTTTGTTATGAAGCCAATCCTGTATTTGTCATAGTGATAGTACCCGAACAAATTTTCTTACATCACGCCACAAATGCAACATAAGTTACGTCTCTCCTGTCCGGTCTTTCGGAGGAGCTCCGAGACGCCCGCCTTCCAGATGCGACTATCTTTACATTTTTAACTGTAAGATTTTGGGTTAGCAAGGTAGTCTTTTCTTTGACGTGCCTATTTTTAGGAACTCTTTCCATAGCATAACAGAAAAAAAACGCATCTTTTCTATTGTTGGGTAGCGAAGATTGCATCTGTTGTTCTTTCTCAGGAACTGGTTCTCAAGTAGAGGTTTAGACTGAGTAAAAAATATTTTATTGTTCGTAACGTCATGCGAAATTTAAATGCGCTGTATCTTCGTGATTACTTGCTAATCAGAGAAAAGAAAAAAATAAGTATACCATACTTTTCTATGATCTATCTGATGAGCCAAAAAAACTTTTTAGTCCACATCCCTGTTTTATAACAGTCGCGTCGTCAAGCTATGTCGGATGCCTTTATGGAGCTTGAAAAATGTGACACTAGTTTTGGCCACTTGAATACACGAAAACCGAACTACTGCTAATAGACGAAGCAAGCAAGCATTGGTAGAATTCTGTGTATTTTTCGTGAACTAGTCATGTGTTTTTATCTGTACCCCAAGCTGAATTACTCTCATTTTCTACATTTATTAGATTTTCAAAGTGTTCTTTGCACCGTCTTAAAATGTTTTCTTCATTTACTAACACTCTTCCCTCGCTATCTTTAATGCATCGAATGTGTGTTACCAGGCCCGGATTAAGGGGAGGGCAACCGGGGCTACAGCCCGGGGCCTCCACAATAGTAGGGCCCCCACAATAGACTTCGAAAAAATCTTTCAGATTCCGACTAGTTAGCACTAGTAAACAACTTTTCCTTTAATTTTTTTCGCTGTTTTACCTCTACCTATAGTACTTTTTATAAAAATGATTATGTTGTTCTTAACTATTAACAACAATCATTGATCTATATTGTTCACTCTAATCAGACAATCAGTAAAATATTACAGGCCCTGGCCCTAAACCAGGGGGCCTCCATTCTTTGTTGCCCCGAGGCCTCCAGACCTCTAAATCCGACCCTGTGTGTTACATTAGGTACATAACATCTTTTCTTTAATATTATTATGTCTTACTTTAGATAAGCTAAGGCTATTTTGTACGTAGAGGTTGAGACCTTGTAGTACCGAGTCTGGATCTAGACACGATGGACACTACAAGGTATAACTGTGTCAATTTTCAAAACTAGGTAAACGAATTATTTCCCCTGATTTTATTATATTCCTGAATACCTACTTCAATTTGTCGCCATTATCGTAAATATTGTTGTAAAATTACAATTCCAGGTCTATGGTGAAATTCAATCTTCAATTTCCTTTGTCGAATCTTTGGTAGAATAGAATCGATAAAAAATAAATAAAACTGATAGACAGGTGGTAACTGTGGTAACACTTAAGTCTTAACTGTCAAATCAACAACCACAAAGTCGTTTACAGGCGTGGCTTATTTATTGTTTATTTAAAGAAAAATACGATTTTCTAACTATAATTAACTAATAAGAGTGACTAATAATCGTAATTGAATCTACATTTTGCCTTTATTGGCATCAGTTAGCGATTTGATGTGATTAAAAAGTGCTTATAAGTCGATTTCAAACAGGGCGTCGTCTTCAATCAAAAAAGTGTGTTTATTTTTAAACAAAACGATGTACGGAAGAAAAACTCCGTCTACTTACCGTTCCACGCCGTCTGTGTATTCTCACTACACTGGGAAGTGAGTAGTTTGTGTATTTATATCGATTTCTTTCCAATTGGTTTAGATTGTAGACTTAGTGTATGTAGAGGCGGACTCCCCGATTTCTTTTTTTTACATTTTAATTTCCATTCGCTTAATTTCCTAAATTATTTTTTACCAGTTGAACACTTCAAATTATTCAACTTTGTTTTTTTTCTCTGAAACTAAGCAAAATCGCCACACTGGACTGATACTCTTTTATAATGAAAAGTTCTATCGATCTATACCAGTGGTTCCTAAACTTATTTTGTCTACTGCCCGATTTTGGCTACAAAAACCGGAATCGGTTTTTGTAGCCAAAATTCTTGGTAACCATTTTTGAACTTGATTTTTATTTCCTCGTTTGTTGTCAATTCTATAAGTTCTTGAGGTGACATTGCTGTGTTGACATTTGAAAACGGATCCAACACCCAGTCTGGTATTTCCAAGTTCAAAATGTCCTGGTATCGTTCGGTGAAGTCAAAGTGGAGGTTTTCCAAATGTTGGCAGTAGGCAAACAATTCGTTGTTACTGCATGATACTGATTAATTTGGAAAATTGTGAAACTCACGTCTGCCCAGATTCTTTTTGTGTAGAAGCAGTTTGGCTGCGAAAGCAGCAACAACATTTTTTGTTTTAATTAAATTTAGTTTATCGCCTTGCAGTTGGAGATTCATATCGTTGAACAATTTATACAGGTCTGTCATGTAAGCTATATCACTCTTTGATGTTATGAGCTTGTCATGCAATTCTGTATCTTTAGTTTCCAAGAACTCTATAACAGAGTCAAACAGGTTGTAAAATCAAGTCAGACAATTGCCTCTTGATAGCCAACGAACTTCAGTATGAAACAACAAACGGTTGAAATCCTCGTCATTAGTAACACAAAGCTGATGAAATAATCTATCATTCAAAGAGCTGTTGCGGATTTTATTGACTGCTTTGATAACATATTGCAGTGATTGAAATAGTTTTACACTAAGTTTCTAGCAACTAAATGTTGTCTATGAATAACGCAATGTACACCAAGGACATCTGGAATTTTATTTTTTAAGTACGCTATGAAGCCTTTATGGCACCCTGTCATAGCCGTCATAACCGGAGCACCATCTGTAGCAACTGAAATAATTTTTCAAAGGAATCTCTTTCTCATCGCAAAACTTTTCCAATGTATTGAATATGGTTTCCCCTTTTGTATCGGTCTCTAAATTTCTAGCAAATAATAGTTCTTCACATATTTTCTCATCTTTAATAAACCTCACGTAAGACAACAACAATGCTTCATTAGTTGGTAAAGTGGACTCATCGAGCTGAATTGAGAATTGACTTGTCCTCAGGTGATCGCACAATGATTCTTCAATGTTTTCAGCCATTTCATCAATTCGTCTTTGCACAGAATTATTACTCAAAGGAATTTTTCGGATAAAATCTGCGGCCGGTTTTTGAAGCACAGTAGTTATTACTTCATTTATTGCTGGCAATATTAACTCTTCTCCGATGTTATGTGGTTTGCCTTTTTGAGCAATTAACAAAGAGATATTGTACGAAGCTCGAAGTCCGTCGTCATCTTGCTTAGCAGCCGCCGAAAATAGTTTTGCTACACTTGGCTGAGTATTATGCTTCTTCTCTAGGTCTTGAAAATATGCTACATTCTTGTCTTTCTTATCTGGATGCATTTTATTCAAATGATCTTGCAGCCTTGAAGGCTTCATTGCTTCATTCGAAAATGTTTTTAGACATAGAAGACACAAAGGCGACGATGGGTTTGTGGGATTTTCAATAAATCCGAATTTAATATATTCCGCACAGTATTGCCGTCTCTTCTTTTTTACTTCCGACATTGTTTTGCTTTGAGAAATACGTTCAACTTCGCGAGTAGTGTAGAGGAGGCGTAAGTACTGCTCATCTATTGCGCGCGAAACCACAAATGAAAATAAAATAAATATTACATTGTTTATATAGGAATGCTTAAGGCACGCACCGACAGGAATGCATGCAAAACAAACATGCATAAACTCGTTTATCTCATTCGACGCTCAATCGTACTCAACAAGTCCGAACAAGTATTCAATGAACCAGCCAACTGATACAGGAATGCACAATTCGGGTTATTTATCAAAAACTTGTTAAAACATGATAGATATCTACGAGTACTAATAACTATTAAAATGCGAAAGTGTGTCTGTTGCCTTTATATTTGTTTGTTTGTGTCTACTTTCATTACGAAACGGAGCGACCGATTGACATGATTTTCATTTTTTCTATATTCAATAAAATAGGATAGATATATGAACTATGCGGAGAGAAATATAGAACCGAGTTTGAGCAATCTTTTAATTCATATTAGTTGATGTTCACAAGTTGTTGTTGAGAGTCGAGAGCTCTTGCAGTCGTTGTTTAAGAGGCCTCCTAGCTAAATAAAGCTCCTAGCAAAAGCCCCCCTTGAGACCTGCAGCGCCCACAAGGGGGCGTTATCGCCCACTTTGGGAAAGACTGATCTATACAAATAACTTAGTCATGTCCGATTTTCGGGTTTTATAAAACACTGTGCTTCGTCTTTAATTTAGAAAATTTTAATTTGAATTGTCACATAAGTAATATCTACAAAATTAGGGTATTAAATAAACATTCTGCTTAAGGATGTTCTTGAATAAAAGCTAACAACATAGCTGATCAAGGCAAATTTCAACTAAATAAAACATATAAATTCCATTATACGCACTGATTTTTCATTGATTTTGTTGATTTTGGAAAAAGAAATTTCGTGTAGTAAATACATTCCCCTATCCATATACATAATCTAAATAAGTTGTGAAAATTATTTTCGATCGAGACCACGTAGTTAGGCCCATCCAAAACTGCCGCGTGACTCTAGCTGGCCGGCGGTACTGCTAATTGATCTCACGATTTTACTTTCGAGTTTGAGTCAACATTATTGCTTCTGAATTTTTATATTGACTAGCTAATTAGGTCTTACTAACGATCCTTATGAAGTGGCCTTCGGCTCCAAAACCAATGAAAAATCACCGTGTATGGGAGCCACTTAATAACAGTGGCATGCATTTCATAAAGATAAATACAAATTTGTCTACTCTGTCCCACCCTAATAATGATGGCAAAGTGAGAAATCCACCTATTTCCTTTGATATAAAGCCGTTCTTGTAATTTAGGGAATCATACCTAATTTACAAGAACGCCTTTATATTTTATAAGGTATTTACTGATCAATATAATAAAATAGCAAAAATGCAATATAGGGTTAATAATAAATATGTAAAAACACTTCCAGGTCAACAACAAATCTTCGTTCAACTAAGTCCATCCGTTCACTACGAGTGCCTTGGTACCAGAAGCCTATACTGCATGATGCCTTCGTCCTGGACCTACAAAGAGGCTCCTTGCTCACCGCATTTATATCACTTGTAAGTACGCACGCGCCCACTAGTAGCGTGCATTTCATACAGACTCGTAGAATTTGTCTACCCTGTGCCACTCTAATATAATATTGGATACTAGCGAAAAATGTATTTTGCTTGATACGCAGCCATTCTTCTAATTTAGGTAAGATTAGTGCCGAGCCTGTCAAAAATATTTATACACATCACTGGCACACTCATACATACGCCTATTTCCCACAGGAGTAGGCAGAGACTTCCACTTGCTAGGTCCTCACAAACAAGTGTAGACGTGATTTGAGCATGGTTTTAGTGAGTCACGCACAATGGCTAATGTCCATGTATCCAAAGCCACAAACTTTCTTAAAAAACTTATTTGTCCCAGTAACTTATTTTTGTTGGCATATTGCTCTAAGGCTGGTCGCATATTGCTCCAACGTGGTGGTCTTTTTAATCAAATTATAGTAGCTAAAGTTCAAAATAGCTGGAAACTACAAAGGTGAGGCCTTTGCCCAACTATGGGACCTAGATGGCTAATTAAAAAAAATCAAATCATATTTATATACAACGTGGAATACCCGTAATAAATCAAACCACAGGCTATACTAGATCGCTACGGTATAATGAAATTAATATAACAGCCAAAAAATAAAAAATAAATTTGGCACTTCCATACAAATATGTGCAGCCGCCCGGGCCATTTGTATGGAAATGTTGATTTTTTTCTGGTATTTTGACTGTTTTTTTTAATTTCAGTATACTAAAATGATCTAGTATAGCCTGTGGTTGAATTTATTATGGGTATGTCCTTTCCACACACATATAAAAGAAGTAACAAAATGAATTACTGACATACCAACGCAGAGCCCAAACCGCTGAGTCTAGAGACTTCAAATTTGGCACATAGTTTCCTTATGAGATCTGCGAGTGCACTAAGAAAGGATTTTTCAAAAATCACCCCCTAAGGTGGTGAAATGGGGTCCAAAATTTCTATAGAGAAACAAGATTAGTTAGACCATTTTATTTGAAACTTCGCTGGATTACTCCTGGCGGTAAATGTGTAAGTACGTGTTACAGGATTTTTCAAGTTTTTAGTTATAATTAAAATAAACGCAGCAGCTGCACGGGTTTCGTTCGACCCCGCGGTGTTACCCACGCCTAAAGTAGCCTATATGTTAATCCAGGGTGCCAGCTTTCTACATAACAAACTTTATCGGAATTGGTCCAGCCCTTTGCGCGTGAGAAAGTAACAAACATACACACACACACACACACCCTCACAAACTTCCGTCACTTTTTGTTACAGTTTATCGCCCTGTTCACATTTGCCACGAGCATCTTTGACCTGTACTGCTTGGGGATGGCGACACCTGGATCCGTCCATTACGGATACTACGTCATCAGTTTTCAGTTTGTCTACGTTGGGAGCCCTCCAGGTATTTTGTTTTTTAACGCCCGATAAAAATGAGGGCTTTTATAAGTTTCATGCTAATGTCTGTCTGTCTGTGCCATCGTAGCGCTCGAACGGATGGACCGAACTCGATGCAGTTTTTTTAAGGTGAAAGCAAGTTCCCTTGCGGTGCTTCTTAACTATGTTTGATGAAAATCGGTTCACCCGTTTAAAAGTCATTGGGGGTTAATGCTTGAAAGTTAACGACCTCCGTGGCGTAGTGGTCACCATGCTAGTCTGCCACCCAGAGGTCCCGGGTTCGATCCCCGGTCAGGGCAAGTTGGAAAATGGCCTTTTTTCAAATTGTCCTAGGTCTTGGGTGTTTATCTATGTATGTATTTGTTATAAAATATAGTATCGTTGAGTTAGTATCCCATAACACAAGTCTCGAACTTACTTTGGGGCTAGCTCAATCAGTGTTATTTGTCCCTATGTATTTTTAAAGAAAGAAAAGTCTGTGTCTATATGCGTATCGCAAGAAAACTAAGCTCTTTAAAGTGCTTTCTCTAGCAAATAATAGATGGCGCTACGGATTTCAATTATAATATGTAGTTCCGCTAGTCGTCACTCACTAGATAGTGTTTTTGATAGTCGAGGGCTTTTTTTAATTTGCCTAGCAAATAAATTTGTCGTATTTGTAAATCACCATCACCAGCTCTGGAGTCAGATTTTTCAAGCAGGCGCTAAGTGACGCGGGCGCACGGGTCCTTTCTGTCACAAACTGTAAGTGCGAAAGAGATAGCAGAATCCGTCGGGGGTCACCTGTCTCTGTCGCACGTACCGAGCGTCCAGGGGTAAGAGAAAGACATATTAATGATTCTACATATATTTTTTTCATGGTTGGGTTATTGCACATATATAGGCACACTTTAAATATATGCAATTTGAAGTGTGCCTATAACCCTATCATGAAAAAAACATGGCACTCTTTTCTTTTTCTTCTTTTAGAAATCTCAATAAGACTATCTCGCTCTATCAAAGCGTGTCAGGCCCTTGGTGACAGAGATATACTAGGCCCGCCGCGCGTGCGCCCGAGTCACTTAGTAGACGCCCTGAAAGGCATCTGACATGCTTTGACGACTTCAATACGATGATGACAGCCGGACCAACGTCATAGAAGTCCCCGTTCCAAGTCCTCGCACCTCTCCCCCTTTCTCGCCTTGTCGAGGGCGTTGAGCTGGCGGCTGCTGGCGAACACACACGCACACACATTTCCATATGCATGGATGTATAGTTTTGTTTGTAGTAGTGTAAGAATAAAATTAAATGATACTCCGCGTCTATGAAGTGTCAGACCTGTACACAAACCTTTATTAATTTTTCATCTTATCTACTCAAAAAACTATTTTTTCATCCCAAAACATTTAGGGCTAAAGTTACTGGTTATTCTGTCGGGACTAAAACGTGAAAAAGAAGATCTCTAGGGATTAAAACCAATTTGAAAACAGAACACGAGTGTAATATATGTAGAATCAAAAATAATGTTTGCAGTCCAGCAAAAGAAAAGAATTTTGTTTAAAAATAAAAAATAATAGGCTTCGTGATTTTTTAAATTTGGAATACATATCGTCTTCAACGTGGATGAATGTAGGTTAAAATTTTTATGTTCTTTACTTCTGAAAAAGAAATAAGTATAATTAAAAAAGCGCAATTTTTCCCTTTGTTTCAAGTAATTACAGAAATTTTACATTATTTGTATTGAAATGTAATTATTTATGTAAATGTGAATACTTTTTCGTGACTTTAAGCCAATAGTGAATAGTTATCAAGTTTACTTATAAAAATAAAAAGATATGAAGGACCACGCAAACAAAGTTATGAGTGAACATTTTATCTTAAGTTGGTGGTCTTAGAAAAAATATTTCTTAGTATTTATTGTATGAAAACGTCACCAAACAAAAGTTAGTATTAAATTGTCGGTTGAAGTCTGTTAGGTATTGTAGCTGTTTCACTGTTCTTTATATTCTGTTTTGTATGTGCTAGTTTTTCTCATAGATGTAGATGAAAAGTAGAGTGTGCTATTTAGGGCATGGTAATACTTTTATCTCGGGCGATATACATGAATCCCTCGCTACACTCAGGATTCCGACGTAGAATCCTTCGTTTCACTCTGGATTCAAAGGAGCGCCCTCGCCTTCAAAATATTAACTTATCCCCTTGTAGCACAATCTACTATATATATGAATATGAGGGTGTATGTATAAATTTTTGTTTTCAGTCCGCAATGTCCTGATCGTGTTTTCTCTGTTCTCCTGGATCGGTTCTTTGGCTGTGCTGGTGACCAGCATTATTCTCATTAATGCTTTGAGGAAGGTAAATATCTTAATATAATATTATACACTTTGTTATATTTCTTTAAAATAATAACATCTTTTCTTAGTTTATGGCACCAACGTTTTCAAAACATCATAAATTTTCTCATAGGGTAAGCTTCCAGTAATTGTACAGAACACAATAAAATCTTATTTATTAAGGTTGCTTTCAAACCGACAACGCTGCAACTGCAAAGTATAAAAAGCTATCAGCTGCAGTGCGGAAAGAATACAATAAAAAATAACACTCCAATCAAACGCCCAATGTCTGGAAGTGTTGCCCTATCTGTCAAGCAAAAGCAATCTGTCATCATTAGATGGCAGTTGTCAAGCTACTAATCTGCCTTGAGGCAGCATGAAACTAACAACAGTCTTGGCCATATCAAAAAAAAAATAATACAACTCTAGTACATACATGTAAAGACCAAAATAAATAATTTAATTCAAGTTTTCGTCTGCGCGGTACAGGGGCGCGGGGGTACGATGACTTAGGAAGCTAAGAGAGGTGCGTCATACCCCCGCGCGCCTTTACCCTGCAGGCGAGGATTCATTATAAAGCGGTCGGTCTATACTAGTGCACTAACATAAAATACTAGTATTATTTTTCACGTAATAATGTCACTTATTATAAAAAAAAATTGCACATCATTTAACCATTCTCATTCACTCCACTCATGCTGCCATTTATAGCTAGTACAGCAACAGAAAAATAAGGTATGTAAACACGTAGTTTTCATTGTCTTGCATGTTGACTAGAGCTACAGTCCTCGAGGCATAAGCTCAGCTTTGTATTAGTGTGAGTGAGCGCCAAAGTAGAGCCAGTAAATAAAATTGCATCAATATAAAATATATGATTTTTTGAAAAAAAAATTAACCATTTTGACTTAAGAAAAACATGATATCATGTTTGTTTACATATGTTAGTTTATTTTATTAATAATTCAAATACAAGAACACTGGAACGTCGTACCAAAGGTGAAGGTGAAGTTGGAAAGTGTGCGGCAGGGAAATGACGCGTGAGGGTCGTGCCGCGACTCAGGCCGAGTTTCTAAAACCAGTATAAAACGGTGCGGGACGTGCCGTGCCTCAGGCCGACGGCTCACTTACGCTATCTGTGTGCACTCACAAATGCAAAGCTGGGCTTAGGTCTCGAAAGCTGTACCGTATTTTATATTTCTCTAATCTCGTTTTAGTAGAGAATTTTTCTTGTGTGTGTGTGTTAAAAAAGTGACAGTTTTTTATTTTTTGACGTTTTAAATTAGTTTTAATGTCATCGCTTGCCTATTTTTTATTATTTTGAAATCAACTGTCTCGGACATAGGCGCGTGTGTCCTTCAGCACCATAAGGGTGCAGTATAATAATGCATACCGAATCCTTATGAAGCTTCCACGCTCTTGCAGTGCGTCGGGTTCATGTTTGCCGAAGCGAAGATGCCTGACTTTTATGCGATTATTAGAACGCGTATATCTTCCTTTTAGACTTGATTGCATATGTCAAGTAATAGCCTGCTCCGAGTAGTTAGCCAAGACTAGCCCGATGATGCAATACTGGAAAAATGCACATCGCTAACTAAACTACCTACTGTATAATTTAAATGTTATTTTAGTTATTATATTATTATTATTTTTTTTAATTTTTATTATATTATTTTAATTTTGTTTTGATCATGTGGATGTAACTAGGCTTTTAAAAGACATACTTATTTTGAAGTCCGAGATACAACAACTACGCAACGAATCGGTTTCTAAGACCGAAATTGAGATTATAAAACAAAATATTGTTTCCGAGATGCAGTCCAGCACAAAAATCGACTCCGTAAAGGGCTCACAAAAACGGCATAAAAATTACAAGGACAATGTAAATCGGAACGTAAATATTGATGAACGTAATAACGCGGTAGTATTATCGCCACCGAAGATGCGCCCGCGCTCCGACTCGCTAGAAACAGTTGTTTCCGTACCCACTTATCGGGAGATACTGAGCCGCGGCGATCAGCTGGCGGCTTTGCCCGCAAAATCGAACCTTATGTGCGATGATCCGAGAGTTGATAACGAGGGTTTTACACGCGTTGTAAACAAGAAGAAGCGTCAGTTACGTAATAGTAATAAATGTGGAACAGGTACGGCAATGGGCTCGAGTAAACTGCAAGTGGCGCAATTACCCGAGGCGATTTATTTGTCTCGTTTACAAACATCGTGCACCGTTGAGGACGTCAAGGATCACATTCTCGCAATGGGAGCAGAAGCAGTCGATGTACAGTTATTGCCACAACGTCAAGCATTGGATTTTAAGTCCTTTAAGATTATAGTAGCGAAACAAAATATAGATAAATTTTTAAGTACCGATTTCTGGCCTAAGGATTTGGTATTTAGACGATGCAAGGAGCGTATTTTTAAAGTAAATAAAACAAATTAATATGGATAGTAAACCTAAAAATATTAAAATGATTTCGTTTAATTGTCAGAATATTAAAACGTCTATGCGTCATGTCAGGGACTTGTGTACTGTTGCAGATATAATAGCACTTCAAGAGACCTGGCTCATGCCGCATGATCTCTGCATGGGTGACACTGTTGACGTAAACTTTGGCAGTGTGAGTAGGTCAGCTATGGATACGTCGAAAGGCGTCATAAGGGGACGCCCGTATGGGGGAACAACCCTATTGTGGAGGAAATCTAAGTTTCCAAATGTATCTATTATTGACTGTGGAAGTGACAGAATCGTTGGTATATTGGTAGATAAAAACGGAAAACAACCTTTTATAGTATTTAATGTTTATATGCCAACTGACAAACCTGACAACCTACCTGAATTTACAAACTGCCTATCACGGATGCACGCTTTAATCGAGGAGTTTGACGTTCCTTTTGTTTATATTTTGGGCGACTTTAACGCGCATCCTACTGCAGACTTTGGCATGGAACTTAGGGCGTTTTGTGAAGAACAAGAACTGTGAGGAAGGTCAGACGGTGTACTAACGTTGAAACTGCTAGGCTAGTATACTTTAGTTATTTTCACAGCATAATGTCATATGGCTTGCTCTTATGGGGTAAAGCGGCTAACATACATGCTATCTCTGTGCTACAAAAGAGAGCAATTCGGTCGATCTACGGACTAAAATCACGCGATTCCTTAAGAGAGTTATTTAAATCTATAAATATTCTTACTGTGACATCTCAATTTATTTACGAAAATCTTCTATTTGTTAAATCTAGGTTAAATAATTTCAAGAAAAATAGTGATGTTCACAGTTATAATACTCGCAACAAAAATCAGCTTCATACGCCTAAATTTCGACTTGCTAAAACTAGAAAGTCACTCTTAGGTCTAGGTATAACATTATTTAATAAACTTCCCGAAGCGATCGTTAACCTACCAATGGCAAAATTTAAAACACATGTTAAAAAAGTTTTATTGAACAATGCATACTATACTATCAATGATTATTTAAGAGATAAAAACGCGTGGATACTTCCTAAACATTTTCCATTACACTCCACACATGAAACATAAATAGCTGCATTTTCTGTTACCATAATAAGCTTACTGTAAAAACATGTAAATGCTCTGCGATCAATAAGTGACCAACATATAATTAATATTTTCTCTTGACAAGGTCTGCGAGTTCGGGTTTTTCATGCTCACTAAAATGTCCAATCCGGTGGTGGCGTCGCTGGTCGGGTCGTTGGATTCCCTCTAATATGGTTGAGTTTAACGATGGCTGATCCGTGCGTCAACTCGTGAACGGGTGCTGCCGGGAGGGACTGGTCAGCTCGGCTTCGCTTTTTTTGACTACTTAATATTTTTTATTACGCAATTTATGTTAGTTTACTTGTTCGCAAGCATAACATGTTATAATGTGTCAACATTGTATTATATTATAAGTATTTATTAATTAAAAGACAATTATAATAATATGACAAAGCCCTTCTGGCGAGTAGGCGACCAATACTGTGAAAATGAGTTTCTTTCGGCGTTTCTTCTCAGCAGTGGTCGTTACGAAGCGCTGGTATCGGTAGCTTTTCTTTAAAAAATAAATTAAATTTTAATATACTTTACACGTAACATAAATTATACTTATTGACGTGTAAAAGTGCCTGTAAAGGTCTAATTACTGAATAAACATTTGAATCTTTGAATCTTTGAATCTTTTTTGCGTAGATGTAGATACTTTGGGAATCGCATCAGGTACACATACTTTCGAGAGTAAAGCGCATGGTACTTGCTCGTGGTTGGACCATTGTGTCACTACCACAGCGGCCCGTGACTCTGTTAAGTCAGTAAAAGTTTTATATGGCGTCTACACATCGGATCATATACCGCTGAGTATTGAATGTGAACTGGAAATCCGTTGTGGTCCGAACGCGAGCGAGAATCATGCACCTGTTAACAGTGACAACCACAAAATACGGTGGGGATGCAGAGATTCTAGTCAAATAGATAAATATCGTGAATATTGTACAAATGAGTTAAATAAAACGGAAATGTTGAAAAAACTTGATATGTTAAATAATTGTAATACTAACTTGAATCCTAACAGCGAAGACTATTTTAAAATTATTGACGATCTATATGGTGAGATTATTAGAATATTACAATTGGGTGCTATTAGTAGTTCAACCCTGCGGTCATCCGGTAACCGAAGGCGCGCACCATTGGCGGGATGGAACTATCATGTTCAAGAAAGCCACTCGGCAGCCCGACTTCGATATGATATTTGGTTAGCGGCTGGCAAGCCGGCCACAGGTGACATCCATGACAAAATGGTCAGTAGTAGGAAGATTTTTAAAAACAAGGTAAAATGGTGCATTCGAAATGAGGAGACCATCAAAATGGACATATTAGCAATGCATAGGAAGGATAAACATTTTCCAAAATTTTGGAATGCTACGAAAAAGCTTCAAAATAAACAAAGTCTACCTGTCTCTGTGGATGGCTTGCAGCAGCCGGAGGATATAGCAGATTTATTCGTGTCTAAATTTAAAAAAGAACCAATGCCTACAACACAGTCACCACTGTTGGAACGCAAAACACACATGGTTTATAGCGAGCCAGTGATACAGTTTACTATTGAAGACATTATCAAAGCAGTACGTAGTATGAAGAGGGGCAAGTCTCCTGGGTATGATAACTTGAGTATAGAGCATGTTCTGTTCGCTGGAGAACCGTTGTGGACTAGACTGTGTGTGTTTTATAATTTATGCTTAAAACACTCATATCTTCCTGACTCCCTCATGCGAACAGTAGTCGTGCCTATAGTCAAAAATAGGACGGGAGACTTGAGTTCCTCAACTAACTATAGGCCTATCTCTCTAGGGACTGTATTGGGCAAGATTTTAGAGCGTTTGTTACAGCCCGAATTACTGAAAAATTTTGATATTGATGAAGCACAGTTTGGCTTCCGATCCGGTGTGTCAACAGATTCGGCTATTGTATGTTTAAAATATACAGTGGATTATTATGTAAAGCGCGATACACCAGTTTACGGCTGCTTTCTGGACCTCAGCGGTGCGTTTGATCTAGTGAATTATGAAATTCTTTGGAACACATTGCGCTGTTCTGGGGTCCACGAATCGATTGTTCGGCTGCTGACATACTGGTACGGAGGACAAACAAACTATGTAAGATGGGGCGACGCGACTTCCAGCGCTTATAAGCTGGAATGCGGAGTACGTCAAGGCGGGCTTACCTCTCCGGATCTATTTAACATGTATGTCAACGGGTTGATCGGTGGGCTGAGAAGCACTGGAGTTGGCTGTCATATTGATGGTGTGTGTTTTAATAGCCTCAGTTATGCGGATGACATGGTTCTTCTCAGTCCATCGATCAGTGGACTCACTGAACTGCTGTCAGTCTGTGAGAATTATGCTAGTTCTCATGGACTGAAGTATAATGCGGCGAAAACGGAGATGCTTGTCTTCAAAGCGGGAAAGAGTCCGGAGAGGGTACCCGAAGTGTTTTTGAATGGCTCAGTAGTTCGGGTTGTGGACCAATTTAAGTATCTTGGACATATTGTTGCCGGAGACCGCAAGGATGACCTTGACATGGAGCGAGAAAGACGGGCATTGTCGGTTCGGTGTAACATGCTCGCGCGCCGATTTGCTAAATGCAGTAAAGAAGTGAAGGACACACTCTTTAGAGCGTACTGTCAATGCCTATACACTTGTCAATTATGGTATAGGCATAAGAGAGTGTCCTTCAGCACCATAAGGGTGCAGTATAATGATGCATACCGAATCCTTATGAAGCTTCCACGCTATTGCAGTGCGTCGGGCATGTTTGCCGAGACGAGAATGCCTGACTTTTATGCGATTATTAGAACGCGTATATCTTCCTTTTGGACTAGATTGCGTATGTCTAGTAATAGCCTGCTCCGAGTAGTTAGCCAAGATGTGACTAGCCCGATGATGCAGTACTGGATAAATGCACATCGGGAACTAAACAAAAAATGACGGAATGGTATACACGGTGTATGTACTGTATAATGTAATTAAAAGTTATTTAAGTTATTATATTATTATTATTTTATATAATTTAACTTAGACTGTACTAATTCTATACATTGTACTACTTATTTATTTATATTGGGTGTTTACCTTTAATAAAGAAATTTATTATTATTATTATTATTATTCTGTATAATTTAACTTAACACTGTACTAATTCTGTACATTGTTCTACTTATTTATTTATATTGGGTGTGTACTCTGTCTGCATATTTTACTTGAAATTACTATATTGAAACACGTGTCTGCGCGTTTAAATACGCCGTGTGCTTAGGGCTTTAGTATGTCGCTACCACGGTGGGACCCACTTGAATAGGCCAGGCCTTTAAGCGGACGGTGTTTTTTATGAAAATGAGAGTTTAAGTAATTACAATAAATAATGTTTTCCTTCACAGGAGCATGAAAAGCGCATAGTCCCGTGGCTGTACACCTTCGGCGTGTTCATCGTGTTCCGGCTGATCGCGTTCATCTTCGCGGCCATAGTGAATGACATGATCTTCGCGTACAACATACTGATGTGTCTTTGCTGGATCGTGTTCTGCGTGGCCGGGGTGTACGGCTGGCTCTTGGTCTACAGCTTGTATCTAGAGCTGGCAGACTTGACCAAGTTGGAGGACTTGGCGCATTTGAGGGTGAGCTATTTACCTTATTCTTAAAAGATCCGGTGTGTCTAGGTCAGCAAACTGGACATACCTGACCGCACACTGGACACATCTGACACTAAACTGGATACCGTGGGTATTAAACTGGACATAGGACATAAAAGGACTTTTCGACCTGTTCCGCCTGAACGCCTTGGTCTCCGCGGCCATACTGAACAACATGATCTTCGCATACAACATACTGATGTGTCTGTGCTGGATCGTGTTCTGCGTGGTCGGGGTGTACGGCTGGCTATTGGTCTACAGTCTGTATCTAGAGCTGGCAGACTTGACCAAGTTGGAGGACTTGGCGCATTTGAGGGTGAGCTATTTACCTTATTCTTAAAAGATCCGGTGTGTCTAGGTCAGCAAACTGAACATACCTGACCGCACACTGGACACATCTGACACTAAACTGGATACCGTGGGTATTAAACTGGACATAGGACATAAAAGGACTTTTCGACCTGTTCCGCCTGAACGCCTTGGTCTCCGCGGCCATACTGAACAACATGATCTTCGCATACAACATACTGATGTGTCTGTGCTGGATCGTGTTCTGCGTGGTCGGGGTGTACGGCTGGCTATTGGTCTACAGTCTGTATCTGGAGCTGGCGGACTTGATAAGTTGGAAGACTTGGCGCATTCGAGGGTGAGCTATTTACCTTATACTTAAAAAATCCGGTATGTCCGGTTCACCAAACTTGTCACACCTGACCGCAAACTGGACATACCAGACACTACACTGGACATATCTGACACATAACTGGACACCGTGGGCACTAAACTGGACATCAGACGTAAAAGGGCTGTTTAGATATTCATCCTGTTCCGCCTGATCGCTTTGATCTCCGCGGACATAGTGAACGACATGATCTTCGCGTACAAAATACTGATGTGCCTGTGATGGATCGTGTTCTGCGTGGCCGGGGTGTGCGGGTGGCTCCTGGTCTACAGCTTGTATCTAGAGGTGGCAGACTTGACCAAGTTGGAGGAATTGGCGCTTTTGAGGGTAAGTTTTTGCTGTGAGCTCTAACCTTAACCTTAAAAATTCCGGTGTGTCCAGTTCACCTGCTTTTTCTTACGGTGTGCACGGCTTTTTTTTCAAATACGCATGTCAATTTGCCAAAGACCGTGCGAATTCTATAACAAAATTTGATGCCAGGGCATATAACTGGATACTCCGGACAATAAACTTGATACACAGGATGTGTGTACAGAAAAAGAATATGAAAAAAAAATCTGGTACATACTAAAACTAGAACGAGGAACATTTGGAAAAGATCAGAATTTGAAAACCAAAGATAGAGGATCTTGGAAGAAAAGGGGGATACAATTGTGGCAGCCGGGACCAACGGCTTAAACGTGCCTCCCGAAGCACGGAAGAGCTCGAGATTTTTTTTATGCCACTTGTGGTCACCCATCTAAGTGCGGACCACGCCCGGTGTCGCTTTTCTTGCGAAAATGCTAGTAATGCGCGCTCCCGCCGGGCCACCGAACAAACAAACAATTTCTAGAATTAACTTATAAAGCCCTTTCATTTGATACGTCAAACACCATGCCCTGTAGTGGGATATAAATGTCTCGCACAAGAAAAAGCAACTAGCACCGCCCATAACAAACATCAAAAAATATAAGGTTTGGCATACATACATACGTACATAGTATCACGATTATTTCCCACAGGGGTAGGCAGAGACTAGGGATCTCTACTTGCTACGATCCTGACAAACCTCTTTCGCCTTATCTTACACTTATCAATCTCTTCGTACATGTCCTTCAATTACGGGTACTTTTTACCTCTCCTTTTTTCAGGACGTCTGCAATCTGGTCGCAGAATGTTTGCCGAGGCCGACCCTTTCCTGCTGTTCCTTTCACATTTGAATTATAAATATATTTTGTTAATCTGTTTTCATCTATCCTTTATACATGCCCAAACCATCTCAACATCCCTTCGGATTGGCATCATCATTAAAAATATGGTGACACAGTGGCGCCCTCCTCACAAATCTTATTAATTCTCGGTTTGAGTTTAAACTGTCATATCTTTTACAGATGGGCACCATGGCGTCTCTGAACGCGTCTCTCGCCGGCTCTCGACCTACCACGCCTCACAGCACGGTGTCCACCATGCCCGCCTCTCAGATATGATGCCAGGACCCCAAACTGGACACACCTGACACTAAACTGGACATACAGGACACTAAACTGGACACACATGACAAAAAAGATTGTCCGGAGCCAGACGAGACGACGCCACTAGCTGAAGGTAGCTTGGAAACACCAGTTTAGATTTTTATAGGTCTTTTAACCCAGCGAACAATAATAACCATAGAAGCATAGTGAAGCGCAAAATATTAACCCCATCAAAAGTACATTCAAGTAGGCGGTGCTTACAAACTACATCTTTTTTTCCGCCAATAGCGTTATTGACGTTACTTCACGCCAATTGCTGGGTCAAGCAGTCGCTACTGTATAACGCTGCATCATAGCGGACTTTGGCCGTCAGTTGACGCTGCGTCACGCGACAGTAATTTTTAACCCCCGACAGAGAAGAGGGGTGTTGTAAGTTTGACGCTAATGTACGTCGGTCTGTCTGTGCCATCGTAGCGCCCGAACGGGTGGAACGATTTCGATGCGGTTTCTTTACGAGAAAAGCAAGTTCCCTTGCGGTGTTTCTTAGCTATGTTTGATGAAAATCGATTCAGCCGTTTCAAAGTAGTTGAGGGATAACGCTTAGAGGGCTTTCTTTAACTAATAGTAGATGGCGCTGCGGATGTAAATTAGTTTCGGTAGTTCCGCTACTCATCACTAGATGACGTTCTTAACAGTCGAGGGTTTTTAATTTGCCTAGCAAAAAAACTTGTATATAAATTTTGTAGGGCATTTTGATAACTTCCAAAGTGTTCTATAGTATCATGGTTCGTTTTAACTCTTAAGTGTACTACTAAGTTTACTTACTCACGCTTACTGAATAGACTGTCCTAGGTTTTTACTTGTAAATGCGTGGCAATGGCTGTATAACTGTATAGCTGTATAACTCTTATAACGAAATCACAGTCAAAGACCGTTTTCCTTTGCCATTAATAGATTATCATATAGACCGATTAGGACGTCATAATTTTTTTACGAGTCTTGACATGGCAACGGGGTTTCAACAGATTCCAATGGAAAAAGATTCAATTCCAAGTTTATTGGGTTTCCTGTCAAGACTCGGACGGCGTCTTAAGATGCTACTTGTTATTTTACTATTGTGTCTAGAGATGGGTCGAGGGCAAAAACAAATTAGGCATAAATGGGCATAAACGGGCGGTTTGGGCAAAAAGAGTTAACGCCCAAATAAATGCCTGAGCGCTGAGCAGAAACAATTAATTTAATTTTAGTAAAAAAAAAAACAGAAACTTAATCGGGATTTTGTAAATCATAACTATAATAAAATAATTTGGTCATAAAATAATCACAGTCACGTTAAATCATAATAAATCTGGCCTCTCTTAATAAATTCCAGTTTTCATGAGCTCGCGTTGCGTCGACTTGACTGGACGGCCGAAAGAGTGATATTTTTTTCCTACTCTGACTGAATCATTCTCCTTCTCGAGTCGAAATCATTAAACATAATAACAATTGCTTGTTTTTCATTGTCAATTTATTAGTCTAATTAACTTTTTTGAATGAAAAAGTAAACAACAATTTTGTTAATGTTTTTGCCCAGGTAATGGACATTTATCTGCATCTACGGACATTTATTCGGCATTAATGCAATGCGCCCAATATGCCCGGGCATTAACCCATCTCTAATTGTGTCTGGTATTGCCGGTTTTGAAGGGTTTAAGTACTTACCTAGAGAAATTGGGTATAGCAAAGTATACAAACTTTGCTTATTTAACTTACCGTTAGCCTCTTTTGTTATTTAAAAGCTGGCTCTTGCTGGTGGAGATACCTTCATTCCTCTCATCTCTCTGCCATCCTTTTAATGACCTGGTTTAACCGTTAGGCTGTACTCCCTTTCACCGCAAACGTCGGATTTATCCAGCAAACATTTTCGTGTCCATTTCGCGAGCGTCGGATATTTCCGACAGAAATCACTGCTCGTATTGCATTGCATATTAAGTATCCACATCCCTTTTTGGTTGTAGGTATTTATTTTAGATTAACTATGCCTCGCGCTGGGGGCACGGCAACTGATATACAGTCTCGCGGTCATAGGGTTAACTTATTTATGAAACAACTGTTTGGCTACCGTAAATGCCTATCATGCAAAACTATCTTTGCAATGTGCTTAGAAACTTATAAACACGAAAGAAAATCAGATTTTTGAATTCGTAAAAGGGTGGAGTGCATAAAAATGGTGTCTTGTATAACATTCCTGTAGAATAAAATGTCCTTTTTGGTTTATAACCTGTCATTGGAAGGTTAACACTTTCTACAAAACCTATAAGTTACAATATTCTCGAATTCATAAAAATTAACTAACGTTTGCTTAATCTATTTCAATTAAAACATTCAATATTTGACATTGACTGAGCGAGAAAAAATATAATAAAAAAATAAATTATTAAATTTCACACACAGACAGATTCTTCGATTCGGAAACTTCTGGGTGGTGGACTAGCACTATACTATAGTGTACTATAGTGGTGGTACTTTTACTAAAATAGGTTTTACCAACGTTAGCATTTTTTTTTATACGAGGGGAATATCTCTGCTTTTTATCTTTAATAATAGGAATATTATTGTAATAATGAATTGACTTACTAAAAAGACTTAATAGACCATATCCATGATATTAGAATAAATTGTAAACTATTATTATTTAAAAAAAAAACACTTTGAAAAAGTGCCATTAGCGCATATCCACCGGTTTTTTAATTAACTGCAAGATTATTGACACATTGATTGCGGCGGCTTAAGAATTTACTTATTAAGAAAAAACAATCAGTTACGCAACAAGCGTCAAAACAATCAAGCGACCCACTACATTATTCATAGTTTGAATTTATGCTTTTAATTGCGCGTTACCGGATGAGTCTTCAGTATTATGGGGCAAAGCCTTTTTATACTGCGACGCCGCAATACTTCTACAGCTTACAATTGCACCTTGTATACATATACTTGTATACCAAGTATAAAAACATATCTTAAATTCGTATATTTTAAAAAAAAAAATTGTCTTTGTTGCGTTTGTTCTCAAGTTGTTTGTAACGCCGCATTCAAAGTGTTCAAAAACGAAGCTAAATAATAATAATATTCTATTGACGTGAAAATCATATCACATAATTTTTATTATTCGAAGAAAATCTCGAATGATGAGTATTAAATATATTTATAAAAAATATTTTCGTAAAAGCCCTTATTTGTTATTGTAAGTCCGTCCAATTTATTTACCAATTAGTTGTTATTTTAGTATAAGGATAATCTTAGTAGTTAGAGTAAGCGATTGTGTAATTCAATTAAAAATTAAACTTCAATTTCTAAATTGAAAATATGTCAAGAAAAATATAATGCGTTCAGAACCCACGACCCTAACTTTTGTACACTGAGTACTCAAGTTTAACTAATTATAATTACATATTTTCAATTAAGATATTGCAAATATGTAATTGCCGAGCATTGTAATGCTATAAAACAATTAATAAATGGTGATTATTACCACCAAATATTTATTAATTTTGAAAATCGTTGTTTTGTGAGTTATTGTATGTATATTGTAGTATTCCAACAAATATTATTAATTTTGAAAATCGATGTTTTGAGAATTATGGTATGTATGTTGTACTATTCCAACAAATATTATTAATTTTAAAAATCGATGTTTTGAGAATTATTGTATGTATGTTGTACTATTAATACAGGGTGACTGTTAACCCACCAGCGAAATATTTGGAGCAAGCTCAGTTGGTGATGCTGAACTTCTTTCTGTAAAAAAAAGTTATTAAAATCGATAAAAAAGATTGTTCTCCCACGCAAATTTGTTTGGCCGAGTGCTGTGATATTTATGGGCAGCCGAATTTTTTATTGCTTTCTTAGTCGAAAAATTTGGCAGGTGGTTAAAAACTCAGCCTGTATGTTGTACTAATAATTCTTATCCTTACTAATAAAAATTTAAACTCGATACACTTCTATGCCAAGCAAACGACGCGAAATGACTATCCCGTCCTCCCACCATGGCGTCCCTTTTATCAGTTCTGTGACGCCGAACCTTAACTCGCCAAGCCCACTAGCATGCAGAAAAAATATATAATGCATCATATAAATACGAAAGTAACTCTGTCTGTATGTTCTTTACGCTTCAACCACTGAACCGATTTAAATTAAAGGTATGAATATAGTTTGAGAACCGGGAAAGGACAAAGGTTAGTTTTCATCCCATAGTTTCCACGGGAAGCGGCAACCACGGGCTTAGCTAGTTTAAAATAAGGGGAAGATTATACAATATGTAACAAAAACCCTATCCGATCCTTGAGCAACTCACACCGTCAATATGAACAACTTTTCCTATGGGACCAATGCTTAAGACGAAGTGGTAGCTAAAGTGGCGCCCTCATTTGAAATAAATTGTTTAAAACTAAACAAGGTGATAATTAAAAATTGAATTTGTATCACTGTCTAGAAAGACCTTTAAACTATTTTATGAATAACCTTTGAAAGTAATATTGGTAGTCCGTCTAGTTTTAAAACTGTTTATCGCCAAAAGTGGCCACTTTTGGCGATAAACAGTTTTAAAACTAGACGGACTATTCGTAATAATTTCAAAGGTTACTCATAAAATAGTTTAAAGGTCTTTCTAGACATTTATACAAATCAAATTTTTAATTATTACCTTATTTAGTTTTAAACAATTTATTTCAAATGAGGGCGCCACTTGAGCTACCACTTCGTCTTAAAACTAGAAAAATCTAACTTTTTACACCGAAACTAACTTAACGTAACTTTTTAGACCGAAAACTTTTTACAGGGTTTTTGTTACAAATTGTATAGCTCTTGTCAATTGCCTTGTGAGGACACAGATAGAAATATAAAAGGCGAGCTAAAGTATTATTTTTGAAAAAAAAAAACACAAAATATTGAAGGATTTGTATCTTAATCTTTTTCTAATGTCGATTGAAAATAAGTGCAATGTTTTTATTTTTCATATTCTTTATTTGTATTTTTATTTATTAGTCTGTATTTTGGGAATTATAATTTTCTTTTTATTAATTTGACTATACTTATCTAACTGCCATGTTTAACTGAAAATGTTGAAGTAAAACGAATAGCAAATAAGTTACGTGTATTAGTTGTATTATCTTGCATTTTTTAGACAAATTACATACAGGGTGATTCATCAAGATTAAGCCGAAAATCAGCCGAATGGGATTGTCTTTGCCTCTTTATTATTTATTTTAAGCGCAGATTCAAACTGAAATGTGTAAATGGGCCTTAAGGTTGAATTAGTCGATATTTTTTTCCTCCACTGTTTGACATTGTACATTCAAAGTTTAACATGATATCGTTTTGTCTAATTATACATTTTGTCTTACTCGCACGCATACACGGACGCAGAATAATAAATAAAAATCATTAAAAAGTTACAAGCTATCAAAGATATGTTTTGTATTTTTTGCTTATTTTTACGCAATTTTTAGCGTAAATAAGTAATAAAAGAACTGTAAAATCTCCAAAACAAATTCCATACCGACACGGCTTAATTATCAAAGATTTTTATGAACTTAATTTGTTATTGATTAATGCTGTAGTTTTTGCATAAAACCCCTTTTCCTAAAGGACTTTACGTATATTTTTACGCGCTCGGTTTACTCACTGACAGCATGGTTTTAGGCCGCGCCCACCTTTGAGTTCGAGCCCGCGACTAGTTTAACCTTAAGGTAATGTCAAAATGTACGATGGCGCCTTTCTGATAAATATTAATAGTGTTACTGAATCATCCTGTATATTTGTGCCTTAAGTGTGCCTAAGCTATTAAGAATCTCCGTATGTGTTTAATGTCATAAAGAATATCGAGTCTCATAATAAAAATTGTATTCTTGATTCTCGACGAGTGAACTTATTCTAATACCGGACCCCAGCACGAATATTTACGTCAGAGTATTCATATCGCCTTCGTCTGCAAAAATGCAAGTTTCTTTTTCAAACCGATTTCAAAAAAGGAGGCTATCATTTCGTCGCGATATTCTTTTTAAGAATGTTTATTTATTAATTTATTTAACTTTATTACAAGAATTGTAACAGGCGATCTTAAGGCCCACAGCCTTTTCTACCAGTCAACCTACAGGTAATGCGGATAAAAGCTAATTTTGGACGTCATGGTAAATTCTAATTTAACAAAATTTTTAATTCCTTTCTTCAAGTTTTACCGAAAATACATTTAATGTTCACCGATTATTCGAAAACGCCTGGACCGATATGAAGATTCTTTTTTGTTCGGACCTTGAAATTTTATCAAAATCGGTTGCGTAGTTTGGGAGTGAAGTCGAATTTTAGGTTTGAAAAATTTTACATACAAGAGAGGCGCTGTTCATGTTTGTACACAAAATGAAGACGAAGGCGATACAAACTTTGACGTAAATATCCGTGCTAAGGTGTTAAAGGTGTGTACAGTCGACACAGCTCGAAGAGGCGACCCACATACCATACATGAACAACTTTTCCTATGGAAATAATGGAGCCTCGAATTTTATTCTTTTGACCTCGGAGAAAAGGGAAAATTTGCAAAAAACTGTTATAGATGAAATAACCTGGTGAATGGGAATTTTGAAATCAGCCTCTCTAGCATGGCACCGTGGATAAACACAGATAAAGTTTATATCGCGCGACCGACTAGTGTCATCACGCTCGTTATTAATGTTATTATTAGGTAAAGCGAGATAGCGATAGATGATAGCGCTCGATAAACGCTGTCGCCGGTGCCATGCCACGGGGCAGATTTCCGTCCTTTTAATTTTGAATTGTACTGAATAGTTGTAAATTGTAAGAGTTTAGATACGTCCATTGTATTGTATACACGATTTTATAACTGCAATAAATGTTTGCAAAGTCGTTTCCTTTTTTATTTTATCTGTTATATGAGTCGTTTATCCGTATTTAACCTTAAGAGCGCCGTTGACAACATTACTTTTTTTTACAAGTAGGTGGTGGAATCCTCATGGACATCTGGGAATTCCAAATGGAGTTGCCAAGATAGTGCCGGACTCCTACCGGCTAAAACACCACCTACTTGGGTAAACCTACTTGCAATGTCTTGCCACTAAACTCCTGAGCAGTCGCAGGCAAGAAGAATCGCTCCTTATTATTAATCAATCCTTAAATTGATAACAAAAATCATACTTTAGTTCTTTTTGGTTTAATGGACTAAAATACCAATCCACACACTGTGTAAGACATTTACCTAATGGCCCACAACCACATTTTAGATGACCTTATTATAATTATATTATTATATAATAATAATAAATGTTATATATTATTTTTATATTAAATCTTATTGCTCCGGAGCGAACTATTGAGAACAGATTGAATTTACCGGTTTTTTAGCGATCACCGGAGTATTAAATATGAACCAGTCAAGTGCAAGGTGAATTCTTAATAAAAGGGGGTTCCATAAGAAAGCATGTTTTAAAACCAACCAGAAAATACAAAAAGTGGAAGATTACCAGATCTTTATATGGAAGGGGTGCGGCCTGCATAAACGGTTATGGTCAGGGACGTGTTTTTTTTTTCATAATAAGTAGGGGGTTGTAAGCAATTTAACGAGATATATAACTATATTTAACTTTCTTTTTTTTATTCAAGGTTGTGGCCATACAAAGGTAATTTTAGAGTGTGTACCGCGAGACCGCAGGTCGAGTCGTCACCATGCGTAACCTACCCCTCTTCCCGCATTAAATAAGTACTCTATCCATTTAAAACACATTAATGCGGCAGCATGGCGGATTCTTTGTTTTCCCTTACACGAAAGCCATACTATTGTCACTCATCTAGCTGATCACTTAGAAAACTGACAGCGTGTTTTCTTTAATATAATATGAAAAGCGTGTGGGACTCTACTTCTGTTAGAGAACGATAACCACTGGGATGAAACGGGATTCCTTTCTTAGCATAATTTGTGTTTTCATATTTTTTTTGGCATTGGCGTGTTTTGGCACAATGTAAATTCGCATAATCTCCGTAGGCATACAGTAGGAAACAAAATTAGGTTATATTGAAGTGTTTATTTTCGATTATGAAGCCATAAATTTATGACCACCCGGAACAACTGTGAAGGTAGAGGGGAAGTTAGGTAAGTTATTTTTTTTCTTATGAGCACCCGAAACAACTGTGAGGGCAAAAGGTAAGTTAGGTTCAAGTAATTTTTTTATGACCACCCTGAACAACTGAAAGCCGAAGGGAATTTAGGCTAAAGTTATTTTTTATGACCACCCGGTACAACTGTGAGGGCAAAAGGGAAGTTAGGTTTAAGTAATTTTTTTATGACCACCCTGAACAACTGAGAGCCGAAGGGAATTTAGGCTAAAGTTATTTTTTATGACCACCCGGAACAACTGTGAGGGCAAAAGGGAAGTTAGGTTTAAGTATTTTTTATGACCACCCAGAACAACTGGGGGCGGAAGGGAAGTTAGGTTCAATGAATTTTTATGACCACCCGGAACAACTCTGAGGGCAGCAAGAAAATAAGGGTAAAGTAAATTTTTATTAATTTATAATTAAGAATTTCATGCTTAAAGAAATGTTATGCTTTGATAAATAATGGATTTGTATGCTTATGGACACGGATCCGGATGAAACTATGGAGAAAGCCGGACAAAATCAAAGAACTTTATGCAACCCAAATATCATATTGCGGCCTTTCCATTCCTCAAACACTTTTGGGATAAGAGATGACACGAAGAGCAAAAGATATTTTTAATAAAGCGTCGATGAAAATTAAAAACAAGGTTATTATAGGTAACAATGGCGGAAAAGTAACCCAACGTTTTGGAACGATTACACGAAATCACTTAGATGATGAGATTGATGATTTCACAGCATTGTAACAGCAAATCACCGAATTAGTCACTCAATTGCTTCCAGAACAAAATTACGGTTTTCAACCTTGACTTCGGCAGTCGGCACTGTATCGCGCGCGACACCGGCGACCTCGCGAGAATTCGATACTTGACGCGCGACAACTTTTTGAGAAGAAAAGTTTGAACATTATGCGATTGACATAAAGTCCATTGCTAATGTACAATTTTGTTCCAAAACTCGTTTCGCTTCTATTCCGTCGCGGTGTAAATTGAGCCTAATTCTCATCATAACTTATAGCGATTTGCGTGAACCAGTCTTAAGTTCTCTACAAACCCTAAACCTTAGTTAGTGTGTAGCTTGGCCGATTCGTAAGAATGACGTACACACATAGGCATAGAACAGAAAATAATTAATTCACTATACAATTTTTGCCAATACTAAGAATTTTTAATGAGAAAAAACAGCCAAACTACACAAGTTCAGTACAGTTTGGGAGAACAAAAAATGTCGTGTTCAAAAGTGTCCTATAATAAATCTCTGTTCTATGTCAAAAATAATTTTGAGTTTATCTAAAAAAACACTACTTTTTTTCAAAAAAACACTACTTTTTTTCAAAAATATTATAATCGATAAAAATATACTTATCTTGAAATCACATAATTATGATTGTTTTATTTACTTAGTACCCAATTAGATTCTCGAGAAATCCCGGAACTTTGTCATATCCATACTTTTGATAGCAATAGCACCCGTGATTCCGATCTCTGCTCATTAGTAAGAACCCCGCATTTTTTACTGCGTTGTACTTAAATAAAAGTCTAAAGTATTGAAATATATTTTATTACATCATATACAGTACATACGATCAGAAACATACATCTTTGTACATATGAGTGTATATAACATCCTGTAGTTGACCTTGCCATGTTCATATAAGGCCAGTAACCACTAGCGTTGCATAAATATCGATAGTTGACCTTGAAAAACAATCTCAATATCGATAGGACTATCGATAGTATCGATACTATTGAATTTAGATACTATGGATACTATCGGTAGTATCGAATACTGTCGATAGTACCTTTCAATAGTATCGATAGTTTTACATCAATAGTATTGCAAACTATTGACAATCGATACCATCGATATCGTGACTGCTTGCAACACTAGTAATCACTTCAAAAACAATAGAGCTGGCAGTGGCTGCCCGCTCATTTGTATAGTAAGCATTACGCCTTTCAAAGATTTCGTACACTCGAAAAATATGAAACCTACCTTCTTTGAAAGAGTATTTAAAACAGGGATGTAACCAAAAGCGATTGTCTAAATAATATAAAAAAAATTCTAGGCTTCCCTAGATGACAATATTTGTCGTTGATTTAGTAAAAACACAATCGTTTTTCATGATTTGATAATAAACATATTTAAAAAAAAACTCGAAGATAGTAGTTGAAACGCATTAATCATCATTATCAGCCACAGGAATAAACAATAAATATATTTACGACCCCCGTGGCGTAGTGGTCACCATGCTAGTCCACCAACCAGAGGTTCCGGGTTCAATCCCCGGTCAGGGCAAGTTGGCAATTGGCCTTTTTCCATTTGTCCTCGGTCTTGGGTGTTATTTATCTATATATGTATTTGTTATAAAATATAGTATCGTTGAGTTAGTATTCCATAACACAATTCTCGAACTTACTTTGGGGCTAGCACAATCAGTGTAATTTGTCCTATATTTATTTGGTTCGTTGGGACTCATTTCACAGCAACGGAACGCCGCGGAATCGGCAATATTGATGCGCTCCGTGCTTCCGTCGTTCTCTCTCGCTTTAGCAAATGACGATTCTGAGCGACAGAAAAAGATAGCATCATAGAAAAGTGCTGTTCCATGCTGACATGTGTCCCAACCCTTAGTGAATATGCTGCCAATTTTAGTGCTGACTTTTTATATGCAATTTACAGAAAAAACAATGCTCCTTAAACCTACTATATACTTGATTTAAGAATAGAGGTATATTGAAAATTGGTTAAGACACTGGTCTAATCTACAGATTAGAAAAAACAATTCCTCCATACTCCGTACAATTATGACTATGTGGACATAAAATAATAAAAAAATAAAGCATATTCATGATATCTTAATAAGATATAAATAACAAATAACGATACATGACAATGTAATTATAAACTTTAGTATCATTATTAAATATCAACTGAGCTTTAAAATAAAAAACAAAAAAAACGAAAAAATATTTGACTTACATCAAAAAATCCCAAGACCATTACATCATAAACATTGATCCAATTGGAAAAGTTGTTCATATTGACGGTCTGAGTTGCTCCTACAAGGATCGGACAGGATTTTAGTTACATATTGTATATGTTATAATGATAATAACTTAAAATTGTTTTATCTCCCTAACAGAAGATTATACATACTGAATAGTAAGTTATTTAATAAAGGTACTTTAAGAGCGTATACAGTCCATTATTAAAAATTCGGCTATAGAATTAAATTTGAAATCGCGAGATAATATATAAATCTGTCCTGTTTATATTAGGGGCCATTCATAAATTACGCGTCTACAACTACTTCCCACAAGTTGACTGGAAGAGATGGCTATGCGATAACTCCGCCTTTGTATCATATTTCTGTGTTTTTTTTGTATTTACTTTTGTTTATGGTGCAATAAGAATATCTGCGTTGTATTGTACTTCTCTCTGGGAGAAGGGTCCCAAAAAAAAGTTTCATATAATGTTATTTATGGATCACCCCTTATAGGCGAATATATAAAAACAAAAATATTAGAGGAACTAGAGGAGAAAAGAATATAATAAATAATACATCGAATAATATAAAAATAGACCCAACACTTGGCTCGTAGGGAAGCCAGGAGCTGGAGGCATTCCCGCTTTAAATGGCCAAACTCAACCTCTGGCCGAAATGCACGCCAGTTCTTGGATCCTCTCAGGATTAATATATAACGTTTAAAATAAATACAGGTGATTATTTCTTCTGATATCATAGTCCCGCTGTGGAATTAGTCATATACCTACAACATGGAAGGCCATCAGTATAATAAAAATAAAATAACAGCAAAAACACAAAAAAAAAACGGCTTTTCCATAAAAAGGGCAGCCGCCGGGCAATTTATATGTCAAATTTCATTATACTAAAGTGATCTAGTATAGACCGTGGTTCGATTTATTGCGGGTTTGTCCCTTCTTTTTATGTAATAGGGCGGCAAACGAACAAACGAACCTGATGGTAAGTGATCACCGCTGCCCATGGACAATTGCAACACCAGGGGCGTAACAGAAGCGTTGCCGGCCTTTCAGGACGATATAGACTCGTTTTTTGACGGTTTCAATGTCGTATTGGTCCGGGAACACTGCTGCAGGAAGTTGATTCCACGGTTCGGTCGTTAGTGGTAAAAAGTTGTAGATTGAATATGCCCAAGTATACAGGATGTAACAAAATATTATTATCTATTGAAGAACTCTGATCATAAAGCACTGGATCCAGTACACTATACTGAACAATTTTTCCCAAGAAACATATATTAAAAATATGAAAAAAAAATTCGGTCTCCCATACAAATTGACCGGAAGCTGCCTTAAATTTGTATGGAATGCAATTTTTTTTATTGTTTCTTGAGAAAATTTATTCAGTGTCCTGTACTAACTACCATTAAAATAGTTTGTTTATTTGTTAGACGCTTTATAATAATTTACTAGTCAGTTTGTATTATAAGGAACATTGGTATAAAATTGATTCATCTAGCTACCACATACAATAACCATCCAAGTAGGTACATAATATAACATAAATGCGAGTTTTTTTTAATGCTTTTAGAATAGCATCTCATTTGACAGTAAGGTTAAAGTACAATACGATTCAAATAATTATAGGATCGAACCGCCGCAATTTTGTGACGTCATACTGTCAACAATTTAAGTATGACATGCAAAAAAAAATTGGGCTAAATAAAAATTCAAATTGCTTATAAGTAGGTATGATAAACTAATAACGTGCTTTATGCATACATAAATATGCACCAGTGAGTGGTGTCATCGAATTCTGGAAAATGTAAAAAACACACATGGCATATCAATCGAATCTTTTTTTTTTTGCAAACGGTACTTAAGCGTCTGAAGTTAGCAAATGGTCTAGACTTATTTATGGTTATTTGAATCGCATTATGTCATTTTAGTCATTCTTGTCCCATGCTGGGCAAACCCCCCCCTCCTCCGTGCTTTTAATACTTCTCGGTCACATGACAATATATGTTTCCTAAAAGCACCCATCATGAAGCAATAAAAACCTTAATGGGACGAATTTTTTAATACAAAATTCGTCCCATTAAGGATCCCTATAAATTTTTTTTACATACAGAATGTATGTTAACAGAACATTATCAAAAATTTAAGATATATGATGCCTACGTTTAGGCTGCCTGTCTATTAAAGCGGAGCGGAGAACGGAGGAGCGGAGCTGTTCCAAAAGTAACCAATCGAATTTCATAAAATATTTGCTCTGCTTCACTGGACAGGGATTCCAAAACTAGTTTTAAAATTCATACAAATAAACGCAGAGCGGGGAATCAGAAGACTCGTCGAGTGCTGAAGGCCTAGCTTCGTGGCTGGAAAAACATATATAGTCCGCTACTCTGCTCCTCGTCTATGGACAAAAACAGTCCGCAACACTTCGCATTACTTTCTCGCACCGCTCCGCTACTTCGCTCCGCTTGAGTGGACAGCCAGCCTTAGCGTGATGATGGGCGTGAAGATGTAAAAAGGGAATCAAAATAGTGATGGGCTGCTAGCGGCATCGCCTATTAACCCTGATCCCGCCCATTCCCTCGATCGATATACAGAATAGTTAAAAACAATCTTTTTCTCTTCATACATACAACATTAGAAAGAGCTAAAATATCTCGTTGATTTCATAAATTAATAACTAAAATCACTTTCGAAGCGAGTATTTGGGCCTGCGATGGTGATGTGCAGATGACGTCATATCCTGAAAGAAAAAAACGTAAGTTTTGATTTACGATTACATACATACGATATATGATTTTAATGCATTGCCTTTCTAGGGTTCTGTACCCGAAGTCTAATTTGTAGAAAAATGTTTCATTAACATTAAATAATTATATGTTAGCTATTTTAGACATATTTTTTTATTGTTTATGTGTGTGTGTATCGAGAATCAGGTCATCAAAACTTTAACATTTTTTGATGACCTAATTCTCGATGTAATCAATGTTTACACAAATACAAACATGTCTAAATATCCTCGATATAATTATATTGAATTTTAATTAAACACTTTCTACAAATGAGACAATTTTTTATTCATCTTTAAAAATGTTTGATTGTGCGAGCGAGACAGTCAACCTAATGTGAAATGCCTCTTAAGTATATTTTGTATGTAACCTACTCAGTCTAGCTCTCAAGGCCGCGGTGCTTCCTCTTGATCCTGGCGTAGGGTCCGATTTCGGGATCCATGACGAAGTCGTACAGCACGGCCGTCCAGCTGTGGTGCTGCGGCAGGTCGTCGTAGAACTCCTTGGCGATCCGCTTCACCTGGAGGACAGAACTTGTTTATTTTACTTGTGTGCTAACGAATAAAAATTAAACAAATAACAAGTTTATTTGAAAAATCAAATTACAAAACCTCAAATCAAAAATGTCAAGAACGCCATCTAATGATAAACAGCGGAACTACTTACTAGTTGCGTAAATAGTTATCTTATAGCGCCATCTATATCTTTTTAGGCAAAGCCCTGACTTTTAAGCTGTAACCCCCAATAACTTTGCGACAGAACCGACTTTCCTCAAACATAGCTAAGAACCATCGCAAGGGAACTTGCTTTCTCGTACAAAAAAACGGGTTTTCGCCAAAAGTAGCCACTTTTGGCAAAAAACCGTTTTAAAACTAGACGGACTACCAATATTACTTTCAAAGTTTATTCATAAAATAGTTGAAAGGTCTTTCTAGACAGTGATACAAATCAAATTTTTAATTATCACCGTATTTATTTTTAAACAATTTATTTCAAATGAGGGCGCCACTTTAGCTACCACTTCGTCTAAATAGGAAATGGAGACATCATTTAAAATTTTGTCTTGACCAGGCACTAGATAACTCTTAAATTATCTAGTCTTATCTACTAGATAACTCTTCAAACTATTTAATAATGTACTGTTTAGAGTTTAAAGTGAGAACGTGAAGCTTTTATACGCACATACGCCAAAAGTGGCCGTATTTTGAAATTGTGCGTAGAAAAGCTTTACGTTCTCACTTTTAACTGTAAACAGTCGTTCATAAAATAGTTTGAAGGGTTATCTAGTGCCTGGTCAAGAAAAATTTTTGAAAGATGTCTCCGTTTCTTATCAAATGATTTATTTCAATTGGTGGCAGCACTGGACCCTTAATGTATATCCTATGCACTTCTTCATACATTCTTCCATCTATCACAATCAAAATTCTGATGGTGCTCCCACGCATTCTTCGTACAAACGAAGCAGACTTGCGCATGATGGCATACAAATCATCTATGCCAGCAACCGCAAACATACCCGATGCACCACAATATCGTGGGAGCATCAACAGTCCTGTAGGTGGTAAAAACTCATAGCACTGTGGACCCTGGCAGTATACTTGGTCCATAGCATATATAAATTAACATGCATACATACTATCACGCCTGTTTCCCACAGGGGTAGGCAGAGACTATGGACCTCCATTTGCTACGATCCTGACAGACCTCTTTAGCTTCATCACTCTCTATATAAATTAACAACTATAACTAATTTTTTTTTTTTGCTTATAAAATCCTTATTAAATACAGTAAACAAATATGAAAGAATTTTTAAAATATCCTAATCAGCGACGAACATGTGATACATTAAAATTTCAATTAGAAAGAGAAGTCAGATGTGGACTGGTGACGTCAAAGTCCATATCATGTATATATTTGCCATAGAATATAGCGTTTTTGCGAGTGAGATAGACATATTTTTGAAAAATCGTTATATCTCGTTCGTTTTTCATTCAACCAATTTTTATTCTGTTATGTCGTAGAAAGCGACTAAGGGAATACAAGCTAAACATAGCTTATAAATATCAATAAGTCCTCTCCAACCCGTCTGGCTAGCGAGGAGAGTGTAGGCCAAGTCCTCTGGCTGCTCTGGCCAAGTATGGCATACATATTCCCTATTCTATTTAAACAATGTTAATTAATGTCGTGTTTGCTCGCAGAAGATCATTTTGTAATCAACATTTTGTAAGCACATTATTCTTGGATTATTCTAAGTAAGTGAATGTGAGAGGAACAGTAGAAAAGGGTCGGCCTCGGCGAACTTTCTGCGACCAGATTGAAGACGTTCTAAAGAAAGGAGAGGTAAAAAGTATCCGTAACCGAAGGGCATGTATGAAGAGATTGATGAGTGTAGATGAAGCGATTCATCGATCAATTGGAGGTCCATAGTCTCTGCCTTCCGCTGTGGGATATAGGCGTGATACTCTGTATGTATGTATGTATGTATGTGTATGAAATGTAATATTTTTTTATAGAATGAATAAAGATCTTAAGGTTGAACTAGTCGCGGACTTTACGTATTTTTACGCGCTCGGTTTACTACGAATTTATCGTGCATACACCTCACCGTGCATTGTGCGCCCGAACACAATGTTAGGTGAAACAGCATGTTTTTAGGCCGCGCCCACCTGTGAGTTCGGGCCCGCGACTAGTTCAAATTTAAAGGTATCTGTCATAGCTTGACGACTGCCTAAAAGATGATAGCCGGGAACCACGCTTTAGAAAGAAAGAAAAATATTTTATTCCGTGTAAAATTTACATTAGTTGCAATAATAATTTACGTGACTTCTGAAGCAAAAATTGTCGAAGCTTTTACATGTATGCCCTAAGGTTTAAGGTAACAGAGTGACATGGTAACCACGTCGAAGGTGATCGAGTTGTCATACGAGTACGTTTCCAAGCTACCAAGACAGACAGTGTCCGACATCAACACTCAGACACACCTCTGGCAGCCTTGATGATAGCCCACTTTGAAGATGACCCAGTTTAGAGTCTGTTAGAGCACGTCTGCAAGCTAACGGGGCAGACAGTGCCCAACATCAACATTGAGTGATATGCTAGCCCACGTTTGCTAGCTGCCGGGGTAGATAGAGCCCTATTAGACGTACCTCCGGCAGCCTGCGGCCCGGCATCGCGGGGAAGTCGTGGAGTTTATTGTGGTAGCCCACGTCTGCAAACTGGCGGGGCAGACAGTGCCAACATCAACACTGAGAGATGTGCAAGTTCACGTCTGCTAGCTGGCGGGGTAGACAGAGCCCTATGAGACGTACCTCCGGCAGCCTGCGACCCGGTACTCGGGGCAGACAGTGCCAATATCAACACTGAGTGACGTGCTAGCCCACGTCTGCTAGCTGGCGGGGTAGACAGAGCCCTGTAAGACATACCTCCGGTAGCCTTCGACCCGGTACTGCTGGGAAATCGTGGTGCTCGTTGTGGTAACCCACGTTGAACGTGATCCAGTTCAGAGGCCCGTAGTACGAATACGTCTCGAAGCCTTTGCGGAACATGTAGTGCTCAGATACGAAGTGACCTGGGATGACAAATTGTTTTCATAAATATAAACAAATGTTTACGGACAAATCACATAGATTTAGCTAGCCCCAAAGTAAACTTGAACTGGTGTTATGGGATACTAACTCAACGATACTATATTTTATAACAAATACGTAAATAGATAAACACCCAAGACCCAGGCAGAGTATTTGAAAAGGCAATTTTTCAACTTGCCGGGATTTGAACCCGGAACCTCCGAACGGCGGATAGCGTAGTTACTAGGAAAGGCAGCATGCTTTGGCCGGTGACTTCGTCTGCGTAAATTTAGTACGATGTTAATAAAGTACTTTTGTATGCAAAAATAGGATTCCCCATACAAAGGGAGTTTGGAACTTTGTATTATTTGTATTCTTAAATCATTTCCTTAAGTAATAATTTTTTGTATACAAACTAAATTGAGAAAAAATAAAAATTGTATCTCAAAGTGTCCTGCTTCCATACTAAGTTTCGAAGGTGGAGCGTGGAGAGGTAACAAACAGACAGAGTTACCTTCGCTTTTATAATATAAGGGTTAGATTTCACATGTAAACACGGATATACTGCTATCATTTTCTGCCACGCAGAAACTGTCGCTCTCTCGCTCTGGCACATGACGGCATGTGCCAGAGCGAGAGAGCGACGGTACGCTTAAGCACCTTTCCGTCGCTCTCTCTCGCTCTGGCAAATGACGGTTCTGAGCGACGGAAAAGGTGTGCTCCGTGCTGACAAGGAAGTCCAACCCTAAGATGGATATGTTATATCGTATAATACATACCTGCGACGGGATGCACTCCCATCGCCATCAGCGACCCTAGGATTAGATACGCGAGCACTTTCCAACCTGGAACATCACCAAATAATTATACATACATACATACATATTTTGACGCCTGTTTCCCATGGGGGTAGACAGAGACTATAGATTTCCACTTGCTACGATCCTTGCAAACCTCTTTTGCTTCGTCAACACTCATTACTCTTTTCATACATGCTCTCCGGTTATAGATACTCATTACTTCACCTTTTTTCAGAACGTCTGCAATTTGGTCGCAGAACGTTCTTCGAGGTCGACTCGGTCCAGTTTTCACATCCACATCCGCACGATAAATATTTTTTGTTAGTCTTCTTTCATCCATCCTCTCAACATGTCCAAACCACCTTAACATTCCTTTCTCAGTTTTTGTCACTACATTCTCTTTCACCCCACACCTTTCACGTATTACATCATTTCTTATCCGGTATTTCAATGTTACACTACACATACTTCTTAAAGCTCGCATTTCAACTGCATTTATCCGTTGTACATGTACCTAGTAATGTGTTATAGTCCATTTGTTTAGGTATTTAAAACAATGTAAACAATCTTGCCATGTCTTTTTATTGAAATATACACTTTATAAATCAAAACTTTTGCAAATTGCAAAAAAATATATGTAATCTATAAAATAAATAATTTGTAAATTGCAAAGGTGATTTATAAAGTGTATATTTAAATAAAAGACATGTCAAGATTGTTTGCATTCTTTTAAATACCTAACCAAATGGACTATAGGTATAGTTTGTTGGGTATTTATAACATTAGGTTTACCTACCAGATGTCACATATTGATCCTTGTTGGTCGAAATAAAAACATTTTATTTCATTTTTTTTATTTTTTGAACAATGGAGAAGATGCATAATGAGTAGATTTTGATAAATGTCTCTAATTTTGTATGCATTTACGTAAAAAAGGCTTTTAAGCACTATTATATTTTTTATCGATTCATTAACATTGGTTTTTGGTTGATTAAATAAGTCAATTTTAGAAGAAATAAAAAGCAAATTTAAGAATAATATGACCGTAGTATTTAATTAAAAAATTAAAGCTACCTTTGTTACGAGACCAATCCTGTAAAGTGCAAACGCAATATTTGACATAGCTCACGAACAAATGTTCTTACATCACGCCTACAAATGTGACATAAGTGATGTCACTCCTGTCCGGTCTTTTTAAGGCGCTCCCAGACGCTGCCTAAAGGCGGACGTGATTTTGTAACCTTTATATCTTAAAAAGATTTTGAGTTAGTAAGGTAGTTTTTTCTTGAACGTGCTTATTGTTAAGAACTCTTTCCATAGCAAAACGAAATAGAATTATGCATCTTCCCTATTGCATTTTCGCTCATTCTTTCGATCGACTTTTACGAACTTTACGAAAAGCTGGTTCTAAGTTTTGTACACGCCAGGTTTTTCCTTTTCTCCCAGATCAGCATGGAAGCAACTAATGAAATGATTATTTAATCTTGCGAAACGGGCGTATAAATTAGTGATGTACGTACGAGGCTCGAGTCCACGAGTTCTAATTTTGAAGACTTGAATCGGTTTCGCAGGGCTCTATTTGAAAGTATTTTTACTAACAGTAAACCAAGCAAGCCAATAAATTGTAAAAAAAAGTGTGTATTGACTTAAAAAATTTAAAATTTGATTTAAATTAAAAATCAGGACATTACTGTGTAAGACTTACACATTAAGATTTTTAATTTATACAATATGTAACAAAAACCCTGTCCGATCCTTGCAGGAGCAACTCAGACCGTCAATATGAACAACTTTTCCTATGGGACCAATGCTTTTAAACTCGAAAAAAATCAAAATTTTCATACAAAAGTGTTCGGCCGGCCCGGCAATTTGTATGAACATGATGATTTTTTCTTTAAGTTTCAAACATTGGTCCCATAGGAAAAGTTGTTCATATTGACGGTCTGAGTTGCTCCTACAAGGATCGGACAGGGTTTTTGTTACATATTGTATATTCATTCAGATTTTTAATACTGTGTAAGAGTACTTATACAATATAAAAACTTTATGACATTTACAGTTTCAAAATTTAAAAGCAAGTAAATCGATAGTTAGAATATCTTAATATGCTTACCAAACAGTTGAACAACTACAGCGTCGAAAAACAACTGTATGACCAAGTTGACGAACTCCAGGGGCGTGGGCGGCTTCGGGCGCACCATCAGCGGCCGCACTGCGCAACAAGTTGATTTGAAAAATCAAATTAAAACATCCCCGACCGAAAATGTCAAGAACGCCATCTAGTGATGAATAGCGAAACTAATCAGTAGTTCCGCTATTATAGCGCCATCTATAATGCTTCAGTTACAGCCGTGACTTTCAAGCTGTAACTCCCAATAACTTTTGAGTGCCTGAACCGATTGTCTTCAAACATAGCTAAGAACCACCGCAAGAGAACTTGCTTTTAAGTTAAAAAAACCGCGTCGAAATCGGTCTATCCGCGCTACGATGCCACAGACTCACACATAGACAGACAGACCAACAGACCGACAAACAGACGGACATTAGTCAATCAGTCAAGCTTATAACACCCTTCTTTTTTGTCGGGGTTTAAAAAGGTATTGATGTGTGTCTTGTGCACATAATTGGGTATATCATACCCAATTATGTGCACAATTTTTTGTGTATTTTTGTGTATAGTTTATTTTTGACCCATCAAAAATAAACTATTTGGTACTGTTAAGGAATTAAAACATCACAAAATAATGTCACATGCCATTGGTCATATCCATTTTTAAAGTGATTTTAGATTTATTATTGCAGAAATGCTGATATTAGGTTTGCTATTTGACTCCAAGAAACTATGACGTCATTAGCCTGTATTTCTTAAAGAACCCATAGTTTGATTTGACATTTAGAAAAAAGTATCTGATTTGAGTTGTTGAACCCTTTAAGGTGGAACTAGTCGATAGATTTCCATACAAATTTCGAGAGGCTTTTACTCAACTATGATTGACATTGTACATTCAATTTTAAATTCCATTTTCCAAAGGACTTTCCATAATTTATGGAGTTACATGAAAAAACTACTGGATAAATAAATTACAAACAAAGTTTATTGAAATTTTCAATAACTGAGCTTTGTTTTGGAGTTTTTACACTTCTTTTATTACTTATTTACGCCCAAAAGTTACGTTACAATTAGTAATAACAACAAATCTTTGTTGGCTTTATAACTTTTTAATGGCTTTTGGCATTAATGGCATTGAATTTAAACTTTATGCCTTTTGCATAAAGTTTAAAATGAAAAAAAGAAAATATACCTACGGTGGTTAAGAAGCCCCTTACCGTCGACTTTTTCCACATCTAGCTTTTATTTTGAAATGACATGTGAGATTTCGGCAACATTTTGTAATTTTGAAAAAAATTGCTTATATCTAGGCATATGACTAGTTTTCGACAGTCAAATATAAACTTGAAAGAAAATATGAGAGTGTAGAAATCTTCCATACTGATGGTCAAATGTGATATAATCGACTATACAGGGTGGCCAAAAAGTCGTGGATCAAACGAAACAGGGAGATAAAGGAGGTAATTTCCAACAAAAAATCTTTCCCCAGCATGGCCAAACTTCAATACATTTTTTTTCAAATAAGTGCTCTTAAAGTGAGAAGTAATTTTTTGTAACGCTTTAAAATTTACGGAAAAAAAATCATTGCTCGTTAAGTTTGATACCAAGAGCTGCAATACAATTTTTGTAGTATTGATACATTATCGACTCATAATACAACACCTTTTGTTTTATTGTTTTTAATCAATTTAATTTTTTACTGATTAAATTGTAAAAAAACTCGGTAGTTTCATTGAAAAAACTAAAATAATTCATATCTTTTCGTGCAATGAAGTTATGGCCATGCTGGGGAAAGATTTTTTGTTGGAAATTACCTCCTTTATCTCCCTGTTTCGTTTGATCCACGACTTTTTGGCCACCCAGTATTATCTTTTAAGTTCATTTTTCGACTGTGAAAACTAGTTATATGCCTTAATATAAGCAATTTCTTTGAAATAACATAATTTCGCCAATATCCGACATGCCGTTTCAGAATAAAAGCTAGACTACGTTTGCATGGGAAAGTCTGATTTTGTCTATGGTAAGGGAACGTTTAACGGGCACAGGTAGAATAGTTACTACATTGATTTTAAACCTTATGCCTTTTACATAAAGTTTAAAATGAAAAAAATATACCTACGATGGATAACCCTTTCACCGCGAGACTTTATATCAGTTGTTGTGCCCCCAGCGCGAGGAGTAGTAAATCTAAAATATATACCTACAACCAAAAAGGGATGTGGATACTTAAGTTAAGTGCAATACAAGCATTTTTTTTTTGTCGGAAATATCCGACACTCGCGGAATGGGCACGACTCTGTTTGTCGGATAAATCCGACGTTCGCGGTGAAAGGGTTAAGGTAAACATTTTCAGTTATTCGGTAGAGAAGAAGCTGGAAAATTCTAAGTTTTTTCTTTTCTCTCAGATCAGCATGGAATATTTTTTTTATTTTGTGTAGGAAATTAAATTGAATACTCACCAGTATAAAACAGTGGTTGTAAGCATAACCATACGAACTTCCCAGCGGTGGTGTTAAAGAGTTTAGCTTCCAAAAGGGTGGGGAGGTCGGTGTCGATGACCTCGTCGCCTTGGTACTGTCGGCAAAAGAAAAGATAATTTTAGTAAAATAACACACAAACTGTCTAAGGGGCCATCTATAAATTACGTCTCACGTTAAGGGAGAGGGAGGGGTCAATGAAGTGTGACAAGGGGAAGGAGGGGTCCAATTAACAACGTCACCATACATAATTTTAAACTAATAATAATAAACCTTATAATATTTCTAAATCTATCAGTAAAATACTCTTACCTATTTAGTAGTTTGGCACGCTTGTTGATATTGTTTTAATAATAAATAATAAATGATCTTGACAAAACACTAAGAGTAACATTAAAATAAAACTAAACATTATAGTTTAAATTCTTTTCCAATTAAATAATTCTAATTTGGGAAATTTAATAATTATTTTTTATGAAGCCCAATTTTACCACTACTGATAAAATAAATGTAAATAATCTCAAAATATGTGACTTCACACTAGGGGGTGGGGTTTCAAAATTGTGTCCAACTGTGACAAGGGGGGGTCAGTCATGAAAATCGTGTGACGTTATTTGATGGCCCCTTATTACAAAACATGGACTGTCTGTATTTACGTGGTTTATTGTTTGCACCATCATCCACCCAAGTTGACATCTACCATTATGTTACTTTCTCATTCGTCAGTGTCAACTTCATTCGTCCGGGTGATGATTTAAATCAGGCGCGAGCCCTCTAAAAAATGCTGAAGTCAAGTGCGAGGCCGTTTAGACCGCGTGGCCAGAACAACTAGAAATCAATACAACACTCACCCTGTGGTGTTCCAAGTGGTATTTCTTGAAGCTGATAGACACTGGCAGTCCTATGGGGAGGTTCGCGAAGAACCCGAACAGTCTGTTGTGCATGGGCCGGTTGTGGCCGAAGGCCAGGTTGTGGGCTATTTCGTGGATCGCTGGAAAGAAAAAAAAAATAGGGGTATAAAAATCTTTTTATTTAATACTGCCTGCGATTTCGTTTGCGTGGACTTTATGACTCCGCCGTATATACATATGTAACAAAAACCCTGTCCGATCCTTGTAGGAGCAACTCAAACCGTCAATATGAACAACTTTTCCTATGGGACCAATGCTTGAAATTCGAAGAAAAAATCGACATTTCCATATAAATTGCCGGGCCGGCTGAACACTTTTGTATGTAAATGATGATTGTTTTCTTCGAGTTTCAAGCGTTGGTCCCGTAGGAAAAGTTGTTCATATTGGCAGTCTCAGTTGCTCCTACAAAGATTGGACAGGGTTTTTGTTACATATTGTATAGATACGAACTAATGTGGACATAAGAAAATACTTGTATCAGTGTCATTTTTTTATGTAGTTCGTATATCGTGTTCCAGATCTTCGATTTTTATACTTCAACAAAAAATGCTCATCAGGCTTAACATCTTTTCTTAGGCGTAATTTTTATATTTTTACCCTCATATTCATAAAGATTAAATACCGTTTGCTAAACCTATTTTAGTTAAAACATGTTTAAAACATGTTTTGTCCCTTTCCCCCTTTTCAACATTTGACATTGAAAGAACGAGACATAACATATTTTAGCTAAAATAGGTTTAGCAAATGGTTGTATTTTTTTATGAATAAGGGGGTTATAGTTTACCTGGACCATTAGTCTATTTTCTGAAATCAATCATATCCTATATGTTTCCCAGGCTAAACAGCTATATAACAAAAAAAGTTTTGATTCGAATCCGACTAGTAGGTATTGCGGAGATTAGCGTGTACAAACAGAATCTTTTAAAAATTTTGCTTCGTCAAGGTGGAAAGGAAGAGGAGGCAGCCCGTGAGCCGCAACAACTGCGGAACCGCGCCGCCCGGACCGGACTCTCCCCTGCGTCCTGCCGTACCATCGACGCAGCTGTACGTGTCCCGTCTGCACTGGTCTACGAGGAGGTCGTGGACTACGTCCGAAAGAAGTCTAACTTCACCTTGAGGGTTGAGCGGCTGCAGTCTCGCCACAAAGCGAATTTTAATTTATATGTGGTGAGAGTGCCGACGCATCATCTGCCAACCTTCATGAAGGAGGACTTCTGGCCGCAGGGTGTCGTATTTCGGAGGTTCCGAGGTCGGCTGCCCGACGACACCGTACGTCACACGTCGCCGACACTACGTGTAAATTAGGATAGGAATTATATATTATGTATGTTAGTTATAAGGTATTTATAATATGGGCCTCTGGCATTGTTCAAATTTGTAAGTACAATGCTATTGCCTGAAATAAATGAATTATTATTATTATTATCCTACGTACCGGATTTTTTTTAAAATTATATTCAATGTATGGACACATTTTTTTACTGTTTAATTGTATGTATTGAGTAATAGGATTTCAAGGATTCCTGCAGATGGTCGTAGAAATCCGGACTACTATAAAACAACAAACAAACAATGCTTTTCACCTTATAGCCGCTATCGTGTGTAAGGGTCGCTGCAGACGATAAGTCGAGAGCTCGAGTGTATAATGCCACTATAATGGACTTGTTTGAAGATGGCGATAAGATATGGACGGATTATAAATTATAAGTATGTAAAGTAGACGTGCTGCGCGTCAGGCATCAAGTGTACACAGATTTAGAATTATTAATTTTATCTATCGCTCGCGTGTTTTAATCCGACTGCCCCAGGAGAATTATTATAGGAAGAATTTATGAAGACAATAACAGAAGGAAGAAGGGGAAGAGGAAAACCCAGACACAGCTTTATAAAGCAAAAAAAAAGGAGAATGTAGGAGTGGTGTCGTACCAAGACGTCAAAAGGCTGACAGACAAGAATGGAAGAAACTCCACCGACAAGAGCGTCGCTCTTAAATTTACATGACACGCCCCAGAAGGGTATGTTTTTCGAGAGTTACATACATACTCTCAAAAAACATACCCTGGGGCAGTGTATGTATAATTGTTTGGCAAGCTCTGCAGTCGGAACGGCTCGATGGATGATGTCGTTAGATTCGTATTACTTTGAGAGTGACATTGGGAATAAAAAAATAAAAATAAAAAAATGGCGGATTTTTGGCGCCAAATTCAAATGTTTGGCACGCTCTGCAGCCTGAACGGCTCGATGGATAATAGACTGTCACTCTCACAATAAATAGGAATCTAACGTTAGATTCCTATTTTGTGAGAGTGACACAGGGTAATTAAAAAGGCAGTCAGGTTTTCTTTTTTTAATAATTACTACTTGTTACCCGACTGCCACAGGAGAGTATGTTTTTCGAGAGTATGTATGTACGCATGTATGTATGTATGTATAATTGTTTGGCACGCTCTGCAGCCGGAACGGCTCGATGGATTTTGACTTAAGAGGTGTCGTTAGATTGGTATTAACTGTGAGAGTGAAACTGGGTATATAAAACTTAAAAAAAATCAAAGTGGCGGATTTTTGGCGAGAAATTAAAATGTTTGGCGTGTTCTGCAACCTGAACGGCTCAATAGATTTTAGCTTGAGAGCTGTCGTTAGATTTGTATTAACGGTAAGAGAGAGACACTGGGTATATAAAAAAGCAGTCGGTCATTTTTTAATAATAACTTGTCGTAATCCTATTTTAATCCCTGACGAAAAAAGGAGTGTTATAAGTTTGACGTGTCTGTGGTATCGTAGCGCCTAAACGAATGGGCCGATTTTGATGCCGTTTGTTTTGTTTGAAAGCTGACTTGATCGAGATGGTTCTTAGCTATATTTTATGGAAATCGGTACAGCGGTTTAAAAGCTATGGGAGTGGGAGTGAGCAACCCAAAGTATGCATACATATATGCCTGTTCTTATTTTATTGCGGGTGGCAGAAGGCCGCAGAAGAAAGGGACGTGTGGATAAATAAGGGGGAGGCCTATGCCCAGCAGTGGGACACAATATCTACAGGCTAAAGATCCTATTCTTAATTATACCTCACTCGATAAGAAAACCAGCAAATTACATGGTAAACAAAATGCTTAGGGTATGGCTATGCCTTATATCTCAGCCGGGCCCCGGTAGACGTGGTAGGCCCAAGAAATGCTGACTTGACGTCGTCAAAAATACACGTGCCAATAGTCTTACAAAAAAGGATGCTCAACACCCAAGCAGAGAAGAAAACCCCGAAAAGCGGATCTTGGGCTTCGCAGCATTACATCTGAGGATGCAACTGGGAACACGTTGAGTAGTGTATTTGACTATTTGTATTTGGTGTTAGGGGTAAAAAATAAAGATACCAGTGCCTACTTAGCAATTGGCGGTTTGGTGGTTCAACAGAGTGAGTATGGTGGTGCTAACGAAAAACATGTGGCTATAACACTACAGCAGCCTAACCCTTTCACCGCGGGACTTTATATCAGTTGCCGTGCCCCCAGCGCGGGTCCGGCCGTTAAACCCAGTCCTTGAAGAACCCGGCCGGGAAGCACCCGGATTTTAAAATTTGTTTGTCCGCTAAGCCCCTGTTTTATTATTTTTTTTGCACAAATTTCAAGTGAGTATTGTTCAGAGCAGAAGCGTTAGAATGAAGTATTATTTATACGCGGGTTTTCGTTTGGTTATATAATTATTTTCTATCCGGATGAGGTCGAAACATGTCGGCCAGTAGCTGACTCTTAACGTGAGAAACACGTGCTGTATTAATAATGTCTGAGTCTCACGTTAGTTTTAATAAAAATAAAAAAAAAAATCTATGTTGCTACTCAGATAATTCTTAACACTAAGTCGTAATAGGATCATGTATGATGAACAAATTATTTATTGTAATCACGACACGTTTTTATAAAATTAAATTGTTTGATTCAATAACACTTTTATTGTCAACAGTACTTGCTCAAATTTTCGTTAAAAAAAATAGTATCGTTGAGTTAGTATCACATAACACAAGTCTCGAATTTACTTTGGGGCTAACTCAATCAATGTAATTTGTCCAGCTATATATTTACGAGTATTAATTGCATTTATTGACTACAGTTTGTAGTAAGTTGGCGGTTTGATGGTGCTAAAAACATGCGACTCCTGTACTTCAATTTGTTAGCATAGCTATTAGAAAGTTGGGTACTTTTCTACGTCAAAAATAAATTATTTGGTACTGTTAAGAAAATAAAACGTCACTAAATAATGTCACTTGTCATGATCATGTCCACTTTCAACGTGATTTATTTTATTATTATTATTTTACGGCTCTGGATACTAGTCCTTTAGAGCCTATCTTTATTTATTCACTTCTTTATTCCTAACCCTAACCCTAACTATATAATCAAAGGTTGGTGTAGGTCCTTTGATTGCTTCAAGGGAGCTTCTGGCGACAAATCTATACGAGCCCACTGGTTTTCATAGCTGATTGAGTGACGGACGGCGTCTAAAGACGCCCACCACAGTCCGCAAATAAATATCACTAAAGCCGCACTATGAGTGTCCACTTTAAACATTTTACATATTGTCCATGTGCACGAGCATTTATAACACTAAACTACACCAATTTCATATTATAAAGTCCACTAAAATCGATTTGCAAAACAATTTAAAGCAAACTCCAACTGAACCCCTTGACTTTCCGCCAAAAACTCCAACGTGATTTTAGATTTATTATTGCAGAAAAACTGATATTAAGATCGCTATTTGACTCCAAGACACTATGACGTCATTAGTCTATATTTCCCACAATAGAAAATGTTTGTTTTGACGTTTAGTAAAAAGTATCCGATTTGAGTAGTTGAAAAGTAGCGTGTTATCGATCGACTCCGTTGACAGACATACGAATACACACCAAGGTCAGTCATATTTACACTTATTGCTATTATGTTATGCGACGCACAAAGTGTCCGTCATCAATGTTTACGGAGCCTTTAGTGGTATCTGGTATGAGGCAATGTTGTCCAAAAATCACCTAGTAGTTTTCCTTTTAATCTTTTTTTTTGATGAAAATCTATTTATTTCTCTAAAAATGTAAGCAAATTTGTATATAACTTCAATAGTATCTCAGTGAAAGCAAATACGTTTAGGTTTTATTTTAGAAAATATTCTCTTCTTTCGTTTTAAATAAAGTTTTGTGGCCAAATTTTTTCACAAAAAGCTAATCCAAAAAATAGCCAAATAGATCATATTTTTTGACGTGACAACGTCTTATAAATTGGTTTGCCGGGTGACACTTCAAGAAACTGCGTTACGCTCCGCTCACGTTATGCGCTCACAATGAGAGCGAGTGAGAGGCACGCGTCCCTTCCACTCGGGCATTCAAAGTCGTTGTCACGTAAAACTTTCGCCCGTATACCGACTTTACAGGCAACCAATTTTTTTTTTTTTCGTTTAGAATTGTTTCTTTTTTTTTTATTCCATACTAGCTGCGCCCCGCGTTGTTACCCGCGGTACATATGTGTTAATCCAGGGTGTCAGCTTCCTGCATACCAATTTTTTTCAAAATTGGTCCAGCCGTTTGCGTTTGAAGAAGTAACAAACATACATATACACACACTCACAAACTTTCGCCTTTATAATATTACTGTGATGTGATTAATTGAAACATCATCATCATCATTTCAGCCGCATAACGTCCACTGCTAGACATAGGCCTCTCCCAAAGATTTCCAAAACGACCGATGATGAGCGGCCTGCATCCAGCGCTTTCCAGCGACCTTGGTCAGTCAATTGAAACATGTTTATTTTCAAATATTGTCTACATGTTTAGCTATCAAATGAGTCCTATTTTATGAGTATAGGACCTTTACATGAGTAGTTATGGTTGAATTGGTATGCGCGTGCCTTAGTCTCCAAAAAAAAAAAAAACAAAATGCCTGCCATTTTACTGTAGTAGAAGAAAAAAATTATAGGGGTGATTTGTTAATAAAAAATGCACAATAAAAAGGCTCCGATACCGATAGCGGGACACATTGTATACATTTGACGATCTCTGTGGCGTAGTGTTTAACACGCCAGTCCGCCACTTCAGAGGTCATGGGTTCGATCCCCAGCCAAGCTGGAATATGTCCTTCTTTTGATTGTCCGATGTGTCTTGGTGAAATATATAGTATCGTTGAGTAAGTATCCCATAATACAAGTTTTAACTTACTTTGTGGCTAGCTCGAAGTGTGATTTTTCCTTATGTATAAAATTTAGTTATTTACAAGTGGAGTTTCGTAGTCTCTGCCTACCCCTGGGTGAAACATACGTGATATTATTTTTCGCGGTCCAGTGCTGCCCCCATGTTAAATAAATCATTTGAAAGGAAACTGGGAATATGATTTAAAATTGTGTCTTGACCAAGCTCTAGATAACCCTTAGAACTATTTTATGAACTACTTACTTGTTTATAGTTTAAAGTGAGCACAAAGCTTTTTTCGCACATTAGCCAAAAGTGGCCGTTTAACGCAAAGCTTTGTAGTTTTCGTTGATATGGTACTATGGTATACTTATATATTATGTGCAATGTATGATAAGGAGAAGGAAATTGCAAACCACTCTATTATCTCTGCCAAAGAATAGTCATTGTGTGCGTCTCTTACTCCAGACACCGACCAGAGACTTACTTACCTACAGAATCAGACTTTCCCATACAAACGTAGTCTAGCTTTCATTTTGAAACGGCATGTCAGATATTGGCGAAATTATGTAATTTCAAAGAAATTGCATATATTAAGGCATGTAACTAGATTTTATAGTCAAAATATAAACTTAAAAGAGAATATAGTGTATCGTATCATATTTGACCATCAGTATGGAAAACTTCTACTCTAGTTTTTTTTTCAGTTCGTATTTGATTGTCGAAAACTAGTTATATGCCTGCCTATATATATGCAATTTCTTTAAAATTAAAAAATACTGCCGAAATGTCACATGTCATTGCAAAATAAAGCTAGACTTCGTTTGTATGGCAAACCCGCAGAGGTTCCCAAACTTATTTTGTCAAACGCCCACTTTAAAAAATCAGTTATTTTGTAGTGCCCCCCATTTTTTTCACCATAAAAACCTGAATCACATATTTGTCTTGCCTGTAGTTTAATTCAATTCTAAACTAGACTTTTTTACAAGAAAGATTTACATTAGAGTATCTTTTATAAAAAAAATAACAATAATCAACATTGTTAATTTTTAATAAAAAAATAGCAATAATAATACAATTTTACAATAATAAAGAGTATCGGAAGTGGGGACCTCACCTGCGAAACTTTAAAACACGAAATTTTTTCAGTGTTTGATTAGCGTTGTGAATGCATTAAAATAATAAATATTAATTACATTTTTAGTTTATATTTGTACAATAAAAAAGGATATAAATATGAACTAATAAATGGATGTTGTGTAGTAAGAGGATTTTAATTTCAGTTAATTTTAAAATATGAAACAGCTGAAGTTTGTACCGTTTTGGTTAGTAAAACCTAGATTTAGGATCTAGGAGGATAAATGAGATAAAGGAAAGACTAGATATTGGCAAATAAGATAAGTATAATGAACGACTATTACATTACATTAGTTACAAAGATTCACAAGAACACTAGGTACAGATTAGGTAGTCAGGGTCGTGAGTTATAGGCACTAGATCCGTTGAGTAGCCCTTCTCGGTAGAAGAACTACTTAGCTTGAGATGCAGCCGAAGAAAAAGAGGACGAGCGCCGGCCGCCGCGCCTTATATATGGACATGGGGCCCCCCCCCGATGCGCCGAAGAGGGGCGGAGGAGTGCTGGAGCCCGCGCGATGTCACAAGTTATAAATCACTCACATCAGCGGAAAGACTGGTCTAGGGTAAGGGGATTCTTAAGTAAATGTATAATCTATTTATATCCGTTTATATGACTGTACCAGGAAAACATGTCTATGTTGACTTTGTAGCATCATAAGGACAATATTATTCTCATAAGTGTTAATTATTCCTCAAACATAGGTAAGTATATTTAATCCCAACAAAAACATAACTGTTAAAAAGGGGGCCAAGTTCCTATCGCCTAATTGTTCGCCTAAAAAAGGGTTGAAATCCAATCCAATGCCAAGTTTAGATGCACTTTAAAATCGATCATTATCATCTTCATCAACAGCCTGATCCACTGGTAAACATTTTGAAAGGGATGAAAATTTTAAAAACGCCTGAGTCTTTTTCTAGTATTAGGAATAACATTCCTATTTATCGTAAATAAATTTCGGATTTTTCAGTATAGTCAATTAATTTTTTTTATTTTTATTTTATTTATTAGGTACACCAACAGGTTACATGACAAAAACTTACAATTAACATTTAGTTCTGTGTTCTAGCATGTAACCCAATTACAGGTAATTATAAAAAATAAAAATATTTTTAATCACAATTTCGTACACTATTCATCTTAACACCGTCATTTCTTTTGTCTTTTCTCACATGACGTTTAAAAAAATATTTCATGACTTTTCACAATTTAAATGCCACTGTCATATGACAGTTGGCAGCTTAACTGACATTTAACTGTAACAGTTGTCAAAATAGTGTCCCTATTTTACCGCAATGGCAGTTTTGGTGGGATTTCAATACTTTTTTTCAAGAAATCGTTACTATTTTTTTTAGGTAAGCAGTATTTAATAATAAGCTATACAGTATGCATTATGTATACATGACAATATCTTATACCCCCTCCCCTTCTTCTTCTCCCCCCCTCCTCATCGTATTCTTATTGTATCACTGGTTCATAAATATTTTTATTAAAAATTCGATATTCGATTCAGCTAACTCACGCTTGACCGATTTCTTATTTTTTTGTTAATCTACGATTATCTATAAAACACGACCTGAGTGCCAAATTTCATAACGCTAGGACAATTGGAAGTGGCCTAGAGGTTTTGATTACCGGTCAGTGAGTCAGTCAGTGCCAAAATTAGCTATTTTCACAGATGACCCTGTGTATAATTTCAGGATCTACTGAAGCTATATCTATGAAATTTGGCATACTGCTTTGGTACTAGAATATGATTACGTAGGTACAATTTTATCTTTGTACTTGCAATAGGCACTGAGTTACAGGGGGGTCAAAGTGGGTCGAAACGGTTCGTGTAAAAAGTGCACGGCATGCGCGCGGCTTGTTGCTGGAACTTGGCCTGCGCACTACCGTGCGCTTAGATGTTATTCAACCATAAAACTTAGTGCGCTTATCCATTGTTCTAATACGGTTCTACAGTCAGACTAAGCAGGATATAAGTATTTTAAAAACAATCTGCGGTGCCATTTTTCAAACACAACGTCGCAAAGCGAACGGGTATTTGTATAAAAAAGAAAACTATTTATTTAATGACTCAACGTTTTAAAAATGCCACTTTTGTGCTGTACAAAAGAACTAGGTTACATGAAGTTCAAGTTTACAGTTATGCTAACTGTTTCAGTAAAGAAACCAAAGTAGCATTGAATTGAAGTAGCTCATAATAATGATAGTTTCAATTCACCTCTTATTCATAAAATATACCAAAATGACGGCGTTCATAAACCAAAGTTCACGCCGGTAACAAAATGAGAGATAAAACATAATTATTAGTGCAAAAAGTACAAATTAGTGTTTTCAGGGGTCCAAAATAAATTATTTGGTACTGGAAAATAAAACGTCACAAAATAATGTCACTTTTCATGACGATCATATAATTTTTAATGTGATTTTTACCCGATTGCGCCAGAAGGAGGGTTATGTTTTTCGAGAGTATGTATGTATCTATGCATGTATACATATGTATGATTGTTTGGCACGCTCTGCAGCCTGAACGGCTCGATGAATTCTAGTCTCAGAGGTGTTGTTAGATTTGTATTTACTATGAGAGTGACACTAGGTATATAAAAGGCAGTCGGGTGAGAGTTTTTGGCGGGAAGTCCAGGGGTTAAGTTGGAGTTTGCTTTAAATTATTTTGCAAATTGATTCTAGTGGACTTTATAATATAAAATCGGTGTAGTTTAGTGTTATAAATTCTCGTGCTCATAAACAATATGTAAAATGGTTAAAGTGGACACTCATAATGCGACTGTAGTGATATTTATTTGCGGACTGTGGTGGGCGTCTTTAGACGCTGTCCGCCACTCATTCGGCTATGAAAACCAGAGGACTCGTATAGATTTGTCGCCAGAAGCTCCCTTGAAGCAATCAAAGGACCTACCAACCTTTGATTGTATAGTTAGGGTTAGGGTTAGGAATAAAGAAGTGATAAGATAAAGATGGGCTCTAAAGGACTAGTATCCAGAGCCGTAAAATAATTATAATTATTTAAAAAAAAAGGCAGTCGGGTATTTTTTTTTTCAATAATGTATTGTCGATTTATTATGCAGAACTCATATTAAGAGAGCTATTTGACTACAAGAAACTATGACGCCATTAGTATATACATACAGGGTGTTTTTTAAATCACTGGCATCCATTCTACTGGTGAAAGTACTCATGAACATGAGCAACTTTTTGTATGGAACCAACTCAATCAAATCGAAAAAAAATCTGCTGTTCCATACTATTTTACAATACTTAGAATCCCAAAATGTATGGAACAGCAGATTTTTTTTCGGTTGGATAGAGTCGGTCCCATACAAAAAGTTGCTCATATTCATGAGTACTTTCACCAGTAGAAAGGATGCCAATGATTTTAAAACCACCTGTATATCATACGAATCCAATGGAAAATGTTTGTTTTGAAGTTTACAAAACATTAATTTAAAAACATTACAAAACTATTGTTTTTCGAAATTGGGACTCTGTCGAAATATTTAACTGTCGAAATTCAGAATGACACTCGGGTTAGGGTTTATTGCAACATCGTTACAATATGAAGAAGATGATAACTTACCCAACATGAGTGAGTGGTTGATGACGCCGCCGAAACAGTACGCGAGGACTAGCATCATGGGCCAGGACAGGTGCTGCACGAGCGGCATCGTCGCGATCTGCGTGAGCACCATGCCGGTCACCACCCACTTGAACAGCGGGTCGTACCCGAACAGCTGCTTTATTTCTGGGTATTTTTCTGGAACAACAAATGAATTGACATTAGGCATTTCACATTTGGTTGGATGTCTCGCTCGTACAATTAAACATTTTAAAGATTATTATGTATCGATAATAATTAATAATAGAGGTTATCAAGTCGTCGTGATCTTTTTTCGGGTTCCGTACCCAAAGGGGGAAAACGGGACCCTATTACATACTGAGACTCCGCTGTCCGTCTGTCTATCTGTCTGTCACCGGGTTGTATCTCACTAACCGTAATAGCTAGACTGTTTAAATTTTCACAGATGATGTATTTCTGATGCCGCTATAACAACAATCACTTAAAACTGAATAAAATAAATATTTAAGTGGTGCTCCCATTCAACAAACGTCATTTATATAGATAATGGTACGGAACCCTTCACGCGGCTAGTCCGACTTGCACTTGGCCGGTTACTTTTGTGTATGTTTTCGATTACTCGAAGACGCCTAGACCAATATAGAAAATACTAAATATTTAAAAACGGTATTACTCACGTAATACCGTTTTTAAATATTTAGTCATGTCATCTCACGTTACTTTTAATAATATTATAGAAAATACTGTTGAAAAGGCCATACTTTTCGGTTGCTCCCATTTAAATTTTATCAAAATCGGTTGTGTAGTTCGGCGTTGAAGACGGTTTTTAGTTTAAAAAATATGTTGTCGGTAAAAAGTCTGTATAGTGTAATTGTTGGACACAAGCGCCATCTATATGGCTTGCATTGCATTAACGCCCTAGTATTTGAATATTGTATCAATGCTTGATGCTATCAGCATCCCTGTCAGTGATTCCAGTAGTCGCCACTAGAGATTATTGTACGAGCTAGGTAGTACCTATATAAGGAATTTTGGACAATGTCCAGTTTCCGTTTTAACGCGCTACTACATACATAATATCACGCCTATTTCCCACAGGGGAAGGCAGAGACTATGGACCTCCATTTGCTACGATCCTGACAAACCTCTTTCGCCTCATCTACACTCATCAATCTCTTCATACACGCCCTTCGGTTACGGGTACTTTTTACCTCTCCTTTCTTCAGAACGTCTGCAATCTGGTCGCAGAATGTTCGCCGAGGCCGACCCTTTCCTGCTGTTCCTTTCACATTTGAATTATAAATATCTGTTTTCATCCATCCTTTCTACATGCCCAAACCATCTTAACATCCCTCTCTCTATTTTTGTCACAACGTTCCCTTTCACTCCACACCGCTCCCTTATGACTTCATTCCTCATTTACTAAGCAGTTACCATACCAAATTTCCGTCTTTCTCTCGTGCTACTATTTTATTATTTTATTTTATGAGAAGACTGCATACGTGACCGCCTACACGTGATGACTATGATGTACAATAAGGGGCATTCATGAAACAGATGACATAACAAGTGACCTTCGATCGGTTAGTAACCGTAAGTATTATATCTAAGTTGTAGAAATGTGACAAACATTAGTCACACAATCGAAGTGAAGTCAGTCGGTCAACAAGTAATAATTTTAAAAAATATATTTTAAAACAAGCTTTTATCTAAAGGACTCCCCAAGACGAATTAAACGAGCCCAAAGCCCCAAACTCGATGAATTTTCGCCGTTTCATTACAGAGTTCCTATGGTCACCTTCCGGGCTCCATCATCAGATCAACTCCATGTGTGCAAAATTTCAGCTCAATCGGAAACTTGCAAGATTTGATTAAAGACAGACAGACCGAAAGACAATGGGACAGGTGAAATTAAAGTAAAGCATTATAAAATAAATGATCAAATAATAATAAATACCAATATAAATAATAAATCTTGATTGATCATAAAAGAGGATACATGCAATGGTAAAACAGTAACAATTGACCCCACACTAGGCTAGGCCTGTATCGTGGGTATCAAAACCAAACAAAATTCGTAATATATAGCTATGGCGCGGCATATCCACTTACTAAATGTCTTATAATTCAGTCTGAACAGCAGAACTACCAGTACTATTTTGCATATGTTATCTAAATTTAAGACGAAGTGGTAGCTAAAGTGGCGCCCTCATTTGAAATAAATTGTTTAAAACTAAATATGGTGATAATTAAAAATTTGATTTGTATCACTGTCTAGAAAGACCTTTAAACTATTTTATGAATAACCTTTGAAAGTAATTTTGGTAGTCCGTCTAGCGCCGCGAAAACCCGTTTTAAAACTAGACGGATTATTAGTAATAATTTCAAAGGTTATTCATAAAATAGTTTAAAGGTCTTTCTAGACAGTGATACAAATCAAATTTTTAATTATCACCATATTTAGTTTTAAACAATTTATTTCAAATGTGGGCGCCACTTTAGCTACCACTTCGTCTTAATTACAATTTGGAATAATTAAAAGGAGAGAAAAAGAATGAAAGTAAATATTTAAATACTATATTATTTATTACCTAACATTACATTTTCTGCATCTTCATAAGACCACGATATTAACAAGCTAAATATTCGTTTTTTCGCTTCAAAAACGGAGCAAAATTTTATGTCACAAGCTTTGACAGCTTTGTTATATACATATGGGAACAGGTAAGTATCGAATATCAAACTAGCGACCCGCCCGGGCTTCGCATGGATATGTATTGTACTTTTATAATTTAAACTAAAAAACGACTTCGACCTTCAAACAACACAAGCCATTTTGATAAAATACCTATGGGACCACGTGACAATATACCCGTTAAAACAAAAAAAAATCTAACCGGTTCAGGCGTTTTGGAATAATCGGTGAACATACATAAAAACAAAATGGTTGTCTGTAAAGTCGGTTTACTGACGATAGTTGGACGTGACAACGTCATAAGAAAATACTGATGAAATGCCGAACGCGGAGACCGATTGTGCCTCTTTGTCGCTCGTTGCGCGCTCTCGCTTGCACTTCAAGCCTTAAATGGAACGCCTCAGAGCGATGTAACGCCGCATGCGTCATGTTTTTTCGTGCGTGCAGCCGGCTCCATCGAATTATAAGACGCTGTCACGTCAAGAAATCGCGACGAATTGATAGGGATTCTTCTTGGAAGTCAGTTAAAAACCAACTTCAACAGCAAAGTACACAAACGATTTTGATAAAATAACTATTGGCCCGCCCATATGACAGCCCTTTAAAAAAAAAAGCCAAATTGGCTCAGGCGTCATCGAGCAATCAGGGAATATTCATAAGTCATTATTTAAAAAAAAAAAATAACCCGACTGCCTTTTTATATACCCACAGTCACTCTCAGAATTAAGACGAATCTAATGGCACCTTTCAGGCTGCATAGCGTGCCAAACATTAGAATTTGACGCCAAAAATCAGCCCCTTTTGTTTTTTTATTTTTTATTTTGATACACACAGTGTCATTCTTACAGTGAATACAAATCTAGGTTCCGTACGATGCCAAAGATTTTCCGTAAGTGAACGCATTATATTGAGTTTACCACTTTATTTACAATTGATATTGTAAATAAAGTGGAGTGGATGAAGTGGTGGCAATGGAAATGGTCATAAAATAAAATCTATCTATATTACAATAATAACAAAAATTGTTTTAGATTCTCATAAAGAGCCCTTTAATCTGATACACACATACTCGTATGACACAGTAAGGTTTGCAAAACTTATTTCTAATTTTCTTATTTGTCCCCTTATTTAAAAAAAAAATCGGTTGCACTCTGGGAGTGCCAGCAGAAGTGAAAACTTGAATATTAACGTTGTGCATTTCCATGGATGCGCGTGGCACGCAGTAACATAAACACACACGAACATTCGCGCTAGCGCCCTGCGCCGCCTAAACGAAATAGCGGGCGCAGGCATAGGTACATTTTCGCCGCGCCGTAGAAAGAGAGGGGGATACTTCCTCTCCTACGCCGCGCCGCGCTGGCTGCCTTACGAATTTTCGATCAGGTCACGTGTCCTGACGCCCTGACGCCCTGACGCGAGTTTAACATTTTTTACCCATTACAAAAAAAGTGTATAACGCCGCTAAAGAAGTTTTCACTTCAAAAATATTTATTTACTTTGTGTTGTAGGGTGGTGTAATCCTATGACCCAACACATTTGTATTTGGGTCATATGATTACACCATGCTACCAAATTTTACCGGGTTTGGTCCAACAGATATTCGAAGCAAATGGGCTGTGACAGACGGACGGAAAGACGCACGAGTGATCCTTTAAGGGTTCCGTATTTTCATTTTTTGCACGGAACCCTAAAAATATAATACACATTCGAATTGATAACCCTTTTTGAAGTCGGTTAAAGAGCACGTCTCAGGTACGTCTGTGTGAATACGTCCATGATGATGTGATAACTGATAACAACAATAAAAAATTGCTCATAGAGAGAACAGATGGCCGAATCTGTGATTCATACAGACAATTGGGCTGTTAATTATACAGTTTTCGCTGTATAAACACTGCTCACCGCGGCAAACAGTCATAAATAGCTAATAGGAGCATCGCACGACTTTCGTGATTCAGATATTATCGTTCAGCATCCTTCAAGGCATAAATTCAGTTTTATGATATGATAGAGTCTAACCAACGAAAGATGAACCTATTAACCGGGCGATATACTAAAAATATACACATTTTTTATTAAATATGGAACCTTATTATCATTATTAATGTGAAAGTACACAACAAAAACAATTTAAAATAATATTAAAGACCAAAAAGTATCTAATATGTTTATAGACGGTGAAATTTATGAAAAAAAAAATTGATTTAAATTTGCCGCACGGATGGTATCATTGGCCATACTCTAAAATAAATAAAACCAGCCAAGTGCGAGTAGAACTCGCGAGGAGAGGGTTCCGTACAATGCCAAAGTTTTAAAAATACGAAATAATAATAAATTAAATAATAAATTAAATATTTCCTTATTTGTCCCTCGACAATGACCATGAGGGTCATTGTCGAGGGACAAATTAGGAAATATTTAAAAAAATATTTACGATGGTCAATTTTTGTCTTCTTTCATGAATACAATCGTTTGTTTTTCGTGTGTGTAAGTGGCCAACACTGATGTAAGTTTTTTCAGGCTGCCTAAAGGCATCTGACATAGCCTGACGACTGCCAAACAAAGATGACAGCCGGGACCAACGGCTTATACGTGCCTTTCGAAGCACGGAGGAGCTCGAGTTTTTTTTATGCCCCTTGTGGTCACCCATCCAAGTGCGTACCACGCCCGGTGTCACTTGCGAAAGTGCTACCAATGCGCACTCCCGCCGGAATTGACCCTAAAAAGTATCAAATCTATTTATAAAGAGTAAAACGTTTGAAAAAAATCTTTAGATTTTCAAATTTGCCGCCCGTTTAGTAGGTTCATTTTGCGTTGGCTAGACTCTAAACAAAATTTTACATTTGGTTGGCTGTCTCGCTCGCACAATCAAACATTTTTAAAGATTATTAAAAAATGAGTCTCATTTGTAGAAAAGTGTTTCATTCAATTTCAATTCAATTTATTCATAAACAATAATACATTGCATTCGAATATTACAAAAATAAAAATAAAAAAAATTACAAAATTAAAATTCATTTTAAATGCATGCATATGTCCTATATTACTTAATTAGTACATTTCGATAATACATTTAAGTCTATGCAAATAATATATCAGCTCCAAATTGCAATTTAATAACTAATGCGAAATTAAAAGTCATCAACACTATAGCAGCACTTCTTCAGAAGCAGAGTTCTCAATTCACTTTTAAATTTTGAAAGTTTTCGTACTACCTTTAGATGATTTGGCAATTTATTAAATAAGACCACTGTTTGATATCGCGGACTGTGTTTAACAATTTCTAAAGTTGGAGTAATTTTTTGTTGAACGTCTTTTCGTCTGGTACTTTCCCTTAACAACATTTCCTCTTCCGTCTCAAATAAAGCTCTATTTTTAATAAAATCTACTAAAAGCACAAAAATATATAGAGAAGGAACGGTTAGAATTTGAAGCCTCTTAAAGTGTTCTACACATGATTCTCTCTTCGATATACGAACCATAGTACGTATTGCTTTTTTTTGCGCAACGAAAGCTTTATTTATGTTGTAATCGTAACTTCCTCCCCAATATTTAATACTGTAACGTAGTTTAGATTCTACCATGGCATAGTATAAAGATTTCAGTTGGTCCGTCGTCAGTTCATCGCGTAAAGTTCTAAGTGCACAGCAAGAACTGCTAATATAATTTTCCACAGCTTGTAATTCGGGTTTCCAATTTAAATATTCATCAATTTGAATACCAAGGAGTTTTACTTCGTGCACTGGTTCAATCTTCTCATTATTTAGCTTCACTTCAAGTATGTCTCTATTGCTGGCTGTCGTTTTGAATAACATTACTCTGGTTTTGGTTGTATTAAGTTTAAGATTATTAGCTGTAACCCAATCATGAAAAAGTGACAGAGTAGTATTTATCTTTCTATTAAGAGCGTCAATGTCATGATCCCAGACTATAGCATTCGTATCGTCAGCAAATATTACTAATTCAATGTCAGGCTGTACAGATGTCATATAGTTAATTAAATCATTGATAAAAATTATAAATAATATTGGTCCTAAAATTGAACCTTGTGGAACTCCTCTAGTTACTTGAACAATTTTTGATGTTTTTGTTGAATTAAGAAACTCTCCTTTAACGTCTCTTACCTCAACCATTTGCTGACGATTACTTAAATACGACTTCAATAAATTCAAAGCTTTGCCGCGAATACCACAAAATTCTAATTTAGTTGTAAGTATATCCTGGTCTACCAAGTCGAAGGCCGAACTAAGGTCTAGAAAGATCCCAGCTACTTTTAATTTTGCATTTAATTTACAAGACACGTCGTGTACAATCGTTTCCATAGCATTAGCGGTGCCAATACCTTCTTGATATCCGAATTGCCTTTTATTCAAAATGTTATTGGCTTTCAAGTGTGTAACTACTCTAGATTTAATAATTTTCTCAAAAATTTTAGAAAGTATCGGCAGCAAGGCAATGGCTCTGTAATTCAATGGGTCAAATTTAGACCCCTTTTTATGAATAGGAATTATTTTGGCAAGTTTTAACTGATCAGGAAATATACCTTGTTTATAACAATTATTAAAGAAGTTTGCTAAGGGTTTTGCCAAGATGTCAATATTATTTTTTACTATGGATATTGGCATGTCATCATAGCCGGTCGATTTTTTATTTTCCATTTTTTTAACAATATCAGTTATTTCGGATTCGGTTACAGGTGGATATTTACAATTTTTTGAAACTTTATTACCATAATTATTAAGGAATTCTGCTGCTTTATTTACACTACCGAAAGATTGTTGGTTACCATGATCAAATATATTAGAAAGGGTATCAGCAATTTGTTGCGAATCCGTTATTATTTGATCATCTTTTTTTAGGGTCACTGTATTTCGAGCGGTAGATTTATTCTTATTGAGGCGATTGTTAACTATTTCCCAAACTCTTTTGTTTGAATTTATATTTTTTGTTATCTCAGCTTGTACACTCAGTCTTTTTGCACATCTTATTACTCTTTTGTAGATTCTTAGATAGCGGTTCCTTTAGTCATAAAAGCTTGAATCGTTGCTATTTCTATCAAGCACGCACAAGACTCGCTTCATTTTGCTTGATGTTCGTATACCTTTTGTGATCCAGTTGACCGTACCACGTTTTTTCTGACGAATTTTCTTTTTAATTTTTTTAAAGCATTTCCTAAAAATACTTCCTAAGGTATGTATGAAACCGTTAATTCCTAATTTTGACCAATCGACGCGTAATATTTCTTGCCTGAACTGATCTTCATTTTTCTTATTAAAGCACCTTTTTTCAATGAAGGAGCTGTTATCCTTCCATTTACCGTCTATTTCTTTTTCATCGGTTATATGTGCAACAATGCATGCATGGCCGTCTGACAGACCATTATGATCAACTTCAGTAGAAATTAAAGTGCTTTCTGGTAGATTTGTTAAGATATTATCTATACAAGATTCTGCTCCGTTCCTATTAAATGTAATTTCTCCAACTAAATGCCTAAAATTGTAGGAAGTAAGTAAATTTAAAAACTCAGTCCTATTAGTGCTATCTTTCAGTAGATCTACATTGAAATCTCCTGCAAGTATACATTTCTTACTAAAGAAGTGCTGTAGAAACATTTCGAATTTTTCGATAAATTCATTGAAATTTGTATTATTATTATAGCAACAAAAAATATACATATTATTATCAACATCTCTAATGCCACACAATTCAAAATGTTCAGGTTTACTAAGCTGTTTAGGTACATATTTTTACCTCCTCTACATTTCTATCCTTACTAGCTAAAATCATTGATCCACCTCTAGCCTTATTTGTCCTAAGAAAATGTGTTACTAAGTTATAATTTGTTAAATTTAGCATTTTTATAGAGTGAGTTTTCAAAAAGTGTTCACATATACAGATGAAACTAATTTTACTGTCTAAGTTTTCTATGTAAACTTCTAATTGGTCCTTTTTGGAATTTATACCACAAACATTCTTATAAAAAATACTAATAACCTCCATCTCCATTATTTTTTCTCCAATTAATATATCACAGTCACTTACATTATTCTCGAAAAAACTGAATGTCATCTGATGAGTGTGTAGGACTGGGTAACTTACAATTAATCAATAAATTGTTTTCATCTTTTCCTATGCCAAAATAGTCAGGAATATATTTTTGTTTAAGTTTTTTTGACTTTGTGTAAGTATTTTTAGGAAAAAAATAATCTGTTATTTTCTTTTGGACCTTAAATTTTATATAATCGTCATTATTATATTTCAAATTATTTCTGGCATATTTATTGTTTTTACATAAGATTGATATATTTTTAATAAATTTACAAACATATTCTTGATAATCTATTTCAATATTTATTTTTATACATGCAAATTCTAGAATGTCAAAGTGTTTATTGTAGTCAATTTGTGTAAATTTACAGTTAGGGTAATTTGTTACAATTAATTCTAATTCATTATTTAATTTTTTTACATTGAGATAGTCATTGTAGGGAACACTCATTAAAATAATGTTATTGTTGTTAAATCGAGATAAAATGTTACATAATTCAGTTGTCAATACATATGGGTTTTTATCTAAAATATACAAAATTCAATATAATTATATTTTGTATATTTTAGACAAGTTTGTATATTACATCAATAATAATTCTCGATACACACACACACACATAAACTATGAAAACATGTCCAAAATATCTAACACTAGCTGCGCCCCGCGGTGTTACCCGCCCGTGGAAAAAGTAGCCTATGTGTTACTCCAGGGTGTCAGCTTCCTGTATACCAAATTTTATCAAAATTGGTCCAGCCGTTTGCGCGTGAAGAAGTAACAAACACACGCTCACAAACTGTCGCCTTTTTAACATAAGTGTGATATATACTAGCTGCGCCCCGCGTTGTTACCCGCTGTTTTTTATAAAAAGAAGCCTATGTGTTAATCCAGTGTGTCAGCCAAATAAACATTTTTCTTTCTTTCTTCATAGCAAATATTATCAAATCTGGTCCAGCCGTTTACGCGTGAAGAAGTAACAAACATGCACACTCACAAACTTTCGCCTTTATAATATTAATTAGTGTGATATAATTATATTGAATGTTTATGAAACACTTTTTTACAAATGAGACACATTTTTCATAATATTTAAAGTATGTTTGATTGTGCGAGCGAGGCAACCAAATGTGAAATGCCTCTTAATCTGATGGAAGTGATGGAACCCAATTTGTGTCAATCTTTCTGGATGCTTATGACTATACTTGTACTAATATTCATCATGTGCTGCAACAGCAAAGAGTACTGTAATATTACTGAAATGCGACAGCAACAGCTCGTGCTGTTGCTGGCACAATGAGCGCATTGGCGGATTTACCAATAGGCTGAGTAGGCTAAAGCCTATGGCGGCATTTTTAGGGGAGCAGCAAATTTGAGGCCAATTGCACCCTCTCCATCGAGAAGGTAAAAAAGGTGCTTCTATATATGATATTTCAGTGAACGCACGCAGCTTAGGAGCGCCAAAATATGAATATCCTACTGGCACATTTCGCAGGGCAGCAATTTGAGGCCAATTGCACCCCCCCCCCTGCTCCCCTTTCGCGCATCGCGGCAATTGAGAAAGTAGACACCAGATAGCAGCACGTGACGACAGGTCCAATATGCTGCTGTTGAATACATTTGACGGACCGACAAAACGTGTCAACTTATGCACTCAATAGGTACTCAATATTTTATTGCAAACCATAAAATATACGTACATGCATCAGATTATTGTTTCGTTTAAATTTTATTAAGATGTTAACAATACAATTAAAGATAATTTTACATTTTAATGTTCCAATAAACTCCAATGACAACAGTCGATTGGCCCTGACGTCACTATATTGCCACGGTGTCACATATTTTTGAAACCTTTTGATTTTACTTTCGAGCCACGCTACCGGCAAAACTCTGTTTTGCTAGTAGCATGAATGGGCCGGCTCGTCCGGGGAAGTACCACACTCTCACAGAAAATCGACGTCTGTGTAGTAGCGTCACCGCTTCTATGCTTCGTTCGGTGAGGGAGAGAGCCGGAGGCCCTCCCCCCTACATCTTCCCTTCCTGAAAGGCCGGCAACGCTTCTGTTACACCCCTGGTGTTGCAATTGTCCATAGGGATACGCAAAATTTCAAAAGAATCGATACTTTACTCGATACCAGTATCGTTTCAAAAGAATCGATACCAAAAAAGTATCGGAACGAAAGTACTTTTACTAAAAACCTTTAATACTTTTACTAAAAACCTGGATGGAGTGTTGTTTGTGTTGATAAGTTACACAAAAAATTCTAGCAGGAGCGTGTCATTAATATCCAATAGATATTTAGAACCTGTTAGACATAACGTAAAAATTTGGAGAAAATAATACATTAGATTGAATTCAAATAAATGACAATAAAAATCACAAATTAGTTTGGAAAACTCAAAAGGGCAAACGCCTCATAACGCTTATTTACGTCACCTTCATGTAAGTTGTACTCACATACGCAGTTTTGCTACTTGTTATTTCATGAACATGTCTGAGAATTAATTTTCTACAACTAAGGAAGTGAAAGATGCTAAGCAAATAATGGAATTTTGCACAGCATCTTTCAGTTCCTTCCTAAAAAAGCTCCTGAAACAGTCAATATAATGCAAAGGTAACACACATAAGTGCTTGGCAATGAGTCAGAATTCCCTGAATCATGCCTTAGGTTTAATAGTAATGTTTTGTTTGAAACATCTATTAGTAATTTTAAATTTTCTTATTACTAATTTATAAGAAATGAGGATAAGAAGAAGAAGGGGAAGAAGAAAAAGGAAAGTATCGATACCTCGAAAGTATCGGAACAAAAGTACTTGGTATCGAAACAAAAGTGTGTAAGTGGTATCGAGCAAAAAGTATCGATACCTTAAGGTATCGATACTTTTTGCGTATCCCTAGTTGTCCATGCGCAGTGGTGATAACTTACCATCAGGTGACCCGCTTGTTCGTTTGCCGCCCTTTGACATAAAAAACCCCTCATTTCGCTCGTCTGTCTAAACCAGTCTTTCCCAAAGTGGGCGATAACGCCCCCTTGTGGGCGCTGGAGGCTTTAAGGGGGGCGGTAACGGGCCCAGAATAAAGTTGGGGGCGCTGATGTGATTTAAGCAATGAGTGATTTATAACTTCAGCTATTTCATATTTTAAATTTCACTGAAATTAAAATCCTCTTACTACACAACATCCATTTATTAGTTCATATTTATATCCTTTTTTATTGTACAAATATAAACTAAAAATGTAATTAATATTTATTATTTTAATGCGTTCACAACGCTATTTATATCGTAAAAGGAATCAAACACTGAAAAAATTTCGTGTTTTAAAGTTTCGCAGGTGAGGTCCCCACTTCCGATACTCTTTATTATTGTAAAATTGTATTATTATTGCTATTTTTTTATTAAAAATTAACAATGTTGATTATTGTTATTTTTTTATAAAAGATACTCTAATGTACTGGTGTATGTATTATTATTGCTCTCTCTTGTAAACAAGTCTAGTTTAGAATATAGGTTGAATTAAACTACAGGTAAGACAAATATGTGATTCAGGTTTTTATGGTGAAAAAAATGGGGGGCGCTACAAAATAACAGATTTTTTAAAGTGGGCGTTTGACAAAATAAGTTTGGGAACCTCTGCCTTAAGGTATCGATACTTTTTGCGTATCCCTAGTTGTCCATGCGCAGTGGTGATCACTTACCATCAGGTGACCCGCTTGTTCGTTTGCCGCCCTATGACATAAAAAACCCCTCATTTCGCTCGTCTGTCTAAACCCTAAAAAGGTTTTGTTTTTTTTTCGAGTGTGGCCAACACAGTCAGTTTTTATGTGGTCATATTTTTCAGGCTGCCTAAAGGCATCAGACATAGCTTGACGACTGCCATACCATGATGACAGCCAGAACCAACGGCTTATACGTGCGGAAGAGCTCGAGAAATTTAACATAAAAATAGTTGACATCAATGAAATACGGAATGTGGCAGGCTGTTATTTAATTACGATTTTTCTTTTAGCCATTTAGTTCCATAGTTGGGGGGAAAAAATCTCCCATTTTTGTTTCCAATCACTTAGAGCTTCTTAGAGCATCTTAGACCGCTAGATTAAAGTGCGACTGAGCGGGTCACGTTTGCTGTATGTTGCCCGAAGGATGGCCCACACGACAACATCATGGGTTCCATCCAACAGTCCGAGAGAGGTTCAGAGAGCAGAGACCTAGGATGAGGTGAAGGGACGAGTGGACAACTCGTCCTTTCACCTCATCCTAGGTCTCTGCTCTTGACAAAGAATGGAGTGAAACAGGTTAAGATAGAAGTAGGTAATTTAGATTTAGAATTCGAAATCGACAAGAAGCCATTCGGAGCTAGCAACAACATAGTCGAGAAGCGTTTTTAAATTTTCTAATTTGAACGGCATGGAATGTTACAGTTTGACACCAGGTTTTTTTAGACTAATTTGTGCCTGCTGAGCTGGATTGCCCTATGTCAGATCAATTCCTACCGCCTTTTTAGAGTTCCGTACACAAAAGTGTTAAAATGACCTTATTACCACGACTCCACTGTCTGTCTGTCACCACACCAGGCTGTATCTCATGAACCGTAATAGTCCGACAGTTGAAGTTTTTACAGATTATGTATTTCTGGCGCAATAATAAAATAAATATTGAAGTTGGGCGCCCATACAACAAACATGATTTTTTATAAATCTATAACAGTACGGAACCTCGCGTCAGGGCGTCAGGACAAGTGACCTGATCGAAAATTCGTAAGACGAATGGAGAGTAGACAGCCGGCGCGGCGTAGGAGAGGAAGTAACCCCCTCTCTTTCTACGGCGCGGCGAAAATTTATGCCTGCTGCTGTTTCGTTTAGGCGGCGCAGGTTGCTTGCGCGAATGTTCGTATGTGTTTATGTTACAGCGTGCCACGCGCATCCATGGAAATGCACAACGTTAATATTCAAGTTTTCACTTCTGCCGGCACTCCCGGAGTGCAACCCGTCCTTTTTTTTAAATTCTTTATAATGACTTGTCTTTTAAACTAATACGCTACGTTGCGGAGTACAATCAATTAGTTGCTGTTGCAGGTAGGTATATGAATTGGGTATTTTCCTGGGAAAAAAAAAATTATTTCGTACTGATAAGAAAATAAAACTTTGCAAAACAATGTCACTTGTCTTTAAACATAACCATTTTAAAGTGATTTTAGATTTATTAAAGCATTAAAAACTGATATAAGAGAGCTATTTGACTCCAAGAAACTATGACGTCATCGGCCTGTATTTCATACAAAATCCCATAGAAACTGTTTGTTTTGACGTTTTGAAAAAAGTATCTGATTTGACTTGTTGGAAAATAGCGGATTGTATGACACATAGACATCACGTGTTTGGGACGTTCACGTGTTTTCAACGACGGTTAAGTGGCATTCGCTGAACAATAGGTACTGAACTACTGAGACTACTGTACGTCGGACAGTAGTTGATCGGACTATGACAGAACACTCGATAGTTTTAAGTTGAGTTGATTCAAACTGAACTTTGACGACCTCCGTGGCGAAGTGGTGACCATGCTAGTCCGCCCAGAGGTCCCGGGTTCGATCCCCGGTCAGGACAAGTTGTAAAATGGCCTTTTTCAAATTGTCCTGGGCCTTGGATGTTTATCTACATATGTATTTGTAGTATTAGTTTTTTAACAGCATTACAATGCTCGGATTATTATTCAAACTAAAACATGTGGTGAAAAATTTCGTCACGAGTAGGACTTGAACCCGCGTCCCGCAGTTAGTGCATAAGTGCACTACCAATTGTGCTACCGTGACTTCGAATCACCCTAACGAATTTTCTGATCACATAGTACACACGCATTTGAGCATTTTTCATCACATGTTCTAATTTGGATATACTTATTTTTTTTATATAGGGTTAACAAACAGTGTCACTTTACAAATTTCGTAATAGAATACAAAATCGTAAATATTACTAAAAGATACACCAACGACATTAACCTCATTTATATGGAAGTTTTACAAAGTTGAATGAGGTGATCGACACCTAATTACTGAAACGTTACACTGTTATAAAATAGTCATCATCATCATCCTCCCGTGTTCCCGGTTGCATCCTCAGCAGTAACGCTTCAGAGCCCGGGGTCCGCTACCTAACCAAGGAGATTTGACGAGGTTACTGGTTTTAACACAGAGCGACTGCCGTCTGACCTCCACAACCCAAAGGGCAAACCAGGAACCAATCCTTGGATAGTTTGATGACCAAACGCTAGGTGGCGTTCGGGACCCACAGTTTTACGTGCCTTCCGAAACACGGAATCATCTTTCTTTTCGGATAATTAGGTGATTCAAGCCTGCAATATCCTATCCAGACTGGAAACAACTTTTTCACAAAGTATGCTTCCCAGTGGGAATCGAACCCATGACCTCCGGGTTACAAGGCGAATGCCTTGATCACTGGACCACGGAGGCAGTCTTGTGTTATATAAAATATAGTATCGTTGAGTCTTCCATAACACAAGTCTCGAACTTACTTTGGAGCTAGCTCAATCAGTGTTATTTGTTCCTATATATTTATTTAACTATATAGCTAAATACATAACGTGAAGGGCCATAGGGATCGTCCGGTAATCATGTGAGGCGCATAGGGTTGATTCACGTGAAGCTATCAGATGCTTAATGGACGATATAATAATCTCATAACTCTTCATCTGTTGCAAATAATAAAACAATAGATAAACAATTGACCTGGGAGGAATTCCTCCCAGTGACAGGTAAGGGGTTAAAAAGGAAGATAAAAATCAAAATTTCCCGAAGATGACACAAATATTCGAAGCAATGGCAATTTGATGTATTGAGCCTTTGGATCTTGTGGCCTTAGGCTTCGTGCGTTAAGGGGATACCTGAATTTTTCGGGGTCCAGTGCTGCCCACCGTTTGAAATTAATCATTTGATAGGAAACGGAGACATCGCTTTAAATTTTGTCTTGACCAGGCACTAGATAACCTTTTAAACTATTTTATGAACTACTGTTTATAGTTTAAGAGGGGAACGTGAAGCTTTTTTACGAACATACGCCAAAAGTGGCCGTTTTTTGCAATTGTGCGTAGAAAAGCTTCACGTTTTCACTTTAAACTATAAACAGTGGTTCATAAAATAGTTTGAAGGGTTATCTAGTGCCTGGTCTAGACAAAATTTTAAATGATGTCTCCGTTTCCTGTCAAATAATTTATTTCAAATAGCCTGGACCCCGGAAAATTCACGTATCCGTAGTGTAAGTGACCAATTTACACTTTCAAATCGAGTTCCCAGCAGACATTTAGACCGTCGGCAGTGAGCATCTAATTGTAACTAATTGATGGTCTTGTTAAACGATGTGAAACGGTGCGAATGGTCTTCAGGGGACTTTGTACCGATCGGTCGGTGTTTACGAATGATGAAAACCTGGCTCGACGAAGTCACAGCAGTAGGAGCAAGGCCCTGTATTCCAATAGCGCTGATGGATAAGGTGCAGTGCCGGATTAAGCCTGCGCGGGGTCCCGTAGCAAATTCTATCGAGAGGCATCTTTCTTTGCTACATATTGGATTTTAAGTTAGTTAAGGCGATCCTCACACTGCTCCGGACCCCGCTGCGTAGCGCGGGGCCGGACTGTATGCAAGTACCTCAATTTGTATAGAAAACACGCATAGTACAACACACTGACACCGCGTCTACGCGCGTGATTGTCCACTTTTTGCGCAATTGTGCGTAGAAAAGCTTAACGCTTTAAACTGTAAACAGTAGTTCATAAAATAGTTTGAAAAGTTATCTAGTGCCTGGTCAAGACAAAATTTTAACTGATGTCTCCGTTTTCTATTAAATGGCGGCAGCACTGGATCTCGGAAAATTCAGGTATCCCCTTAATGCATTCTCTACCTGTCAACATTAAGTAAAGAAATAAACAGATAAGAAAGTTCTAAATAACAGATAAAAGACATAGAGCCAGATATCACAATTTATATAGAAGTAGGTAATATTAATTTAACTATTTAATGAACATGAAAATCCATGAGCGCGGTGCAGCATAACCCGGCGGCTTAATATATTATTATATGTAATCGCTCTTATTTCCTTTTTTAGTGAAAAGATTAAAAATTTTGAAAAGGTAGGTACCTACGTAATTTGTTTATTACCGCGTGTAGTACATCACTACCAGCCATGAAGTTTTCGTTATCTTCTTATCAGATAAGAAATGCTATAGAATATGTTTGCAGATGGCTTCGATAGAAGTCACTGATTGTTGCACAAGTATATGTAGTAAAAATCTTAGCTGGCTACTCTCTCTCCCTACTATCTTACCGATGAATTAAACGCTAACATTGCTTCTGTAGCATGGCACAGGCGACAGCGTTTATCGAGCGCTATCGTGTATTACTGTCTCGCTTAATATTGTATAAGATGTTTTTTTAGAGGTAAGGACTTCAAAATATAATAAAACACGTAATAATTTTTCATTATCATCCTTATTATTTAAGAGTGAAATTGGCTGGCAAGCGATGTCTAGGTATTTAAACGAAGAGGTGAGGAATTCTGACGCGAGCTAAATTAAACCATAGAGCTAAGCACATAACCATGGGGGAGAAAGCCCCATACATTGCGAATTTTTGGTTTTTAACGACGTTATCTATTACTCTTATTCCGGACTAAATATCAAAAGCACTTTTAGTTAATAGTTTCCTATAATTTGTATACATGTCGCACTACATGCTTTCTCATTCTACCGTTTTACGGTATAGTAACCAATAATTTCGAGTACATAGTACGAATCCTGAATGGTGTAACGGTTTGGGCATCCCAAACTAATCAGGAGACCTCAGGTTCAATTTCCCACAATGACTAAATAATTCAAAGTTTTATTGTTTTTTCTATTAATTTAGTGTTAACTTTATAAGCGATAATTTCGCATGTTCAGTACCAAGCCTGAATGGTGTAGTGGTCAACGCATTAGACTCAAATTAACAGAGATTTAAGGAATCTCAGGTTCAAATCACACCTCATTGCAAATAAATTTTATATTTGAATTTAATTTAGTTTGGAATAACATTAATAGATGACACTACATTTGCAGGTTTGCAGCTTTAATTGTTGGTACAAAAGTTACTCGAGATGGCTCTCTATTTCAGTTATATTATAGTACTCTATGCACATAACGAGATATTTCTTTTCTGAGTAAGACTTCTGTACGTGAGTACTAGTACTTATTCTGTGCCCAGACCAGCGTGGAACAAAGTAAGAAAAACGAAACTTTTAAAATTAAAACATACGAAAACAACTGGGTATTATGATAAAAAAAAATTTAAAGCGCGTGATTCATGCAGGATATTACACACTTTTGGAGGTCATTTGTAAAAGAAAACAGAGAGAAATCTTCTACAAATAAAGTTAGGTCTATGCTTCTGGGTAATTATAGGTAATTACCCAGAAGCCATAATTACAGAACCTATTATAGACAAAGAAGCCAGAATATATTATAGACAAAGAAATGGAATTACATATCCATTATCCATGTCAAAGTCAAAAGTAAAAAATCATTTATTTATCTTTGGATATTTATATCACTTGATAATTGTCATTTCTTTTTTCTTTTGATTTCTTAATAGTTAGTTGTTGACGTCAGATCATTTACTTACAACTAAGTTTACTGCCGCCTCCAAATTCAGATTCTTCCGCCTGATTCAGAACAATCCCTAAAAGGTGTCCAATCCCATAATGGGCTTTTTTATTCTGAATAGGCAAAGTAGGTGCGCTCTTCAATCTTAGTTTTTTATCGAAATTACCTAGTAATTTTATTATACCTACAGGTTTGCTGTTGATAAAAACTTGTTGATAAGAAAAAAAGTACCGTTATGTTATATGCTATGTTTATGATATGGTGAAAATTTGCAATAACATGCTTTATGGCCCATTTTGAGCTTGCGTTTTGTGATAATAACCCTATGTTTGTACTTGCAACAAATTTATTTGATAGCAAGGAATGTAAAATTAAAGGACCTACAATTATTTTCCACTTTTTTACTAAGCATTGTTCAATCAATGTTAACCCTTTCACCGCGAACGTCAGATTTATCCGACAAACATTGTCGTGCGCGTCGGATATTTCCGCTCAAAAAAGAGCTTAAAAAACCGCTCGTATTGCACATAACTGAAGTATCCACATCCCTTTTTCGGTTGTAGGTATTATTTGAGATTTCATACCCCTCGCGCTGGGGGCACGACAACTGATATAAAGTCTCGCGGTGAAAGGGTTAAGCAATCCACGGTCGCACATGGCATGGTACAGGCAAGTACTTACTTGCAACAAATATAATTTGTAGAAAGAAACGTTAAAATTGAAGAATCTTAAATTTTCTTACAAGTTTTTATCAAACATTAAAATAATCCACTGTTGCACATGACAAAACTCATCTAATTTTTCTTGCGAGCTGTGATTGTGCACTGAAGTTAGATAATACTTAATCAATCCCCCACGAGGCTGGTGCAGTCACACTAAGTGAACCGAAGTCCTGGGAAAATATTTGGATAAAAAAAGTTTCTACCAAAGTTTCTTCTATAAAAGCGGCCTTTAAAAGCGGCGCACGTGATTATGACGTTGTATCTGATCTTTCTTAAGTTTTTTTGAACTAACAGGTATCTTGTGCGCTATTTCTAAGTTACTACTAAACTAAAAAATTAAAATTTGGAGAAACGAATTCAGTATAAGCCTCCAAAAATCACAAATTTGACCGTTTATAAAGTACTCATAAATTGTATAGGTAAAAAAAATATTTCGAAAGAAACCTTGCAAATGAAATATAAATTTTAAATAAAAACATTTATTGCACACACTTGTAAGGCATACCTACTGAAAAACATGTATCACCTGGAACAAGTTTTATAAAATTTCCACACCCAATGAAAAGTGAATAATCATTCAATGGATAGTTAATAATAATAATATTTTCATTTAATAGAATGTAAGAGTCCTTAGGCGCTATCTCTCCATTTATTTTTTTCTAGAATTGCGCTGGATGAAATAACAAGCTTTTCAAACTATGGTCACGTTGACGACTGAGCAGTCAGGAAGGGCCGCCTTAATGCTGGTGTGGGAGACAAGAAAAACTTAGAATGTACCAGCGGCTCTTCCTTTGTAGAATGTTAAAGCCGATCAAGGGAATGAGCGGAAATGCGAATCATATTTATAGGCAATACAGCTAGCAACCCATCAGTCAGCCTACCCCTCAATCAGGTTTCAAATTCTGTGCAGAAAGAGAAGCATCTAATACACTACGTTTTTCATTTACAATATGTAACAAAAACCCTGTCCGAAACTTGTAGGAGCAACTCAGACCGTCAATATGAACAACTTTTTCTATGAGACTAATGCTTAAAAGTCGAAAAAAAAAACGACATTTTCATACAAATTGCCAGACCGGCCAAACACTTTTGTATGAAAATGACGTTAGCCCCATACATTTTTTTACTAGTCACATTCCAGGAAAGTTTTAGACTTGTCAGTCTGTCTTAGTGTCCATTGTTTTTCCTCCCAAGGAAATTAAAAAACTTAATCAATGGTATGCATGTTGATGTTCTTGTGACTATGTGCTGAGCTATGTTGTAAACAGAAATCAGAATATTGTGTTTCAGTGTAATGTAGTGAAATTGAGAACAAAATGCAAGTATATGCCAGGCAAATTAAGAACACTCAGACTTTCAAACGTTCATCCCCTATAACTTTTGAACAGCTGAACAGATTACCATCAAACATAACTAAGAACCAGCGCAAGGAAACATGCTTACACGTAAAAAAACTCATCAAAATCGGTCCATCCGTTCGAGAGCTCTGCTGCCACGACAGACGCCCATTAGACGTTGGCGTCAAACATAACATCCCTCTTTTAGTCTGGGGTTAAAAAAGCACAAAACACCTTAGGATTGGAAATTTTCATGCTGAATCATAAAAAAAGTATTCAAATCGGGATTGATTTAAAAAATCTTCATTTGGTTAATGTAAACAAGTCCATCATATCAGCGCCAGGAAGTCCTGCTAGACCAATTGGAAGTAGCCTGCATCCAGCATTTTTCATGTAAACAAGTAGTGCCTACTTAGGTCAATTAACCTATGAGTACTATCAAATTTAATAGCAATTTTGCGACGAGAGCTGCCCTAAATTTTACGTTCCTATTCACTGCACAAATACCAGTATTTATACAAAACTATAATATTTAGTTACGCTCATTGAATTTATCAATGCTATTATCCAAAAACTGAATCACTTGAGCAAATATCGTTGCAGTTCGACGATTTTCTAGTGGATTGCACGAGCACAGAAAAAATATATGTAGATGGTAGATGGAACCAAATTTAATTTTTTGTAGCCTTGACCATTACCTTTATTCAGCCAATGATATCAATAAATATTTAGTAACCGGCTGCATGGACTGCTTAAACAATTTACATAAATATACATGACGTAATAACATACCTAGGATAATCTTTCGGCGGCTAGCATGGGGCTCCTCCGTGTATACCCATTCGAAATCCGTTCTAGACACTTTCGCACCCATTGTCACACAGACACCTAATTTAAACGTACATTACAACACCGACTTTCAATAAAAGCAAATGAAACTAATGCGAAATAAAAAGAAAGTCACGAAACGCCGATTATACAAAATTAACTACAAATTCGGCACGGCCTCCCACTTCAACAAATATTGAATGACTGAAAATTGAAATGAATGAATTGTCAATTGAAGACATTGAAGTTAATTGATGTCAAACTTTCTGAACGAACATGCGGCGCTGCCAACTTACGAGAAAAAATAAAAATTTCAGTCAAAAGGAGAATGAACTTATTTAGTGATGTGCTGAGTTGCCAATAAGTAGGACGAACGGAAAAATATTTTTAACCCAATAGTTAGTTAGATTATTTAAAAATATCGAACACGTATTTTTTTCTCTGGAGGAAAATATGACAAAGATACAGCGCCTTGAAATTTTGCATGACGTCACGCCTAGGTACGATTTTTACTTAGCGGTGACGTTGCAAGCCCTCACTTTGTATCTTTGTAGATTTTTACTTTTTTGGTAAATTGAAAAACATGGTTCCATTATTTTTCGATAATTAAAAAAGACAAACTAATTACAATTATATTTTTCTGACTCTGACGTCACCCCTATTTTTGGAATCGAGTTGACTCGAGTAATTTTGCTAGGTATCGGAATCCTTATTTGAGTCCACGATTCGCGTCTAGACTCGAATCCGGATTCAAGTCCAGAATTCGAGTTCGGGATAATTATTATGCTGAACTTGCCATCATCATCACCATCATCATTTCAGCCGCATAACGTCCACTGCAGGACATAGGCCTCTCCCAAGGATTTCCAAAATGACCGATCTAGAGCGGCCTGCATCCAGCGCTTTCCAGCGACCTTAGTTAGGTCCTCAGACCACCTTGTGGGTGTTAGAACACCCACAAGGTGGTCTGAGGACCTGCTTCGCTTGCCAGTACGTGGTCGCCATTCGAGAACCTTTTTGCCCCATCGGCCATCGGTTCGTCGCGCTATGTGTCCTGCCCACTGCCACTTTAATGAACTAATGCGCTAGGCAATGTCATTGACTTTTGTTCTCCTACGAATTTCCTCATTTCTGATTCGATCACGTAGAGAAACACCGAGCATAGCCCTCTCCATAACGCGTTGAGTGACCTTGAGCCTTCTTATGAGACCCATAGTAAGGGACCACGTTTCAGAGCCATAAGTCATCACTGATAACACACATTGATTAAACACTTTCGTCTTGAGGCACTGAGGTATTTTGGACGAGAAGACACTGCGTAGCTTCCCCAACGCTGCCCAATCGAGTCGGATTCGTCGAAAGACCTCTTCCTCGAAGCTTGAACTTCCTGCCTGGATCAATTGACCCAGGTAGATATGCTCGTCTACAGCTTCGAGTGTGGAGCTTCCAACACAGACAGGTAGGGGCGCGACATGGACATTTGACATAACTTTCGTTTTGTCCATGTTCATTTTAAGGCCCACTTGTTCGGAAACTCGATTTAGGTCTCCGAGCATAGTACTTAAGTCTTCCATTGATTCTGCCATGACAACGATATCATCGGCAAACCGAAGGTGAGTGATATACTCGCCATTGATGTTGATGCCAAATTCTTCTCATTTCAGAAACTTGAAGGCATCTTCCAGTGCAACGGTGCACAGTTTCGGGGATATAACATCCCCCTGTCTTGCACCTCTTTGCAGTGGAACAGCCCTCGTGCACTGCTCCTGTATTTGGACTGACATAGTGGCGTAACTGTATAAGTACTTCAACACTTTGATATACCGATAGTCAATACGGCATCGCTGGAGAGACTGAAGCACGGCCCATGTTTCGATCGATACGAAGGCTTTTTCATAGTCCACGAATCCCAAGCATAACGGCCGGTTATACTCCCTCGTCTTCTCTATAACCTGCCGCAACGTGTAAATGTGGTCCGTGGTGCCTTTACGGAAAAAAGCCTTTACGGAAACCGGCTTTTTCGGGAGGCTGGAAGGCATCACACCTGTTTGCGAGACGAAGTGATGACCCTTGAAAACAACTTATATACATGACTCAGAAGCGTGATAGGCCATCGTTTGCCTTGAAACACTTGATGCAGTACGCAGCGTCCAAAATAACTTTAAGTTTATATAAAATACCTATAAATGATGTATGTAAACCATTCTGATTAAACACTGTCTCTTTTTAAAACCGCAGCAACATCGTACGAGTCAATCTGATACGAGTACAGGAATCGAGTCAGCCAGACCCGAGCACTGAAATCGAGCCCGTCAGACTCGAGTACTGGAATCAAGTCAGCTAAACTCGAGTCCGTCAGACTCCAATACTGTAAGTTGAGTTGAGTAGAGAGACTCAAGTCCGACAGATTCGAGTCAGCAAGAGTCGAGTCTAATAAAAAGGGTACTTGAGTCAGCGTGTCCTTAGTAGAAATCGAGCTGACTGACGCCGTGCTCGGCACATCACTAGACCTCACATCAAAGAGAATATATCTGGAGTGCTATTTTTCATTAAAGGACTTACCGAAACACAAAACGTGTAGTTTTCTAACTCACCGCTCGCGTAAAAATCCATTTGGCCGTATTTTTGAAAGCGTCGTGTCGGCTAAAAACAATTATATTGCCTTACGCAAAAAACATCAAAAATATGTCTATGGTTTTCTAAGAACTTCACCATGAATAAAAAAGCAGCATGAATCGGAACGGATTCTCCATGAAAGGTTTCTTTGACATATGTACGCCACAAATGGCAAAATTACGAGTGGTCGAGACTACTCGTTGCAAATCCTTCGAATACGATCATTTAAAAAATGCGCCTTTTTGGAAACGCTCGCGTAAACCATTCGTAATGTGACAAATGATTTCAAAAATGCGTCCCCTGATATATGTCTTGATGAACCGGATATCTAATTTCGTAAGATTTTGTTAACACGTGTAAACAACACCAGCAATAGATTCTGATGAAAATTACGCATCCATCATCAATATCATCAAACGAATGAAAACGAAAAATCCATGTGTTGCGGTGCGGATATTTCAAAAATGGCTCTTCAGGCCAAAAAGCAAGATGCCAGTGGTTAGATAAGATATTTAAAAAATGTAAGAAAGATATACTTTGTCTATGGTTTTAAAATAATGTTACCAGTAATTGGAATCCCTCCCCTGAACACGGGGAAATATGAAAGTTAAAGTAAAGATTGATAATATTTGTTCAAAACTGACTTTACCCTCATAACTACACAACCGATTTTGATATAATTTCTCTACAAGTATACCCATTCAAACAAAAGAAATCTAATCGATCTACGCATTTTCTAATACCCTTTTCCACGAACCTCCCTTTTCGGTAGTTGGCAAAAAATTTTGAAGGCACCATCTAATATTTTGTGGTCTATGTATTATTATGAGAATGAGATAAGTGAGAATAATGAGATCATGCGACTAATCGAGGTTGCCGATCTACACTTCATTTATTTTACAAAGGATAGGGAATCGACAGAAATGTTAAATTTTCTCGTCGTTTTCTATTCTTATAAATTTTTATAGTAAAAACAAAATTTGAAACTATTTTACTAACAATTTATTGAAAATTTTTTTCCTCGCCTTTTCCTACTCTACAAGGAGTCACTACGATGAGTCTTTGAAGCGCGTTGGGATAAAGTCTAAGCCAAGCGCGGGATCAAACGTTATGGCTAGGCATAAGCTATGTACACAGGAAGGAAGAAAAAAAAGTAGATCACTATTTACATTTTATTTATGTACACTTCACACTAGCACAAACAAATGTTATATATACAGAAGGTGAATGATGTAATCGGAATTATGGATAAGCGATGCTCTGCAAAAATATTAACAATCCCTATAAAAATTTACTTATCACAGGAAAATTTTAAAACAAAAAGCGAGAGCAAAAAATAGTAAGTCTACTAGCCGCCGCACGTCAGGCGTGGCGACACCGTCTTCATAAAAACGGTTGATAGCCACGCATGCACGCAGCGGTCTTTCATAAATGACAATATATTTATATACATGTATGTCCGCTTGTATGTTGCGATTCATGAAAATTTACAATATTTACAACTTATTCATACAAAATATATGTACATAAAAAATACAAGTAAAAGGAGTGGCAGTGCAAGCCACATCTTTTCCATTTACCTACGCACTACTGTCCCTCTATACTATAATATTCTCTTTGTCATTGTATTTGTTAGTAAATCTCCACTAAATAATCGCATTTCATCATACAGGTGTAATCATGTATGCTATAATTTTATCATTCTAAAGTGTAGATTCTGTCGTACAATCCAGCCAAAAAAGAGAATTAGACGATCGTCGATCACACAAAGACTTATTGCATACCATGTATGATATGGAGTTGCGAGTAACGCTTAACTCGTATCGGAATGGCAGCAGCGGGCAGCGCACTTTCAATGTCAAACATATTCATCTTTATTTCTATTTTTGCGCAGCATCTTTCAGTTCCTTAGTTATAGGTTATAGGAAAGTAATTCTCTGACAATATTCCTGAAATAACAAGTGGCAACACTGCGTATGAGAGTACAACTCACACGAAGGTGACGTAAATGTGCGTTATGAGGCGTTTGCCCTTTTGAGTTTTCCAAACTTATTTGTGATGTTTATTGTGTCATTTATTTTTAATTAAAATAACATGATTGTATGATGTAACTTCACTTAAAAATAAAATAAAAAATATATTCCGTTTAATTGTTGTTCTGATGTTTTATTTTGTCCAAATTTTTACGTTATTTTTAACAGTTTCTAAATATCTATTGGATATTAATCACACATTTCTGCTAGTTTTTTTGTGAAATGTATCAACACAAACAACACTCCATCCAGGTTTTTAGTAAAAGTATTAAAAAGTACTCGATACCTTCAGGTATCGATACTTTCATTCCGATACTATTTTGGTATCAATTCTTTTGATGCGATACTGGTATCGAGTAAAGTATCAATACTTTTGAAATTTTGCGTATCCCTATTTGTGTAACAAGGAGATTCTGGTTTTCCAGCTGGCAATATAAGGTTCTGTTCTCCGTTTGTCCATAAACAACTGTCAAATTCTGAGTCTTTCCAAAGTTTGTGTTTGAACATGGCGGTCGGTAAAAATAAAGGCCTGTCGAAAGGCGGCAAGAAAGGTGTGAAGAAGAAGATGTAAGTTAGCAATAGAGTCAAAATCTATTCGGTAAATCGCTATATTTTCAATCAATCTTTTATAGAACTCCGTAATACTTGTGATTACCCCGATTAATGAAGATACAATTGTTTGGTCTCGTGTCTTAAAACTTGTTAGAAAGTTGTAAATTACTCAAAGGTTTTATGTGTTTTTGTTCAGGTTTATGCTTGATTATTGGATTATAGCTTAGATCAATTGATACAAGTTGTGTAATTTATATTTTCATGTGTTTTCACTGTTGAAGGAAGTTGAGGTTATAATAATAAACATTGCCTTTCAGCGTTGATCCTTTCACTCGTAAAGACTGGTATGATGTCAAGGCACCGTCCATGTTCACCAAGAGGATGGTGGGAACCACCCTTGTCAACCGTACCCAGGTATGTTGAATTTGATTAGGAAACATAACCTCAAAATGAATAAGATATCGTGAGATTTCATAGTGGTCAAGGGCTCAAGTTATAAGTTCAAGAGTTAAAGTTACAGTCAGAAATCTCTGTCTCATGGATGTATAGTGCCACTGATATAGATTTTGAGATGCAGTTTCGCAAACTTGCGTTTTGAGTATAGTTCAGTATAATATTTAGGTGATTGTACATGGAATGTGTGGAAAAATGATAGCGCCCCCTTGACACAATCCTATTGTTGATAAAGCTTTGATTTATGAAAAATGGGTGTACAAACCTCAACCTAGGTCTTGTTATTTTTGTGAACAGATTTTCAACTTATTTTTTAACGGTCTTCAAAACGGAGGAAGTTATTAATTTGTTGTATATTCAACGACTTTTCGATGACTCCTAGACCGATTTGGAAAGTCTTTTTTTGTTTGAAAAGGAATACTTGTCTGAAATTTCATCAAAATTGGTTGTGTAAATGGGGGTGAAGCCGGTTTTTAGTTTAAAAAAATGTCAAAGCCAAACCTATGACTACTATGAAGTTCTAATGATTCTTCAGGGATCTATCAGATGGGAAGGTAATATGCACAGAATATTACTGTGAATACCATCACACCATGGAAAACTTGTACAATTCTTGTCTGATATATCCCTCAATACCAAAAAAGCTGTAAATGATGACACACCTAGCTCGCAATGATACAAATCTGATGAAAACATTTGTTCCCTTTTGATTTATCTGCTGACAATCCGTACATACCAAATACAAGAAAAATAACTATCAAAAATGGTCTAAAAAAAGTTTAATTTCATTTAAGGGTACCAAAATTGCTTCGGAAGGCTTGAAGGGCCGTGTATTTGAAGTTTCGCTGGCCGATCTGCAAGCTGACACGGATGCCGAGAGGTATTTAGGTATTTTGTGATATTTTATGAGTGAATTTCAAGTTTGATGATTTGTGGGAGTTGATTGTGCTTTTTATTCATTTATTTGTCCATCATATCAGCCACATGAAATCCACTTCTGGGTATAGGCCTTCCCAAAGGATTTCCAAAACAACCAATCAGAAGCGGCCTGCATCCAGGGCTTTCCTGCAACCATGCTCAGGTTATCTGACCATCTAGTTGGTGGGTGTCTTACGCTGCGTTTGCGGGTTTGTGGCCGCCCTTCGAGAACCTTTTTGCCACATTGGCCATTGTTTCTTCGCGCTATGTGCCCCGCCCACTACCAGTTCAATGAGCTATTTTGTATAACTTTAATATTTTTACTTTTATCGACATAGTTCGCCGACATAAACAAACCGCCAATATGGTTTGCTGGCAGCCCATAATGTATATTTTTTTGTTGCAAGAATCCTAGCATTCAGGATTTTCTATTATTTCAAGAATCCTAGCATTCAGGATTGAGGGTATTTGTTAAACATTCAATTGGGTGTAATATGCTATTTTGATTTTACACAAAGTGCCTACTCTAAAATGAACCTAAATATAAGACAAACTCTGTAGCTTATCCAAATATAACCTAAATTGGTTTGTAACAAACTGCAGTCCAGCTATATGACGCACAACTATGGTCTTCATATCGTTTCAAGCTGCAGATATCATTGCTACCACATGATGTAGTGCCTCCGTACTCTTGTGGAGGTCTTTCATGTCGTTGCTACAATTTTTCTGTCCTAAATTGGATAAATTTCTGGGTCAAAAATAGATTATTTGGTACTAATAATGTCAATTGTTGTGATCATATCCACTTCCAACGTGTTTTAGACCTATTATTGTAGAAAAACTGTTATTAAGGGGATACCTTTATTTTCCTGGGTCCAGTTCTGCCCCCATTTGAAATAAATCATTCGATAGGAAACGAAGACATTTAAAATTTTGTCTTGACCAGGCACTAGATAACCCTTTAAATTATTTTATGAACTACTGTTTACAGTTTAAAGTGAGACCGTGAAGCTTTTCTACGCACATACGTCAAAAGTGGCCTTTCGCAATTGTCTGGCTCCAATCTGGCTCCAAGAAACTTATTACGTCATTGGTCTATTTCATAGAAATCCTTCTCTATTTTCTAAATGAATATTGTCAGTTCCATATTTATGCGTTTTTGTATCTTAATTTAGATAACAGTGTCATTGTAAAGCTCTTTGCAAGATGTCACCCGTAGTGTATGCCTAAACCTGCATGCTATTCTTTATTTGCTTAATAAGAGTGTGTTTAAATATGGTCTTATAAATTAATAGAGTCCTTATTATACTCTTCAGGTATGGCAATTTTAAATAAGTAACAATAGGTATTAATTTTTGGTACAATTACAATATCGGTATTCTACTCTACACGATTTAAATATGTCAGCAACACTGTCACATATTTTGTCTCAATTTCTTACTCTTAGATACACAATCATATTTATATAGAGCAGTCCACATAGTTACTTCAATACTCATGTTAACATTACTTTACCCCCGGCGCCAAGTTACTAGGCTTGTATAGTACAATTTCGACCAAAGTTGTCAATGGAGTCTCAGTTACGTGACCGTTTTGCAACTAAAGCAGTCAATGACTTTCAAATGGTTAATGAACAAATGGAGAAGATGCATGTTGAGTAGATTTTGATAAATGTCTCTGTTTCTGTAAGCATTTACGAAAAAAAGTACAATTATACTTTATTATTTCGTAAACTGTGGTTTTTAGTTGCTTGAAAAAGTCAATTTAAGAAGTAATAAAAAGTTTTAAAAATAATATTACAATAAAAATGTATAGCTACTTTTGTTATGAGGCAATCCTGTAAACGCAATATTTGACATAGCACCCGAACTAATTTCTTACATCTTGCCTATAAATGCGACATAAGTGACGTCACTCCTGTCCGGTCTTTCAAATGCGCTCTGAGACGTCGTTCAAAGGCGGACGTGACTTTGCGACCTTTATATCTTAAAGAGATTTTGGGTTAGCAAGTTATTTTTTTCATGGGCTTGCCTATTTTTTTAGAAACTCTTTCCATAGCATAACAAATATTAAATGATGCATCTTTCCTATTAATTTGTATTACCAATAGCTTGGCATGTTTTTTTTAAATTCACTTCAATTCAAACTCCATCTTTGCAGGTCTTTCCGCAAGTTCCGCCTGATCGCTGAGGACGTCCAAGGTCGCAATGTGCTCTGCAACTTCCATGGCATGGACCTCACCACTGACAAACTCAGGTAAGTCAAACTTGTCAACTTGCTGCACTAAACTTGGTGTAAGTAAATAATATTCCTAAACTAAAAACCAATTTCACCCCCAAATTACATAACCAATTTTGATAACATTTAAGTATGTCTTTTCAAAAAATAAGAGTTTTCAAGTCGGTCCAGGCGTCTTGGAATAATCGATGTAAATAAAAGATCCGGAAGAATTGATAACCTTCTTCTTTCTGGAAATCGGTTAATGATCTACTTTTATGAAATTGTGATACAAATATTCAATGATAATAAATGATTTCGACTTTTATGTTATATCTTTGGAAATGAAGGATTTGAAGTGCCATAAGGGGCCATCCACATATTACGTTATAGCTATAGCAGAAGGAGGGGAGGGGAGGGTTCATTAGGCCGAATGAGACAGGTAATTATGTTAAAGGAATCGTGACATGCGGAGGATGGTTATTTTGAATGTTGACATATAAAGATCTAGTTTATTTCTGTAAGTTAGAATACATCTGTGGGCATGGAACAGCACTTTTCTATCGGAATCGCCGATGCTGATGCGTGCTGTCGTCCCTCTATGACGTTTAGGGTAGGTAGACTAACCTTAGGGGTCTAAATAGTTTTAAGATTTAAAATAAACACTAGGAACCAGAACAAATGAGACGTATAATGAATGATTAAAAACAGTACTCACACCGATTCGAACAGAGATCTAGACAGGGTCGTGGGCCTAGTACTAGGTCTGATGAGTAGCCAACCAGGGCTACTTAGGTTGGTGTTGAGTCCGCCGCGTGTGGAGACGCTAGAGAGCGGCTGCAGCTGCTCCGGGCCTTATGAGGTTTTTCACATTTGGTTGGCTGTCTCGCTCGCACAATCAAAAATTTTTAAAGATTATTAAAAAATGTGTCTCATTTATAGAAAAGTGTTTCATTAACTTTCAATATAATTATATTGTGGATATTTTAGACATGTTTGTATATTGTGTAGACATTGACTTCATCGAAAATTGGGTCATCAAAATTTTAAATTTTTGAAGAACTTATTCTCGATAACCGCACACATAAACAATAAAAAGTCAAGTCTACAATATCTAACATATAATCATATTGAAAGTTAATGAAACACTTTTCTTCAAATAAGTCACATTTTTTAATAATCTTTAAAAATATTCGATTGTGCCAACCAAATGTGAAAAGCCTCTTATATCTGGCCCGGCGAAGCAGCGCGGGGCGCAGGGTAGAAGTGCGACCACGCCACACCTCTTTCGCTCTAGCAAATGACGGTTCTGAGCGACAGAAAAGATAGCAGCATAGAACAGTGTTGTTCCATGTTGACAGACGTAGGTCCAACCCTACATGCATTCCAGCTATATGACAAGCCCCTATGGCCTCTCGCTCTAGCAAATGACGGTTCTGAGCGTAAGGAAAGGATAGCAGCATAGAAAAGTGGTGTTCCATGCTGAGAGACGTAGTCCAACCCTAAGACATGCAGTCCAGCTATATGACGAGCCCCTATGGCCTTCATATCGTTACAAGCTGCAGATAGTAACGCTGTCACATGATGCAGCGCCTCTGTGTCCTTACACATAGGCTCTTCATGTCATTGCTACATCCTTTTCAATACCGGACTTACTTGATAAGAAAATATAGATTTTAGTGTATGTTTTTTTTTCGATATAAAACAAAAAAATACCATTTAAAAGAAATATTTTTGAAAACAGCATGAAAATTGGTTAAACTATGAAGCAGCAATTATGCATTTCAAATGTAATAGTGGGAGCGTGGTCCCCACCACACATTTCACTATTTCTTTACATACTTTTTATGTTGCTTGACAGTTTCTCTTTCGATCAGATTTTAAAAGCTTATTTTTGGGCAGATAAAAAAATCATTGTTTTCGTTTTCGTTTGTGGATTATGTTACTTATATGACAATTAAAATAATTGATTAAATACCGTATAAGTAATAAGAAAAGGGTTGAGATTCGTCTGGGATAGAGCGGCTACTTCAAAAATGAATTGTTGTACATTCATTTATTCTCCAAGGGTAAATGGATAAGAAAAATAGATTTCTTTTCCTTGTGGTTTTACATACAGATCAGTGATCGGCATATGTAGATTGTTTTGGGGACTGAAACGTAGTTATTAATCCAGACGTGCCTCCAGGATTTAAAAATATTAAGGTTTTTTTTCCGGAATTTCAACAGATACCTAGACATCCATTGCAAGCCAATTTCATTCTTATTACTCTGGACAAACGATTCATGTAATTCGAAGTGGTCGCCGCGCGCATAGTAAAAATGTAGGTATATTTTCGAGACCTAAAAGGGGAGTCACAGGCCTGCTATTGACATGATTCAAATTCTCTCCCATTCCCTCTGCGCGGGAACAGAAGCTGTTGGTACATTCTATATGTCTCGCAGATCAGCATAGAAGAGCATGCAACAGTTATACAACGTGTAACGAGAAGTGGGTATCAACCCGAAAGGGAGTAAACATACTAATCAATGTTAACAACTTTTACTATGGGACCATCCCTCAAATTGTAAAAAAAAAATCTACAGCTCCATACAATTTCAGGGATGGTCTGGTAGAACATGTTGTTCACATTGATCAGTATGTTTACTCCCTTTTGGGTTGATACCCCCATTCTGTTACACGTTGTAGATACATACTATATCACTACTTTATTTACGTAATATGGGGCCATCCACATATTACGTTATTGCGATGGAGAGGTCATGCCCAATGTCACAGTTTACTGTACAAGTAAAAGGCCAAATTTTCTGTAAAGGGGGTAGAGGTTCGAAAAGTCAAAACTGTACAGGTAAAAGGCCAAATTTCCTGTAAAGGGGGGTAGAGGTTCGAAAAGTCAAAATTGTAGACGTAATTCGTGGACAGTTCCTGAAGGGGTAGATAAGAGCCTTTCGCCATAAGAGCCGAAGGCTACATGGCTTATATTGAAAAACCATAAGCTGTACTAGATCATTTTAGTATAATGATAATAAAATAAAAGTCAAAAACCGAAAAACAATTTGAAGGATATTTGACATTCCCATACCAATTGCCCAGGCGGCTGCACACTTTTGTATGGTGATTTAATGCTGATTTCTTTTTAATTTTTGTCTTTTATTTTAATTTCAATACACTACAGTGATCTACTTTAGCCCGTGGTCCGATTTATTATGGGTGTGTCCCTTCCGTGTTGTATATCTTTAATAGCATACGATATTTGAAAATGCTGCAGTGCAGTTTGTTACCGCTTCTTCTGCACTAGCGCTTTGGAGGCGGCAGTAAACTTAGCTCTAAGTAACTTTCTGACGTCAACAATTATTGTGCAACAAAACAAAGTGACGATTATAAATATCCTATGATAATAAGATACATTTGAATTTAATTGTAATATCTCTTAATAAATCGTTTCTTCATTGTTATAACTTTGTCAATCGGCTGTTATAACATAATTAATCCAAAAATCCTTTCCTCCAGATGGATGGTGAAGAAATGGCAGACCCTCGTGGAAGCCAACATCGACGTGAAGACCACAGACGGATACCTGCTGCGAGTCTTCTGCATCGGATTCACCAACAAGGACACCCTCAGCCAGCGCAAGACCTGCTACGCTCAGCATACACAGGTATTTTTACTTTTTATTTATTTAAAACTTTATTTACTAACTAGCTGCGCCCCGCGGTGTTACCCGCGATGTATATAAAAAGTAGCCTGTGTTAATCCAGGGTGTTAGCTTCCTGTGTACCAAATTTTATCAAAATTGGTCCAGCCATTTGCACGTGAAGAAGTAACAAACATACACACTCACAAACTTTCGCCTTTATAATACAAATACAAAATCTCTTATTGTAGAACACAGGTAAATATGGTGTTACAGGTAAAAAGTCCACCATGCTCGGCCCATACTGGAAATACAATAATAGTTAATAAACAAACTAAATACACACAATATGAGGCAATTAAAAATCATAAGTTACTTTAGTCATCAAATATTATCATTTAAAAAATCGTCAATTGAGTAATAATATTATTTCGTCAAATATAATTTTAACTGATATTTAAATGATTTCGTATTCAACTCCTTAAATGTATCTGGTAATTTATTGTAAATCACAGGTGCCATGCCTAAACAGCTTTTCTTCATAAGTGCTGTGTTATGACCACCAGTTACTAATTGAATAATATAATATTAGTGTGGTAATAAATGGTGCTTAATGCTAATAGCATTCCCTATCAGTTAACCTTCAGGCAGTGTTTGGAAAACCCATTCATAACGGTAAACCGGTTATATCGGTTAACCCCTTTTTCGGTTAATCCTTTGATTCGGTTAACCCACACAATAAGGGTAACAGTAACCGTTATGTGAATAGGTTAATTAGGTTTTCGGGGATGCACAGCCGTTTGGTTGAGTCATGCATGCGCTTTTGTAGGAATAGGTACAGTGACCATGTGACGAGGAATGAAAAACGTGTAGTATCATGCAGAAATCTATATGTCGATTCGGTTAAAGTTAACCGCAACTATAGGTTAACAGGCTATTTCGGTTAACCAAAATATATGTTAACCCATTTCCAATTGGATTAATAACAGATTATTTCGGTTAGGTTAACCTAAACCGTCCAAACCCTGCCTTTAGGATAAATCTAGCGTATTAGCGTATTAGTAGGTGTCATCATCATCCGAGCGTATTTTCCCGGTTGCATCCTCAGTGGTAACACTTCAGAGCCCTGTGTCTGCTGCCTAACCGAGGTGATTTGACGAGGTTACTGGTTTTTACACAGCGCGACTGCCGCCTGACCTCCGCAACCCAGAAGACCAGAACCAATCCTTGGATAGGTTTGGTGAGCAAACGTTACATGGCGTTCATAAACCACTGTTTATACGTGCCTTTCGAAACGTATTACGGAGTATAATGTATAATAAAGAAGTTATCTATCTATCTAGTACCTAGTAGTAAAACTTTTCCGAGTTGATGTCAGGCAGGCGGCCGGTCGTTGGACTATAGCCAAATGGTTTAACTGTTCTGGCTGTTTCTCGATTTCGCAAGGTCTGCATCCTTGGGTGACCGTATATTATAGTGTATATTATAATTAGAGAAGAAAATGTGGCGAAGCGCACCCTGGACTCCGAAGCAGAACGGCGGAGGATGCAATTAGATACACGCCAAGGTATAAATTAGGCGTCGTAACTTCCGCGACGGATATTTAGCGACGTAAACTCTGCATCGGAATTCGAAGTAAAATCGGCGACGTTTTTTCTGTGACGTATTTTTCGGACAAGTCCTCATTTATTCACCGCAGTGCCTCTGGGATCATGGACGCGGCTTAAGCCTGTCCTTGATTTGATATAAACTGCGCATAGCAACGCAATGACGCGGACGCGGCTTGCGGTCTCTCAATATTCTGCTGGCTATTCGCATTGTTGCTACATTCCAACTATTCACTTTATTTTTGAACTTTTGGAGTCAACGAAATACAGAACAGTAGTTTTACAAGTCAGACAAAAATAATAAAAACAAAGTAGTCAACTTAAGACCACTCGTAAATTCTTTGCGCAATCTTTTGTATGACTCGTGAATCGCCATATTTGAAACGTGGAATCACTAAACGAATGGTTTTTGTATTAAAAAAAAAATCTATCAGTGACTCTGTGTTTTAAAAATGGCACCACTGCGCTCAAATGTATTTCTAGAAACAATTCTTTTTTTAATGTATGCTAAGGAAGAAATAAATAATACTTATTTGTTTCAAATAAATGTGGTAGTTAACAGGTTTTCTTTTTTCTTTTGATTTCATAATGGTCGTTGTCGATGTTAGATCATTTGCTTACAAATAAGTTTATTGTCACTTCCTAAGCGATTACCACACACAGACAAATCATTTGCCACTAAATTTATCAATTATTCTCCAGGTGCGCGCCATCAGAAAGAAGATGTGCGAGATCATAACCCGTGACGTGACCAGCTCCGAGCTCAGGGAGGTGGTCAACAAGCTGATCCCGGACTCCATCGCTAAGGACATCGAGAAAGCCTGCCATGGCATATACCCACTCAGGGACGTCTGCATCAGAAAGGTAACAATAACACCAAAAAGAAACAAGACCAACAAAAGAAGTACCCAAGACAGCCAGCCCCTAGGGCATTTTGGGACGATTTGGCTCATCATCTCAAAATATCCTAAGGGTCGTTTAAGTATTACGTAAGCACTGAAAGTTGAGGGAGGAGGCTTTGATTTGCTTATTGGTACATGGGAGGAGGGGGTCTGGACTGGATTTGAAATTATGCTGGGTAAAATAATATCTAGAAACTTTTTATACTTGCTCATGACAGGAATAAAGCAGCTTTTGTAAAAAATTATGCATATATGTAAAGAGACAAGGGATTTGCTTACCTATTTTCTTGACAAGAGGCAGGGGTGTAAAATGCCGAAAATTGTGCTTACGTAAAATTTAAACGATCCCCTTGACGTTCAATGTCTGATTCGCAAAATGTCACGTCTTTTTTTGAGCACGGTTTTCCAAACTGGTTTATGATTAGATAATTCTGGAAAACCACCACTATAATTCTTTCGTAAGACTTGCGAATTTGAAAAAGCTATTAGACAATCTGCAGCAAAACTTAATTTAACACAGTATGTGAAGCATTAGGCAATAGGAATAACAATTGAATCTCGTCCACACCCGTAAATGTCCCGGAATGTGTTGATGACCTAAAATTTTCAAATGATGACACACCTAGCTCGCAATGACACATACATGATGAAAACTCATGTTCCCTTTTGATTTACTTCTGAACTGCCATCTATATTTCACCATACCCTCTTTACTCGAGCCATCTAACTCTCCAACGTCTCCAGGTCAAGGTGCTGAAGAGGCCCAGGTTCGAGATCTCCAAGCTGATGGAGCTGCACGGGGAAGGGGGCGGCGGCAAAAGGGGCGAGGTCGGGGACAAGTCCGAGCGACCTGAGGGGTACGAGCCCCCCGTGCAAGAGAGCGTGTAACTTAAATATAATGTGAAAAAGGAGTTTTGGCCTTTTATTTGATGCTATACTTTATACTTATACTATATACTACCCTCAGGGCTGGGCAAAATACATGCTATGCTTTAATTGAAATACAAATTAAAAAATACTGTACATATTGCAAGTAATTAAAATAAAAAATAAAAAATATTTTTATGTAAGGTATTTGAAATATAAAATACAAAATACAGTATTTTCGCTATTTTTAATTGAAATACGAAATACAAATTACAAAATAAGTAATCTAGACCAGCACGGCTGAAAAGTAGTGGAAAACAAGATTGATTAATCATTATTGTTCTGTTCATGAAAGGAAACTCTGGTTTTACAGAGTTTCCTTTCATGAACAGAACAATACACATTTTTTATATTTGGATAGCACTCAAGAATAGAAAGCTCTGCTTCTATCATTTAGGAAGCTGACTCTTAACTCCATTTTAGATGTAATCCAACAGTCGAGATCGCTTAGTCAAGGTTAAATGTATTTTCATGTTAAAATGTATTTTGAAGCCTCAAGTATTTGAAATAGTAATTACAAAATACCTCGGCATCAGGTATTTGAAATACGAATTACAAATTACATTTTAAGGAAGTAATCGAAATACAAATACCAAATACGTATTTGTATTTCAATTACGTAGGTATTTTAATTACAAGTAATTCAAATACTGCCCAACCCTATACTGACGGAGTTGATGGCAGAAAACGTGAAATTTATAGACATTTTATCCTATATCGGATAATACAATATGTAACAAAAACCCCCGATCCTTGGAGGCACAACTCAGACCGTCAATATGAATAACTTTTTCTATGGGACTAAGGCTCGAAACTCGAAAAAAAATTTCGACATTTTCATACAAAAGTGTTTGGCCGACCCGGCAATTACTAAAAATGACGATTTTTCGCGTTTCAAGCATTGGTCCCATAGGAAAAATTGTTCATATTGACGGTCTGAGTTGCTCCTATAAGGATCGGACAGGGTTTTTGTTACATATTGTATAGTTTGTATACTACCCTTAACCTATAATTGACGATATAACCCTGTTGTGACGGGATTGATGGCAGGAGACTTGATATTTCCGGACATATCCTTTAACGGATAATAAAATGGCTGAATGGATTAAAATTGAAGGCGTGTAGGTAGTTTTAAGTTGACCTTGTATATAAATATATTAGTCACATCGATAGTATAAATAGATAGCCAATAGAAACACTATTGATAATAAACCAAAACTAGATGACCTCCGTGACGTAGTGGTCACCATGCTAGTTCGCCACCCAGAGGTCACGGTCTCGATCCCCAGTCAGGGCAAGTTGGAAAAAAGCCTTTTTCAAATCGTCCGGGGTCTTGGATGTTAATCTATACCTATATGTATTTGTTGGTATAAAATATAGTATCGTTTGAGTTATCCCATAACAAGTCTCGTCTTCGGGGTTAGCTCAATCAAGGTCTATACTTTTTACTTCGCCGATTTCCAGTCTTGTTAGACATATATCATAGGCTATTTATTAAATACGATTACACTTCTATTTCCGCAAAATTTTAGGTTTCTGTGGGATGGTCAAAAGTTTTATAACGCGGGCAATAAGACATAAGCCATCTAAAAGGCACGTTTCGTTCCAATCGGTTCATCCGTTTTAGCGTGTAAGCGGAACAAACATCCATATGCACCAGCTTACCACTAAGCTAGCTTATTCATATTTTGCATAAAAAAAGTGTGGCACTCGGGGACTGCCGCGGTAAAGCTATTGCATAGCATTTTTTGTCAACTTATACAATTATAATTATATATTTATTTTTATTTATGCAGATTTTTGTTCTTTAATATTGATTCAAGATTATTTTTTGATATTAATTTAAGTTACACTTTTTGAGCGTGGTGACCGATAACAAAACATTTTTTTTCTTTTATTAAATAAATGAGAAGTTAATATCGTTTAAAATATTTTTATTATTTTTCAATACATGTAAGTTATTCAGGAATTTTGAGCAGTTATCAGCTAGTTTACACGCATACGTCTAGTCGCACGCACACAAACACCGTGCCGAAGTCTGCCGAACTGAAATGACGTTAGACGAGCGCCGCTGTACCGGTCACCGGTTGCCGAGAAACGTTTAGGCGGAGTTGGGGGTGTTAGGTTTTATATTCGTTACGGAATTTCTTGATTCGGTCGCCGCGCTCAAAACTCGCGATAAAAGCTATGCAATAGCTTAAAAATCATGGACTTAGAGAATAAAATAAAATTAAAGTTAAATATCAACAAGTTTATTTTACATTCATCAACTTGTCTAATAAGTAGGTTACATTTATATACTATAGAATAATTTCTCAAATCTGTTTGAACCAAACAAATTATATACCTACAATCAAGAATCCGAAGTGGCAAAGCTGTTCCCAAACAGGATACCTAAAGTTGTATTTGTTTGTCTCTTTTTATTTTATTGCACTGGCAGTTTGTGGGAAAGGGATGGGTCATAAAGGGTCTGCGTTTTAGCCATTTAAAAATCTAGAGAGCTTTATACCTATAATTTAAGTACCTACTGATAAAAAAATCCACTGGCTTTAACTTAATATTAGCTTAAAAATAAAGATTCAATATTTACAAATAAAGAGACAGTATCTTATACGTACCTATTCACATATTATCTAGATAAATTAATTGATTTAAGTATTTATTTTTTGTCTGCATGCCAAGATCCGACTGAAATTACTGTAAATTACGTTAGTAAAAAGCTACTTAAATTAATATAATAAATCATAGGTTACACGTTCGTTTTATAAATAATAAACCGACAAAAACGTTAAAGTTACTATATGTGTGCATAGAATATTTGAAGAATACCCTCGAATTCTCAAGGGTTTCATCGTCAGATCTTGACTTGGTGAAAATAGGACCAACTTGCATGTATAATATCCTATCAAATAAAAAAAAAAGAATTTTCTAAGTCCTAAAAATATAAAATAATATCCTTCTTTTTTTGAAGTCGCTTAAACATTGTGCTCACCGAAAACACAGCTTACATAACTTAAATTACATTCTAAGGATTGGACAGAAAAGACCAAAGAAAAGAGAGGTCTTTGCCCAGCTGTGAGACATTCATGGCTAGTAAAAAAGAACTTAAATAACGATAAGAGGTCTACAAACTTAACTGTCGTCCTTTACGTTTATAGCCCATCTTAAACACTTTAAAACAAGATATAAGTACACTTACTAAATTCTTTGATCACTGGAAAACTTATGTATTATTTAAAAAGTATTCTAGGTAGAGTGCCACTTTATTTTCTACTATATTTTTATTATATTCATATTTATAAAAATATTTCTCTTAAACCAGGCACTTTTTTTCAAATTACAATAGTATTTTTTTAATGCGACATAATTAACACAGAGGTTTTTTCAGTATACATACAAATTGCCTTTTTTAATAAGTAAAAATATTTGTAGGGGTTTTTCGATATTCATCTAAAGGAAAAAAAAGTTGTTTATAACTATGGGCTTAGTGACCCTTTCAAATAAGTATTTAGAGCTTGGAAGTCCGGAGTTATTTCAGTGCCTTTTGTTTTTATAAGAAAAAAAAATAACAAAAAAGTATAGACAAACACTTGGTAGGTACTTAGATAATATTAGATCCTTAGTTTCGTTTAAGGCAACGCAATTCAGCAGAATCATAATAATTCTATGTAGAAAAATTAGTGGTACTTTTCTTACAACGTATGGAGTTTTTACCATATTTAAATATAGCAAATTGTTTATACTAATATTTTTTGCCAAATTCCATAAAAAAAGTATGCACATTAAAGAAGGTTTTTACATTGGAACGTTAACGATATAATATAATATAATGATTTTTTACAAGTTCTTTATTACACAATTATAGGTAGCACTAATATAACAAAATTAAAAAAATCTATTTTCAGCCTGTAATATCCCATTGCAGGGCAAAGAACTTCCTTCCAGTACCTACTACATCTCTCGGTCGAGAGCCCATAAATTTGTTATAGGTGGTAGTACACATACAAATACTCTATATTACACCATAAACAAAAGAGAAAACAAATAACAGAAAAAGGAGAAGACATACATTTATTTTAATCGTCCGACGATATCGATCGATGTAACAACAGCTGAAAATCCGGCTTTTACCCTATACAACTGATTGGAGTTCAGATTTTTTATGAATCGGCTCTTCTCGAAGATGTCGGGATGACTTGGGTGCGTAGATACAAGGGACTTGTAAGAAATAGGTTAAAAAACAAACGGCGCTAATTTTCGTCCGCCGATATCGCCATGACATCGGAACGACAAACGTGACAGTTTGAAAGCGTTCCATAGAAAATGTATAAACTACCAGTTCAACGATATCGTCTAAACTAAAACTTCGTAGGTAACTCTATTCTGTTACATTTTCTTACGTATTTACTTCGCAATCTTCAAAACCATATGGGTCAGCTCACACCGGGACGCGACGATGCTTGAAGAGGCAAACAATTGTTTTCTCGGGGCGCAGCGATTCTCCCAATGAAATGTGTTTCTTACTGCTTAGTAATAAAGTTCCATTTTGTATCACTAATTTAGAGATGCGCGCAGCGTCGCGTCTCGGTTTGAGCTGACCCTTAAAAGAACCTAATAAGGGTTGAATCTCACTTGTCATTACGAAACAGCACTTTTCTATGCTGCTATCCTTTTCTATCGCTCAGTAGTGCCATTTTTAAAGGCGGAGTTACCTAAACGAATGATTTTTTCATACAAAAAACCGTACCTTTAGTGACTCCGCGTTTGAAAAATCGCACCACAGAACCGAGACCGACCGCCGGAACGCTATAGCACTTGTCGTTCTCTCTCGCTCTAGCGAATGACGGTTCTGAGCGACAGAAAAGGATAGCATAGAATAGTGCTGTTCCATGCTGATAACCCTAAAAAAAACGCCGCGCGCCGTGCGAATCAGTGGATACCTTCAAAAACCTAGCTATCAGCTATCACGACATCTGCGATTTCTCTGCTTGCACCTTGACGGTGACGCAGGGCTTCGGCCGCCGACTGAACAGAAGCACGGACAGGCACACGGCCGACACGAGCAGCGACACCACGCACACTACCGTCAAGCCGAGTTGCACGGCCGCTGTGGAGTATGTCCCGTGGTAGATCAGCGAGCGGAGACTCTCTGGCAGTTCGTCCACGCTCTGGAAGATGGAACAGCTGTAAGTTATAGATGAGTTCGACCGGCCCCGGGTTTGTATGGCCAAGTATTATTAAAATAGGTAGAAGAATGGGCAGCGTATCGTCCTCTGTGCAACGACTTAAGTATATTATACCAAAAAAAATAACAGTTAAAAAAATATCTTCGCACAGAAAAGTCATTTAAATGTACAACGGGCGGTCTTATCTAGGCTTGCCAACGCGCTTCCCGCTTTTTTGGGGCAATTTTGGGCCGTCCCATCGTGACCATTTGCGGGACGCCTTTTCTCTCGGAAATTAGTTTATAGTATCTATTTTATAGCCAAATGGCACTTGGCTCTCTACATATCTTTCAGTAGCTCCGATACCACCTTCAAATGCATCAGCATAGAGGATGTTTACTTTCTGGGGGAATGCATGGACAGAAAGTAGAAATAAGCTGTCTATCGACCTCGTCAAGGGTGAACTACAGATTAAAATTTATTTTGACCAACAATGCAGTGAATTTTATTCTATCCGTATCTACGTAATTTTTGCAAAATTCATATTGTCTGAAGGCCGATATTGCAGCAGAAGTGGGTTAGCAGTAGGCTTGCTAACTCCAAAAAAGGTATTTCCGGGTTTATTCAGCTTGACATCCGGGACTTGGGATATTACGCGGGGTACAACACACCACTTACAAAATTGTTAGGAAAAAACTAAGTATTAAAAGGAAGCGTTAAATAACATTCTGCCAAGTATGTCATGCCAAATTAAATTCGGAGCATCAATATTCTGCCAGATGGAACCCATCCAGACCAGATATTACTTACCATTTCAATCCAGGCCACCGGCAGAATAATCCCTTGCGGCAGGAATCCTAGTGACGTGAACATTCCAGTTTTTCTCACTTGGACGTTGATTTGAAGGCTGAAAGAAGCATTTGGAGCTAAAGTTACTGCTTATTCTCTCGGGACTAAAAAGAGAAAAAGAAAATCTCTGGGAATTAAAACCAATTTGAAAATGAACACGAGTGTAATCTATGTAGAACATAGAGCAACGCGGAACTTCATGTAGAATCAAGAATAATGTTGGCAGTCCAGCAAGTTTTGTTTTAAATAAAAAAATAATATGACAGGCGTCGTGATTTTTAAATTTGGAATAGATATCGTCGTCAACGTAGATGAATGTTTTTATGTTCTTCGCTTCGGAAAAAGAAATAAGTATCTATATATTAAAATAAGCGCAATTTCGGTTGAAGTCTGATAAGGTATTGTAGGTGTTTTACTTTTCTTTATATTCTGTTTTGTATTTGCTAGTTTTTCGCATAGATGGAGCTGAAAAGTAGAGTGTGCTAATATTTTTATCTCGGGCCGTATTCATGAATCCCTCGCTTCACTCAGGATTCCACCGTGGAATCACTCGCGGAATCCTTCGTTTTGTTCTGGATTAAAAGTAGCGCCCTCGCCTTCAAGTTAACCTTATCCCCTTGTAGCACAATCTACTATTATTTAGTCAAAAGTATTGTTCCCCACTGACTCCATTTGCTCTCCGAAAGAAAGGGGAGGCCTTTTTTCTACATAGAAAAAACTATGTATGTGTGTAGTAGTGGTATTGGTTATGACATGAAAATATTTAACCTTTTGACAGCGGTTTTCTTTCGAAAAAAGTGACCCTATCGCCGAACATTAAATTTCTAGTACAATTTTGTTGTAAATTTACAACTGCAGCGCTAGCATCGGTATCTATAATATGCAGTTGCGGCGGTTAATGAGTTAATTTAAAATAAACAGGCAGTATCATCATTGGTTTCATTTACGGTAAACTTCCAGTCATTGGACGCTAACAGTCATGGAACAGAAGACAATAAAACTTTATTTATTAAGGTTGTAATTTGTGTCCACTGCAGCTGATATCTTTCTATACTCTGTGGCTGCAGTGTTTCTGTTTTGAAAGCAACCTTTATATATAATGTTTTATTGTGTTCTGTCCAATGACTGGAAGTTTACTCTAAATCACCTAACGCCTAACAATATGGCGACCCTGCCAGTCGTTATTTGAGACGCGAGTGCATTCCGTGTAAGTAAGATCATACTGCTAACGGTAGAAAACTTGTACTTCTCTTACAAGAATTACATACATTCCGATGTAATGCTTGTTGCGTTTACATAGGGCGCACTATAGGTTTCCGGAACTGGCCACTTACATAAACAATATTTAAAAATTTATTGCAACATTTGAAAATAGAACTCTTTGGCTGTAGAATGCAGTTTGTTTCATCTGACTGTCTTTGGTTTTTAACTTGTGGCGCCATTTAAAAAATTGTGTGTCTGCATCAACATGGATTTAACTCGGGAAAATTTTCGTAGTATGATTTTCTACGATTTTAAGTGTAATTTGACAGCTCAACAGAGCATCGCTCGGCTTGAAACAGCTTTTGGCAATGAAGCACCATGCAAGACAACTGTTTATAGCTGGTTTGCAGAATTCAAGCGTGGTCGTATCAATCTCAGTGACGAATCTCGCGATGGTCGGCCGTCCACCGCTGTGACCAACAAAAACATCGATGCTGTGCGCCGTATGATTGAAACAGACAGGCATGTGACCTACCATGAAATTCGCGCATCCTTAGAAATAGGCATGAGTCAAATACAATTAATCCTACACAAACATTTGGGTGTGAGAAAGCTGTGCTCGCGGTGGATCCCACACAACTTGACCGAGGCTCAAAAAACAGACCGCGTCACTTGGTGCAGTGCCATGCTTACCAGATTCAACGAAGGTGCGTCAAATTTGGTGTGGGACATAGTAACAGGTGACGAAACATGGATTTATTGCTACGATCCCAAAACAAAGCAGCAATCGAGCGTATGGGTCTTTCAAGATGAGCCGAAACCAACCAAAGTGGCGCGCGTGAAAAGTGCATCTAAGCGGATGATTGCTTCTTTTTTTAATAAAACTGGACACGTGGCTACTGTTGCTTTAGAGAATCGTCGTACAGTGAATAGTGACTGGTACACGACCATTTGTTTGCCGGAAGTTATTGACGAACTCCGTAAAAATAACCGTAAACGCCGTATCATCCTGCACCACGACAATGCTAGTTCTCACACGGCCAGACAGACAAACGACTTTTTGAAGGCGAAAAATGTAGAACTCATGAGTCATACTGCATACAGTCCCGACCTGGCACCTTGTGACTTTTTTCTGTTCCCAAAAATTAAGAACCAATTACGCGGTCAACGATTTTCATCACCAGAAGAGGCTGTCGAGGAGTATGAAAAACACGTTTCAGAGGTCACCACAGAGGAGTGGCACAAAAGTTTTCAAAACTGGTTTCATCGAATGAAAAAGTGCATAGACGCCAAGGGAGATTATTTTGAAAAACAATAAATTAATTTTGTACCTTTAATAGTATTTTTTCATATTCATTCCGGAAACTTATAGTGCGCCCCACGTACAATTACATTTCCATTTAAATATTTAGTTTATAATTCATTACTTTCTAACATCTAAAATCAGATCCTTTTTTCTAAACGTCAAAACATTCATTCATGGGATTTCTATGAAATACAGGCTAATGACGTCATAGTTTCTTGGAGTTAAAAAGCGTTTTAATATAATTTTTTCTGAAAATAAATCTAAAATCACTTTGAAAATGGATATGATCAATAATAGTATTTTATGCAACAGTTGTATAAGAAGGTTCATAAAATGCGAGTGGCGCAGGTTACGATGCGAGCTTTGGCGAGCATCGTAAGAAGACTCCATCGAGCATTTTTTGACGTAGTTATACAATATTGCATATAATACTTTTTCTACGACTAAATTTACTAAAATCAATATCAAAGAAAAGTATCAAGAAGGTATCTATAGAAGACTTAATTTTTTTTAAATAGACTTTTTCCTAGTGACTAGAAGTGCCAATTTGGAAACATAGAGTCACCTAAACGAATGTATTTTTATTAAAAAAAACCGTTTTTTCAGTTCTCCAAGTTTGAAAAATGGCACCAAATGTTAAAATAACGATTTTATTATGTTGGCAGTATGGTAGATCTAAAGAAAAAAAAAAGTTCTAGGTCTATGGCTAGGAGTATCGTTTTGGCGAAATAACGACACATGTGCTATTATTTAAGGAATAGATTATAGACTTTTCTGAAATCATATAATCTAGGTATGTTCTTATTTTAGTATTCGGGACCATTTAAGAGACATAACAGTACAGGAGTAGAAAAAATCTTTTAAAAGCTTAGTTACATCCACATGATCAAAACAAAGGGGTGGCAAACGTTGAAGCGCTGCCGCGACGTATTTAGGCTGCTTGTCTCACGAAGTTTCCCTCAGAATTTTTAGAACGTCTTTGATATTCTTCTTCCTGTTATCCTCACCCTTCCTTTGTATACTTTTTGTTCCCTCACTAGAAAACGCGTCTATCAGATGGGCTCTTCCGGTTTCCACCTCCTCGTCCGTAAAATTAGAGTCACATATTTGCACCATTGAGACATTATCCATTTTTATTTTGTTAAATGACAAGTTGCATTATTTTGTGACGTTTTATTGTCTTAATTGTACGAAATAATTTATTTTTGACCAGGAAACTTCTTTATTGTAAAGTAGGAGAGTAGTCGGAGATTTACCTAGATTTTCCGTTAAGTGACAAGCCCAGCGTAGGATGGATGTCCAGATAAGACTCGTGCAGAACTGGGTCGGGCGTGAGGCCTTCCACTTCTTCTCGGAGACGAGGGTCGGCTAGGTAGAAGTGCGGGAATGAAACCATGGCCGGTGCACCTGGGAATTGATGAGAGTAACCAATTAATCAATTTATTATCTTATACTTTATACAACATATGTAACAAAACCTGTTCGATCCTTGACGGAGCAACTCAGACCGTCAATATGAACAACTTTTCCTATGGGACCAATGCTTGAAACTCGAAGAAAATATCGACATTTTCATACAAATTGCCGGTTTACGTTATATGGCCACGTAATGAGGGGGGATGCCGAACATCTGGCTAAGAGGATGGTCCATTTAGAGGTGGAGAGCTGCAGAGATAGGAAGAACGATAAAGACGTGGAGAGAATCATCATCATCATCATCATCATTTCAGCCGCATAACGTCCACTGCTGCACATAGACCTCTCCCAAAGATTTCCAAAACGACCGATCAAGAGCGGCCTGCATCCAGCGCTTTCCAGCGACCTTGGTCAGGTCGTCTGACCACCTTGTGGGTGGGTGTCCTACGCTTCGCTTGCCAGTACTTGGTCGCCATTCGAAAACCTTTTTGCCCCATCGGCCATCGGTTCTACGCGATATGTGTCCCGCCCACAGCCACTTCAACGAACTAATCCGCTGGTTTATGTCAGTGACTTTTGTTCTCATATGAATTTCCTCATTTCTGATTCGATCACGTAGGGAAACACCGAGCATTGCCCTCTCCATAGCGCGCTGAACGACCTCGAGCCTTCTTATGAGTCCGATTGTAAGGGACTACGTTTCGGTGGAAAGAATGTGTAAGGACAATTATGAAGGAACGACGGGCTAGAGATATGGTGAATGACAGAAAGAAGTGGAAACACCATACAGAGTGGACCCCAAATATCCCGAAGGGACGAGGAAAATGGTGATGAACTAGCGATAATTTAAGGACATAAGCGATTCCCTTTATAAAAGTTGTTTTTATAGATGACGACAGTGAACATACCGTATAGCTGAGGATATAGAAATACGCTGGTACGAGAGAAAGAAGAAAAGGTTAGGTACCCATAGTACAAGCAGTGACATTGATGACCCCCCGCGGAGGGCAGGTGGCCGTATCAATTTCGCAGTAGCACTGGTTATTAGGGTTGTGGTCAGGGTCGTCGAACACGTCACGGGGCAGTCGGTACCGAAGAAGGGGGATGCCGTCCACCTGGAGCAAAAAGAAACATTATTCAATCATCATCAGTAAATTTAACTATAGTCTATTTGTTTAGGTACTTTAAAAATTGTAAACAATCTTGACATGTCTTTTTTATCGAAATATACACTTTATAAATCAATACCTTTGCAAAATATAAAAAAAATGTAATTTATAAAATAAATAATTTGTAATTTGCAAAGGTATTCATTTTTATAGAGTATAGTTCAATAAAAATACATGTCAAGATTGTTTAAATTGTTTGAAATACCTAACCAAATGGATTATAGGTTAAAGAACGATGGAGTATTTCCATGCCTGTCTATTTTCGGCCAAATGCTTGACCTCCCTATACTCCGACACTTTTGCTTTTCTTTTCCTTCATCCATGAACGCCTTCTTGGTCTTTTCTTTTCCTCTCCTGGTATGGTATGACAACATCATAAAAAAAAAAAAATTTTTAAATGTTTCAGTACAAACTTTCTACAAACAAAACCCAGTGTATATGACTCTACATAGATGACATTATGAACACATCTTCGCTGGTCAGTGAGTGAAAAAACCTCAAATTTACCAGTTGATTCTCTTCCCGCGCAGGTCGTAAGAGGGTATCGAATGAGTGGGCGATATTGCGAAGCGAAATGTTAATAGGCGATGCGGCTAGCAAACCATCACTATTTTGTTTCCTTTTTCCACCTTCTCGCCCACCATCGCGCTAAAAGCGGGCTTTAGATCGTTCGGCCCTAGGCGATCTGCTTACAGCCACAAAACCCAAAATGCTCTGTCTATCCATAAGGGTTAAGGAAGCCGCCGGAAGTGATAGTGTGTTATGTGTTAGCTATAAGCATAGGTACAAGTTTATTTGCTAGGCAAATTAAAAAACCCCGATTTTCAAGAAGCGCCATCTATTGATTAGTAGCGGAACTACGTACATATTAAAATTGATATGAAACAAAATACATTTTTTTACTTTCACTTTTTTGTATGTAGCATTCGTTATATACATTTTTTGCATACAACTTAATATTTTTACAACAATACTGACGTATCATTTGTGAAAATTGGACAAACGATTCTGATGCTACGGTGGACAGACATGCAATACATACCTACATACTACAAACACACGTACAATCATAGTCTGCTAAAATCATTACCCTTCCTTTTGGCTTTGCCGTAGTCGGGTAAAGAAAGCCAGGTATAAAAATAAAAGGTAAAAAAAAAAATGAAACTTACTTCAATATCTTTTTCGTAGACGTAAGGCAGTCGTCGACATAAATTAGGCATGAACACTTGCAACGTCCGGTTCCTGTCCAGTTGAGAAGGCGGGAAGATGGAACCGTCCGAGCCTTCTATGCTGGAAAGAAGAGAACAGAAGTATGAGAAGAGATCGGTATTTAAATCCACAGTCATAGCTCAAGTTGTGGGAACTCCACGGCTCCCAGCTAGTTCAAATTCAAATTCAAATTTTCTTTATTTTCTCCACAATCTTATACCTAAAAATACATACTTATTCATCTTGTTTGGATAGCGCCATCTAGGTAGTTAGGGAATTGATTGTGTTAGAATAATAATCGCGAGGTCTAAGTTCGCGGCGAACTTCTGGGATATTAGGTGTAGTAATAAGCTAGTTAGGTGTAGTGTTTCCAATTACTTCAATTAGTCTCCTCAAATACCTAACCCTAGATTTTACCATACAAACGTAGTCTCTAGCTTTTATTTTGAAATAATGTGTGAGATTTCGGCAGTATTTTGTAATTTTGAAGAAATGGCATATGTCTAAGGCATGTAGTAGTTTTCGACAAACTAATATGAACTTAAAAGAAAACGGAGCAGACACATGTCTGCGCCGCGTCAACGTCTTACGTCTTTTTCTGGTGTCCAGCGGCTACAACTGCATTCCCAAGGAGGTTTTACGTCAGCCAGCGGCGGTTAACTGTTCCGGCTTTTCTTCTTGATTCGCATGATCTTCGACATCATTAAATGACTATTGCTATACATATTATGTTTGAAGATTAAAAAGGGGGAAACTGCTCTCCTGGCTCCAAAGCGACACAGTTGAGGATGCAACCGGCAACGCGCTAAGATAATAGAAAGAAAGCCAGCCAAAATTTCCATATTACTGCTTAAATGATTATGTTGCTTTTTTGAAACAACAAAAGTTCTAGATAAAATACGTCTGCGAAAATGACTACGTGCGAAAGTGACGATTTGCAAAAGCGACGAACTGGCGGCGTCAAAACTATTACAATTTTAATTTCATGCAATAATGTTAAATTAATAAAAACCCATACTGGGTTGTATGTTTGTAGGTATGTTCTCGTGCAACACATACTTACATAGAAAATAAATATGAAAAGTGTTCCTGTATCTACGGGAATTCTGAGGTAGCTAGGAAGGAGTAAAGAAAACGCAACCATTTGTCTGTCCCGAATCTCAGACCTAAATTTTTCACTGACAAAGAAGTTTAGATCATTTGATACAGGATATCTCTCTGTATATTTTTTTTTCTTGAATTGATATACTCTGTATGTCAATTCATGAAAAAAAAAGCCGGGCTACAATTGAAACTTTACCCGGACACTCCCCGGATGCCCTCTAAACTAGGACAAATCCAGGGAAACCCGGATGGATGGCAACCTTAATGGAAGGTAGCTAGTTCATGATTGCAGCGGTAGATGGCACTGTGTTTAATTTGTGTTTTATCTAACAAAAAGTTAGCGGCAGAAATGATGATGGAAAGTTAGCAAGCGCCAGTCAATGTAGGGCATTGATAATCTCCTTCAATGAATTTAGAATAACACCCGTACCGTAATAACCCGCGGGTCGCGGGTTATCGGAGCGATACTGTTGTATACTCGACGCATGGAGATTCATGCATGATTTGAACTAATTTTCGAGTTAAAATCCACTTTCCCTAGTAATATAGTTACTACGTATATAATAATATACCTACAATCATATATGACGTCCTTATTCTTAAAAGTCAGAGCATATTGGGTCTGCGCACCTCTAAGCAGACTTTTAAGTATTTGTTGTTATAGCGGCCACAATACTTGTTATTACATAATCGGTGAGAATTTCAACGAATATGTATTGGGACGGACGGGCGGACAGACAGACAGCGGAGTCGTCGGGGGTGCAAAAAGGAGTCTTAACGTTTGCTGCCTCTAACCAGCCGCTGCCCTATGCGATGATGTAGACCGCGGGGGTGGACGGAAGGACGTGGAAAAACAAATTACTTTGGCGCTACTTGAAGCTGCCCCCCCCCTAGTCATCATTATCATTATTTTAGTTCAGCCGCATTACGTCCAAGGCTGATCATAGCCATCTCCCAAGCATTTCAAAAATGTCCTATCTAGCCTGGCCTGCATCGAGTGCCTTCCAGCGACCTGGTACGGTCGTCTGACCACCTTGTGGGTGGGTGTCCTACGCTTCGCTTGCCAGTACGTGGCCGCCATTCGAGTTCGCCGCCGATCGGTTCGACGCGCTATGCGTCCCACCCACTGCCATTTCAACAAGCTAATCCGCTGGGCTATATCAGTGACTTTTGTTCTCCTACGAATTTCCTCATTTCTGAGTCAGAAATACCGAGCATAGCATTATCCATAGCGCGTTGGGCGATCTTGAGCCTTCTTATGAGATCCATAGTAAGGGACTACGTTTCAGAGCCATAAGTCATCACCTCATCACTGGTAACACACATTGATTAAACACTTTCGTCTTGAGGCACTGAGGTATTTGGACGAGAAGACACTGCATAGCTTACGGAACGCTGCCCAGATGAGACGGATTAGTCGAAATTATAAAAGTAGATATTATTAAAGCATAAAAGTACCTATTGCACTCTGGACTGCCCCAGAAGTTGAGGTGGTCCTCTCCTTCCAGCTTCTCGATGAGGTTCATTTTGTCTTTGTCCACTTCTCCAGTGTTTATGGTCAGCCGGTCGGACACTGTGTCGTTTTTCTGAAAATACATTGGTAAACGTAAGATTATAATTTTTCAAAACTAAAAACTGACTTCACGCATAAACAACACAACCAGGGCTGGATTTAGGGGAGGGCAACCGGGGCTACAGCCCGGGGTCCCACATATACAATAGTAGGGCCCCCACAATAGACTTCGAAAAATCTTTCAGATTCCGACTGGTTAGCACTAGTAAACAACTTTTCCTTTGATTTTTTCGCTGTTTTACCTCTACTTTTCATAAACATGATTATGTTGTTCTTAACTATTAACAACAATCATTGATCTATATTGTTCACTCCAATCAGACAATCAGTAAAATATTCCAGGCCCTGGCACTAAACCAGGGGGCCTCCACTCCTCGTTGCCCCGAGGCCTCCAGACCTCTAAATCCGACACTGACACAACCGATTTTGATAAAATTTATTTATCCGCCTGACAATATGCTCTTTTAAACAAAAAAGGATTTTCCAAATCTGTCCAGGCGTCTTCGAGTAATCGGTGAACATACATTTAAAAAAACGGATAAGTGCGTGTCGGGCCAAGCGCAGTGTAGGGTTCCGCAAATGCCCGCTTTGAATTCACGCCACTGAAAACGTCTCAAAACTAATTTTCTATTGAATTTGTATGAACTTTGCTTTTCCAAGTACATTTTTTTATAAGTCGGTCGCTCATAACTTTTTAATTTGTACTTAAACTCTTCTTAGCTCTGATAGTTTTCCTTTAAACTTCGTTATATATACTACTGCTGCGAATTTTTTCTCATATGTATTATATTATAACCGTTAAATAGATAGAGAGGGAGGGCACTTGACTCTTACAAAAATTTGCCATATAAAACCAAATATTTCAGAAACGGATACCTACTTAAATCAAAAAAATTATGTTTCCATCCTAGTCTTTACTTATTTATTTATTGAACTTCATAAAAAATGTAATAGGCGAACTTAAAGCCTTAAGCTTTATCTACCAGTCAACCCACTGGTGATGCCGAGATTAAGAAGTCTTTCGACGGAGGCGCAAAATATATAATTTTGAAAGATATATTACTAATAATAATATAAGATATAAAAGTATGTTTATGTACCTAACTTACATTCAAAAATATACATAGATATAAGATAATTAAGATATAATAACCAATACGTATATTATGTATATTATTTGTATTCTATCTGACAGTTCCCGAAGATAATGTGCACGCACTGCACTTTTAAACGCTACTCGAGTACGATTCCTCTAGATATTGATTGGTATGGCGTTCCAAAGCTTTGCCGCTTGAACAGCAAACGAACGTCCTAGTTCAGTCAGCCAAAGAGATACTTGACCAGGCCCTCTATCTATATCTTGAATTTTCTCTTAAACTGAAAATAATATTACCATAAAAATGTATATTTAGAAAGACTTTCTGAATATGGGGAAAATTCAAGATATAGATAGCGGGCCAGCTGCCCAGGTATCTCGTTGGCCCACTGTAATAATTATTCTGTTACCTGGCTGGGGATCGAACCCAGAACCGCCAATCGGGAGGTTTTGGGTTTGATCCCCAGCCAGGGCAAGTTGGAAAATAGCCTTTTGTAAGTTGTCCTGGGTCTTGGGTGTTTATCTATACATGTATTTATCATAAAATATCGTATGGTTGGGTTAGTATCTCATAACACAAGCTTAAGATTACTGTGGGGCTAGCTCAATCTGTGTGATTTGTCTATATATATATATATATATATATATATATATATATATATATATATATATATATATATATATTTATTCTGTGCTCTTGGATCGTCTCATGAAGCGTATTACTCACCGTGGCCAAGAGACCGAACTGCCTGAACTTGAGCTTCCCTTGCAGACTGAGAATGATCTTGGCGGAGTCGATGATGGTATCCTCGTAGCCCCAAAGAAATCTGGAAAAAGAACATAATGGGCTTCACACACGGCAGCTATAATGTAAAGATGTATATTATAGCACGATAAATCTCATTACATCTTTCCATAGAAATAGTCATAAAAATCGGACGCCGCATACGCCTCTCCACGAGGCATCCTTAGGCATCAAACAAGTTGTTGATCGCTCGGCGGTCAAGCGTCTAATGACATGAATGTTGCTGCAGCCGCAGCGGATGCAGCAGCATGGGAGGGAGCATGTATCAGCTATAGGTGGTAGGTGCACACGGGCTGTTGGTGGCAGGTATGCTGGGACTGACAGTAGTGGGTGGGCGCCGGCCGGCAATAGTTTGCATGAACTAACTGATGGCAGAATCGCACAAAGTAATTCAAATCATATAGTATGTAACTTTGACTTCCGCAAAGTAACGCCTGAAACTATTAACTATGTAAAAATATACATTATAGCCGTGGTGTGTGGTCTCCTGACGATTTCAATAAAAAGATGTAATGAGATGTATCGTGCTGTAATGTAATCTCTACATTATGGCTGCTGTGTGTAGCCCTAAATCTCTAAAACTCTTCTGAGAGCCCTGACTGGACACTTTCATAAGCACAATCATCTCTTCAAAATGATACTTGTTGAGAGCCCTAAATGTAGGGCATGTGAGGAACTAGAGGAGACAATGAGACACATCCTGTGTAGCTGCGACTCAATGGCCGGAAAGCGTATGGACCTCTTTGGATCAGCATATCCAAGTTAGAGGACTACAGGCACTACGCACCAGGTAACATTCTGAAGCTTATGCAGTCCTTCTTCAGAAATCCTGATGCGGGTGAGTAAGGCAAGGAGGTAAGTACAATATAACCCAATGGTTCGACGAGCTTCCAAATATGGACCCCAAAGCAAGATAAGATAAGATAGCCCTAAATATAGGTTATTTGTTTGTGTTTTTCGTGTGTGGAAGTGGGCAACACTGGTGTCAGATTTTTCAGGAATCTGACATAGCTTGACGATTGCCATGCAATGATGGCAGACCAACGGCTTATATGTGCCTTACGAAGCAAGGAGGAGCTTGACAAATATTTATATCAATTGTGGTCGCCCATCCAAGAGTGGACCACGTCCGGTGTCACTTTACTTGCGAAAGCACTAGTAACGCGCACTCCCGCCGGGCCCCCAAGCTCCGCATTCAAGATAGGAAAAATAGGTACTCTTTCATGCTGGTGAAGATTCAAAGATTCAAAGTCAACTTTTGGCGTGATTGTTGGCGCGAAGGTAGAAAAAGGAATCAAATCTTAAGATGAGTTGCTAAGTACTGCTAGCCGTATCGCCTTTTAACATGGTTTGCATTTTCGCACATTCCCTTAATCAGCTTTTACGATCTGCACGGTAAGCAGCTTGTACATTCCATGTTTGTTCCTTTTCTCCGAAAAATCTGCGCAATCGGTAGACATGGAATAATTAAGAATGGGATGTGTCGATGTTGGTTCCGCTTTCATGCCTAAACTGCTGTACGGATTGAAATGAAATTTGGTCTGTAAGTAGCTTATTACCTGGATTATAAATAGAATGTTTCTACAAAATTTTATTTAGTTTCACCTGTCCCGTTGTCCCAGGGTCGGATTTAGAGGTCTGGAGGCCTCGGGGCAACAAGGAGTGGAGGACCCCTGGTTTAGGGCCAGGGCCTGTAATATTTTACTGATTGTCTGATTGGAGTGAACAATATAGATTAATGATTGTTTTTAATAGTTAAGAACAACATAATCATGTTTATAACATAGGTAGAGGTAAACCAGCGAGAAAAATCAAAGGAAAAGTTGTTTACTAGTGTTAACTAGTCGGAATATGAAAGATTTTTTCAAAGCATATTGTGGGGGCCCTACTATTGTGGAGGCCCCGGGCTGTAGCCCCGGTTGACCTCCCCTAAATCCGGCCCTGCGTTGTCCATCAGTCTATCTCTCTGTAATCAAATCTTGCAAGTTAAATGTGACCCACTACCCGGTTTCCAATTGAGCTGAAATTTTTCACGCATACGTATTTCGCGTAACATTTCAATATTATGATGACATGGAGCTGATCTGATGAAAGAGCCGGAACATGGCCATAGGAACTTTGTAATGAAACTTCGCAACCCCATACAATACAATACAATACAATACCTTTTATTGCACAAAATAAATAAATCAGGTCATAATTATCTTAAAAACTAGGAAATGCGCAAAAGGCGGCCTTATCGCTAAGCTATTTCTTCCAGGCAACCTCCCTATATAGAAAATAGTAATGCGAAATTAGGTAGTGCGGGGCGGTCAATATAAACATACTTAAATACAATATTAAAAAATTATTACATAGTATATTTCATATAAAATATTAGAAAATCATACAAAAATCAAAATTAATATAAATTTGTCAATCAAAAATGCCCCCACGGATTGTACCTGGCTCAAAGGTACCCATTATGCTAGCGGCATTTCCTCTTTGAATAGCAATGGATATCCTTTGATGATTTGATATTAAAAATAAACATACATATACATCTTACATAAATACATACAACTTACACTGAAAACAAAATGATATTAACAGTACGAGATGTAGAGAAATGGAAACAAGGGAAAGATATGTATTTACCTTACATAAGGATAGAAAATAAGATTTCACTTGGGATTTGAAGCTGGCTAACGTTTCGGCGCGTCGGATAGTAAGTGGTAGTGAGTTCCATATAATAGGCGTACGGCTCGAACAGAGAAAGAACGTGAGAAAAAGTCAGTGGAGTGAAAAGGAATTCTTAAAGAAAGATTTTCAGAACTGCGTAGAAGACGAACTTGAGACTCACTGAAGAATGTAAATAATTCTCGTAAATAGTTAGGGGAGGTAGGATTAAAAAGATTGTGTACAATATAGACAGGATGTGCCAGTCACGGCGACGTCGGATCGGAAGCCACTTGAGTTCATTACGAAAGTGAGAAACATGGTCATATTTACGAAGGCCATATATGTATTGAATAAACATGTTTTGGAGACGCTCAAGCTTATCAAGTTGCTCCTCAGTAGGCCCGGGAGTTTGGGCTCGTTTGATTCGTCTTGAGGAGCACTTCAGATAAAAGCTTGTTTTAATTATTTTTTTTTGATATCTACTTCATCAGATTTAAAAATGTGAGGTAACCGTGGGGTTATTAAAAATGTTATCGCGCTGGCAACGCCCCGCGCAGGCATCAGCTAGTAAATAGATATTGGATTCTGTTTTAAAGAAAGTCTACGGTAATGGGAATCAGAAGATATAGTCAACATTGGAACTTGAATGTTGCAGTTGTATGATGTATAAAAGACCACACAGCTCCAGCTATAAGTATAGGAATAGCAGCACTTCCAGAGAAAACAGTACCTAATTACTTAATGAAATGTCAATAGAGGTTCGCTAGCAGCACTACAGATCACATTACAAGTCTGTCAAGCCGATAACATACAGGGTCGTAGCTAGAAATTCATTGTGATGGTGTTGAAAATACACAAAGAAATTAAAAAATTGAGACGGAAAGAAATTCCTGACAAGTGCGTTGATTATCTTAATGGCATTCGGCAATTGTGGCGACCTCTACGCCTCTACAAGGAACTATAACCACAAAAACAATGAAGCGAGAACCGACAACATAGTTCACTAGAAGCATACGAGATGGCGCCTGCCGTATTCTACATCTCGATCTCAGAGTTTGCCCGATTCGCTGCATAAATGTGTCGTCGGAGCCGCGGGAAAAGAAGCAGTTCGTGCATTCTAAGTTTTTTCTTTTCCTCCAGACCAACATGGGAGTATCAATCAATTGACATGCTTATTTATTTAACCACAATAAACTACTTATTTAATAACAGTATTAATAAATATTAAAAAGTATTAGTAAAAGTAGAATGTTAATTTTTTTTTGATTCTTTAATTATTTATCTTATTTTATTTACCAATTTATGTACATGGAAAATTTATACAGAGAATACATCAAATAAAAGTTGTACAAAGGCACTAACTCAAAAGAGATCTTTTCCAGTAGGCTTGTGAGAGGTTATGTTTATTTAAGAGATGCCTCTCTTACATTACATAGACATGTTTATACTAAAGATAAAGGAAGAAGAAAATAAAAATGACATAAAACTACATTAACTACAAACAAACATATAAATATACTTAAATAAATACATATGTCTATAATGCATATTTTTTGGGGGGAAAATCCGGAATGCGTACCCCGGGCTTCGAAGATCAGCTAACTAGTAAGTGTTGAGACGACAGAGAATAGCGGGTTCCTCATCTTAGTGCGAGGCTCAAGGGATATCCAGATAACAGGAAAATATACCGCCCCAGTTTTCCTTAACGACAAGGCAACGAAATAGGAGTCTTAAGGCCTATTTAGACGGTGCAAGTTTCTTGCCTGTCGCATACCTTTGGACCCTTCCGGGACGTCGCTGTTCACATGACTGAACGTCCAAATGATTCGATTGCGACCTCCGCGGCGTAGTGGTCACAATGATAGTCCGCCACCCAGAAGTCCCGGGTTCGATCCCCGGTCAGGGCAAGTTGGAATAAGGGCGTTTTCAAACTGGCCTGTGTCTTGGATGTTTATCTATATATGTATTTACTATAAAAATTGTATCGTTGAGTTAGTATCCCATAACACAAGTCTCGAACTTACTTTGGGGCTAGCTCGATCAGCGTTATTTGTTCATATTTATATTTAAGAAAAGAGAAGGAGAAAGGGGGTCCCGTTGGATGGCAACATAATACAGATTTTTTTGTCGACATCCAGCTGGACTCCAATTCCTAGCTCACACCTCCTCGTGGTCTCCCCTGGTAATTATGGGCGAATAATATACCTAATATTTAGATATGCATTGTATTACTCGTCATAAGCCGACGTGACAGAAAAAAACCGTTTGTTCCCGATTAGTAACACCCTCTTGAGTACCACTGTTACTCAAGGGGAAAAATCTTCCCGATAAGTTCCAGTGTTACTCATTGCAACTCACATTCTTCCCAACGAGTACCACTGTGTCTTATCGGCTCTCCAACGGCGCGCCGTATTCCCGCCATGTACCAATTAAGACTCAGTATTACTTGACGGGAATTTTGTATTCCCGTTGAGTAACAGTGACGTAATGAAGTACTTACAGGTTAAATAAAACCCCACTGAAGAAATTAATTTTTTTGTTATATGTATGGGAATATGTTGGGAAGAATGTTAGTTGCAATCAGTAACACTGGAACTCATCGGGAGGTTTTTTCCCCTTGAGTAACAGTGGTACTCAAAAAAACTCGCCAAGACGCACTGGCCGCCGCGGCGTTTTAAGGCCAAAACACTTTCGTCAATAAAGAGCAGGATGGCGCAGATAAAAGGAGGCTTATGCCCAGCAGTGGGTACCTGAGAGCTGTTGATGATAATGATGATATTTAGACCATATTTTTTGAAGCAATAAATGATCTGTACGTCTTACGTTTCGTTGTTATCTATTGCTGTAATAAAAGGTAAGCAACAGGCAAAAGAAACTTGCACAGTCTAAATAGGCTTTTAAGTTTTGCACCAGGCGCATAAAAGGCTATAACGGCACTGCGGTGTCACCCTGTGCTCCGGAGTCGGCGCTTTTCTCTACAGGACCTACCTGTGGACTGGTAGCCTGATGAAAGCCTCTTTGTTCTTGACGAAGTTGAGCGCGGTCTGCAGCGAGAACTCCTGGAAGCTGTTGAGGTTCATGTCCTTGGCTTTGGACACGACGCCCTGGAACAAGACAAATTATGAGATGACTCTTCGCAAGACTAGTGTTGCAAAAAAACAGTTTTTTTTTTCTAACATGAAAAAAAATATAAACACACAAAAAAATGTTTTTTTTTTCTGGAGCATGTTTTTTTTTTCAAGAATACAGTATTCAAAATTAATAAGGCAGTTTCCGCAAAAGATGAATACTTAACAGTTAATAATTAGTGTTTTTTATTTATTTATGAACCTACCATACTTTTTTGGTGGAATAGTACCAAGTTTACATAAATATATTGGCAACATTCAAATTGCACACCGGGATTCCTGGTACAACTTGGTACAAACATAAACCGAACAGGGTTTCCCGGTCCGGGAGACAGGAACATTCATTACATTAGTAATGAACCAATTAAACAAAAATTCAGTCTAAATAAATCAAAAAAGTCTATATTAAGTAATTCGATATGTAATTTAAAGTTAAATGTAAGAAATAAGAAAGCAATGAAAGCATACATCAATAAATTATTCAATTTTCTACAGATTTTTTTTTTCTGAAAAAAAAAAAAATTGAAAAAAACAAGTGTACTAAGTTTTTTTTTCAATATTACGAAAAAAAAAAACAAATTTGTTTATTTTTTCATTTTGCATCCCTATGCAAGACACGACCGTAAGTGGTGGCTCTTTTGCAGTTTGTCTGCTATAGAGGTATGTTTTATATACCTGATAAAGCCTATTTCAGGGGTATGACAGCTGTCATGTATGCCGGTGTTCCACAGGCGGGCTCTCCGCGAGAATCCTCATATCCAGCGGAACATTTGCATATCCGTGACATGCAGTTCCTGCATATGCCGCTTGAGCAATGTGATCCTTAATCTGTCTTACGGCTTTTAGCTTTACACATCACAAAAACTTGCTGTTCTATTTCCACTAGGTAACCCAAAGTTTGAACACGTGAATGCAAAAAAATTACGTGAATCTGTTAGCTTTATTCAATTTGGGCTATAGTTTGATGTTAAATGTGCTTTGGATGCATAGCCCGGAAACTGCGTCTGCAAATGGAGCTGGGTTAGTGAAACGTGTGTCAAGCAGCTGCCGAAAATGGCCTTTGAATCCTTCACACCTAACGCGGCATTAATTGGACAGGTTACTTCTTAGGGATACGTACCCAAAGGGTTAAAACGGGACCCTATTACTAAGACTCCACTAATAATAAATAAAAATAATAAAATATTTATTTTATTTCCTCCACAATTTATCTTAAAACTGAGTATAAAACTAATACAAGCATAAATAGGTAAAAAAGTCATACATTAAAAGGTAAGGAAGTGTGTTAAAAGTGAAGAGCTGGTGCCCGTGCTAGGTTTCCGAAGAACCTGTATTACAGGTCACCAGGACTCGTCATTAATAAATATAGGTAAGGCTTATACATAATTTAGGTATATATAATTAATATAACAATGACACATTATTTATAGCGATCTTATGTTTAAAATATAATAAGACCTACATATTTTAAATTAAAAACATTAATATACATGAAAAATTTCCAATCTATATATGTATATCTTATAATATATTTGTATACATAACTTAATTAATTAAATAAATTTTTTAGTTTGGCCATAGCTTTAAGTTAATATACGATTTTTAATAAGTTTTCGGTCTCGTTATACGTTAGCTTTTGCAACCACTCCGTGATAGATTTTTTGCACTTATATTTATTTAATGGGTAAACAAAAATATTATGATTGATTTCCTTATAAAGGTAAGGACCAAGAAAATAGAAAAATCTCTTTATAAATTCGGAGTTAAATGGGGGTAAAGAAAAGTTAAGTCTATTATTTCTACTTAGGAGTTGAGGAAGGAAAGAAAGTTGAGCATGCTGCTGCATCATAGTTGCGAGTATGAAAAGCTGTCGTACCGTTAGCACTTGGCAATGTTTGTATAGATCTGTTGTAGGATACCTGTACGGCTTAAAGGTACATACCTTTAAAATAGCTCTTTGAGCCCTTTCTAGGACAATAAGATGAGATTTAGAAGCGCCACCCCAGGCCGTGATGCAATATACGATGATAGATTGGCATAGGGTTATGTAAGTCATGTGTAGGATAGAAGTATCAGCTATGTAGCGTAGCTTTTTGAAAATGTAAAGCAGTTTTCTTACTCGGCCAGAGAGTTGCTTGATATGTGCTGCAAAGGTAAGATTCGAGTCTATTATTACTCCTAGATATCTATTAATATTTGTCATCTCTAATGAAATACAGTCACAAAATCCTTCAGAGCAATTTCGTGAAGAGTAGGTATGCGCATACAGTTTGAAGTGATCGGGGTCAGGGCGATTGACATTACGGATACTGAAAGCCATGTATTTGGTCTTGTTAACATTTAGTGTCAAGAAGTTTTCATTTAACCATCCTTTCACCCTGTCGAAACCTAATTGGGCCGACTTATAGGTTTCCGTCCAGTTGTTTCCTGTAAATATTAATGCAGTATCATCTGCGAAGGACACTATTTTACAATTTTTAAGGACCAGGTTACATAAATCGTTAACATAGACCAGGAACAGATTTGGTCCCAAAATACTTCCTTGGGGTACTCCAAATTCGACATTATGGTCTGTACTTACATAAGAACCAATCTTCACACGTTGTTTACGGTTTGTGAGATAATCAGAAAATAATTTTAGCTGTATCCCTCTTATACCAACTTTTTCTAATTTTGAGACCAGCAGGGAAATTGACACTGTGTCAAAGGCTTTACTGAGGTCAAGATATATCACTAGACACTTGGTGTTGGAGTCAAGAGCTGTAACCGTTTTTTCAACAAGCGCATTTACAGCTTGCGAAGTTGATCTACCTGAACGGAAACCAAATTGATTTTCAGAAAGCAGGGAATTATTTTCAAGGTATTTGATAAAGCTTTTGGCAATAATACGTTCAAGAATTTTGGATAACGCTGGTAGTATGGATATTGGGCGGTAATTGTCAACATGATCGCTGTCGCCAGCTTTATGTATTGGATGCACTACAGCAATTTCAAATACGCTCGGAAAGATACCTTTGGACAGGCATAGATTACAGATATGGGTGATAGCAGGGGATAAAAACTTTTTATGAATTTTTATAATCCTTGCAGATATATTATCCCACCCTGGAGCAGCATCAGCCTTTAGAGAGTCAATAATGAAACAGATTTCTTGCTCATCGGTGGTATTTAAAACAAAGGACTCTAGTTTGGACGAAATATTAGGCTGTGAAGATGCAGAAATTGTTGTATTCTGTTTAATTTGGTCGGCTAGTGTTTTACCTATGTTGGAAAAATAATCATTAACGTAATTTACAGATTCTAATGGCGTTGCTTTAATAGAAAGAAGAGAATCCGACTTGTTTCGTTGCTTGTTCATATCTGTTACTTTTCGTATCGCCTCCCATAGATTCTTTGAGTTTAGACCAGCCTTTTTCAGTTCCTCTTTGTCATACAATCGCTTTAGTTTTTTAATTAGGTGACACAAATAATTTCTGTAACGCGTATAAGTTTTGTTGAGTATTTCATTGTCAGGGTTTGATTTTAGGCGTTTACGCATATTGTCCCTATTTCGCATGCACCTTAACAGTCCGGGAGTTATCCATGGTTTTAGAGTACGCTTACGAGAAGAAATAGATTTTATCTTGGAGCTCATTTGAATACATTTATTTAAGGTATTTATTACGTATGTTGCTGCAAAATCAGGGTCACTAGAGTTGAAAACAGGAGAAAAATTTATTTTTACAATTTCTGAAGCAAGTATGGAATAGTTAATTTGTGAAACGATCTGTTTTTGATTTCTAATGTTAGTTTCCGTTGACAAGGCAAGTATAACTGGGTCATGATCAGTTATGACAGTATCAATGACTAAGCACTTAGCAGGAAGTTTAGTTTTTACCATGATGTGATCTAGGCATGTATTGATACGGGTTGGAAGATTATGAGCAGGAAGCAGTTCATGGTATGCTAGGAGATTTAAATAGTCAGGACTTCGATCATCGTCATTGTCGTTAACAATGTCTATGTTTAAGTCGCCAACGAGAATTATATTTCTAAAGGATCGTAAATTAATGAGAATTGTGTCAAGAGAACTTAAGAAGTTGGCAATATTTTTATACGATGGCGAACGATAAATAGCTACAACTGCAGTATGCTGACCTATTTTTAAAACCACACTATTAGCATCGAATAGATGATGTGATATGGGTACTACATTCGAAAGAGAGTGATTTGCATAAACCACTACCCCATCATTTTGTAAGTTATTGTTTGTACTACAGTAGTAGGAGTATCCATCTAAGACAGGTATATGTATGTTTGTATTTGTAGAGAGCCAACATTCAGTAAGAACAATTATGTCTAAATGGATGTCCATACTTTCAGTCAGTAAATGGAGCTTCGGAGTGTTTTTTGAAATACTACATATATTTTGATTAAGTATTGTTAAAGAATTACCGTGTTTGTAGGTTGACAAGAGTTGTTTACAGCTATCGACCTCACATATCATTGACTTAGCTATGGACATATTATCCAGGTCATCTATTATTCTTTCTGACATAATTGAAGTAACTATGATTGTTTGATAATTTACTTACTATGTGTTAAAGTATGTATCACAAAAAAAGTGCTAAATTAATTAGAAAAAACGGCGCTCTTAGGCGCCTACATAGTCTATTGAATTGATGTACCTTTTTTCAGCCATAATTTTGGCCGGACAGTTTGTATCGCCTGTCTTGTGGTTGGAAGGCTTCTTGAAATGAAGGCATGTTGCACATTTTGGGGGCTCTGTCTTTTTTGAGCAGTCTTGTATACCATGACCTACAGTGCCGCAGTGACCGCAAGTGACGTCATCCGCTCTGCATGACTTGGCCGCGTGTCCGTATTGCTGACACTTGTAACACCTAGTTACAAGTGTAAAATCTCTGACTGGGCACGATGTCCAGTTGATGAAGATCCTGTTTTGCGTTATAATGGCCTTGCGTATATTCGGCGTCACTTCGATTACATAATTGCAGGTCTCTGAGTCTTTTTTCCCCGATTTGTGGCTTAGCTTTGAGGTGGCCAAAAATGTCTCAAAAGGCATGCCTTGAAGCTTGTCGGCTAATTCATTTTGATGGTAGAGAAAGCTAAATACTTCCTTTTCCTGCATCGCGGAAGGCACTCCGATGATCACAATTTTGGGTCTACGTTTATGTGGTTCATCAATAGTAAAGCCCAAGGTCGTTAGTTGCTCCGATTTCATTAACTTCTCGATGTCGGCCTTGGTATCCGTGCTAATGATGACTCCACCGTTTTTGGTCTTACGTAGTCCTCTGATGTGTAGTTTCATCTCATCAGGCTTAATAATTTTTTGGACGAGTGTTTTAGTCTCCTCGCTTGTTTTTAATTTGTCAGTGGGATAAAATTTTGTCCGCTTTTTTTAACAATATCCGCAAAGGACACAGTACCTGTGACCGGTTGAATGGATTCCTTGATGTTGCGTTGAAAGTCCTTCGTAAAGTCCTTCTTTTCATTTAGGGCATGAACAGTTGCATACGCCTGTATAGCCTTTTGTTTTAAGGACTGGTATTGGACGGCCATTTGGGAAGTACCATGTCCCACTTTTCTACATAAATTACTAATGCGTATTTTTTGATCACTGTTAAGTTTTCCTTCTTGCGAGATCGTGCAGAGTTCATTCAGACACTGTTCTATCGTGATCATCCATTTTTGGATCTCGGCTGTGGATACCGGTTCTAGACAAGTATCTTCCTCATCATCTTTCCTGGACTCTTGGGGTACCTGGGGTTGTCCGGGCGGTGGTGTGGGGGTTGGCGGGGGACTACGACGTGTTAACGCACTGCGGTTGAAGGGGCTATCCATTATTCTTTTTTATCACGGATCACTTTTTAACATTATAAATTATAAAACTCGAAACGTAGAGTATATGATACACATAAATCAGATTTTTCACTAGTAAAACGCACAAAAAGTAGAGTAGGACACGCTTACGTTAGCACTGGCTATTGTTAATTAGAATTATTTACGGAAATTGACATGTTAGATCGCATCGGTGAACAAATGACGAAACTGACCGTCTGTCCGTTTTTCTGTTCGTCAGTCTGTCTGTCTCATGAACCGTGATAGCTAGACAGTTGAAATTTCACAGATGATGTATTTCTGTTGCCGCTTTATCAACAAATACTATAAATATCAAGAGTTTTTTCGTGATTAGTAGACGAATTCTTCTATGCTATGGTCTAGGATTAAAAAAGGAAGAATGTATTAGCTGCTTCTCTTCTCTTGCATATCAAAGAAACTGATTGAAGGACTGGGCGAAAATAAAAATTATGTTAATAGACGATGTGGCATAAAATAGCAACTTGTCACTATTTTAAGAGCGAACTAGTTAGCAATACTTTTTCTATGCAAATTTTGGAGGGCATTTCCGCCACTGTTTGACATTATTTATTATTATTTATTGAATTTATTGCACTTAAAATCTTAAGATTATAGTACAAAAGGTACAACTTAATTCTAAGCATTGTCTACAAGATCACCTTTTAATTCAAAGTTTAACATAATATCGTTTTGTCTGATTATAAATTTTGTATGGATACAGAATAGTAAAATAAAAAGCCATTAAAAAGTTATGAGCCATTAAAGATTCATTTTTTTGGTTATTTTTACGCAACTTTCGGCGTAAATAAGTAATACAAGAAGTGTAAAATCTCCAAAACTAAGTCCTCACCGACACGGCTTATTTATTGAAGATTTTAATAAACTTGATTTGTAATCGGTTAAGTAGTCGTTTTTGCATAAAACCCCTTTCCCAAAAGGACTTTACGTATTTTTTACGCGCTCGGTTTACTATGAATTTATCGTGCATTGTGCACCTCATTGCTTCGCCCGAACATAATGTTAAGTGAGACAGCATGCTTTTAGGCCACGCCCACCTGCGATTTCGGGCCCGCGACTAGTTCAACCCAATTTCTTTTTTCATCTTCTCGTCTACCATCACGCTAAAAGTGGCCTTTAAGGCTTGCAGCTGGTTCTGTTGCTCAGAGCCGTAAGACCTCAAATGGCCTGTCTGCCCCATAGGGGTAAAGACGTAGATAGTTTGTATGTAGTTCTAGATTTTACCTGTGAGTTTTAGTATCACTTTTGTGTGGCAAAATAGGATTCCTCTTAAAAAGTTCCACTCTCTTTTTCAATATTTTAATCCATGATTTTTGAGATAAAAGCTATCCTATATCCCTTCCAGCGGCCTTAGTATGATTTTTTTATCTGAGAGGTCTTTACGTATCTTCCCTCTGTAACGACAAGATAAAATTCATGAATGGACACGTTGTAAAATTAGTCGTCACACGCAGGCAGGTTTTGAACAGTGTTTCTAATGTCTGCTAAGAAAATATAATAATTTAAAATTAAAACACGCGTTTTGTAAAACAATCACCATAGAATAAAAAAATGATATAAGTATGTAATAATTCCTAGAAAAAATATTTGCAACCAAAGAGTATTTAAAATGATTAAAATGAAATGTTATAAAAATGAATGTGCAACGGAACGTTTCGACTCATGTCGTACAACCAACATAAAAGAAAATACCACCGACGAGTACGTAAGCTTTCACCACCGCCGGAGTGGTTGTAGGATTCATCAAAAGATAGTTTCGTAATTAAATATATTTTTAAGTTTGTAAACTTCAATAATACATTGTTTAAAAATGTCTGCCTACATTTAAATATGTAAATATACATTTAATATTAGTTCAACGGAATAACTGTTTAAAATACTGCATAAAATATTTCCATGTGACCTCACTTAGTGTACGCCGCGATTACATTAATCTTGTACTACTGTACAAAATAATCCATGGTCTTCTCGACTCTCCTAGCCTTCTTTCTTTACTTAACTTTAATACGCGTTTTAGGTCTCGAAATCGTAACTATAATACATTCACCCTACAGGTTTACTCGAATAACACATCTTTTTATAATCCAATGGTCAGAATGTGTCGCCAATACAATGAAGTCCTAGTCTCTAACAGGGACGTTGGTATCTTTAACTTTTCGCTGTACAAGTTTCGGCGGCAAATACTAATACACCTAGAAGTAAGTAACTAACATGCTTTTGTAATTCTTTAATTTCTGTTTTGATTTGTTTTGTTGCAATTATCTATCACTTTTTATTCTTGTATTTATAGACTATAGTGTACCCTAGCTTCTGATTCTGAAACTAATGTAGCTTTTAGGCATACTTGTTTTAGGATTGCAGACTAGACCGGCTCTTATATTTGTATGATTAATTTATTTCTCTTTTTGTGTTTGTAATCTGTTAAGTGTGCTAATAAATAAATAGTAAATAATAATAAAATACGATTAAAAATGGTTTAGTTGAGTCCTATGTGGGTCTAGCAAATCGGCGACAAATTTACATGATTTCACGTTGCCAACCGTCGATATGTCTACTTTGACCTGTCAAAACCATGCTCGCACGGGAGTTAGGCATGAGATAAAATACGTTTTATGAATGAAAGTTATTTTGTCGCTCAATTTTGTCTGTTTGTTGCGGTAAATTACGCGAAATGCGATAAATTTGAAGGATAAAATTTGTCGCCCTAATCATACTTGCCTCGCAGGATCTTAAAATATATCCATACCAAATTTCATCTAAATCAGTTCACTGGTGTAAAGGTAAAGGTAACAGATAGACAGAGTTACTGTCGCATTTATATATTAGTAAGGAAGTAAGCATCTGTGTGTACTCACAAGAAGCGGCAGGTTGGGCACGAAGACCTGGTCGAAGTGGGCCCCTGAGGACCTTTCCGGCAGGTACCTAAAGTAGTTCCTCTCCTGGAAGCTGAGCTGGTCTCCCGCGAACTCGATGTTCACGCGTTCTAGTTGTTGCCTGAAACAAAAGATACAATACAATACAAAACAACACAACACAACACAGTACAATACAATGCAATTCAATGCAGTGCAGCGCAGCGCAACGCAACGCAACACAACGCAACGCAACGCCACGCAACGCAACGCAACACAACCCAATGCAACGCAACGCATACAATACAATCAGTGCAGTGCAATAAAAACAATACAAAAACTTTATTATATCAAAAGACATTAACAGTTATTTAGGAATACCTATAAAATAAGGCCGACATATGTATAATGAATAATGAGGTACGTAGGTATACCTACAACAGGCGGCCTTATCGCCGCAGCAATTTCTTATACGAAACCAAAAAGAGGAGTGCGAAATATATAATATAAGAGGTGGCGCAGTTCATCATCAGTAATAAATACATAACCAGTTGATATTCTTCAAATTTATAGCATAAAGATACTTAGCTACGTACTCGCAAGCGGCGAAATTCTTTGGATCACCGATTTAATCCATGTGTGTGCCAACTCAACCAGTCCAGTAACAAATTGGCTGTGACAGACGAAAGGACAAATATGTCTGTGATTCTATAAGGGTTTCGTTTTTTTCATATTGAACGAACCCTAAAAATTTGGTAACTCATCTTGTCGATATAATGAGTTGTAACCATACACTATGCCAGATCCCGAGGGGCGTTGACGCTATTTGCATGGAATAGATTACAGCGAGCATCTGCTTAATCCACGCATAGAATCCAACCGAGTGACACACGGACCATGTCCGGAAAATTCTTGACTTCAATATTCCTAACGATGTGGGTGTTACACATCCACTGCGACTACAATGACCGAGCTAAGGTCAGGACTTCTGATGGGAACCTCTACCTCGAGCCGGCGAGAGGCAAGAACATCTACTTACGCACCAACGGACCGCACTCTGCCATCTTCCTCGGCGACGTCAATCTGATCAACGTGACTTCCAGAACAAGCGGACCTTCTCAGCCACAAAGCGAAGATGTGGACACACTTCCTTACAATTTAAACGACGTGCTGCGAAGACTACAAGCACTGGAAAGTAGAAACTTTGTCTCATATGGTGACCTTATGACAAACGTATCAGCTTTGTCGACGAGAATAAGGAGAGTATCGTCAAGGATCAACCATTTGCAACGACAAATTGACGGGACGGAAGATAAGTGCCAGATAAACACTTGCGAAAACGGAGGCACCTGCTTGAACTTAGTCGGCCATTTCAATTGCCTCTGTCCGTCGAATTGGGAAGGAAGAAATTGCGACATCGACGTCAATGAATGTCGAAACTTCGCTGGCACAGACTTGGAATGCCAGAACGGGGCGGAATGCATCAACAGACCAGGTACTTACGAATGTCAATGCAAAACGGGGTGGTTCGGGACGCACTGTACGAGGAGAAAGATGGATTGCTCCGCTGGTAATTCCGAAATGTGCGGACATGGCACTTGTGTGCCCGTTAGTTCCAGAGAGGGCATTCAGTGTATCTGCGACCAAGGATGGAGTACGAATGGCAGCGTCACTTGTTTAACTGATGTGAACGAATGCGACACCAGCTTAGGCCCGCGATGCTCCACAACCCCGAAGGTAGAATGCATCAATCTCCCTGGATCCTTCAGATGCGGCCAATGCCCTAAAGGGTTTCAAGGTGATGGATATGTCTGCTATGATATAGATGAATGCGCTACTTCGAACGGCGGCTGTAGCTCAATGGTGTCATGTCACAACACCATTGGGTCTCGTATATGTGGTTCTTGCCCGCAAGGGTACATAGGTGATGGTGTGACGTGTAGCTGGAGGGGCTCCTGCAACGTCGATCACGGAGGATGTCACCCGTCAGCCCGATGCCTCGAAAACCCAGGACTCGCAAAAGGAGTTCAATGTGAATGTCCCCAAGGAATGGACGGCGATGGAGTCGGTCTTCACGGGTGTTACTTCACAACTGATAATGGCACGAGAAGTTGCGAAAGTGATCCGTGTGGCACTCGCGGACGATGTCACATGCTCCGTAATGGGTACACGTGCTTTTGCTTAAGAGGATTCTCCGGAGCTCATTGTGATGTAAAAGCTGAAGGATGTGTGCCTAATCCGTGCAAGAATGGAGGTGTTTGTCGACCCGACAACACTGCTGCAGAGGGATTCAGATGTGAATGTAATGCGCAATATACGGGAATTCTATGCCAGGAACGCTCTTACTGTGGAAGTATACTGCGTGCTGAAGAAGGCAGTCTCATATACCCATTGACGAATACCACTTTTGCGGGTAACTCAAAGTGCGCTTGGATCATCCGGACTGCTCCAGAAAAAGTAATCAACGTAACATTCAGTCGATTCAACTTGGAGCGCTCTCCTGACTGTACCTTCAATTTCTTACAATTACACGACGGTCGTAGTACAGCTGATCCCTTGATTGGAAGATTTTGTGGCGATGAAGCGCCAAATGGAGGTCATGTTCTCTCAAGTCAGCATAACTTGTATCTGTGGTTCCTGTCGAACAACGACGGCAGTCATGGCGGGTTCGCGTTGCATTGGAACAGCGTAGCGCCCGTCTGCGGTGGCGAAGTGAACGCGACAGTGCACGGCTCCATTAGCTCCCCAGGCTCACCCGGTAAGTATCCTCCTAACAGAGACTGCTACTGGCATCTGACCACTACCCTCGGTAAAAGAATACAATTGCACTTCTTCCAACTAGATTTAGAGACGCATGAAAACTGTAGTTTCGATTATTTAGCAATTTACGACGGTAAACAAGTAACAGACCAACTTCTAGAAAAGTATTGTAGCTCAACCCAGCCTGCTCCCCTGCTATCAACTGGTCCTGAAATAATGATATATTTTCATTCCGATGCTTACGGTAACGGCAAAGGTTTCCAGATAACCTACGCCCCAGCAGAAGGCGTGCCAGGCTGTGGGGGCTTCTTGAGCGGGGACAGAGGGGAAATCTCGTCGCCGTCCTATGACGGGTCTTACTTGAGTAATTTGTTGTGTGAATATAAAATCAGGACAGGTCCGGACACTCAAATCCAAATAGAATTTAAACTATTCAAACTAGAACGTTCTAGAAACTGCAGGAAAGACTACGTAAAGATTTATGATGGCTTTTCAATCGAATCACCTCTAATAGGAACTTATTGCGGAGAATTAGATAGAAAAATACAACTTCATTCAACATCAAATAAAATATTCATTGTGTTTAGATCAGATAGATATCAAAACGGAGAAGGATTCAAAATAGGTTATAAAGTAATGTGTAAGTACTTAGTGCGTGGAGACAGCGGCGTGATCAAATCCCCCGGGTATCCTTTCACTTACCCTGACAACAGGGTGTGCGAGTATGTCATCGAAACATCCCCCGGCAAAGCCATACAACTGGCCTTCCAAGACTTCGACGTCGAGGGTAATCTTACTCGTAATTGCGATTCTGACAAAGTGGAGGTACGAGACGGTTTGGGCGCGAATTCTAGGCTTTTAGGGAATTATTGCGGTAACAGCATCCCCTCTACACAGACTTCCTCGCATAACATCATGTACGTCAGATTCACTTCTGATATGAGTCAGTCTGGAGGCGGATTCTATGCTAACTTTACGTCCGTGGACATCGAATGTGGGGGTATTTACAGAGACTCTACAGGCACCATTGTTCACCCCTCGGGAGATGACGTGTACAAAAATCAAGAAACGTGTACGTGGATTATATTAGCTCCTGCAGGAAAGTACATTCACCTGAGTTGGAACACATTCGGAATAGAATTTCCTCATTATAAGAATTGTAATGCAGATTATTTAGAGATTAGTATGATAGATGATGACTATGATACACCAAAAAAACTTTGCGGACATAAATTGCCCCCATCTATGACGATGCCGACTAACAGTCTGAAATTAAAGTTTGTATCAGATCGTACTGTACAGGATATTGGATTCGCAGTAACTTATACGTTGGTCGACGAGATAGGTCACTGTGGAGGCAGCTTTGTTCAAAACCATGGTATATTTTATTCCCCAGGCTGGCCTAATAGTTACAGTAGAAACCTCGACTGTGTTTGGATAATCAATGTTCCAACTGGACAGCAAATCAAACTGAACATATCACAATTCCATCTAGAGGGACCAAATTACAGACTTAAAAAATGTGATGATTTTCTACGAATTAGAAACGGCCCTTCGGAGTCTTCTCTGTTGATTAGTGAGTACTGTGGCGCATTTAATTGGAAATCTCTCACTTCTACGGCTAACTCTTTATACATACATTTTCATTCAGATTTTCTGTTAGGTGGCAAAGGATTCAAAATTGAATGGGATAGCACAATCACAGGATGTGGTGGAACATTTACCGGCTACACAGGATTCATATCATCTCCAAATTACCCGTCGAGATATGATGAAAATTCAGAGTGTTTTTATAGAATCGTTACAAGTCAAGGATCAAGAATTTATTTAAAGTTTTTGGCATTGGAATTAGAAAGCTTTTGTGATGACTACGTTGAAATATTTGACGGCCGAGACCCTGAGTCGCGAAGTTTAGGACGGTACTGTGAGAGGCCTCCGGAACACATTGAAACCACAAGCAACTATGCGTTTATTAAATTTAGGTCTAATATTGTGATAACTCGCAAGGGCTTCTTACTCAGCTATACCGCCATCTGCAACAACACCGTATCTGGATACTACGGTATCATCGAGAGCCTTAACTATCCCAACAGTTACCCCACGGGCGTCAACTGCACATGGGTGATAAATGTCCCCAAAGGCAGCAAAATAAACGTTACTTTCACTAATTTCGATATCAGATACAATCGGCTATGGTATGTTACGAGAAATTATATCAATAGATTTGGCGAACCAGAAATACAGTCTTGCGCATCAGATTACCTTTTAATAAATGAGCCCGGTCATAAAAATAGTAACATAAATAAACTTTGTGGTACACGCAAACCAACACAAATCAGCACAACAGGTAACTTTCTAAACATAACTTTTATTACTAAAGACACCGGTGATCTCGAGGAACCGTCAGGTTTCAGAATTGAATGGTTAAGCTATGGTTGCCGCGAACATATTAAAAAATCTAACGGTTTCCTAAATAAGACTTTGTCATCCAGCGATCAAATGGAATGCGAGTGGCTGGTAGAATCCTCTATAGGGAGAAGGGTCAAACTGGTATTTACGAAAGTGTACATGGTAGAATCGACCAACTGTACTGCTGACACTATTGAAGTTTACAATGGGCCGACTGATAAATCACCTCTTCTTACGAAATTATGTCATATCAGCGACACAGCGATAGTAACATCTACATCAAACTACATGTTAGTCAAACTAATAAAACAATCATCCCTGAAAGACGTGCATTTTGCCTCTAGGTTTACAAACATGATATCATCTTGTGGTGGCTACTTTAAAACGACGTCTGGTGATATAACTTCTAAAAATTATCCCAATAATTACGACAATAACTTAGATTGTATTTGGAGAATTCGTGTGCCAGATGGTCATCGTGTTACATTGGAGTTTACTGACATTGATCTAAACAACGAAGATGATGAATGCAATGATTCTGTAAAACTATACTACAATATAGAAAATATTTTAAAAGTAAATTACACCAATATTGTTTGTAATAAGTCAGCTCCTAAGTATTATATTTCTAAAAACAATTTATTAGCTGTACGATTTGTAACTAATAAAATTGGGACAGCTAAAGGTTTCAAAGCCAACTTTGCAACAAGTTGTGGCAGTTTTATAAAACTGACTGAAAGATCTGAAAATGGACTAATAACAAATGACAACTTTATAAGCCAGCCAAATTGTAGTTGTGTTTGGACTATTCTAGCATCAAAACTCGAACAAAAAGTATCGCTTACTATTGCACATATATCGCTACCTATAGTTGGATATCGTAAAACGAACCAAACATGCCCTAACTCATATCTCAGAGTTCTCGACGGAGACGACGAGAGCGCGCCCTTGATAGATGAGTACTGCGGGAGTGCGGTGCCGGCGACCATCGTCAGTCGCGGCAGTGCGCTGACTGTACAACTCGGCACACATGACGACATGAGAATCACAGGAGTGTTCTCCGCGTACTACTCCACCGTTGACATGGCTTGTGGAGGAACCTTAACTTCTGAAAGCGGTGTCATTGCTTCCCCGAACTATCCTGCTCCATATCCTGTTAGCGCTATTTGCGAATGGACACTCAAAACGTCACCAGGGAACAGAGTCGCGATTAATATCGACATGTTGGATATAAGTTATTCCGAAGAATGTAATGAAGATTATCTTGAAGTTCGAGAGAACGATGGAGCTGGTCGAATGCTTGGTCTTTACTGTGGCAGGGTTCTTCCTATCAATGCTACTTCGGCATCGAAATTGTACATAAAATTCCACAGTGATGATAAAAGCCCTGGTCGAGGATTCTTAATACATTATAATTTCTTGCATGGAAACGATATTACTGACTTAAATGAAGGTGAGATAGCGTCTCCCCTATTCCCGCGGCCGTACGATGGTTCAGGAGAGTTTTGGTGGCGCATCACTAGTGGAAATGAAGCAATTAATATTGAAGTTGATAAATTGCAAATAAATAGTTACAGTGAACTTTGTGAGGATAACTTGAGTATCTATGATGGCCATGACGATGAAGCGCCGCTCTTGAGAAAACTTTGTGGAGCTCTGCACAGTGTAGTAGAAGTAATACGTACCTCTTCAAATGCCGCTTATATTAAGCTGACATTAAATAAGGCAAACAGAGGAGCTCTTTTCCATCTTCTATGGTCTCAAGGTGATAGAGACATGGATCAGATCACAGACAAACCTAACTGTGGGAACAACAGCACAGTTATCGTTATGCCAGGAATACCAACACTGCTTTCCTCACCCAACTATCCCCAGCTTTATGACAATGAATTAAATTGTGAATGGGTTTTCAAGGCTACATACGGTAGGCATTTATCGTTAAAATTTACCGATTTTGATATAGAAGAACGAGAACCATGTACTAATGGTGATAAAGTATCAATATATGAATCAGATGTACCTGCTGTATGGAAACCAGTCAAAGAAAATATATGTCTGAATTCAGATATCCAATCAACTTTTAATATCAGTAAGTTTCTGAAAATTATTTTCCAAAGTGATAATTCATACACGAGAAAAGGATTCATGGCTCACGTTAGTTCAGTATGCGGTGCCGTTCTGACTGATCCCTCAGGAATTATCGAATCAACTAGATCTGAATTTGAAACACCACCTTACAGATGCGATTGGAAAGTGAAAGTTCGTCCAGGTCGTCGCATCAGATTAGAGTTCATAAATTTCAACATAAAGAACGAAGAAAATGACTGTAAAGTATACATTGTTGTACATAATGGTGAATCTAGATATTCTCCTAGATTGTCGGATGGCAAATATTGTGGTTATTCACATGAGAATAGGAGTGCAACTATGACGTCAGGTAACTATTTATTAATCAGTTATATCAGAGGCAGGACAAGCGCCAAACAAACATTCAAGCTGTATTATGAAGAAGTGCACGTCAACTGTGGAGTGACATCTGAACTGAGTGCCGACAATTCATGGGAAATAATAAGTTCGCCAAACTACCCAAATGTTCCTGATCCGTATACAGAATGCAACTGGCTGTTTACTGGTCCTGTCGGAGAAATACTACGAGTGGAGTTCATAGAAAGATTTGATGTGTACAGAGAACAGGATTGTCTCACAGAATTCGTAGAAATACATGATGGTATATCAAATTTGTCACCTATAAGAGGACATTTCTGTGGTAAAAACCCTGGGACAATAAAAACCACGGGTAATTCAGTTTTTATAAATTATGTTACAGAAAGAGCAGAGCCTAACAATGGTTTCAAAGCTAACGTTTCTATCGACGTGTGTGGTGGTATTATTAGTGCTTCTCACGGAGAAGTGGTTTCTCCTGGATATCCTAACTCAATACACTTACCTCCAGGTACAGTTTGTGAGTGGCACATCATAGGTCATTATGGATATGCTTTGGAAATAACACCAGAACAGATCAACTTGCCAGAATCAGAATCAGTATGCGGTACAAAAGTTACAATCGAAGATATGGAACCAATAAATAAAACAAACAGTTTGTTGAAGACATACTGTTTTCGATTTTACTCCAATGACCTGGTTGCTATTCAGACATCGGACAATAAAGCCACTGTTAAGCTCCATATTGGATCACCTTTTGTATTGAGTGACAGTACTAGTACAGGATTTCGGCTGGTATTCAAGTCATCCATACCTTTATGTGATGGAATATTGACTACCTCTGAAGGGTATATTACTACCCCTAGATATCCAAAAAGTGTCAACACCCTTTTTTGCAACTGGAGTATTAAAGTTCCAGATCAGTCACGGAGAATTACATTGGAAATTTTAGATTCCAGTAAAACCGATTTATACATAAGTGATAGCGGCGCTTTTGATCAATATATAGCAAATATTCAAGAATACGAGAAAACATCAGATAATACTACATTTAAGTCATCTAGTAACGAAATGGAAATATTTCTTTACAACTCTCGACAAAGGCTATTACGGTTTAAAGCTAGATTTAGTTCTTACGAAAAAGCTATATGTGGAGGATCTATAAGTGGAATCACTGGACAACTGAAATCACTTGATTCAAATGACGCCTTTTACTGCAAATGGAGTTATCATGAGAAAACAAACGTAGATGGTGATGACGATGATAATAATATTAATTTGTATAAATCAATATTCTTTACAGGTACTGTGAATTCAACTGGTTCCACTAACAAAAACTGTTATTTTCTTGATGCGAAAGTTACTATAAAATACTTATTAAAACAGGACACAAACAGTTACATAGAACACACATTTTGCAATGAAGAATTTTCTTACATAGTTCCGTATACAAATTTAGATATAATGGCGATGAAGAAGAGTGATCAAAGATTAAAATTTGATTTGCAATGGAAGTTACAGCCATGTGGAGGAATCGTGTACCTTGACAAAACTCCCGTTAATTTAATAAATATTGAACAGCCTTTTAATGATACGCTGCACTGTGGCTGGTTGATAAAAACTGAAACTTCTGACTCTGACCCAATTGAGGTAAAACTAGAAGGGAATTTTAAATTAAATTGCGCTGACGAATATATAAACGTCAGACGTTTAACATATGGACTTAATAACCGCAAAAATCTATTTTATTATTGCAAAGATAAAGTACAAATTTCTCCAGATATCATGTCATTTTCTAATATATTAATTGAATATCATGTCAAGGTTCAAAATTCAAATAACATCAAACTTCATGTCAGATCTATTGCACAGACCTGTGGTGGCAGACTTACACATACTGAACAGTTTTCATCGCCTAACTTCCCTAAAGACTACGATTGTAATTTAGAGTGTGAATGGGATATTATTTCCCTAGAAAAAGGATTCCGAGTATCTCTACAGTTTAACAAAAGATTTGTAATCGAGAAATCACCGAATTGCACCAAAGACGCTGTCATAATTTATGATTGGAAAGATGACCATTACGTTGAAGTTGTCAGACTGTGTGGTCGTGAAATACCACCAGTGTTCAACTCTACGTACGACCGGCTCAAAGTAGTGCTGCGGACTGATAATGAAACCAATTTGGAAGGATTCCAAGCTAGTTGGACGAAAATTTGTGGCGGGACCTACAACGCCACCACGACTGAACAGTACTTGTACAGTCCTGGATATCCCTATTATTTGCCATCAAAGACAACCTGCGTTTACAAAATTACAGCCTCAGAAGAAAAATTACAAATTAAATTTTTATATTTTGACTTAGAAGGTTATCCTGGAGCGTGTGAAAATGATAACTTGACAATAAGTTCTAGCAAAAATCAGTTTTACTTCTTTGAAATATATTGTGGAAACGTAATACCTAAAATAAATTTCATGTTCAGTTATGTTGAATTAGATTTCAATTCCGATAGTTCTGTGCAAAAGCTGGGATTCAAAATGGCTTATTCGCTTAACTCCTGTGGAGGACATATCACACAACCCACTACAATTTCTTCAGGTCCTCATGACAGCTACAATAACAACATAAACTGTACGTGGTTCATAGAAGCTCCAAAAAATAAGAAAATTGTACTTAAAATAGTTTACTTCCAACTTGACCAGTCATACGAATGTACGAGTGACTATCTAGCTGTGTATGAAGGGACAAATACAGATATCGAAAAGCGGCTGGCACTCATTTGTGGTGATATAACACCTTCCACAGCTATACCAAGTTCTGGATATACTTTGACTGTAGAGTTTGTGACAGACCCATATACTTTTATGACATTAAAAGGTTTCAAACTAGATGTTGTGTTTACGTATTCAGAGGCTGTTGGATGCGGTGGAGTCATTAATATTACATCACCTTTCACCTTGTCATCACCGCACATAAATTCACAAAATTCGTATGAAAACTTCCTTGATTGCCGCTGGAATATCCTAGCACCACTGGATCACGTCATTAAAGTCACGTTCTCATCATTCCACGTAGCACCATGCCGTGATGTCAATCAAACGGCTTTAGGTTTCAGCAAATGTGACTGTGATTTTTTACAAATCACTGATGGAGTAACTCCACACAGCTTGGTTATTGGCACATACTGCGGACACACTCTTCCGGCTGAAGTGCTATCGTCTGGAAATACCATGAGTGTAAGGCTGTCGACGGACGGAGAAATCACCAGTTCAGGATTTACAGCAACCTTGATCGTTCAGGAGTCAGCTTGTGGGTTAACTTTGTTCAATGTATCTCCTAGTGTGCTTCGATTAAAATCCCCTGGATATAACACTGGATCAATCGCTCGTGGCATCCACTGCCTTTATCACTTTGTCTCGACTTCGTCTTACCAACTCACTCATATACATTTCAATGATTTTGATGTTCAGTCTGGAAAAAACGATGCTATTTGCGACAAAGATAAGATAATTATCACAAGCGTGTCCCTTCCCATTGATACATCGCTTGGGAAAGAATATATACAAGGTGGTAGTGGAAGGTCTACACTGGGCTCATCAGTATTTACGTATTATAGTTTGTTCAGCAATGGCACGACACCAGAACAATACGTGATATGCGGATCCAAAAAATCTGTCGATCTCTATGTGACCGGGTCGTTTGTTATAAACGTGATCACTTCCTCTGACGAAATGCCCCGTCGCTATAGAGGCATTGACGTAGAGGTGTCAACGGTTAGTTTTTGTGGGAGAAACTTCACTGAGCTTTACGCGAGAGTAGCAAATAATAACGACTTCAATCTGAATAAAACCATAGACAACTGTCACAGGCTTATTAGTGTCCCTGATAACTACACGATATCTATATACTTCAATATATACACTGCAAGTCCATTTTCAGACGCTTATTTAGACATATATGATGGAAATACAACGGCGTCACCAAAACTAATGACTTTCTCAAAAGATAACATAGATTACACTACGAATCCCATTTTCTCTACAGGTAAATATGTCCTATTGCATAATCATTTATCTGGATTGAACAACTATGTGAAATACGATTTCACCTACATAGCGACAGACAAGGGCAGAGGGTGTGGAGGATATTTTTATGGCGCTGAAGGCACGGTGACGAGTCCTCTGTACCCGGTGGTTTATCATCTGGCTAAGACTTGCGAGTGGGAGTTGGAGACGCCTCATCACACGAGAGTGTCTTTGCATTTCAAGACATTTGACCTGGGAATTGACTGCGAGCACAACTACGTGCAGCTGGTGGACAGGACCGGCGCGGTGCTGGCCAGCTACTGCAAGGAAGCGCCTGCTGTCTTCACCAGCGAGGACAACTACGTGAAGGTCGTCTTCGTGACTTCCAGGAATAATGGGGGGACGGGCTGGTTTGCTCGATTTGTCGCTGTATTGAAATTTTAGTGTATTCTGTTAGGTTCAGAAGTGATACATGTCGCAAATTTATATTATTGTATTACTGATAAAATGCAGATTAATAAATATCAGCATGCGTATCGGAGCGCGTCACAAGTCAGACTGTCCGTAGAGTAGTAGTAGGTAGTATCGATAGTTTATCGATATTATCGTGACCTCGAAAAACAGTCGCAATATCGATGGGACTATCGATAGTATCGATACTAGGGTACTATTTGTATTAAAACTATCGATAGTATTGTGACGAATATCGATATTATAATACTATCGATAGTAATTTAGCTATCGATAGTTTTTCGTACAAAAAGTAGTTACAGTACTACTATCGATAGTATCGATTAAAAACTTTCGATACTATCGATAGTAGAAGAGGGACGATAAATATAATAATACTAGCTTTTACCCGCGACTTCTTCCGCGTAGAAGTCATAAACATATGAATTATTATGTTAAAAATTTAAAATGTTTGAATTGCTTGTGCCCGCTTCCGCTCTCGCTCTCGCTCCTCCTCCCGCTCCCGCTCCCGAAAGGAGAGCGATTGATCTATTTATCTCAATTAATTTGTCTCTTACTCAAAAAATTACGAAGGTTCATAATAATATAAATTTGCAACCCCTAATTCACTCCCGGGGATTGCATTTTTTAAATTCAATCAAAGGATTATTATTTTTTACTAACCACAAATTCAAAAATGTCATGTGTCTCACTTTAAAAATTACGAAGATAAACCTGCAACCCGTTTTTCACCCCCTTAGGGATGGAATTTCCAAAAATCCTTTCTTAGTGGGCCGTCTTCTAGTCACAATCTACCTTCCTGCCAAATTTCATCTTTATTGGCTAAGAAGTTTTCGAGATTTCGTGATAAGTGAGTGAGTGAGTGAGTGATTTTATATATATTTGTAGATTTAGTGTTGCACCGTAGTGTAGAGGTTACTTGATGTAAGATCTTTTTTTTAATACGGATATCTGTTTGAGCCGAAAAAATGAACTGTAGGTAAATATCAGTCAACAGAGTTGTAATATAATTGGTACAATCTAACTCAAAGGTGACTGACTGACTGACATAGTGATCTATCAACGCACAGCCCAAACCACTGGACGGATCGGGCTGAAATTTGGCATGCAGGTAGATGTTATGACGTAGGCATCCGCTAAGAAAGGACTTTGATCAATTCTACCCCCAAGGGGATAAAATAGGGATGAAAGTTTGTATGAAACTTTGTCAATTTTAAACCGATCGGGCGGAGACTTTGCATGCACAAAGCTACTATGACGTAGGCATCCCCTAAGAAAGGATTTTGATAAGCGAAGCCGCGAGCAAAAGCTAGTGTATAATAAAGTTAATAAAAGTGGTAAGAACGCACTAACCCTTTTCATTACAATATTTATCTTTAGGGACGTAATTTTTTTTTTACTGACTTGAACTTTTTTGACAAACTTTAGTATTTGTAAAGAAGTTGTATTTATGTAATAGTACTTTAGTATTAAACTGGTTTTTTACAGTCAAAACTGACATGAACTTGAAAATCAATTGATATTTGTTTATAGTAAGAAGTTTTAAATTATGATTGTCGACTATATTTTAAGAGTCAACATTTTCATCAAAGTTCAAATATTTACCGGTTAGCTGCAATTTTTTTGAATGTTACTAAATTTTGCCGATTTTTATCGCAAAAAGGGAGCAGGGCAACCGAGGCTACAGCCCCGGGGCCTTTATAAAAGAGGTGCCCTCATAATAGACTTCAAAAAAACCTTTTAAATTCCTAGTAGTAAACAACTTTCCCATTGAATTTTTTTTAGCTTTTTTTCATTTGTTTCACAATAAATTATTTACCAAAAGAATTACTGAAAAAAAAACATGATTATGTTATTTGGAAATTAATTTAGGGCCAAATGGCCTCCACTGCTTTGTTGCGCCGGGCCTCCAGGCCTTTAAATCCGGTCTAGGTTACAATAGTTTCTGTATTTTATACGTAAATTCACTGCATGATTCTTAACAACTTTCGCCAAGGAAAATATTTCGAAATATGAATGATAATTTCTCACAATACTATTAACTTCATCGATTAGCTGATCTGAGTTTCTAAAGATTGATTTCTTTTTGCGTTTTTCATTTCGATACATTGGGAAAAGTTGTTCAGTGTTAACTGAATTCAGCTTTTTTATTATTATTTTTACTATCACCATATTTTGTACACTCGGTATAAATAAATAACTAAGTACCTGAAATAAAGATATAGTCTTTTATATGAATATACTCGTATATGGTTCTTCTTTTAAATTTTTGTTTGTTTGTTTGTAATAACTTTATTGTACTATGAAAACACACAATTACATAAAATAACAACATAAAGAGTAAATTGGGGATCCAAGGTCAAAAATAAGTTATTTTGTAACGATAAAAGAATGAAACTACATAAAATATTCTCATTTGTTATTGATCATATAAATTAACGTGATTTTAGATTTATTATTGCAGAAGAACTGGTAATAAGAGCGCTATTTGACTCCAAGAAATTATGACGTCACGCCGTGGTATTTCATACATTTCCCATAGACAATCTTTGTTTTGACGTGTAGAAAAAAGTATTTGATTTGTCATTTGACTTGGTGGTAACTAGCGAATGTTATTATTTTTCATTTTCATCTGCTTAGCTGCCTCGGAGTCCGGGGTGCGCTTTCTCGATTTTTCTTCTCCAAATATAATAAGCATCACACAAGGTTACCCAAGGATGCTGAAGACCTTGCGAAGTGGAGAAGACATAGCCGGAACAGCTTAGACGATTTGGTTAAAGTTTTATTTACGAACGGAAGCCTGTCTGACTGGTTGTCTTATATCCCAACAATATATTATTCGCATTTTTATTTATTATTTATATTTGATATAAATATATATACAATATGTAACAAAAACCCTGTCCGATCCTTGTAGGAGCAACTCAAACCGCCAATATGAACAACTTTTTCTATGGTATACAGGGTTACTGGTAACTAACGCAAAACCTCTTAACATCGTAATCAGAATCCTAACATAATATAGATCTGCAAGAAAAAAATATAAGAAAAAAAATGGACTCTTCATAGAAACTCGACCAGGTGATCAGTAAATTTGTATGGGAGGCCAATTTTTTTTCTGCAATTTTCGCCTTTTTTCTTGCAGATCTATAATGTGCTGGGGAGTCTGATTTCGATGTTAAGAGGTTATGAGTTAGTTACCAGTAACCCTGTATATTGGGGACTAATGTCACTGATTGAGCTAGCCCCAAAGTAAGTTCGAGACTTGTGTTATGGGATACTAACTCAACGATACTAATTTTATAACAAATACATATATAGATAAACATCCAAGACCCAGGACAATTTGAGAAAGGCCATTTTCCAACTTGCCCTGACCGGGGATCGAACCCCGGACCTCTGGGTGGCGGACGAACATGGTGACCACTACGCCACGGAGGTTGTCAATATACATATATTCTGATATATATGTATGAGTTATGATTTTTATTTTTTTATTTGAAATCGAATTTGTGTACATTCAGTGAAGCTCGTCTTGGCGGGGGCACGGGAGCACTATACTATACATTTTAGTCAAAACGTGTGGCTTGGTCGTTTTATTTCACACACGGTGAACGAATGCCCATGAAATCTTCGTAACGGTAGCAAAACGGCCAAGCATCACGTTTTGACTAAAATGTAGAGTATTTGAAGTTAGGCCTGGTAAAGTAAGGGCGCATAGATCAAGAATCTTGGCTCTACATGAGGTCTGACTTTTTCATAGATTTTGATTAAGGTGTAGTGTAGAGCTTGTAGGTTTAGAGCGTGTAGTCTTTAGAGCTTGGCTTTATACGAGATCTGATAACCTTTTTACAGGGTAAGCTATGTAGATTCGTCTTGGCAACATTTTTACATGAAAATGTTTTTGGTGGGATCTTCTTGACGCTTCAACCACTGAACCGATTAGATGAAATTTGGTATAGATATAGTTAAAGACCCCGAAAAGGACGTGGGATAGTTTTCATCCCGAAACCCCACACCTACAACTAGTATGAATAAATGCACGAGTACATATTACAATGTATATGTATAAGTAGGTAAGTACATAATCTATTTACATCAACCTTTAATGGTCAGATAAATACCTCAGGTTAAATTGTTTACTCACTTTATCACTTATTTTAATTAAAACTTTCACACATAAAGTTCGAAGGTGACATGCCAACGATTCTTAATTATTATTTGTAATAAATTATTGAAATCGTACTCAGATTTTTTTTATTGGGTTTCCGTACAAAAATGAAAAAATGGAACCATTTTAGGATCACTCGTGCCACTGACTGTACGTCCGTCTGTCACAGCCAATTTGCTCCGAATCTACTGGACCCAATCAGGTGAAATTTGATAGGATAGTGTCATTCTATGACCCAAACACAGCTGTGCAAAATAAACTTTTTTTTTTAAAATGAGGGTCCCTTTTTGGGGACAAATCGGGAAAAAAAGATTGCAAGTTAATTCATAAATAGATTACGGCAAATCACACTGATTGAGCTAGCCCCAAAGTCAAAGTCAAAGTAAAATAAATCATTGTAGGATAAATTTATCTCTGAAGGTCATTTTTTAAATACTATTTCAGTGCAAAAGCTAAAATCGACTAGCGTTTCGGAACGACCACTGCTGGGAAGATTACGCCGAAAGAAACCCAGTTCAGTATTGGTCCCTACCCAGCCTGATGGGCTATATTACAGTTACAAATATAGTTATACATTATATTATACATCTTAATAATACAATTAAAATTTGCAGTCAACTATTTTCAATAATTTTAATCAGATAAATAGTCATATACATGTGTAGTGTTAAAACAATAAATATCACAATTTATTCTTATGTATGTATGTATGTATAGTTCGCATAGATGAATCAATGCGAAGGGAGAGTCAAAATAATATATTTATGTCTTTAAAAAGTCCTCTTAGGGACTCTCTAGCGAAGTAAAATTGGTTAGTAACTCTATTATATATATATATATATATATATATATATATATATAGGGACCTTTATAGTTTCGCCATGTCTGTCCGTACGTCTGTCTGCCCGTCCGCGGTTTTACTTAGTGGGGTATCATTGAATAGGTCTTTTAAAAATATTAAAAATGAGCTTGTGGACACCGTTTTTCGATTTAGAGATCCTTTTGTTGAAATATTTGGTTTTAAAGTAAAATTTTTGTTAGAGTCAATAGTCCGCCCCCTCTATTTGCTAAAACGGTTACTTATGGAAACGGAACTTTAAAGGAAAACTATCAGAGCTAAGTAAGGTTTATGAATTAAAAAGTTATAGTCGATCAACTTATAAAATGTACTCGTAAAAAGAAAATTTCTTCCAAATTCAATAGAAAATTAGTTTTTAGACGTTTTCAGTGGCATTAATTCAAAGTTGACATTCTAAACTACGGAACCCTACACTGTGTGTGGCCCGACACGCACTTGGCCAATTATTTATGATCTATAATACATTGTGGAAGGGACATACCCGTAATAAATTGAACCACGGCCTATTCTATAGATCACTTCAATATTAAAAATTTTAATAAAAGAAAACAAAAAAAAACTCGTCACTTCCATACAAAAGTGTCCAGCCGCCCGCGCAATTTGTATAGGAATGTCAATTTTTTTGTTTTTAGGATTCCGTACAAAAAAATTAAAAACGGAACCCATAAAGGATCACTCGTGTGGATGGTTTAATCCTATGACCCAAAAACAGACGTGCAAGGTAATTAAATATTTTTTTAAAATAATGGTCCTTTTTGAGGGAAAAATCAATAAATTAAAAAAAAAAGTTTTACAAACCTTACTGTGTCATATATCAAATAAAAGGCCTCGTTATGGGGATTTCAAATATATAATTTTTTATTGATTTTATTCATGAAAGAAGACAAAAATTTATCATACCCCTGATAGCCTAAAATTTTGAGCCGGCCCGAAACTATTAAGCCTAAAATTTTGAACAAAATACAAAATCTAGTCGGACAGCGAAGTCCGTTCGGGGATTCCGCGTTCGTTTCTACCCTTTGGGTATGGAACCCTAAAACAATATTTTGGTAATTCATACTCGCACATAGTTCGAAAACGCCGAACGCAATATGTTCATGTTTATAGTTATCATAAAACAGCAATTTAGTTCATAATCGTGGTGTTATCAAGAGCTGATATTAAGGTCCTTGTAGGATGTAAACATCAGCCGAAAATAAGGTTACCAGAAGGCTAGGATCGAGCTGGATTATGATCCATACCGGTATACTGAAGGAGGGATTTTTGAAGTGAAAACTTCTTCGCGTCAGGGCACGTGACCTGATCGAAAATTCGTAAGACGGATGGAGAGTAGACAGCCGGTGCGGCGTAGGAAAGGAAGTATCCCCCTCTCTTTCTACAGCGCGGCGAAAATGTATGCCTGCGCCTGCTGTTAATATTCAAGTTTTCACTTCTGCCGGTACTCCCGGAATGCAACTCATCTTTTTTATGTTATTTTACAAACTTTTTTACATGAAATTGTAATCGGCGGACTTAAGGCCGTACGCCTTTTCTACCAGTCAACCTACAGGTGGTGCTGACATATGTACATTTCGGAAATATAGTGCAAAAACTCCAAAATTAAAAACTGAGAGCAATTATAACACAAAATAAGTACTAGTACTTACGTACAGAAGTCTTAGTCAGAAAAGAAAATCAAAGAAATATCTACTTAATGTGGTTGGCGCTATGGTTTAATTTAGCTCGCGTCAGAACTTCTCGCCTCTTCGTTTAGATACCTACCTAGACATCCATTGCAAGCCAATTTCATTCTTATTACTCTGGACAAACGATTCATGTAACTGAATTTTCCCCTTCGAAGTGGTCGCCGCGTGCAAAGTAATAATGTAGGTATATTTTCGATACCTAAACGGGGAGTGACATCAACATGGGCCTGCTTAAATAACAAAATACTAACCTACGTGCTAAGTAACACTCTGCCGAAAAAGAAAGTGGTTCTATCGTCTAGATAGGATTAGTCACATAAAAAAATACGTTTAAGAAATCAGTTCAAATAATTCATCTCAAAGAGAATATTATTCATGAATCACTCGTTTTTAACCGACTTCCAAAAAATAAGTTATCAATTCGCCGCGATCTTTAAAATTTAAGAATAAATTAGCTATCTCAGCTTTTCGGTTGCAATAACAAAACAATCTTTTGTGGGTCTTGGCTCACGCCTGTATAATAAGATTCCAGATAATGTAGTAGCGTTACCATTATCTAAGTTTAAGACTGCCATTAAAACTCATATAATCAAAAATGCGTATTATCATGTAAATGACTATTTATCATCGTCTGATCACAATTCTTGGAAAAAGATGACTGGAACTTTTAATTGTATTGTTTAAATATATTATATAATGTATACCTAGCTAAAGTGTAAATCTGTATTGTTACTGTAATATAGCCCATCAGGCTGGGTAGGGACCAATACTGAACTGGGTTTCTTTCGGCGTAATCTTCCCAGCAGTGGTCGTTCCGAAACGCTAGTAGTTTTTAGCTTTTGCACTAAAATAATATTTAAATAAAATGACCTTCATTATGAGATAAATTTATCCTACATTTAATAAATTTTTTTTACTTTGACTTACTTTAATTTCTTTTTTATGTGTATTCACCGATTTTTTGAAGACGCCTGGAGCGATTTGAAAAAATTATTTTGTTTGAAAGGGGGAATTTTTTTAGGTGGTCCCATAGAAATTTTATGAAAATCGGTTGTAATTGTAGGGATAAAGTCGATATTTTAATTTTGAAAAATTATATTTCAACGATTTCAACTAGGTATCTGTGTAGTTTTTGGCGGGAAGTCAAGCGCTTCAATTGGAGATTGCTTTAAATTGTTTCGCAAATTGATTCTAGTGGATTTTATAATATGAAATTGGTGTAGTTTAGTGTTATAAATGCTCATGCTCATAGACAATATGTGAAATGTTTAAAGTGGACACTCATAGTGCGGCTGTAGTGATATTATTTGCGGACTGTGGTGGGCGTCTTTAGGCGCCGTCCGCCACTCATTAGCTATGAAAACCAGCGGCTCCGTTGAAGCAATCAAAGGATCTTCATTGGTTGTATAGTTAGAGTTAGAAAAGAAAGTGAAAAAATACAGATGGGCTCGAGAGAACTAGTATCCAGAGCCGTTTTAAAATTATCTGTGTAGTTTCTGTCACTGTCACTGAACTGTCAATGTCAACCACATTAGTTTCTCCTATGGAGGGTAAATGGAAGGAGAACTATCTTATATGGGGGATATTTGAAAAAGTGTCCAGCTGTACGCAGTAAATAACAGTTGAAAAATCCTCCAAGAGTGGCGCTAGCTGCAGCAAAGGGTATGGAATGAATGTAGCCGTTGGTGACAAATTGAAGTTAGCCGAGTCACAGAATTACTGGGTTAAATAATTTTTGTGGCTAAATTAGTCAGCTAGTAAAAGTTAAATTTAATAAACGTTTCTTGTTTACGTTGTCCAATATATTTTGAAAAATATAACCTTAAATAGTAATTATGGCGCTTGATTTAAAATTTACCCTGTTGCTACTGTAGCGCCACCCTAATTTAACACATTTCAGCGGACACTTTTTACATACAGAGACAGTTCTCCTTCCATTTACCCTCCATAGTTTCTCCATAGAATTAAAACCTGAGTTTCTCGCAAGCTTGTATAGAGATATTCGACCTTTCTACTCTTTGGTCTTGCTTGAATATTTCTAGTAGTACGTGCCATTTGGAAAAATAATATCATTTAATGACTTTCTTAGCACTGCTTCCAGCCTGTGTGTCAGCAGTTACTATTAGAACCCCCCTCGACCTAAAAAAAAACTGATCTAGTCACGCCGATGCCAGATGTCGCGATATTTCATCCGATAATGTATATAATCTCACAAACAACAACATGTCCCGATTCCCGATAACCAAGATTCGTAATTTATTGATTTATTTTGTTTTCTATAGGTATAATAAGGCTGCCACCTTTTCAAAATTTTGAATTAATTTTGTTTCAGACAATATTTCCAAAATCCCGACATTTTAAATATTGTCCAGTTATTCAAACCTTCTTAACTGGCAACCCTAGTCCAAATATATGTATAATGCGTAAAAAATGTGCGTATTTGTACAAATACTATGTTGATTGATTTGATTAGCGATGACCCCAACCAAACTGGCACGTGATGCTTATGTTAACCGACTTTGATACTTCTATGTTGAGGGAGAAAAGAAATCCCACCAAAAACATAAATGTCAAAATGGAAGCCAAGTTCAAAATCAGACAAAAGAATTGAGATCTAAATGTTTGCCAAGTTCTTGATAGAATATTGAAATTTATTTATAAAAATCTTAACATTTGACATGGCAAGTTTTTTTTTCCAGCCAGCAACCAGCAATTATTATATTTAGACGAATAGGACCTAACAACGTAATAACAATAACATATAACGTAAAGATGATAAGTTGACGTTGAAGATCGTACGCTTGCTAAAACTAGCCAAATCAAATGTTAAGATATTTATAAATAAAATTCAATATTCTGTAAAGAATTTGACAAATTGACAATTATTTTGTCGATTTTTGAACTTGGCTCCCATTTTCACATTTATGTTTTTGTGGGATGTCATTACTATTTGCAAAGCAGTATTAGAAAGCAGAAATGCTTGCTCGTATAATTTTGTTGGGCACGTTACCTAATAAAATAGATTACTGAATTGAAAAATAATCAAATCTACGAAATTCACTGTTTTTTGAAATTTTCTTTTGTATATGCGTTATAGTCTACCTAGATGCCAAATATCTATTTTTCAGGTCATATAGAAGTAGGTTACCTTTTGATGATGAATAAGTGGTCAGTTGAAAAATAATCATATCTACGAAATTCACAGCTTCTTTATTGAATTTTTTCTTTCGTATACTTACGCGTAATAGTCTACCTAGTTGCCAAATATCAATTTTCCAGGTCACATGGAAGAACGCTGCCTTTTTTGAAAAATGATCAAAAATACCAAATTCACTGCTTTTTGAATTTTTCTTGTCTACGCGTGATTGTCTCCCTAGATGCTAAATATCAACTTTCCAGGTCATTTGAAAGTAGGTTACTTTTTGATGATGGATAGGTGGTCAATTATTTTTTTTAAGTTGTTTAAACGTTATTATATCAATAACTGTTTGAGCTACATTATTGAATTTTAAATTTTATTAAAATTTTAATGTTTGTTCATGTATTTAGGTTTCATAGGATTCGAGTTGTGAAGGGGTCAAAAGTAGCTCGAAATGGTTCGTGTAAATATACACACCTTTCTTTGAACTTGGCTTTGACACGCTGCCGCGTGTCTAGAGATATGTACTTATTATTTGTTGTCACTTAATTTATGTCTCACGCACTAACCTTGAAATTTTTTAATGTTTATGGAAGTAGGTACTTTGCGCCACGTGCGAGGAGTTCGACGGCCCGACGGGAGTACGCATTATTAGCGCTTAACGGAAGTTAAGCCACTGAGCGTGGCACGCACTTGGATGGGTGTCCAGAAATGGCAGAAAATTTTCTTAAGCTCTTCCCTGCTTTGGAAGGCACGTAAAGCCGTCGGTCCCGGCTGTCAACATTGTATAGCAGTCGTTAATCTATGTCATATGCTTTTATGTAGCATGAAATATCTGACCCAGAGTTGGCCAACCAAACAAGAAAAAAAAAACTCGAGTTTTTTGTTCGACGCTCAATAGTCGAAGCATTAACCTAATTTTCTAAACAGCTTCCGATCGGTCGTTTTGGAAATCCTTAGGGGAGGCCTGTGTCCATTCGTGGAGTTCCTGTGGCTGAAATGATAAGCATGAAGGATAACTGACGGCCGTCTCGTTCAATGGTTGCATGACCTCCTTTAAAATTTTCAAGAGTTTCAAGTAACAATGCTAATATCTCAATGGCATCTAAAATAATTTATGGAAATATGTAATACCATTTTTTTTACTGATTACCTGTCAGACAATGAAATCGATGGACATTGTTCTATTGTAATGAGGCGAATTAGATAAATGGAGTCTATTTATCGATTAATCTTGCACAACTGGTAATTTTCTGGCTAATTCGAAAATTACTTTGCAATTTGTTTGTCAAGAACGTAGATTGGTGTATCCGCATACTTATACAAGATAAACAGGGGAGTTACTCCATAAAATAATGCGTTAGTCGTACGATAGTGATATCCTATTACGAAAAAACCTATTTAAACCCTATTACAACCATTTTCAACTTCTATGCGGATGAAGTCGCAGGTTAAAGTTAGTTTTTTATATAATATAGTATTGTTGAGTTAGTATCCCATAACACAAGTCTCGACTTACTTTGGGGCTAGCTCAATCTGTTAGATTAGATTGGCATTAAAGCGGGGCATAACTAATATGTAAAGCCCGCTGTACACATTGCGCACGCTATTGGGCCAGCTAGTTGGGCCAACATTATGAATTCTGTTCACACATTGGTGAGTCAACCATTCTGCATTGGCTCTTTGATAAAGATGGACGTGGAGTGTCCTGCAGCCGCCTAATAATTACATGAAAGTACACCAAAGTAGAGTGACAAAAAGGAAATGGCGGAAAAGATGATGGTTGATGTTGACTGTTCATCGGAATAGAACGAGGTTAGCTCAGAACCGCAAATACTCACGCTGCAAGTGTTGCAACACTACTGTCTTTGCTGACGACTTACAACGAACTGAATGCATCGCCAACGTGTGAACGCTGTTTACGGAGCGCGCCAAGATCCTTTGATATGTGGACGAAAAACCGACAACATTCGCTTGGTCGGCCAGTGTTGGCGCCAACCGAATTGCGCTACCAACAACGTACCACCAAGTAGGCCTCTACACGCTGGCCTGGGTTGGCCCAATACCTTGGCCCAATGTGTACTGCGGGCTTAAAGCCACAACTTCCCGTTATGAATTTTGATTAATCAAATCGCGAGTTAGGCATAAAGATAATAAGACCAAATACGATACAGATGATTAGAGAGAAAGATTAAGAATTCACTGCCGGCTGAAGTTTCTGGTGTCACAAGTACGGCCAAAATATTTTTTGTCTATTTCAGGTGGTATATTGTCAGAAATAATACAATTAATATAAAATTATACATAATACTTATTACTATTTTGTATAAAATTCATAAATAAAAAGAAACCCGCACTTTTGCGGGGTCGGCACAGGGATTGAAAATATTCATCCCTGTGCCAGCCTCGCACATACGCGGACCTATATATTTCATTATAATATTTGTATGTAGAGAGTCAGATAATGGCCGACATGTTTCGACCTCATCCGGAGGTCTTCATCAGGGCGAATGTAACGCGCGTACACGACGGCCAGTAGCTGACTTTCTACGGGAGTAACCCGTGTTTGTAAAGAGGATATCTGAATTTTCCGGGGTCCAGTGCTGCCCCCATTTGAATTAAATCATTTAAAAGGAAATGAAGACATCATTTAAAAGTTTGTCTTGACCAGGCCCTAGATAACCCTTCAACTTATTTCATGAATTATTGTTTACAGTTAAAAGTGAGAACGTAAAGCTTTTCTACGCACAATTGCGAAAAACGGCCACGTTTGGCGTATGTGCGTAGAAAAGCATCACGTTCTCACTATAAACTGTAAATAGTAGTTCATAGTTTGAGGGGTTATCTAGGTAGGCCTGGTCAAGACAAAATTTTAAATGATGTCTCCGTTTACTTCTAATGTTTTATTTCAAATAGAGGCAGCACAGGACCCCGGAAAATTCAGGTATCCCCTCAATAATTGCCATGTTTCGATTGAATCGGCAACACTAAGACAGGATAGGAACTGATCACTCACGCGTACACATAAGGCCCGACGTCCTCCACCCTCAATCTCTCGTCCAGGCCGTCCCTGACCCGCTGCCAGTTGGTGTAGTTGAAGAGATGGACCTTCATCAGCGGCTGCACGTTCGGTCGCTTCCATATGGAGTACGCGAGCGTGTTGTTCCTGATCACCATGTTCTGGAAGGAAAACCAATCTTATAAAAAATCTTACCCGACTACAGCAAAGCCAAAAGGAAGGGTTGTAACCATAGACCTAGAAAATGTTTTGAGTCTCTTAGGTGTAAGGGATAAAGAAGGATTAAAATGTATGTAACAATAATTTTTAACCGACTTCCAAAAAGGAGGAGGTAATCAATTCGTCGCGATCTTTTATATTTTTTTATGTAGATATGTTCACCGATTATTCCGAGACACCTGGATTGATTTCAAAACTTTTTTTGTTTGAAGGGTATATATACTTGTCAGGTAGTCTCATAGAAATGTTATCAAAATTAGTGTTTTAGTATGGGGGCGACTTCGGTTTTTAGTTTTGAAAAAAAATCGATATCATGACGCACGTGTCGTGTATTACAACACTATTCTAACTAACACATGAACAATTCATTTCTGATCACATTTTACATTATGTTAGTGCTATCTTGTTACTTTTAAATCTATGGTTGTAACGATGTTGCAATAAACCTTTACCTTCATGTCCTTACATACCTCCTTTCTCCATCATATCATTCTGCCCACTTTTTCAAATTTAATTCAATTTCTAAATTTTTGACACATTCATTCCTTTCTCACTATTCTGAGGCCAGTGTTTGGAAAACCCGTTCATAACGTAACCCGGTTATATCGGTTAACCCTTTTTCGGTTTATCCTTTGATTCGGTTAACCCACACAATAAGGGTAACAGTAACCGTTATCTGAATAGGTTAATTAGGTTTTCGGGGATGCACAGCTGTTTGGTTGAGTCATGCAAGCGCTTTTGTAGGAATAGGTACAGTGATCATGTGACGAGGAATGAAAAACGTGTATAAAGGTATCATGCAGAAATCTATATGTCGATTCGGTTAAAGTTAACCGCAATTATAGGTTAACAGGCTATTTCGGTTAACCAAAATATATGTTAACCCATTTTCAATTGGATTAATAACAGATTATTTCGGTTAGGTTAACCTAACGCGTTCAAACCCTGCTCCTTCCTCCACCACCTCTGATACAAGCTGTTTGAATTATATAATCTTATCAGTGTCGACAACTAAATGTATTAAACCTTGCCATGTCTCTCTTGCTCTGCGACTGTTTTGAATCTACATTAATTGATGAGGGAGCACAGCACACCTAAGTCTCGAACTAAACGCTTCGACAATTCCTTTTTGGTTCGAGTAGCTAAGATGTGAAATGAACTGCCTGCGTCTATATTCCCTGAGAAGTACAGTCCCGGGACATTCAAAAGTAGATTGAATGGGTATCTTTTGGATAGGCATGCTTCATCCTAGTTTTCATCGTCGCTTACCATCAGGTGAGATTGAGGACAAATGCCTAAACCAATATGTTGTAAAAAAAAAGGTGGAGTTCCCACAGGTTAGGTTTTAGCAGTGTATGTATGTATGTATGTCTGTTCACCGTAGCATCCAAACCGCTAATTCTATATTCATAAATGTTATGTTAATCGATTCGTCATTGTTGTCCAGGTGACATAGGCTACTATTTGTATGCAACAAATGTATAATATAACGAATGATACATACAAAAAAGTGTGTGTTTTTTTTGTTTAAATATAGAGTGGTATCGTCGGCAGTTGTATATATGTAGCGAATCGGGCGAACTCTGAGATCGAGATGTAGGATACTTGCTGGCGCCATCTCTTTCTTGTGAACTATATATTGTCGGTTGTCTCTTGATTGTAGTTCCTCGTAGTGGCAGTAGAGGCCGCCAAAAACACATTTAAAATTTAACATTTTTTAGTCTTGTATGGCACCCGTTTCTTTAAACGTATCTGCGCAGAAGAGGCACTTTTATTTGAAATACAATTGTTTTTGTAAAATAAAGTGGAGGTAACGAAAATCAATCTACTAATCAACGTGAATAAATTTTACTATGGGACCATTTCTGAAATCGCAAAAAAAAACCCAAATCCAAAACAATTTAAATACCTACCTATCGTGCCAAAATATACTGATTTGTAAGTTTACTTTCGGGTTGATATCCCATTTTGTTACACGTTGTATGGGCATTATATAGCCCTATAAATTATCTTATAAATAACCGTTGATAATGCTTTTGCCAAAAGTGGCCATTTTTAGCAGAACTGAAGCGTTTCAATTCTATTTTCAATGGTTATTTATTAAATAATTTAAAAGTACTTAAATCTAAGCCCTGATGGTTAGCGAAACTGCGTCACTCTTGCACGGTATTCGCCTAAAGTCAAAGGTTGGCGGGGTCATCAGGTGACCCCCTGGGGGCTTGTAATTACTTCGCCCAAAACATTCACATCCATCCGACGTTCCAATACTCTGATAATCATACGTATACAATACAACATACACTTTTTTAAGCGTGAAATCGCGTGATTTAGTGCCGGAACAGACGGGGCGCAAGTTGCGTCGCTTAACAACTAGAGATGCGCGGTAGATAAATACTCAATCTACCTTTTGAATATTAATAATCATAATAATAACTTTATTTAAGGCAACATAGGCCCAGGGGTAAGTAACAATGGTACTTATTCTATGTTAGTTTTAAAATCTATTTAACCTGAAGAACAGTATTAACAATTTCCCTATTTGCAAGTGCATAGCGCTCTTACAAGTTATGTTAGTAATGAATTACTAAAAGCGACCGGGTTCGATCAGTGAGCACTTTCATGAGCGGACTGTCAAACCAATCGGATATTGCTCTAAGAATGCTGTTGCGACTGGTACGAACTGTGCGCAGCAGAGCTGCAGATTTCTTACGCCAAACCGCGCCAAACCCGTCAGTATGGGCGACTGAGAACATAGCTGATGCGCTACAGAACAGTGGCCGTCGCAACAGAACTCTGAAGGATTTACTCAGTAGATTGAATAATATAGAGTAAATAAAGCGTTACATACAATTATATCTTTGCATATTTCCCAGCAAAAAAATGATAATAAGTCAAAGAAGCCTAATTTTAATGTATGATTAGTATGGTATTTTCATATACTTTAGCGTCGAATTATTTTGACGTCTACCTACATTTTAAGCATATTATAGCGTATTCACACACTGAATTTTTTCACGTGTCCATATATAACCGTTAAGCTGATATAGGGGGAGGGGGGGGGGGTCACTTGACTCTAACAAAAATTTCACTTTAAAACCAAATATTTCAGAAACGGATCCCTAAATCGAAAAACGGTGTTCACAACCTCATATTTTTGAAAGACCTATACAACGATACCCCACTTGACTGGTTAGTCGGACAGACAGACAGACAGACATGGCGAAACTATAAGGGTTCCTTGTTTATTACGAAACCCTAAGACAAGATCCCGAAGCTTTCATAATACTCTGCCTTTTTGAAGCCTGTCCAAAATGGAATGATAATAACTTTAAAATCTCTAGTTATATCTACCTAAATTCAATGCAAACAAATAATTTGATTGGTTGATAAAGTGGTACTTACTGATAATATCGCATCGTTGATGGCATTTGTGAAGCAGAAGAATATGGTGCCGATGAGACTTAACACGAAGGTGGTAGATAGCAGCGTCACCACTGGAACAAACAGGTTTCTTCTTTATCATCATAAGTATTGGTGGTACCATAGACGTACTGAGGGGGGGAACTTGGTTCAATTTCCCCTCCCCCGAAATAAAAATACTGAGGATTTTCAAATCTTGGCGATTTGATTTCAACTCCCGAGATGACGTTCTTTTAATTACAGTTGTTCCGTGTGGTCATAAAAAAATAACTTGAATCTAACTTTCCTTCTACCTTCACAATTTTTTCGGGCCATATTTTTTTTTGCATGATAATTAAAAAATAAACACCTTAAAAAAAACTGAATTTAGTTTCTGTTATTCATAAAAGTATTATGCCTAAATACTATTTGTTATTATGCCTTTGGAGATTATGCAAATTAACATTATGCCAAAACAAATTAGCCCAAAAGTTAATTATGCCAAATTATGCGGAAAACACGGATCCCGAAGGAATGTCTCACATAAGCCGAACACCCCTCCCCGAAAACTGCTTTGGATAGACGCCCATGGGTTGTACAGTTTGGTGGCTTAGTGCAAATAGGACATTTTTTATGACAGGCAGCAAAGGTCCATGTTCCTATTGACTGTTATTTTAATTTTATGATACTACAGTGATCTTATGTCCCTTAAACGTTGCAATTAGCATCTTAATCACAGACCTAAGTCGTCTGTGACATGCTAACTTACGGCTTATCTACTGCACATTGACTGCACAAAAGTAGTCGTCGGCAAATTGACATAATTTTTTAATACCAATATGACCATGAAATTGCGTAACCAAGCAATGTGACACTAAAATACTAACCTTCTATAATCTTGCTCTTGAACGAAGAAACGAAATAGGATGCAGTTTCAAAGGTATAATTCGGTATTTGACTCTGATAATTGCTGCATCATTTAATAACCAATTTACTTTATAGTTTCGGAAAATGGCTTCTTGTCAGTGTTATTTGTTATTCGTGTAAAATATTGTCCAAAAAAAAAAAATTTAATAACCTGTTTAAGTATTAACTAGCTATCATGTCTAACTCCAATGAAGCAGATAGAGCATTAGCGGAGTCTTCGGCTCTAAACAGACAGTTTTCAACCAGTCTTCCTAGGGGTACATGAATTTTCCGGGGGCCAGTGCTGCCCCCTTTTTAAATAATCTTTTGAAAGGAGACGGAGATTTCATTTAAAATTTTGTCTTGATCAGACCCTTCAAACTATTTTATCAACACTGTTGAAACTGAGAACATGAAGCTTTTCTACGCACAATTGCGAAAAACGGCCACTTTTGGCGTATGTGCGTAGAAAAGCTTCAGGTTATCACTTCAAATTGTAAACAGCAGTTCATAAAATAGTTTGAAGAGTTATCTAGAGCCTGGTCAAGAGAAAATTTTAAATGATGTCTCCGTTTTCTATCCAACGATTTATTTTAAATAGGGGCAGCACTGGACCCTGGAAAATGCAGGTATTTACCGATCAAGCCGAAAATTTGCATATTTTTGTAAAATGAGAACGCGTCCTGATGTGCCATTTTCGACACGCGGAGTCAACTAAACGAATGACTTTTCCATACAAAAAAGGTGCGTTTAGTGACTGGCAACTGAAAAATGGCAACACTGACCATGATAATAAAATATTCATATGGAATCAATAAGCTATTCTGATGATGGTGCCGGGGGATTTTCGAAAGAACTCAGTTATAAAACAACATAACCTCATTAAGTAAGTAGGACTCGTTTCATTTCATCGTTTTGACAAACAATTTATGGTAGGTAGACGATGTCTATGGTCTGATCACGGAGACGGATGGTGGTCGGAAATCAGAAGTGCGATTTCTGAAACGCGGAGTCACTTAAACGAATGGTTTTCCCATACAAAAAACCATTCGTTTAGTGACTCCGGGTTTGTAAATGGGACCACAGTAATAAAATGACTCAACTTCATCGTTCGGTTAGGTTTATTTTATTTGTCTTAAGTACTTTGGCCTCACAATAAAAGATTGTTGTACAAACTTATTACATGTTAAAATAAGTTTATTGAGGGAAAAGATATAAAAAAATTAAGCTACTAAATTGACTATAAAAACTTTTGGTTATTTCCTTTATTGTACTTACCTACTACATGACTATTGTCATAATATTTATTGTCATGAAAATTAAAGAATAAAGATTTTAGTCTATGAACTCAAGTCATGTCTTTCATTCGTATTATCAATATTTATTAAATATAAATAAATAACATGGCGCAGCCGGTAATTTTACATAAAATTATATTATAACTGTAAAGTTTAAAAAGTAACAGTAAAAGTTAAAGTTTTTGAATTAAGTACATAAGAGAAATTGAAAAATGGAAACCGTGTTGGTCCCACCGCCACCATTTTTATATGATGACGCTCTTGCCTATATAACATCGGGAAGATTAACAGAAGATTGGGAGAAGTGGAAAAATGGTTTCCATATATACTTCAAGGCATGTGAGTTGGATAAAAAAAGTAAGGAAATACAAAAAAATATATTATTACACATTGTAGGTGAAAAATGCAGAGAAGTTGTCGATCAACAAAATGAAAAACCGGAGACATTGGAAGCCATTTTGGAAGTCCTGGATAAAAAATTCAAAATTAAAAGAAATATAACTGTGGAAAGATACAATTTTTTTACTAGAGATCAAAAGGAAAACGAGACTATTGAGCAATATACATTTCAACTAAGAAAGTTAGCATTAACATGTGATTTCGGAACCCTTATGGACGAATTGATAAAAGATAAAATGGTTTGTGGTATACAAAATAATACAATTAGAGAAAGGTTATTAAGGGAAGAAAAGTTAACGCTGGAAAAGGCTCATGAAATATGCAGGGTAGTAATTGAATCAAAAATTTACTGTGAAAATATGAAGGAAAAAACTAATGTCATTAATGAAATAAATGAAGAAAAAGAAGATAGAAATAATGTTTTTAATGTCAATAAAAAAGTAAAATTGGAGCAAACTGGAATTGGAGCGAACTCTGGGGGTGGATGGCGAAGTGCTGGTATGCGTACATTGGCAGTCAAGGGAGCTGGTTTTTCGCAGCAACAACAACAAGGAATAGTCCGACCAATGCAATGTGGACAGTGTGGATTAACTCATAAAAGATATGAGTGTCCAGCATATGGAAAGAAATGTGTGCGATGCTTAAGGTTTAACCATTTTGCAAGAGTATGCCGTGTTTATCAAGTAGAAAAAATAGGTGAACAGAATGAACAGGTAAAATATTATAATAGAAATGATTGGACTGTCGATTTAAAAATAAATTCTTTTTACATAAATTTTAAGATAGATACTGGTGCAGATGCGAGCATATTGCCTTATGGTTTTTTAACAAAAATAAATGTTTATAGGGAGGATTTGTTACAAACAAATATGATTTTAACAGGTTATGCGGGACATAAAATAAATGTTTTAGGTAAAATTTATTTAAAAGTAGAATATAAAGATAAAATGTGTCCTTTGGAATTTATCATTGCAGATGTGAATTCAAAACCTATTCTGAGCTGTGAAGCATACTGTAAATTGGACATCATTCATCGGGTCATGTCAGTAGAGGAGAGTTCAGCTAAGAATGTTCCTAGTTTCTTAAATGATTATAATGATGTGTTTGAGGGAATTGGTTGTTTACCAGGTAAGTATAGAATTCAATTGAAAGAAAATATTACTCCAGTTGTTCATGCTCCAAGAAAATTGCCTTTCGCTATTAGAGATAAAGTAAAGAAAAAATTAGATGAAATGGAATCACAAAAAATTATTGCAAAAGTAGAGGGTCCCTCTGATTGGGTTAGTAGTATAACAGTAGTTAAAAAACCAAATGGTGACTTGCGTATTTGTCTAGATCCAAAAGAATTGAATAATGCAATTAGGAGAGAATACTTTAGGTTGCCTACGTTAGATGAAATACTTTCTAATTTATCTGGAGCTAAGTATTTTAGCACTTTAGATGCTGCATCGGGTTTCTGGAATGTTGAACTTGATGATTCTAGTAAATATTGTACATTTAATACACCATTTGGTAGATATCGTTTTCTTAGACTTCCTTTTGGAATATCTTCAGCATCAGAGGTATTTCATAAAAAAATGTGTGAAAATTTTGATGATATTGAAGGGGTATGTATGTATATTGATGACATTTTAGTGTATGCAGCTAATAAAAAGCAACATGATGAGATACTGAAAAGAGTATTAGATAGATGTAGATTAATAAATTTAAAATTAAATCGGAATAAATGTAAGTTTGGTTTAGAAGAAATAAAATATTTAGGACATTGTATTACAAAAGATGGGGTAAGACCAGATGACTCGCAAGTTTCTGCCATTAAAAATATGCCAACTCCAAGAGATAAGAAAGATGTTGAGAGATTTTTAGGTTTGATAACGTATGTAGGTACATTTATTCCAAATTTATCTGATAAAACTTTACCTTTAAGACAACTTTTAAAAAAAGATGTTGAGTGGCACTGGAATGATTTACAGGAAAATTGTTTTATGGATTTAAAGAATATTTTGTTGTCGAGGCCAGTATTGCAATATTATAATCTAAATGCACCGATAGTTATTTCTGTGGATGCTAGTAGAAGTGGTTTAGGTGCGTGTTTGATGCAAAATGGGTTACCTGTTTGTTATGCATCGAAGTCTTTAACCGATACAGAGCAGAGATATGCTCAAATTGAAAAAGAGCTTTACGCATGTGTGTTTGCATGTGAAAGATTTAATGCATACATTTATGGGCGTTTTGATATTACAATAGAAACAGATCATAAGCCTTTAATAAGTATTATTCAAAAACCAATTGTAGATGCACCATGTAGATTACAGAGAATGCTACTTAGATTACAACGTTATACCTTTAAATTAGTGTATAAACCAGGTAAACATTTATATATAGCGGATACATTGTCACGAGCATATGAACAATCAGTAGATGATACATCTTATGTGATGAAAGAGGAGGTATGTGTAGTTAGGTCTATTTCAACTTCATCACAGTATACAGATAGTCAATTTGTGAAACTTCAGAAGTATACTGAATTAGATGAAGAGTTAAAACAGTTAAGATCTTTAATTAAACAAGGTTGGCCTGAGGAAAAATCTAAAATTCCAGATGTAGTAAAACCATACTGGACATTTAAAGAAGATCTATCTGAGGCATTTGGTTTAATTTGGAAGAATGATAAGATACCTAATACCTAAGATTTTAAGAAAAGAAATGTTGGATAAAGTTCATATTGGTCATTTAGGATTGGAAAAATGTAAATTACGATCAAGAGAGATAATGTTCTGGCCAGGGTTACAAAATGATTTGAAAAATTTAATAGAAAGTTGTGGTATATGTTTGACTTATAGAAGAAATAATCAAAAAGAAGAATTACAACCTCATGACATACCTGATAGATCTTGGGCTAAGATAGGTATAGATTTATTTGAAATTAAAGGGCAAAATTACTTATTATTGGTAGACTATTACAGTAAATTCTTTGAAATATGTGAATTATTTACAACTACATCTGATTATGTAATTAATTGTTTAAAAAATATATTTAGTCGTCAAGGAATACCTAACACAGTTATGACAGATAATGGCCCTCAGTTTACATCTAGTCTCTTCCGACAGTTTGCTGTGGACTGGAATTTTTCTCATATTACGTCATCACCAAGGTACCCACACTCAAATGGTCAAATCGAACGTACAGTGCAAACTGTGAAAAATATTATTGTCAAAACAAAAGCGAGTAATGGAGATTATCGCCTTGCTTTATTGGAATTGTTAAACACGCCTTTGGATGATAACTTAGCATCGCCTGCAGAGCTTTTACAAAGTAGAAAACTGCGTAGTATTATTCCTATTTGTAATAAATTTTTAAAACCAAAAATTCAAACGAATATTTATAATAAACTAATTGAAAGACAAGAAAAACAGAAGATGTATTATGACAGAAATGCAAGAAATTTAGATACATTGAATGTAGGTCAAAATGTTAAAGTTTTATTAGATGTGAATAGGAGATATTGGATATCTGGAGTAATAATTAAAATATTACGTGATCGTTCATATGAGATTAAACTTTTATCAGGAAAAAGAATAATTAGGAACCGAAAACATATCATTAAGGATTCTTCGCAGCGACATGACTTGCATGATGTTTATAATTTTGAGTTAGATGATATAATTCCATATGACAGAAGTTGTCAAGTGCAGTCACCAAGAGTAGAAAACACGTTTTATGATGCTACTTCAAATTTTAGTAATCATTCTGAAAACTTTTATACAACTCGCTCTGGTAGAGTTATTAGACCACCAGATTGATAAAATTTATAAAAAAAAAAACGTAAATTTACTATATACTTTGTTTAAAAGAAAGGAGGAAAAAGATATGTTTTAGTTTTTTATTTTTAATTTATTACTTTGATTTAAGTAAGTAGAATATTAATTTTGATGTTTTTCAGGAATAAACCAACTTAAACATACATTGTTAAAACTGTTCTTTCTTTTTAAGTGTATTTTATAAGTTTCGCATTGTTAATTAATTTTCCTATAAAAAGGGAGATGTCATAATATTTATTGTCATGAAAATTAAAGAATAAAGATTTTAGTCTATGAACTCAAGTCATGTCTTTCATTCGTATTATCAATATTTATTAAATATAAATAAATAACAACTATGTTCAATTCAAGATATTTATAAAAGTTTTCTTATCTCATCTAGTTCTTACAAGTAATAATTGGCCAAGTGCGTGTCGGGCCACGCGCAGTGTAGGGTTCCGTAGTAACGAATGCCAACTTTGAGTTCATGCCACAGAAATCGTCTAAAAACTAATTTTCTATTGAATTTGTACGTAATTTTCCTTTTCCGAGTACATTTTATAAGATGATCGCCTATAACTTTTTAATTTGTAAACTGTACTTAGCTTTGATAGTTTTCCTTTAAATTTCGTTGTATAGCTGTGTTTTTTTTTTACATGTCCATATATGTATAACCGTTAGTTAGTAGCAGATAGATGGGCGGGACACTTGACTCTAACAAAAATGTTCACTTCAAAAGCAAATATATCAAAAACGGATCCCTAAGTTGAAAGACGTTGTTAACAAGCTCATAATATTTTTGAAAGACCTTTTCAACGATACCCCACATGCTTGGTTAGTCGAGAAAAAATAATTGGCCAAGTGCGTGTCGGGCCACGCGCAGAACGGTTCCATAGTTATGAACGTAAAAAATACATAAAGTCCTTTAGGAAAAGGGGTGTAATGCAAGAACGACTGCATTAATCGATTACAAATAAAGTTTATTGAAATCTGTGAGAAATAAGCCGTGTCGGTGCGGACTTGGTTTTGGAGATTGTACACGTCTTTTATTACTTATTGACGCCGAAAGTTGCGAAAAAATAAGCAAAAATAGCGAATCTTTAATGGCTCATAACTTTTTAATGATTTGTAATTTTACTTTTCTGTATCCCCACAGACAAAATTTATAATCAGACAAAACGATATCATCGAATAGTTAAACTCTGAATGTACAATGTCAAATAGTAGAGGAAATCCCCTCCGAAATTTGTATAGAAAAAGTATTGACTAGTTCGCTCTTAAAGGTACGAAGATATAAAAAAAAATAGTTATGACTAACACCATGGTAGGTACTTGTTATGTTGGTATTTTAGCAAGAACATACATATACATATATTATATATACATATATACTACACATATATATATCCAAAGGCCACTGTATTTGTACATACCCACCAAGGTAAGTAAACATCCTAGAGCTGTTAAAACCAATGTACATATACTACCTGAACAGAGTTCCAACCTAGCTTCATATGATAGTGTATATTTTAGGCCCAAAATTATATAGTAATTTACCAGACAAATTGAAAGAACTCGGTAAAAATCAATTTAAAAATAAACTAAAAGCAATACTATTAGAAAAGTGCTATTACAGCATTGATGTATATTTATCGAATAAATTAATTGTTAATAATGTAATTTGATTATTTACCCATATCACATTGTATCTTCAAATTAAGTGACTTAATATTGTCAATCTTAACTATATATTGAATAAAAAATTATATAATTTTGTGAATAATTTTATTTTGCACGCCTGTCCAGGGTAAAATGTATTGGTACTATAATATTTGTTAACATCACATGTATTTTTACTTACATTTATGCAAAAAAATAATTTGAATTGATTTGATTTGAGGTACTAACCTACGTGATATGGTATGTATACCTATGCGGATGATGTTAGTTACCAACACATTAATAACGAATAATGAAGATCTAATCTGCATCAATTAGAAATATGAGCATGGTTATATAATATCATCAATGATGATTTATTTAATAACTTGTTGTGATGACCATATCTTACATTTTTGCATTTGCTATTGGTCTTCTTATCAAGACTAAGCCAACGATTACTATCGAGGTGATCCCATCAAGTTGGGGGGAGCCTCATCTTTTTTACCGACTTCAAAAAAAGGAGGAAGTTATCAATTCGACTGTATGTTTTTTTTTGTACGTATATTACACTATATCTACGTGAACCGTGGACCGATTTTGATGATTCTTTTTTTTATTTGAAGGCCTTTACTAACTTGTTGGTCCCATATTAATTTGGTGAAGATATGATGAAGAACTTTGGAGATATGGAAAAAACTCCTGAAAGAAAATGAAGTCAGTTGTTATTTTTTTTGTTCTAAATTGAATTATTTGATGTACACATGTTCACCAATTATGCAAAGACGCTTGGACCTATTTGGAAAATTATTTTTTTGTTTGAAAGAGTAGGGTTTACTTGTCAGATGGTCTTATAGAAATTTTAACAAAATCAGCTGTGTAGTTTGGGGGAGAAGTAGGTTTTTCGTTTTGAAAAGTTATAAAGCCTATAGTCTATTCGGCTAATATACGTCGGTGAGGTTTGGCCTTCACAAACACTGGTCAAGTTTATTATATAATTTAAAGCCAATTTCGACTCGAAAGGAAAAGTTAAAACCATTAATTCTCCCAAATGAAGTTGACAGTGCCACAAGACAGTTAACAAGATTAATAAATAAATATGTACGGACAAATAACACTGATTGAGCTAGCCCCAAAGTAATTTCGAGACTTGTGTTGTTATGGGATGCTAACTCAACGATACTATATTTTATAACAAATAGATGCCTTTATGATATAAGTAGATAAACATCCAAGACCCAGGTCAATCTGAAAAAGATCATTTTCCAACTTGACCTGACCGGGGATCGAACCCGGGACCTCTAGGTGGTAGCCTGGCATGATGGCTACTAGGCCACAGATATAAGTTTATAAAACCGACTACGGGAGCCGTTTATGACTACCAATGTTTATAATTTTTAAAATGTTATAATTAAGACAGTTCATAATGATACCTTCAAAACAAAACTAAAAAATTGTCTTGCACTTTTTAGTATGTTTTGTAAAAGTGCAACCTTCGGTTCCTGCCTGCAATCGACCTGCGTCTATAGTTGATCGACCTGTATACCGTATCATATATAATGGGTATATAATATTATTGTATATTATGTAGTAATATTTTATAATGTAAGTACGTATATTGTATTGCTTTTTGTGCCGCATAATTCTCTCTGTTTATCCCTATGGTTGACTGGGAGATAATGCTTTTAGCATTAAGTCTGCTATTTGTTAAATTTTGTACTTTGGAACAATGAAGTATAATAAAATAAAATTAAATAAATCCATACTGATCACCATGGAACAGACTATTTTTGTTAAAAAAATCTAAAATGTAATTGGTTAAAAATTAACCTTTCGAATATTTTGCTTAGTGCTGGCAGAATAAAATTGGATCATTTTTGTCACCAGACTTAAATAAAAGGAAAACTTAACTTCATCATGTTAGGGAAAGATCCCATGTCTACACATTTATTAAATATAAAAGTAAATAAGGCGCAATTACATCTATAATATTGCTTATAACGGATACTGAAATGTCCCACAAATCACCAGTTTTCTTTTTATTCAAAATTTTAAAAGTATCAATGATATTTCTAGGTGTGGCGTATTGAAATATTATGGTATTATATTTTGGAATGCAATTGGTTAAATTTTTTTTTGATTTCTTTGATGAGGACATTGATGGGGCGGTTGTATTGAGGATTGAAGGGAATGTTTATAAAAAAGTTCTCAAAGTATTGGGCTACATAATTATTAGTGTTGAGAACCTTATTGTTGATTTTTAATTCAGTTTTATTATCACGTTGCTTGTTTTTCCCGGTTTCAGTGTTAATAATATTCCACGTTGTCTTTATTTTATTATCTTTAAGGTGCTAACGCTTGAAAGCGTGGATTTGTTACCTGGAAAATAATAGATGGCGCTACCGGTTAGGACATTATGTAGTTCCGCTACTTATCACTAGATGGGGAATGTCATCGGGGGTTTTTAATTTGCCTACAAATCAATTTGTATAATAAATAAGGGCTTATCGGAGTATGAGTATGGCCATTTATTTCACATTTTCATTGAAACTCATTTAAAATCATGTAAGTATATCTACGCAACTAACTCGTATAGATCAGCTATCGGCATGACCTGAGATAAGCCTCAGACAGTTTTCTTACGTTGCTATCGATCGTGAATTTCGTAATTAGTGGCCGGCGCTTCACACGAGTTCCATATTATTTACGATTTAATTATTGATACGTTTTTCGATTATATTTATAATATACACTATTATCACGTCATATAAATGGAAAATGACTTATTTTAAATTGACCTGGGTTATGTGTCTGTTATAAAACATAGTATCGTTGAGTTAGTATCCCATAACGCGAGTCTCGAACTCACTTTGGGGCTAGCTCAATAAGTGTTATTTGTCCCTATATATTTATTAATTTATTCCTAATAGAGCAAACAACATGATTGTTGTGACTTGTGAGTCACTGCCAAGTGTGTCAAAGACTTAATGATTTTCATGCGTTGACATATTTTTAGATATTAATAATATTTTCGGATTAAAATCAGGTAATAAATTAATTATGTTTTGACATGTTTATTTATAACGGCACCTGACAGCATCAGTAGGTAGGTAGGCATAACTTATTTTTATCTCTTCAACTTTTCAATATAAGCAATTATTCATTTTATAATTATAAACATTTGGTCGTATGATGTGTTATCTGTCGTTACATTGCGATATTATTGTTAATGTTCATTATTTTGTTTATTTAATGAGTATAGGTACAAGTAATTCAAAGAAACATTTATTATACGTTTAGATAGTATTTCCAGAATTGTTTTTCAATATCTTTAAATTCCTGCAACTTCATTTGCAGGATTTCAATAGTACATTACAGCAGAGGCCGGGAAGTAAGGTATCGGCAGACGAGTAGTTTTCAAGGGCGAGCGTTAGCAAAACCTTGACAATTATAGGGTAGTGTCCAGGGTCAAAAATAAATTATTTGGTACTGATAAGAGAATAAAACGTCGCAAAATAATGTCTTTTTTCATTCGTCATCATCATATCAGCCACAGGAAGTCCACAGCTGGACATAGGCCTCCCCCAATTATTTCCAAAACGACCGATTGGAAGCGGCCTGCATCCAGCGTCACTTTCCATTGATCATATCCATTACCAACGTGATTTTAGATTTATTTATGCAGAAAAACTGATAATAGAATCGCTATTTGACTCCAAGAAACTATGACGTCACGACGTGCTATTTCATACAAAACCCATAGATAATATTTGTTTTGACGCTCACAAAAAAGTATCTGATTTGACTTGTTGGAAATTAGCGGATTACTAGTCCGGCAATCCCATTCCCGCCAAAGTACGCTGTTTACCTAGTGCTTGTCTCAAAAAATGTGAGAAAACAAAGAAATAACCCACTATGCAAATATTTACCGAAAGTTATAAAAATCAATGTTTACTTCAAAGAGTATGTTAGCACTATAATGCGCTAATGAAACTATTAGTAATTAGGTACTCGTAATATTTATTACGTAGACAAACACGATACGTCTTATCACAGGTAGGTAAGTAGGTAGGTATCAGAACACGTCTTATCTGGAAGCCTCGCTAGGACGCTCTGAGCGGGATCCCTGGCGGGCCTTCTTGCAGGCACCGCGACCTTCAGCCTCCTATGATCTTCTATACCGAAGGTAACACGGCCAAATCACTACGTGGTTTACTGGACACCAGAACTGGGTTGCGATCGCAGGTCAACTGGTCTTTGTATCAAAACCGTCGATAGGCTATCATAGTTACCATTTCCTCCGGTACGTTACACTATATCTAACGCATTGTTTAACTAATATAAGTTTAACTGCGTAGAATATCCGACTCTGAACATATTGTAAGTGGGATATTGAACTCTGAAATGTCAATAACAAATCGAGATGTTTTAACCTACAAAGCTAGTTGAAGCATTCGCCGTGTTCCATTTTTAACAGACTTCCAAAAAGAAGGAGGTTATCAATCCGTCGCGAGCTTTTTTTAGGGTTCCGTAGTAAACAAGGAACCCTTATAGTTTCGCCATGTCTGTCTGTCTGTCTGTCCGTCCGCGGTTTTACTCAGGGATTATAAGTACTAGAAAGCTGTAATTTGGTACCTATATTTGGTACCATAAGGAAAAAGTGGTAAAATAAAATATTGAAAACATTTTTTTTTTGGTAGCTCCCATACAAGTAAAGTCAAAAGTCAATTTTATTTTTTCGACTAACCAATCATGTGGGGTATCGTTGAATAGGTCTTTCAAAAATATTATGACCTTGCAAACACTGTTTTTAGATTTAGGGATCCGTTTCAGAAATATTTGGTTTTAAAGTGAAAAATTTTGTTATAGTCAAGTGTCCCCCACTCTCTATCTGCTAAACGGTTACATATGGACACGTGAAAAAATTCACAGCTATAGTAAATATAACGAAATTTAAAGGAAAACTATCAGAACTATGTAGGGTTTACGAATTAAAAAGTTATAGAGTACATTTAATAAGTTTCATACAAATTCAATAGAAATTAATTTTTAGACGTTTTTAGCAGCATGAACTCTTTGGCATTCGTAACTGCGGAACCCTACACTGCGCTCGGCCCGACACGCACTTGCCCAATTATTTTTTTTTAATGTATGTTCGAAGCCGATTATTCGAAGACGCCTACACCGATTTGGAAAATTGTAATTGGATACAGGTAGCGGCACGAAACTCTAGCGCTGACCTTGCCCGCGCAGAAGTCAAAAATTAGTACCGTACCCGTGCGCAGTATCCCCTCCACATGTCGCTCATCGCTAAACTTACGTGCCGCAACGTGTACTTGTCAGGTGTCCCATATATATACATTTTAATAAAAATCGGTTGTGTAGTAAGGGGGTGAAGTCGGTTTTTAGGAGTCCCACAAGGTTCCATATTAGGCCCACTACTATTTATTTTATATTGTGCGGACATAACTAAGGAAATCAAAAACTGTAGATTTCATTGTTACGCGGATGACATTCAACTTTACATATCGGAGGATCCATCTAATGTCTCTTCTGCTGTGTCCAAGATGCAACTAGATCTAGTCAGAGTAGCTAAATGGTCAGCTAGAAATGCGTTGGTACTGAACCCACTCAAATGTAAATTCATGGTTCTTGGCACTAACATGCAGATTAAAAAAATATTGCAAACTAACCCTGCTCTGAACATTCTTGGCCAAGATATGCAGCGTGTTGAAGAAGTTAGAAACCTGGGCATATCTTTTGATAGCCATTTGAGATTTGAAAGTCATGTGTTGAGTCTTGTGAAAACATGCTTTTACAGATTAAAGCTTTTATACAAGGTGCGTAATCTGCTGAGCGAGGAGGTCCGTATTATTTTGTGCGAATCCCTTATTTTATCAAAATTAAATTACGGTGACCTGGTTTACGGCCCGCGACTACTGCGTAGAACACAAAAAATTTTACAACGTTACAAAATGCTTGCTGTAGATTTTGTTTCAACATTCCTCCCCGTAGTCATATCACACCGTTCCTTAACAAGGCTGGTATGTTGAACATGGATTCGCGTAGGCAGCTTCATCTTGCAATGCTTATGTTTGACGTTATAAAGTATAAACAACCCGAGTACTTGTTTCAAAAGTTGGTATTTTATAGGCCGCGTGGTTCCGGTAGCCTCCGGTCAATGCGACCTCCGTTATCGGTGCAGAAGCACAAAACAGCGGCATTTAAGGGCAGCTTCCGTTACCATGCGACGAAGTGTTGGAACAATATTCCACCCCCTCTAAGACTTCTTCTGTCTAAAAATAATTTTAGAACACATTACAGGTCTGCTCTGTTGGATGAGCAGATGAGCTGACAGATATAGGAGACATAGATACTGCAGCTGGCGGCTTATCTGTTTTGCCTAAGCACCTGAAACTGAAAACTTCGTCGTGTGGTAACTTGTGGCTTCTCAATCGTCAATCTTCAAACCTCAATGCTTTAGTTTCCATAGTGTCAATTAATTTTATATTGCATAATGGCGCGGGCTTTTTCACTTATGTTATTGACATTGCTTTTAATTCTTGAAATTATTTAGGTATTATCAAAAGGTATTTAATTTAATAAACTTACTCACTTATTCTTAATAAATTATATTCCTGTATCAATCATTCATTGCGTAATAAATTTATCTTTCACACATCTTAATACACCATTCCACCCGAGGTACACCTACAGGCTAAAACTGAAAACCAGTGTGCCGCCTTTTAGGCCAACCACGCTGAGTTTTGGCCTACTTTGCGCTACTGCAGCACATACATGTGCAGTATCACTGTTTTCTACTGTTATTGTTGCATGTTTATTGTTAAGTATTGTTTATGTATTGTTCTGTTCTTGTGTCTACTATAAGTGTGTGTATGTGATGCAGTTTTCGTAAATAAACGTATTATCTATCTATCTATCTATCTTTTTAGTTTTGAAAAATTATATAAATGGATGATTAAACTCGAAAATGTCAATAACAAACATCGAGATATAATGTACCTATACCTACCTAGAGAAGCTATTTGAAACATTCAATTCCAAAAACGAGGACGTCATTCGGCATCAATTCATTCAAAACGAAAAAAAAAATACATTAATTACAATACAATGCTTATTACTTAATACTCATTATTGCACAAATAAAAAAATACAGGACATAATTATCTTACCTAGGAAATGCGCAAAAGGCGGCCTTATCGCTAAGCAATTTCTTCCAGGCAACCTGTTTATGTAGAAAAGAGTGATGGGAAATTAGGTAGTGTGGGGTGGTCAATCTAATAAACATAATTATATACAATAATTATAATAAAAAACGCTCGGCCTTGACAATAATTTCGTGTCCGGCAATGCCATTCCCGCCGAGGCATGTATAGTGCTTTTCTCAATAAATGTGAGGAAATCATTGAAAATATAAATCATAATTATGCAAATTTTACTGAAATCAATCAATGTTTACTGCAAAGTGTATAAAATCAATCACTACGAAATCGCTTTGAAAGAAAAGAAGCTGCTTGCTTACCCGCGTTTTTAAGTGCAAAGGAAACATACAGCCCCGTCATATTTTACGCAAAAAATGTTATACCGTAGATTTTTTTGTTCTATCGCAATGAAAAAAATTTAGCTTTTAGTAAAATTGTGGTTATTAGAATACAAATAATGTTCGAAGAGTGAATTTTTTATAATGTGGTAGAAATTGGCTGGATGACAAGGTATGGAATTAAACGCTTAATGGCTTAGCTAAATGTAAAAATAGAACTGTCATCTGAAACGTCAATGTCACTGTCTTGTCATTCTGAATACCCTTTATTCGTCTTTTTGATTTGAGCAGCGGCCAGGAATGAATTTTCATACTACTTTCCTGGCCTAGTCCAGTAAAGTTATGCACGAGCCAATAATTACAAACTTCGTGTCTTCTTTTTACTACAATAATGCCTACATTTCCGAATATGTTTGAGAAAAATTTATTTAGCTTTTAAAAGAATAGAAAGTAAGATTTTACTTGGGAGTTGAAGCTGACATATTAAATTCTCTTGAAAACAAAAATAAAGAAAAAAATACTACGCAAAAATTTTTAAAGATTTCAACGTATTAAGAACCTCTTCCTATTTTGACGTCGGTTATAAAGAAGTGAAATCACAGTGAGCTCAATAGCTCATCAACAAGAATTGTTGGTTATCGCTCAGGTGACCATGGCTTTGTAGGCATTGCCTATTGATACGAATAAATAAATAGTGACAAATCACACAGATTGAGCTAGCCCCAAAGTAAGTTCGAGATTTGTGTTATGGCACAGAATAAGTACTAGTACTCACGTAGTTATGGGATACCAACTCAACGATACGTTATTTTATAACAAACAAACATAAATATAAACATCCAAGACTCAGGCCAAAAGAAACAACTGGTACTAGCTATTTTTCTTTTCAGACCAGCATGGAAGAGAGGTTAGGAAAGGTGAAAACCACAACAACAGTGTTTATGAACTGAATCTGTCCTTTTAAATAATTAGATCAGGCCTGTACCCCTGTTTTAGATATCGAAAATATACCTACGCGTGGCGACGGCTCCGGAGTGGGAAATTCAATACTAAATCCGCCGCTCACTGAATCGGTTTTATGTAGGTAGGTACCTATTATGAATCGTTTGTCCAGAGTAATAAGAATGAAATTGGCTTGCAATGGATGTCTAGGTATCTAAATGAAAAGGTGCTGAGATCAGACGCGATCTTTTAACCATTTCGCTAACCACATTGAGTAGACATTTCTTTCAATTTTTCGTTGTGGTCACCATGCTTGTCCGCCACCCAAAGGTTCCGGTTCCATTCCCGGTTAGGGCAAGTTAGAAAATGGCCTTTTAAAAAATTTCCTGGTTCTTGGTTGTGTATCTATATATGCATTTGTTACAAAATATAGTATCGTTGAGTTAGTATCCCAAAAAAACAAGTCTCGAACTTACTTTGGGGCTAACTCCCTATATAGATATAAATTTCATGAATAATAAATTTCATCAGCACCACATTGATGCAACGTGCTCAAAATGCTGTCAGCATTTCCCCGCTGGATAGCTAAGCTAATTTTGGGCTTTGTTCAATCATTTTCCCCAAGCTATACCTAAGACCGGGACAGATCACTGAAAAACGTTTATCCCGTTCAAAACGTAACGTTTTGTCACTTCACTAATATCTGTAGATTACGTTATCTATGACGAGTATCTACTTTGCAATCAACAATGAGTGAGCTTTTAGAAATATTTTTGAAAGCTCACCGCTTGGGGTGTATTTATTTTAAACGACTTTAAAAAAGGAAGACTAGGTTATCAATTCGTCGGATTTTTTTATGTAGTTATGTTTCCCGAAGACGCCGAGACCGATTTGAAAAATTCTTTTTTTTGTTTGAAATGTGTACTTTTCATGTAGTCCCGTAAATTTTTTATTAAAATCGGTTGGGTAATTTAGTGATGAAGTCGGTTTTTAGTTTTGTTTTTTTTTTTGTCTGTGTGTCTGTTGGTTTTTTACTAAATGTATGTAAATACGATGGATATTTACGCGGTTTTCAAGCTTGAAACCATACATAGGTTTATAGTTTGCAATTAAATATTGAGTATATTTATTTATTTAACGATTTATGTACAGTCAAGTGCAAAAGTCCATTCATTGTTGAACAATTTATATCGCTATTTTTTGTCTTCCACATATTTCATTCGCTCAAATAATTTGTGTGGGTATATTATGTGGCTTCCACATAATTCACTCGCACAAATAATTTGTGTGAGTTAATTATGTGGAAGCCAATGAATGAATAAACTTTTACACTCGACTGTACACGGAAAATTTATACAAAGAAATAAATAAAAACAAATAAAAGTTGTACAAAGGTACTACTTATCTTAAAAGAGATCTTTTCCTGTAGGCCTGTATATTAATCATAGGCACTGTTTTATTGAAATCTGTTGTCAGTATAAAGTCAATGTCATTTCTGAATGCGACCGAAGTAACAGGCACCAGCGTGTAAACATAATAAGATAGTACTTAATAAGGAAAAAAATCTTGGATATATTAACAGGAAAATGTGCAAAAAAAACGCGAAAAGTGATTCGGTAAACCCGATTTGTATCATGTTAATTACTCAAAGTTTAAAAGTAAACTATCAAAATGCTAACGAGGGTCACTGGCATCATTGTTTTCTTTACTATGTATGTACTTGTATCGAATATAATATACATATAATTAAGAAACACATGGTAAAAGAGGAGTAGTAAAACCCAGGAGAATTTTTTTGATCAAATAAAAGAACAAGTAATTTTTTTAAAAATATTTTTAAAACAAGCTTTTATCTTTAGTACTCGTCAAGATGAATTAAACGAGCCCAAACTCGATAGGGTTGCAACGTTTCATTACAGAGTTTCTATGGCCACCTTCCAACTCCATCATCAGATCAGCTGCATGTCATCATAATATTGCATTGTCACGCGATATACGTATGTATGCAAAATTTCAGCTCAATCGGAAACCGGGAAATGGGTCAAAATTAACTTGCAAGATTTGATTATAGATAGACAGACAGACTGACAGAAAACGGGACTGGTGAAACTAAATAAAAGATTGTAAAAAATAAACGTGATATAAGGAGGTTGACTAAGCGGAAGAAAGAGATACATGAAAGCACGCCCTCGACGAGGATCCCGCTCTTAAGGCGGCCCTTCCCGATTGCTCTGTCGTCAACGCTGATTTGAAAAGCTTTTTGTTTCATCCAGGGCAATGCTAGAAAAAAAGGCCAACCAAAAAGAGAGAGATAGCGCCTAAGGGCATGGTTTGCATTCTATTTAATGAAATTGGTATTATTATTAACTATCCATTTTACGAATATTAACTATTCATAGGGTGCGGAAATTTCATAAAACTTGTTCCAGGAGATACGTGTTTATCAGTAAGCCTGACAATCGACATTTACATAAGAAAGTGTTCGGCCCGCCCGGCTAATTGTATAAATTTTTCTCGAGTTTCAAGCATTGGTCCCATAGGAAAAGTTATTCATATTGTCGGTCTGAGTTGCTCCTTCAAGGATCGGACAGAGTTTTTGATACAAATTGTATAATTCTAGTAGAAGAACCTTTTTCTACGCTCATTTGCGAAAAACGGTCACTTTTGGCTAGTGCGCGTGAAAAGCTTAACATTCTCACTTTAAACTGTAAAATTATTTGAAGGGTTCTAGATAAGCTTGGTCAAGACAAAATTTTAAATGATATCTCCGTTTCCTTTCAAATGAATTATTTCAAAGGGGACAGCACTGGACCCCAGAAAATTTAAGTATGTATTCCCTTAAATATAATTCTAGTAGTTGAAGCTTTTTCTACGCACCTAACGTCCACTTTTGGGTAGTGTGCGTAGAAGCATTCACATTCTCACTTTAAACTGTAAGCAGTAGTTCATCAAATAGTTTGAAGGGTTATCTAGTGCCTGGTCAAGACAACATTTTAAATGATATCTCCGTTTCCTTTCAACTATTTTTTTTTTCAATTGGGGGTCGGGGTCCAGTGCTGTCCCAATACCGAGTAGAGTGGCGAGGCAAGCAATAGCTGAATAAGGATGCGGTGTTAGTATGTTTGTAAGCAAAAGGTCCCTTTACGAGACCAGAGCTATCTTATCACACAAGTGATAATAACGTATAGTAATGTATCCTACATACTAGTAGCTGTTTATACCACAGAATAAGTACTAGTACTCACGTACAGCAGTCTTAATCAGAACAGAAATTCAGAGAATCGACTTAATGTGGTTAGCGCTGTGGTTTAAGTTAGTTCGCGTCAGAACTCCTCACCTCTTCGTTTAGATACCTAGACATCCACTGCAAGCCAATTTCATTCCTATTACTCTGGACAAACGATTCATGTAACTGGATTTACCCCTTCGAAGCGGTCGCCGAGCGCATAGTAATAAATAATAATGGGGGTATATTTTCGATACCTTAACGGGGAGTGACACAGGCCTGGTTATACTTAGATAGAAATAAGAAGGAGCTTGGTGGTCCGGCGGGAGTGCGCATTAATAGTGTTTTCACATGTTAAGCTACAACGTGCGTGGTCTGCACTTGGATGGGTGACCAAAACAAGTGGCATACAAATTTCGCGAGCTTTTCCGTACTTCGGAAGGCACGTTAGCTTTTAGTTTGTAATCATTAGATCGCAGTCATTAAGCTATTTCAGATGTATTTAGGCAGCTAGAAAAATCGGACACCAGTGTCAGCCACACTTCAAGCTCTTTCAGAGCTGGAAGTGATCGAATGGTCAGATTTGGCACAGAATATATAATAATATAAACTTATATAAATAAGATAAAAGAAACTTCTCTGACAAAAAACGTTGTTCATATCGACGAATTGATTAACTAAGTACTTGCAGGAGTACCCAAACCGGAGAGCATGCATGAAAAGAGTAACTAAATGAGTGTTGACGAAGTGGAAGAGGTTTGCAAGGATTGTAGCATGGGAGGTCCATAGTCTCTGCCTACCTCCATGGGAAACAGGGGTGATATTACATACAACGTGAAAGGAACATACCCGTAATTAATCAAACCACGGGCTATACTAGATCACTATCGTATAGTTAAATTAAAATAACTGTCAAAAAACAAAAAAAAAGATTCAACATTCCCATACAAATTTCCCAAGCGGGAACACTTTTGTATGGAAAGTTTCTAAGATTTTTTTTGCTTGTTGCTTGTTATTTTAATTTCATTATACTATAGTGATCCAGTATAGCCCGTGTTTCGATTTATTACGGGTATGTTCCTTCCACTTTGTATATACAATGTGTATTTTTTATACTTGATCAAACGAAATCTGCGAATATTATTGATAAAAAAACCGGAAAAAAACGTTATAACACATTTTTTTTTCTAAAGGTCGTGTTTCGATTTTTAGTTTTTTCTCTTTAAGTAAACATCGTATTTACTACAAAGTTGTCTCATTTGAAAACTACAAAGTTTAAGAAGTTAAGAAAGTAAAAAACAGTTAACAATACCAAACAGGAAAAAGATAAGAAGTTAATAAAATAACTGACGAAAAAATTAAAGTGCCTGGATTTTTAAATAACTAACATAACAAATTTGTTTTTTGGTTTTTTGACGATAATAATAAATAAATAATAAATATATAGGGACATATAACACTGATTGAGCTAGCCCCAAAGTAAGTTTGAGACTTGTGTTATGGGATACTAACTCAACGATACTATATTATATTACAAATACATATATAGATAAACATCCAAGACCCAGAACAATTTGAAAAAGGCCATTTTTCAACTTGCCCCGACCGGGGATCGAAGCCGGGACCTCTGGGTGGCGGACTAGCATGGTGACCACTACGCCACTACGCCACGGAGGATAATGTTTCGTCTAATATCCGCACATTAAGTTTGATCAAGTATAAAAAATACACATTGTAGATACATTATCATGTCTTTATCCGTCACGGGGTAGACAGGGCTTTGGGCCAATAGACCCAAAAAGACCAGGACGTAGTAAGTAGTGTTGTCGGTCTGTCTCCTTCTGTCTCCAACAGCACAAGCAAGATGTAAGCAATGATGTCAAATGAACAACTTTTAGTCTTTGAACAACACTAAAACATAATTACTAAGATGTTGCCGTTTTAATGATTTTGTCTAATAGAGTCGTTTCCACAGCAAAAGTTGTTTACATCTACCAATTGACCAACTAAGTACTTACAGAAGTAGTACTTGCTGTCGGGCTGACGGCCCCAGCACAGCGCTGACCACTGGCTCTTGACTCCCCCGCACGAGAACTGCGCCCGCCCGCACCCCGCACACCCCTGCAACCCCGCGAGAATCGTATCCTCCCTTATAAGAATCTTCCCCACCCCCCCCGCGGGTATCACTACCACTTTCTCGTCTTTCGGCAGCATGAGAGCCGTGGACGGCACGTTTTCGAGGCTCAAGTGACTCATGATGCGTCCGGCCGCTGCGGTGGTCGCGCTCAAACTGACTTATCACGTTATCACTGCAGATGATTTTTAATGGTCACACGACGGTCACAACGGGCGAGTTACAACCTTACACCTACCGAGTAGAGTGGCCAGCTCTCGGCCGAGTGTTTGGTATGTGTAAATATAAAAGCCGAGTGTTCGGCCTAGCCAAGAGAGTCAGTTTGACCTCGCTTTATTTTTTAGGTAGTGTACAAATCCGCCGCGCTCCCCCAATTGTCTTATTCGCTCACTCAGTAGATCTGAATATAAACAAGCACTAGACTTGCACTCGGCGATTACTCGCCACACCATTGCGTCCACAAGTGTCACTTTCCTTCTTATAGCCTGATTACACCTACCAAGTAGGTGGCGAGACAGTGCCCTCGGTCTAGCACTCAGTGTATGTAACAGCTGCTGGCCGCAGCTGCAAAAATTACACTCCCTTGCACACAGCACTGTCTCGGCCGTGTGGCATTTTACTGCCTCAATGTAATTAGGCTATCGATCGAATGATCTAAAGAGAGAGTTGACGGGGAGGATACAGCCCAGGGCTGTAAGACCCACAGACCACATACGGCGATATGGAATGAGCAAAAACCATTCAAGGTTTGAACGCACGTCCAACATGAAAAATTATTCTAATAAATATATATGGAAAAATAACACTGATTGAGCTACCCCCAAAGTAAGTTCGAGACTTGTGGTATGGGATACTCGCTCAACGATACTACCATAGATAAACATCCAAGACCCTGGACAATTTGAAAAAGGCCATTTTCCAACTTGCCCTGACCGGGGATCGAACCCGGGACCTCTGCGTGGCGGACTAGCATGGTGACCACTACGCCACAGAGGTCGTCGTAATGTAGACGATCCAAGTATAATTTGATAAATTTTGTCTGTTTGTAATATACAGTTTATGTACTATGAAACACACAATTACATATAACAACAACAACATAAAGAGTAAATTGTCTACGGCGGATTTATCCCATGATGGAATCTCTTCCATTCAACCGGCGAATAAGAAGATAGGACATTACGTACTTACACAGAATGAATGAAACTATCAAAGTATCTAATTAAAATAACTACACATGCATACTTAATGATTGAAAAATCCTTTCTTTGTTTGAAAGGTCATATTTGTCGGGAGGAAAAGCCAGTTTTTTGTTTTAAAAAATTATGGAAATTTGTAAGCTTAGCGGCCCGTGCCTTTTTAGACATATTTCCACTCGCCATTCTATTCGTTCTTTTACTCGTCTAGTTTGACTCTTGAACCTGTCACCCACGTTACATACTGCGAATTAAAAACAGTTACACTTAAGTTGGTTAAGTACAGAGCATAAGAGGTTATTAAAGTTTTTGCATGTCAACCAGTCGCCTCGTATTTTGCAAATTGAGTTTTTTGAGGAAACCTCGAGAAAACGTGGGAAAACAGAATGACCATTATATGAGTTGATCCTACAAGGATCGGACAGGGTTTTTGTTACATATAGTATAACAAAATAATAAGTAACATACATACAATACGGAGTTAATTTTTAAACACCAGCAACATGTTAGGAGGAAGTTCAATTCATGACCCTTAACTTTTTTCTATAAAAAATACATTGAAAATCGATATAGAAATTTTCGTCTCGCCATACTTAATCCATTTGGCTGAGGGTCGTTTTGAATGGAAAGTAGAGATTTTTTGGAAAAAATGGTCTTAAGGAAAGTATTTCAGTATTATGGACTGAACTTGCGCCAAAAACGTTGCTGGTATTTTAAAAGTCACCCTGTATAGTGAGTTAGTGACAGTATAGGCTGAAAAACAATAATAGAATAGAATATATATTAATATACACTACCTAATATTATAAAGGCGAAATTATAATATTATAAAGAAGAAGCTCGGTGGCCCGGCGGGAGTGCGCATTGCTAGCGCTTTCGCAAGTTAAGCTACACCGGCGTGGTCCGCACTTGGATAGGTGACCACAAGTGGCACAAAAATTCTCGAGCTCCTCCGTGCTTCGGAAGGCACGTATAAGCCGTTGGTCTCGGCTGTCATCATTGTATGGCAGTCGTCAAGCTATGTCAGATGCCTTTAGGCAGCCTGAAAAATCTGACACCAGTGATGGCCACTTACATACACGAAAAACAAACAAACCCGCAAACAGCTGGACTAATTTTGATAAAATGTGGTATGCAGGAAGCTAACACCCTGGATAACATAGGCCACTTAAGGCGCGGGTAACACCACGGGGCGTAGCTAGTAAAACTATTATTTCTTCAATATAACTTCCTTAGTATGATATCATTGAGAGTTGAATATATTATTTATTACCTATAAAAGTGATTTACATAAGTAAAAACCCAATCACGAGACTGCTCAATTTGTATGAGGTACAAATTTTTTTAGGGTTCCATAGGTACCTCATAAGAGAAAACGGGACCCTTATAGGAACACTCGTCTGTCTGTCTGTCACAGCCAATTTGCTTCGAGTCTACTGGAGTACTGGACCGATTGGGTTGAAAGGGTGCACGTTATGTAGGTCGGTAAGTCAAAAACGAATATCTAACGTGTAATTTTTTTATCAATTTTGGGGGTAAATTAGATTTTGAAAAGTAATGCAAATTATATTACTATTATGTTGGTACGCTTTTCAGCCATGGGTCCATGGGGACCCGGTCCTTTGAGGCGTTCATGAGGCCAAAGCCAACATAAAGAAGCCTTTTAGTACCTTTTTTTCTTAAAAGTGGGCGCAGAATGCTATAGCACGCACGGCCGGTGCGATAGCGTTCCGCCGCTCTCTCTCGCTCTTGCGAATGACGGTTCTGAGCGACAGAAAAGGATAGCAGCATAGAAAAGGGCTGCTCCGTGCTGACAAATGAGATCCAACCTTTAAGCCTTAAGTCACACAATTGTATATTGTTGATCAATAAAGTTTTTATAAATAAATAAATAAGTTTGTAAACTGCTAGGTAACGGAACCTTGCGCGCGTCCAACTGACACTCGGCCGGTGTTTACGTTAGTAGGCATTCTCATTGTTTACATTAAAAGTTAATTTGTAATGATACTCGTATAGACAGATATGTCACGTGATCGTATCTTAATTTATTTAAAAGTAATATTTTTCACAATATTGTAATGCAAATAGGGTCAATTTTGGGGCCTTGTTTCTATTGTTCTCGTATCTATTCATGTGTCAATGTGCTTATATTATCTTGGACTATCTTAGTGACCTTAGTATAAAAAATGAAAAAAAAATATAATTGGTCGAAGACACTGGAATTGATTGAAAGCTAAGACTGAAAGATGTGACGTCAACATGTTTTTCTGCGTGTATACCTAACAATAATAAATCAAAATTTTTGTTGTTGATTGATTATACCAAACAATAATAAATCAAAATGATTTGGAATTGAATTGACTTGAAATTTTCATCCCCGGTGACGTCAAGATGCTACATTCAGATTGACCGCTGCGTGTTTTCCGGTTATCCACATTACGGGGATAACGGACACGTCATAAAATTGCGTTACTGTTGTCCCCATTGTATATAAAGTCAAGGGGACAACGGTCAGTAAAAGTTTCACGTATCATCATCATTTTTTTTTACACGGGGGTAATATAGCGCTGCCGATCTAAGGCCAAAGTGAAATATATTTTGTATACTTTACAATACATTTTAATTTAAAATGTAGAAAAAAGTATGATTTTTTACTCACAAAACACTACTAGACTCAAAGTTGAATCAACAGTAGTAACTTTAACTATTATTAATCACATTTTTTTTTATCACAGAATTAACAAAATCAGAATAAACTCTCACTTGAAATTTTGACGCAATGGGAACAACGGGAAGTAAATTATATTTATTAAAATCCCGTTGTCCCCATTAATGGGGACACCGACTGTGGGGACAACAGGAAAACACGCAAGTTTCGAACTTACTCTGGACGGGGCTAGCTCAAGCCTCAATCTGTGTAATTTTTCTGTACATATTTATATTCTTCGACAATGATGGTAAAAATCTTTACCTTTCTTTCGTGCACGTGTAAATATCGACTGGTTGGCACTCGAAAAGCGACTTAGTCCACTCTGTGATTAGATAAACCATCTCACAAAATACTTTCTTTATAGGCTCAACGTGAGATATATGCGTTATAAATCCCACGGGCTATACTAGATCACTAGGTATAGTAAAATGAAATTAAAATAATTTAAAAAATAAATAAATAAATATATATATAGGGACAAATAACACTGAATGAGCTAGCCCCAAAGTAAGTTAAAGACTTGTGTTATGGGATACTAACTCAACGATACTATATTTTATAACAAATACATATATAGATAAACATCCAAGACCCAGGACAATTTGAAAAAGGCCATTTTCGAACTTGCCCTGACCGGGGATCGAACCCGGGACCTCTGGGTGGCGGATTAGCATGGTGACCACTACGCCACGGAGGTCGTCAAATCGACATTTACATACCCATAATTTTTCAAAACCAATAAACCGGCCACGTGCGTGTCGGGCCACGCGTATTGTAGGGTTCCGTAGTTAAAAAAGCCGACTTTGAGTTCACGCGACTTAAAATGTCTAAAAACTATTTTTTATCGATGTTTTATTAAATTTTCCTTTTCCTAGTACATTCTATAAGTTGGTCGCCTATAACTTTTTCATTTGTAAACATTACTTAGCTCTGATTGTTTTCCTTTTAATTTTGTTATAAATACCATCCGCCCCCCCCCCCCCTTGATTTCCGAAACTACTGAGCCAAACATTTTGAAAAAATACGAAATATTGCAATGGTACAGGTACAGGTGGTCCGGAGGGTACTGATGGGATACATTGGTACCATTTGTACAATCGATGGTACTAGTGGGTTAAATCAGTGTCATTTGTACCATCAGTGGTACTACCCAATGGTACAGGTGGTCCGGCGGCAATTTTTTTTACGAGTCCATATACAACCTTTTAGGAGAAAGAGGGATACTTGACTCGAACAAAAAATTTGCATTATAAAACCAAATATTTCCGAAACGGATCCCTAAATCTAAAAATGGTGTTTCCAAACTCATAATATTTTTAAAAGACCTATTCAATGATACCCCACACGATTGGGTAGCCGAGAAAAACAAATGACTCCCACTTTATATGCCTACCGGAACGGACGTTGCTGATCACATCCATATTATACAGCCAAATTACAGCTTTCTAGTACTTATAGTCTTTGAGCAAAACCGCAGACGTACGACAGACATGGCGAAACTATAAAAGTTCCTTGTAGTAACCCTAAAAACCAACTTCATCCCCAAACTCTTCTTTTTAATCATACACTCTTGACAGAGTGGTAATGATTATGGATTGGGTTATTCGTCCATGGCCGCTCACGGAACAGAGCTGTTCCGTGATGGCCGCTGCTCTTGCGATTTTTCTCCACATATTTCTGTCTGCGGCTTTTTTGGAGCATTCCGTTGCTGGGCACTGTGTTACAGCTTTGATGAGATCTAGCCACCTCGTTGGAGACCGACCACGTGAACTGGTCACCATGCTAGTTCACTACCCAGAGGTCCTGGGTTCGATCCCCGGCCAGGGCAAGTTGGAAAATGGCCTTTTTTCAAATTGTCCTGGGTCTTGCATGTTTATCTATATATGTATTTGTTATAAATTATAGTATCGTTGAGTTAGTATCCCATAACACAAGTCTCGAACTTACTTTGGGGCTAGCTCAATCAGTGTAATTTGTCCCTATATATTTATTATTATTATTTATTTATTTAAAACGGGGGTTCATGAACTAGTCTCGTATGCGATCTTAGATTATTTTATGGGCTGGAAGGAAATCAGTTGCAAACGTGATTCGATTATTTTTTCCGTAATTACATTTAAATAGAAAACGACGTTAATAAAATTAAAAAAAAACTTACTAATGAAAGGTTATGCCATCTTTTGGAAGATTTAATGTGTTTGACCTCTTTCCACACGAGAAAAATTACATAACATGGTATTTTTAACGGAGCACTTTTATACGTCTTTTCGATGCCTTGCCGATTCACATAATGATCATAATCGATTACGCAACTAGTATTTATGAACGTATTAGATTTTTGTTCTTATACTTTGGCAGATGGAAACGCGCAGGTAAGGCTTATCCTGTATTAAATGATCTAAGGGTGACAGACAAGACGGGGTTTGGACGCAATCGAATGCCAAATCAGTCTGATAGCTTTATTATTAATCAGTCAAATAAATTCATCAGTCAAAATTAAATTTTATAAATTACCCTTAAATTGAAATGGAATGAATTTATCAAAATTTGATTAATTCTTCTTAAATGCTGCGGGAGCGACCGATAATAGACTTATCGCCTGCGCTTGGACTCAGCGCTCGCTCGTTTGCGAAATGTAAAAAGCCACAAAATCCGGACAAACCGGACACCGTCTATTTTAGCCGGACAGGCTATCAAAAATTCTACTTTACCCGGACGCCTGGCAACGCTACGTATAATCATGTAGTCGTTGTATAAGCAGTTGTATGAATTTACGCTATATAAATTAATATAACTATATTTTTTTATATTTTCTCCTCCATCTCAATCAGGCCACATTCCACATTGCTTGACATGCGTTTAAACATATTATAAACTGGATTTGTAGATTATTTCTACAAATCTATTTTAAAAGTGGACAGCATCAGTGCCATCGATAACACTCGTCCCATCTGATCCAATATTTGAACGACCTACTAACAAGGCGATCAGTCTTTGTCTATTATTATCTCTCTTTGCTAATAAGTTTGTTTTTAATAATTTGAAACAAAAAAAATCGAGTTCAATTTCTGGTCTTTTTCAGCAGTTCCACTTCAGCAAAAAACACTTTTTAAATGCAAACGCCAGATTTGTTAATGAAAACATTAATAACTATATGTGGGCATACAATATTTAAGACAGTCCTTCGATTTCTCGCTTTTCGCTTGATCGGCTTTTCCGTTCTGTGCAGGAAGAGGTGGGCATCCTATTCTTTTTCCTTTTTCCAGAATAGCATTAAAAAAAATATTTCTTTTTGAGTAAAAATGTTATACCATTTAATTTGTTTACTGTTTTATCTAAAGCAAATAATGTCCGAGAGATAAACAAATAACAATCATTAACATTAAGCTTCCTTTGGAAGTTCATTCACAAAACTGGTTATCTGTCTCGTATGATTTGGATACTCGCTGTACTCATGCTGTATTAAATACTCTGGCTAATTTACATTTAAATAACTGGTTAATTTCGTGTCGGGCCACACTAGTGTAAGGTTCCAAATGTTATTGCATGGGGACTTTATTTTTTACATTTTTACATGTTCACTACTCATTTTAAATAAGTAACAACTTCATCATATTTTTACAGGAATATTTAATTACATTTTTTTTTTGTGAAAATGTCCTACATGCTGGCACTGTTAGTCGATTAAAACACGTGAAAGCATAGGTATCTACCTAAGTAAATAAAAAATAATAGGAACACATGGCCAACCTTCTATATTGGTCAATATGCAAATAAAATAATTAAGACAATGCCGAGTTCGTCGCTCCAATTCTGAGGCACACTGAATTGTAAGTACTTGTTTCCTGCTACGACTTAGAACTGTTTCATTTACCTGCCTTTTATGTATAGCAATAAGGTGTATTTTAAACGAGCCCACAGGTGTAATCTATCAATCTACGGTCAAACATCATAAAGTGAGTTGTTTGTATGTTTACTACAAGCGCAACACCTCAAGGATTTTGCAGCTATCAATTTGTCAAGCTCTATATCTTTTAAATCGAATTTAAGATTGTTTTTTTCATGGGTGTATTAAGTAATCTAATCTACATTGACATTAGAGATGGGCGCCATTTTGTTCGGATAAAAGTTCCTTCTCCCAGACGGTGGTGGAGAGAAATTACGTGTACTTAAAACATTTTGTTTTTAAATTTATTTATTTGATGAAAGTGTGAAATCTTCCTGCATTTTCCAAGGAAATCAAATTTGAAATCATTAATAAGAGTACGCAGGGCCCATGGTTTCCGAATGACCTATCTTATCGGCCCTTTGCGGTCCCGACGCTGTGACATTGTGATTGATACCAGACAGATTTTAACCCAAACAGTTTTGACATACGTGACGTATCAGCCATGCCAGACGCCCCGAATTTTGAACGACATCTTGATTTTGGCGGGACTTATTGGTTTTCCTTCTATGCTGATCTGGGAGAAAATTACCAGTTGTTTTTCTTTCCGTGTAGATCTTAGAAGCCAATCGATGGAACGGGCAAAAACTCTTGCAGTGGATTGCAACTTAGCACTGTTTTGATTATTTTACCACCTCCTCGCCCACCATCACGCTAAAAGTGACCACTGAATCTTGGGCTTTGTCTGCTTAGAGCCGCAAGACTCAAAATGCTATGTCTGTCCCATTCCCATTACGGATAAAGACGTAATAGTAATAGATATATGTATTACCAATTTTTAGTCGAAAATTTGTGGAGCTCCGTGGCCCGGGAATATTAGCGCTTTCGCGAGTTGAGCATCCCGGGCGTTTTCCGAACTAAGATGGGTGACCACAAGAGGCATGAAAATTTCTCAAGCTCCTGTGTGCTTCCGAAGGCACGTTAAACCATTGGTCTCGGCAGTCATTATTGTATAGACGTCCTCCAGCTATCAGACTCTACTCACTAAAACCAAGCCTGTAAGTCCATCTGTTCTAACGGCGATGTGTTTAGCTCCAAATGTCCCATTATCTATGGTTCGTGTGTGTAATTGGCCAACATTGATGTCGGACTTTTAAAGCTGCCTGCCTAAGGGATCTGACATAACTTGACTGCGATACAATATTGACAGCCGGGCCTGGCTTAACGTGCCTTCCGAAGTACGGAGGAGCTTGAGAAATTCGCTAAACTTCCGACGGCGCTAGTAATGAGTACTAGCCGGGCCACTGAGCTTCTCTCTGTCTCTCATCTCAGCGTATTACCAGTTACATCCTCAGTGTAATGCTACGAAGCCCGGGGTCTACATTCCGTCTTTTTCTTTTCCACTTTGCACGATTTTGAGCATCCTTGGTTGCAAGACCATTGGCATGCATATGATCCCTGATGACGTCAAGGCAGCATTTCTTGGGTCTACCACACTTGCATGCCGGGGCCCGGCAGAGGCGGCATGGCTATTAGTACATTTGTTTCCCACGTAACTTGCCGGCTTCTGCAAGACATGACCGTACCAGTGTAAACGACTCTCTTGCAGTTTGTCTGCTATGTCACGGATATGAAGGCTGCTACGGATGCGGGCGTTTCTCAAACGATCTCCGTGATACTGCGCATATCTAGCGCAACATTTGCATCTCCGTGACACGCAGTTCCTGCTTGTGCTGCTCAAGAAACCGCCGCGCTTCACTGCCATATAGGACAGATCTAATGCCACCAAGCCTCTCCATTAATAATGTTCAACGACAATTCGGAACACAATCAGGTCCAGTTCATAAACTCACGCCAATTAAGATCGTGAGATCAGGCTGACCTCTGACTCCCGATAACAGATAGCGTTACCAATTTGTTATTTCCTATATGTATTACTGTCTATCTTGTTTCTTCAGGGCTAAACCGGGCTACGCAATCTGTTTTTATTGGACTTCAAAAAGAGGAGGTTATCAATTCGTATATATATTTTTTGTTTACTCGAAGACTTCTTGACCAATTTGGAAAATTCTTTCTTTTGTTTAAAAGGGCATACTTGGCAGGTTGGTCCATTAAAAATATTATCAGAATCTGTTGAGTAGTTTGTGTCGAAGGCGGTTTTTAATTTTGAATAATTATTAATTATCAGTAGTCATGATAACACAAGAAATGCTGGCTTGACGTCGTCATATGCGTGGCAAATGGTCTTACAACCAGGGATGCCGAATACCGTGCGAAGTAGAGAAGAAAAAGCCGGAAATCTGACCCCGGGCTTCGCAGAAATACCAAACTGAAGATGCAACTCTTTGATCAGTGTAATTTGTCCGTAATACAAATACGCTGAGATGAGAGAGAGATAGACATGATTACTGGAAATTAATTTATGATGTATTTTTGTTTATCGTTTGGATTATCAAATAACACAACGCGGACGGGACATACCCGTAATAAATCGAACCACAGACTATACTGGATCACTATAGTATACAGAAATTAAAATAAAAACCAAATAACCAAATGACAAAAAAAAATTGCGACATCCCCATATAAATTGCCCGAGCGGCTGCACACTTGAATGGAAATGCCGAATATTTTTTTGCGTTTTGGCTTTTATTTTAATTTCATTATACTATAGTGATCTAGTATAGTCTGTTTTTCGATTTTTTACGGGTATGTCCCTTCCACGTTGTACGTATCGGCACTCCCCAGTTACTTTTTTTCCCCTGAGAAACAAAAAATGGAAGATACATATAGTGCATTTCGCCTGACGTCACAGTACGATTTTTTAACAGGGGTCACGTCACAAGCTCCCACTCTAGAACTTCGATGCTCCGTATCTATGTGAAAATTTTACTTTTTTGACAACTGAAAAATATGGCTCCATTATTTTTGGATAATCTAAAAGACGGACTAATAAGAATAATATTTTATGACCCTGTTTTCTTAACTGTACTTATCCATAAAAAAAAAGGTAGGGTATCAGACCGGACTAATCAATTTTATAGTGGATCCGACTGGACACAAGTAATAACAATAAATTGATAGTGGATCCGTTTGGTGGATCAGACCGGACTAACTCGAAATCATCAATATGGAGTTTCTGATATTTTTTTACAAATGGTACTTAATTCTATACAGACTCCTTATAGCTATTAAGCATTCTTTATTTTGTGATAAAAACATTTGAATCCCAGCCCTCAATCGGGCAACTGGCGAACGGTGGCCGTCCAGCAAGAAGGACCGTGTGTAGCAAGATAAGTAGGTCTTCTTTTTGGGTGCTGTTTATCTGGCCGAAACTCAACTCACCGAAATATATTTGGCATAACACACTCGGCATAATCTTCTTTATAGAATATTTTTAAGGCAAAAGAAATATTTAATATATTTATCGTGAGGACGATGTTTATTGTTTGAATTTACAATGGCATACTTTTAAGATTGCAGAATTTGGGATATTACCTTTGGTAAAATTTAATTTCGCATAATTTCGTTTACTATAGTTAATTTTGGTCAGGAAAAGGATGTATTGTATGACCATCACAGGAGCGAACAAGCGTTGACCAAGTGACGGAAGCGACTAATTTGACAACCCGTAATTAGGCACGGAATACCTTCCGTTTAGGTTATGGTTATATATGCGTATAACCTACCCGTTAGGATATGGTTGTGCAATGACCATCACAGGAGCGAGCGAGCTTCGACTTAGTGATGGAATTTTGTTTATAGATATAAAATGTATGGCGAAATTATGGATATACATTAAATTTATCCCTAAAGAAGATTCTGACATACAAAATTAAAAGTTTTGAGTGTATGGTAAATTAAGTTTATGCCATCCACTGTTATGCCTTATGATATTATGACATAAAATATTTTTTTATCTGATAATTTGTAATGAACTAATGACTGATATTAGTAAGTATATTATGGTAGATTGATAGATTCATTATAAGTAGTATATTTTTCTAGTATTATTATAGACAGCCTTTATGAAAATTTGCACACCTGTGATGGTAAAACATGATTGGACGAACTTAAATGTAAAAATATCTTGCTTGTAACTCATGTTTAGCAAAATAAATTTATCTTTATCTTTATATAAATATGCCTGTATGCCTCTCTTACATAAACATCTTCTCTCATAGGCCTAAATAGATCTCTTTTGAGATAAGTAGTGCCTTTGTAAAACATTTATTTGATGTATTCTCCGTATAAATTTTCCGTGTACATGAATTGGTGAATAAATAAATCTGGTATATAGGGTGGACTCCAACATTTTCATCGTGTCTATGACAATAAATAATCGTCACTCCACGGCCTCTTTTGTTTATAGCTGAAACTAAATTATAACATATAAACAAATATTATGGGTAAGTCATAAATCAAACCCAAAAAATACAATAACAATATTTTAATTTCACAAAAATAATGAGTATTACAACACCTTTATAAATAATTAGATAAATTACATTATAATTACTTAGGTACATCCGTAGGAATGGGCCGTGGAATAGGTGTTCACAACAAAGCTATTAATAAAGTGTGCCGTTAAAAAAAATCTGCACTGCTACGGATTTAAGGAGCGCTGTTTTGACTCAATGGGCTATTTGACTTAGCTTGTTTTTGGACAATATTTTATATGACTAAAAAATAACACTAACAAGAAGCCGTTTTCCAAAAATAGAAAGTAAATTGGTTATTAAATGCGGCAATTATCATTTTAAATATAAGAGTGGGATCGTGGTGGGGACATCTCGCTATCTCTTTCGTAAGCCTGACACCGAATGACAGTAACGTCACGCGGGTGTATGCGCATCCTTTTTCTGTAATTTGAAAGGCTTATATTATAACTTGCTTATTTTTGAGCGGAGTAAAATTATTATGTATGTTTTCGGTTTCGTATCATGTAACTTTTTGATATGAATAAAAAAAAAACGAGTCAAACACCGAATTTACTACTTTCCATAACTCAATACATACTTTTTCTAAACGTAAAAACAAACAGTTTCTATGGGATTCTTATGGACCTGACGTTACTGTGATGCACTGCCAATTGATGTCCCATATTTTTAAAAATCCTCGGTGAGACAGAACAAGGATGTCTGGGTTGAATCATCTGCTCTGAATATATGTAATGCAATAAATGAAATGACAATGCGTGAGCACTTAAATTTATACGTGACATTTCAATCAATGATGCCCCAATCTACCTATATTTGTAGATGTTATTTTGATATAAGAAAAACGGAAAATGCATAAGTTGAAACATTTATTTTCGTAAAACAAATACTTGTTTTTACCCATTCCCTATGCATATTCCTGTACAGTCATAATTAATACTAACCTTAAAAATAGTTTCGTTCTGCGCATAAGGGCAAGAATTTTTTAAACAAGTTTTACTTTATTGTAACAAGACACGATTATATCTACAGATATCTATTTTTAGAGCAGATAACACAGCATAAATATTTGAAAACATGGAAAAAGTTGTAATACATGCAACATGTATTTTTTTCGATATTCCGACATACAGTATAAATAAAAAAATTCAATGCAGAGTTTTAGCATAAATTACCTAAATTTATATTTTTATAAATATTATAGTCAAAAAATCATTTAGTCAAAAATCATTTACTTATCTTTGGATATTTATATCACTTGATAATTGTCATTTCTTTTTTCTTTCTTTCGATTTCTTAATAGTTAGTTGTTGACGTCAGATCATTTACTTACAACTAAGTTTACTGTTTATTTAGTTTATTAGGTTAAAGCGTAATAATATATTATATAATTACATGTAGGCTAGTCGGTAAGGTTTTTGTTTCGTTGGCCTTGAATATTAAAACTGATATTAGGTACGTTGCCTGAAAATTAAATTATTTTACTGTAATTATTTTAGTATGGACCTTATATAACCACGCAACATTATAGCAGTATTTACGTGTAACTAAGCCTAGTTTACAAGATCGAAGTTAATAATATATTAACATATTTAATAAGTTCTATTATAATAGGTTACAATAGGTATTTAATTTAAGGATATCTAATATCACATAGAATTTGGACAACACAGAGATTAACAACCTCGCAGAACTCTTTGCTAGTTTTTTTTCATTGGCAAGGGCTCGCTAATATGAATATAAGGTTATTTTTAACGAAGTATAACCAAATTCACTACTTTCCAACAACAAAAATCAAATACTTTTTTCTAAACGTCAAAACAAACATTTACAATGTAATTTATATGAAATATAGACTAACGACGTCATAGTTTTTGGAGTAGAATAGCGATCTTAATATCAGTTTTTCTAAGATAATAAATCTAAAATCACATAGAAAATAGAATTTATTAATCTTTGTGTACATAAATACATGTCAATCAATTTTGATGTTGAGTACGTCAGTCAAACAGTCCGCTCCAAAGATTGAATATGCAAGTAGTTTAGATTAATCACCGAGCGTCCAGGGGTAATAATCAAAGATTTAGAATAAACAAGTAGTGTAGATTTATGACCGAGCGTCCAGGGGTAATAATCAAAGATTTAGAATATACAAGTAGTGTAGATTTATCACCGAGCGTCCAGGGGTAATAATCAAAAATTTAGAATATACAAGTAGTGTAGATTTATCACCGAGCGTCCAGGGGTAATAATCAAAGATTTTGAATATACAAGTAGTGTAGATTTGCCACCGAGGTTCCAGGGGTAAGAGAAAGACATATTTATGATTCTACGTATATTTTTTTCATGGGTTATAGGCACACTTTAAATATATGCAATTTGAGGTGTGCCTATAACCCGACCATGAAAAAATGTTCGGTCGGTGATAGAGACAAAACATGGCCCTCTTTTCTTTTTCTTCTTTTAGAAATCTCGATAAGACTATCTCGCTCTATCAAAGCGTGTCAGGCCCTTGGTAATAATGATACTACGTATATTTTTTCCATGGTCGGATTATAGGCACACTTCCGGTATATGTATAATGTGCCTATAATGCGACCATGAAAAATTTTCGGTTGGTGACAGAGACAAAACACGGCACTCTTTTCTTTTTCTTCTTTTAGAAATGGCAATAAGACTGTCTCGCTGATCTATCAAAGCGTGTCAGGCACACAGGGTGTTTTTCATCCTAGCTCAGGCACCATTTATTTTTGTAATTCTTTATATAATGTGTGACTATAATGTTTATTTTATCATTTTTAAGAAATTGAATAAAAACATATTATTATTATTATTAATCGTACTTGATGCAAATGTGCCAATGACGATTGCGGCATTTCCCCGCTGTATTGCAAGCGATATGCGAATATAATAATATATTATATCATAGAAAATGAATTTGACCGTAACAATTGACATTATTTTGTGACGTTTTATTTACTACCTACTAAGTACCAAATATTTTTTTGACCAAAGAAAGTACCCAATTGCCTGAAAGTGAAAGAAGTCGTTAATTTATTAAGCTAGATTAGATTTTTTTTTATAAGAACTTATATAAAAATCTCTTTTTTTATTAATTCCTCCTCCTCAAGGCATCTTTTTTATGCATAAGAGTTTTTTTTTATCAAAGTATTTTACTGAAGTAGCCTTTAAAAGTTTGCAGATAAATTTAAAATGACCTTACGTTCCTTTAAAAACCTAACTTGCAGTATTTCCCACACTCATAGAATTTAAGTAGATTAAATTACTTACTGACTATGACTTTTAAAATCGACAGCATTGTATGCTTTTAAAATATTTTCTTCTGCACACAGAAAATAACCATCAGACTTCTTTAAATAACATACAAAATAAAACACCTCTTACATATTATACAAATGTGCTACAAAGCCTATAAATACAAAATAATTACGCTTAAGTATAATAATATCTATGCCACAACTCATAATACCAACTTGTTCTAGAATATTGGTTTTTCATTGCTTATAAAGAATTGGTTTTTCATTGCTTATAAAGAAATGGTTTCATTGCTTATAAAGATATTATTATGGCGTCACTTTGTATCAAAGATTTAGAAATATACTTGTCACCGAGCGACCGGAGGTAAGAGAAAGACATAATATTAATGATACTAAGTATATTTTTTTCATGGCCGGGTTATAGGAACTCTTCAAGTGTTTGCAATTTGAAGTGTGCCTAAAACCCGACCATGAACAAATGCTCGGTCGGTGATAGAGACAGAACACGGCACTCTATTCTTTTTCTTCTTTTTTAAATCGCAACAAGACTATCTCGCTCTATCAAAGCATGTCAGGCCCTTTGCTCTATATGGACTGTTGGAGACATTATTTAAGCTGCCCAATTTTCATTCTCTTTCATACCAGCGTATTCGCAGTTGCATCCTCAGTTGCAATGACTCGCTCACTCTCGCTCTGAATCAACATATGTTTCATAACACATTATTTTTCTTTTAAGCCATTCTTTCAAACCATGGGACTTTCAAGAGCAGCCGCTTAAAAATTTTGACATGCTTTTTAGTTCCATTTCTTGACTGCGTACTAATCCCTAAATACAAAGTATTTCTATCAACACCCATGCTATAAATCCTCTATAAAAGTATCTGAAGCAGATAGCTTATTGCCAACATTAAAACAGTGTCATCGTAACCATTATATCACCCAAACGAGTGTTATAATGTTGTACTAAATTTCAGTATGCAACGTGAACTCGATCCCTAAATTTAAGCTCCTGTCCATGGCTGGGCGACAGTTTCCGGTGCTGGGTGTGGCCTTAAGCCCATTAGCCTGGGCTTTGTCTATCCCGCAATGGACAGCGACGAGATATTATAAAAATTGCTCGTGCAATGATTTTTTCAAAGAGGGTATCATCCAGATATGCCAGATTAAAAAATTGAAATTTTTGCCAGTGCTTGCTAAAATTATGGTTTCGGAGGGTCAGAGATGTAAAAAATTACGATTCAAAATGTAAATAATTATAAGAATAAATAATTTTATTATTACGTATGCATAGAGTTGTTTATATTAGATACTCAGCAATAATTACCATGAATTTATATAGAGTTCTTACAACACAGTAACGCTATGGTTTCAGAACCTTTTATAGAGGATTCATATCATGAGTGTAGATGAAGTCAACTGTTTAAAATTAGGTATTAAAACACTCACGCGATACTATTGTCACACTCGGCTTCGCCTCGTGAAATAAACCTGCGTTCGTGTTTCAATACCCCGGTATACAACAGTTGCATAAATAACTATAATAGATACGTATACGAGTATAATATTTGTGCACACGCACACATGATTGATGACTTAACGCACATTTCACAGAAATAACCCTCCTTTTTCAGTTGGTTTTTAGTGTTGCAACCGTCAACATTGTCTCTCTGATTTTTACAATAAATACTTATTAGTTACGTACTTATACTATGTTAGGTACTATAAAATATTACACCAAAATAGGTACTAATTTTGGACCCTTTAATCTAGGAACAAATACATTTTTCCGACAGTGCTAATAAATTTTTATAAATTTAAGTATATTATTTAGAAAGAACTCCATTAAATATATTAATTAGGTAACTAAAAATGACTTATGTATATTTTTTATATATGAATGAATATTTTTCATAGAAACTGGTTCTAAAAATGTGTCTGGTGGGTAAAAAGTCATCCTGTCTGTTAAAGATTCATTGTAAGTACCTAATAAATTTTGCTAAAAATACCTATATATTTTGGTGCTATACAATATGTAACAAAAATCCTGTTCGATCCTTGTAGGACCAACTCAGGCCGTCAATATGAACAACTTTTTCTATTGGACCAATGCTTGAAACTCGAAAAAAATCTACATTTTCATACAAATTGCTGTGTCGGACTTTTGTAGGAAAATGTTGATTTTTTTCGAGTTTCAAGCATTTGTTTGAGGGTTTTTGTTACATATTATATGTATTTTGGTGCTATATACTCGTAGGTATTTAGGCACAGGTTTTAAAGGAGAACAGATTTGTAATCCTTAAATAATTATGTGCTCATATGATGATCAACTTTGGGAACCATAGGTACACTTACTCTTATTTGAACAAAACTTACAATCTTTCGAAATTATATTCTTTCTTTTTCTATATTTATCTTTATTATTACTACACACTTTTACATCGTCATTACTTTATATTGATCATAATAATAAGTAATTCATTTGACCCAATATTTACATATTATACATTTATTCGAAACACTCAACAGGGGGCTTTCAAATGTGCCTCAGACACACGCACAAATAGTAACTAAATCGTTTAACTAAGTACCAAATTCTTGTCGTTGAGTTCCGAAAAATACACCAATTTTAAACCTAGAAACTTTTAAATAAACCTAAGATATGATGCGATTCTACTAAGCGTTGTTACATAGTATCTAAGACCCGTCAATATTTTTTACTTATATTATTGACCGAGCGAGCGAAGCGTCTCAGCTTCGAGATTGGTTGTCTGTCTGTTCTCGTGAAATTTTGTGAGGTTTAAAAATGGAATTTATTATGTCGATTTAGATTTTCGAAATTTTACGAAATGGCGGCGATATGGGGGTTTATAAATATAACATCGCAGCCATTTTGAAAAATTTTCAAGCATGCCATAAACTTTTTTGTTACCAACTTCTTCTGTTACCAACATCTTTTTTTTTCAGATAAACTTCAACGGGCCGGGGTGACTCGCGAGGTATACAGCTCACAGAGCCACTATAGTTATACCTACACCACAGTTACAAACTTTTTGATCAGACACATGTTTCTGACGGCGGAATTTCCAAAAAAAATTATCATTAACCAGGCCTATGTCCAACAGTGAACTTCCTAGTGGCTGATATGATCGTATTTACCCGACTGCGCCAGAAGGAGTGTTATGTTTTTCAAGAGTATGTATCGTGAGAGTTCGAGATTGTATAAAATCCATCGAGCCGTTCAGGGTGCAGACTCTGCAGCCTGAACGGCTCGATGGATTTTAGTTTGAGAGATGTCGTTAGATTCGTATTTACTGTGAGAGTGACATTGTGAATATAAAAATAAAAAAAAAAAAACAAAATGGCGGCTTTATGGCGCCAATTTCTTTTTGGCACGCTCTGCAGCCTGAACGGCTTAATGGATTTTAACTTGAGAGGTGTCGTAAGATTCGTATTTACTGTGAGAGTAACACTGGATATATAAAAAGGCAATCGGGTTTTATTTTTAAATAATGACTTTTTGGTACTCGTCTATCACCTATGGCGACCTCAACGCTAATATTTAAGAACTAATTTGATAAGTTTACTATCAGTGAGTGATTTGAGGTGAGGATGGTCGCTGTGCGATGGCCACGTGCGCGTCCAGCCCGTCGGAGGCGCGGGACGTGCGACGCAGCCACGGCCCGGGCTGTCTTTCTGAAAAACACATCATCAGGCTATAAGCAAGCCTATCTCACAGAATTAATAGATTTTAGATTAGAGATTTTATTCATTGAAGAACAACAAACAGTTACATTAAACTTAACTATCAAACAGATATAATATTACATAGATATTATTATATGAAGTTGTAATGATTAAATAAAATAAATACGTTATTCAAAGTTTTTTTTTTCTGTTCAGCTGGGTTTGGAATAGTAGCTTAAGATGCAACTTTTTGTCAGAACAACTTTTGATCACGCTGATAACGTGTATTTCCGTTGTCCCCATAATGTTGTCCCCATTATGGGGACAACGGGTACGTCATATAAATTTCTTTACCGTTGTCAAACCTTTGTCACTCCCCGTTTAGGTATTGAAAATATACCTACATTATTACTAAGCGCTCGGCGACCACTTCGAATGGGAAAATTCAGTTACATGAATCGTTTGTCCAGAGCAATAAGAATGAAATTGGCTTGCAATGGATGTCTAGGTATCTAAACGAAGAGGAGAGGAACTAACATAAACCATTGCGCTAACCACATTGAGTAGATATTTCTTTGATTTTTTTCCTAAGTATGACTTCTGTACGTGAGTACTAATACTCAATCTGTGCCGCTGACCCCATTGTACGTAAATTGGGGACAGTAAAAATTTCACATATCGTTGTCCGCTTTATTAATTCTTTACACGAGGTTAAGACAGAGCAGCCGGTCTATGACAAAAATGGAAGATAGATCAATCAGAAACTTTAACGTATTGGGGATGACTCGCGAGGTCTACTAGAAGATAAAGAGAAAGTCTTACCACTAGTCTCACTCTTCTGAGTGATGAGCTGCCTGTACTCAGTAGAGAGCCTCCTCCTGCCGTGCTCGTACTTAGCCTCCTTGGCCAGCAAGGCTTCCCTCTGCATCTGGGTGCGGAGCTCGCTGGGCACGTCGGGGATAAATAGCTGCATGAGGCCGGTCAGACCAAACACCACATGCTGTAAATAAATAAGGTTAATTGCTAGGCAAATTAAAAAAATCAATAACGCCATCTAGTGATGATTAGCTTAACTACCAACACGACTTGTAAACCGTAGCTCCATCTATTATTCGCTAGAGAAAGCCTTGACTTACAAGCGTTAACCCCAAGTACTTTTAAATGGCTGAACCGTTTTCAAAATTCAAAATTAAAATGTTTATTCAGTAGTAAGACCTTTACAGGCACTTTTACACGTCAATAAGTATAATTTACATTACGTGTAGTTAATATTGAAATTTAATTTATTAAAAAAAATACCTGTACCAGCGCTTCGTAACGACCGCTACTGAGCAGAAACGCCGAAAGAAACTCATTTTCACAGTATTGGTCGCCCACTCGCCAGAACGGCTTTGTCATATTATTATTATGTCTTTTTTTAAACAATAAATACTTTTAATATAAAACAATGTTGATACATTATAACATGTAATGCTTGCGAACGAGTTAACAAGATGTGTCTTAACAAACATAAATTATGTAATAAGAAGAAATACAAATTAGTCAAAAAATCGACTCCGAGCTGACCAGTCCCTGGCAGCACCCGTTCACGAGTTAACGCACGGATCAGCTCCTGGCAAAGTGTCCCGGAAAATGTTAAGTAAGAAATTTTTTCACGTAGTCGATTCTGCAAGTCGAAATTCTTTTTCGAGAGAGAAGTCAAACAGACAGTTCAAATTTAAAACAGAACTTACCTCAAAAACAACGACGAATGCAAGCCTAGCCGCAAACACATGCCAGTAGTGTGGGGACAGGCCGTAGGGGTCCGGATGGTCCGGGGGGTTCCTGTACCCCCTGTAGGCGCAGGTCGGGGGGTCCACTTCATTCTCATCGGCCCCCCAGTCTTCTCGGTAGTCGGATGTGTTAAATACTGCAAGTAGGGTAGTCAATAAATACGAGTTGTACCTACTTGTTTTAAAAAAGTTGGTGAAAAACTTTTGGTACATTCTGCAAAGGTCAAACGAAAGATTGATTTTGTTTTTCGTGCAGTATGTAACTGGCCAACGCTTGTATATTTTCATGCTACCTGAAGGCATCTGCATTCCTAATATCAGTCTACTTACGATACGAATCTAACGACACCTCTCAAGCTAAAATCCATCGAGCTGTTCAGGCTGCAGAGCGTGCCAAACAATTATTCATACATACATACGTACTCTCGAAAAACATAACCGTCATTCTGGCGCAGTCGGGAAAAAATTGCCAGTTTTGGCAACAGAAATGGGGGCAGCACCAAAAAATTCGAGTATCCCCTTAACATACAAAAAAATTTCAAAACATAATCCGTCCTATTAAAAAACCCAAACTAACTTTGTAACTAGGTTTAAAACATTATCCGCCCAAAATGAAATTGACATTGTCAGGTAAGATAGTGTGATATTACTAGATGTCAACTTGATTTGGTCGAATAATGGTTTAAACCTAGTTACAAAGTTAGTCTGGGTTTTACAATAAGACGGAATGTGTTCAAGCACGTGGACTTTAGGTAGATTATTGTTGAGTAGTGTTCGTGTTATGGTACCTGAGTACTGAAGGTAGTCCGGCCACAGAGTATCACATGAACTGCCTATATTGAACACTTACATGAGAGAGAATGGTCGATGTACCCAGCCAGGGTGTTGTCCGGGGAATACACGTATTTATACACCATCCGGGGGATGAAGTCGCTCGTGTAGGCTATCACAAATGCCTGGAAGAAAGTATTTATATTAAGCAATAATTAAAGCTTTATGAACTGTGTGGTGATCATCATCATCATATCAGCCGCATAACATCCACAGCTGGACATAGGCTTCTCCCAACGATTGCCAAAATGACCGACCTAGAGCGGCCTGCATCCAGTGCTTTTCAGCGACGTATGATCGTTAGACCACCTTGAGGATGGGTGTCCTACGCTTCCCTTGCCAGTACGTGGTCGCCATTCGAGAACATTTTTGCCACATCGGCCATCGGTTCGTCTGAGCTAATCCGCTGGGCTTTGTTAGTGACTTTTGTTCTCCTACGAATTTCCTCATTTCTGATTTGATCACGTATGGATACGTATGTCTGGTACAGCGTTGTTCTAACATGAAAACTAAGTTATTGGTGTTTTAACAGCATTACAATGCTCGGATTATAATCATTATAAAATAAAAACAATAATTTAAATAAAATCCTTCTTTACTTTAATCAACTTTCAATTCATCTTAATTGAATTAAGTTGAATACCACACTTCTGAATAGTGGGTAGTAGTGAAGAATAACGCAGGCTTTAAATGCGTATGTGTACTATGTGATGAAAAATTTCGTCAGGAAGATTCGAAGCCACGGTAGTACAATTGGTAGTGTACTCACGGCGGTAACGTGAGGGACGCGAGTTCGAATCCCACTCGTGGCGAAATTTTTCATCACATGTTTTAATTTGGATAACACGAAAACTTTTAATTGCACTCTCTCTCTATACTGACGACCGATACCATTGGATTTCTTATGATGCGTGGAGGGGGGTGATGGAGCAATCAAAGATGGCGACCGCTCGGTTACGTTTTTACGCTTTTATTAGGTACGTACTGCACCGATTTGCCAACTGTAAACGAGTTATTGACATTTGCCACAGAAGGCGAGTTATGAAATACAGGTTTTTAAATATTTGCCCGAGAGTATTTATTGAAAGTAATACTTGACAACGGCAGTTCCATAATCAGTACATTACAAGGAATCTAACGATACCACTCATAGTTATAGAAAAGAAGTACAAATAAAACTCGGTTTCTAGAGGACTTTTGACGAAAAATGCTCTAGACTGCCCAGCGTGGTGTTTTTGATTAAATCCTCATTTTATTTTGAGAGTCCTTTAGTCCAGTAGTGGACTGACTGCATAGATTATATTTTGACTTACGTTAGAAACAACAGCAGCGTATGTAATGCCGCGTAAGATGCCGTACCTGTAAACAAGGTAAAAGCTAAATCAATCCAAATATAATTATGTATCTTTTGAGCTGATGTTAATAGAAAGAAAGTTTTTAAGTTAACATTTTTCTATACATTCTTCTAATTTACTCTTTTTTTTTACTTCACTGATTTCGTTGTAGGCACATATATTTTATGTAATACTCATGTAACTATTACCTCTAGTGGCTACTTTATAATTAAGACGCAAAATTTAAACTGTGAATAACGTAGTGGGTTACTTAATCATTACCATTATATATGTTATTTTATATCTGTTAGATAGTTAATCAATCAATCAATCGATCAATCAATCGATCAATCAATTGATCAATCAATTAATCGATCGATCGATCGATCGATCGATCGATCAATCAATCAATCAATCAATCAATCAATCAATCAATCAATCAATCAATCAATCAATCAATCAATCGATCGATCAATCAATCAATCAATCAATCAGTCGATCGATCGATCGATCGATCAATCGATCAATTGATCAATCGATCAATCATTCAATCAATCAATTAATCAATCATTCAATAAGTAAATAAATAAATAAAAAAAAAAGTAATAAATAAATAAATAAATAAATAAATAAATAAATAAATACATACATACATACATACATACATACATACATACATACATACATACATACATACATACATACATACATACATACATACATACATACATACATACATACATAAATAAAATAATATATAATAATAAATAATTTATAATAATAATATTATAAATAAATAAAGACTTCATATATGTTATAAATTATAAATATATAAGGATAAGTTCGACATGTAAAAAGGTACTTAAAGATCTTCAGCGTCATCATCGTCATCAGAGCGAATTCCTAGTTCTATTCTGAGCGGTAACGATTCAGAGCCGGGGTCTGCTGCCTAACCTAGGTGATTTGACGAGGTTACTGGGAGAGACATCTCTAGCGTATGTGTTGCTAGAGAATTAGAAGTAGGTATTATTAAGAACTAGCTTTTGCCCGCGGCTTCGCTCGCGTAGGGGTGTAATTTATCAAAATCCTTTCTTAGAGGATGCCTACGACATAGTAGCTTTATGCATGTAAAGTCTCATCCCGATCGGTTTGAAATTGACAAAGTTTCATAAAAACTTTAATCCCCTATTTTATCTCCTTGGAGGGAAAAGAGATCAAAATCCTTTCTTAGCGGATGCCTACGTCATAACATCTACCTGCATGCCAAATTTCAGCCCGATCCGTCCAGTGGTTTGGGCTGTGCGTTGATAGATCACTATGTCAGTCAGTCAGTCACCTTTGAGTTATATATATTTAGACTTAGATAGATAGAAGATAAATGAAAGGAGCTTAAAGATTAACAGCATGAAATATAATAGTTGGACGATAGCTTGAGTTCGCGTGTTATTGGGAGCTAATAAGCGATTTCTAAATCTTTATGAGCGTACTTTAATACAAAAATTTTATCAGCCTTAGGGTGCCGCCCATGTCCTACTTTTTTGAGGACCGATACTCGGGACGGTTACTATACCTACTTTTTGTAGGGACATGTGCGTTGCATTATTGCAATCAGTACGTTCAATTTTTTCTCCGACTAAAATCGGTCACCGATTATCGGATGTGATAAAAAATATGTGACACCAGGTTGCGACACGGTGAAGTTATGTCTAATCGATTGTCGCCATTGGACCATCAGTCGACAGATTTTTTTGATCCGTTTAAATGTATCCAATAACAACAGCTTATTGGACCTGATTTCTTTGAGCTGCCATCTGCTGTCCCATATTTTTTAAAAGCCTCGCTCGATAGATACTTACCAAGCTCCGATATCCTCCACTCTCTCTGCCAGAGGCCGTCTTGCTTGCGTCACCATCTTGTATGCGTCCAGCCTGATCTCTGCAATGTTGTTGAGGAGTGCGAACAAAGGGGCCAGAGGGAACGCTGCCACGAACAGCGTCACGAAGCCGTACTGAAGAACTGGAATATTTAAAATGCAGATGTTATTAAAAACAAGCTGGTAAAATGAATTAGTTTTAATCGATAGTTTATATTCTATCGTATAATTACTAACGTTACAGATACCCAACGCCATAGAATCGATTGGAGGGCCCGCAAGTAGGCACACAGAGATGGCAGCACACACGACTAGCAAAACAGTGACAAAGAAAGTGTTGAATATGCTTTAAAAATATTTATTGCATATCATATAAGTCAAATTAAATTAATTAGAGTACTACTTTATTTAAATAACAGTAATAAAAGATTTTAATGTTTTAATAAATGGCTATAGCGCTATCTAGTGACAAGGAAGAGAAATAATTATGTTTGTAAGGCGATGGGTAGGCATGCTATGCTATGATAGTAGACTATCGAGCGGCAACACTAAAGCAGATTTCAATAAAACAAAATCAGCACTTATATTGTGACAAAGGTAAATGTTGCTAGAATAAATCAAAACTTTTGAAAAAAAACAAAAACAAAAACAGTTTTGTAAAAGCTTTTATTGTGATGCGAAATTATTTAATGCCAAATGAAATAAGCCCAAACTCGATGGAGTTGCGTCGTTTTAATACTGAGTTTCCAGCACCTTCAGTCTCCGTGATCAGACCCTTGACATCGTCTACCTTAAAGTGCACGTCAAGTCAAATCAAACGAGTCCTACTTAATGAGGTTATGTCGTTTTATAACTGAGTTCTATGGTAGATCCAGAAGCAGATCTATCACGTTAGTCCTACTTACTAGTAGGACTAACTTGCGATTGGACCGGTCTAATAAGGAATTTCGTCCCAATAGACTTATAGAGAATCTTTTTACGGCTGTGTTTTATTAAGAGTGGTTTTGGAGTGTGTAAGGTATGTGTAAAGTGTAGTTTTGTGGTACGTTTGGAGTGGTTTTTTAATCACTAGATCTTCTTGTTCAACAAACTTACTCATTTCTAAATACTCGTCGAATAAAGCAAGTCTCCCAGGGTCTTGCAGATGATAGTCCTGCTCCCAGGCCATATGTGGCTTGCTGAGGTCCCGAGTTACTGCCCTGTGAGACCTCTGACGCCACCAGTTGTGGAATTTCCTGTAATGAAAGGAACGCGTTGAAATTTCGCAGACCAATCAGAGGATATTTGAGGTCTAATATTATCTCAGGTGGATAGTAATAAATTGTCAGGTTTAATAATAATTTTAGCAATTTTTGTGACGTTTCTATTGCAATAGCTCAACATCAGACCATCCCAACCTCATTATACAGTATATAATAAAAAGTCTGTCCGATCCTTGCAGGTGCAACTCAGACCGTCTATATGAACAACTTTTCCTATAGGACAAATTCTTGAAATTCGAAAAAAAGAATTGACATTTTCATACAAATTGTCGGGCCGTCCGAACACTTTTGTATGAAAATGTCGTTTTTTTTTCTTCGAGTTTCAAGCATGGGTCCTGTAGGAAAAGTTGTTCATATTGACGGTCTGAGTTGCTCCTACAAGGATCGGACAGGGTTTTTGTTACATATTGTATAACCCAGTAAAACGTTCCTTTTTCTTGCAATAGATCTTTCTCCTGCTAAAACCTATTTAAGGGTACACCTTTCATTGGTATATCTAAGAATGTTTTTTGGCAGGAGCGCCACATAACATGAAATTCTTCAAAGGACCTTAACCGACTTGGATCTGTATCACCACGCAAGTCTCTCAAAGAACCGAAGAAGATCCGAGATTCCAATAATTATTCAAAACTAAACCGACTTCACCCCCAAACTACACAATGTATTTTGATGAAATTTCTATGAGATCACCTGGAAAGTATTCCCTTTCAAACTAAGAATTTTCAAAATCGGTCGCTTAGTCTTTGAATAAAATTTGTGAACATACATTAAAAAAAAGATCGCGACGATTTGATAACCTCCTTCTTTTTGGAAGTCGGTTAAAAAGGTTTTAATAATCTCGTAATAAAAAACAGAAATAAAATTTTATCTTGCCTGATGTTTTCAAGAATAAAGAAACACAAACAAGAGTAGATCTATAGCACAAGCACAAACACACACGCACGTACGGGTATCCCAGCTCTAAGAAGTTGTTGAAGCACTGCTTGCCGATCATGATGATGGCGAGCTGGATGCACAACTCAGACAGACAGCCCGCTGGGTCGCAGATATCGCCCTTTAGCTTGAAGAACTCGGATTTCCTGGCTTGGTCGTCGCCTGGGTAGTCGTAGAAGCGGCCCTGGAAATTAATATTTTGTCTTCTATTTCTGTATCCGATCAGCGGTGTTCCGCCAGACCGATAGACAGACATTCGCGTCAAACTTATAACACCCATCTATTTAAAAGAAAAGACAGAGGTGTACAAGGTAAGAGAGGAAGCCTGAGCAGACGAGCCCAGGACCGCAAGATTCAACTAAAGGTCACTTTTAACGGTAAAAAATGAGACTAATAATTTTTTTACCTTTTCTTAAAAAGCATTACATAAATTACAGAACAATGAGGTACTTTTTACTGTCATTGTGAACTAACTGCAGTTTTTTGTCTAATTTTAGTATTTACGTATTTAATTGGTAAAATGTGGGCAAACCTTGAAGAAAGCGATGTAGATGAGCGAAGAGTAGAAGTTCATGAACTCAAAGAAGAAGATCTTGAAGGTGTACGAGTCTTCGTATTCCGTTTGCGTGCGAGGGTTCTCCATGTTGGTGAGGTAGACGGCTACTTTAGCGTATATCTGGAATGGAAACAACATTAGCATGAAAATGTATCTCGAGGCGACTTCAATGACGCGCGTCCTGTAGTCACATTCACCCTGATGAAGACCTCCGAATGAGGTCGAAACATCTCGGCCAGTAGCTGACTCTCTGCGTGAGTAACCCGTTTAATTCATGCTAATAATGTCTCACGTTAGTTTTGACCAAAAAATGTTTGGACATACCTACAATGCGGTTTAGATGCAAGTTATAAATTAACTTGGTGTATATAAGACACTCAAATCCAAGGACAATCTTAAATAGAACTTCTTTTGAGTCTTGACCTAGATTATTTGGAGCCGAATATATTAAGCAATTAAATATTGTATGTACATTCAAGAAGATTGCCTTCGTGGTTCAATGGTAAAGGCGTTCGCCTTGTGATCCAGGGGTCATGGGTTTGGATCCCACTGGGAAGGATACTTTGTGAAAAGTGGTTTCCAGTCTGATTAGGATAAATTGCAGACTTGAATCACCTGATTATTCGAAAAGAAAAATGATTCCGTGTTTCAGAAGGCATGAACTGTGGGTCCTAAACGCTATCTAGCGTTTGCTCAAAGCTATCTAAGGATTGGTTCTGACCTTCCCTTTGAGTTCCGGAGGTCAGACGGCTGTCACTCTATGCAAAAACCAGTAACCTCTTCAAATCACCTAGGGTAGGTAGCGGACTCCGATTTTTAAAGCGTCATCGCTGAGGATGCAGACGTATACCCATACAGGATACGGGATGATGAACATTCAAGAAGATAAATATTTAGTAAAATCAAAGATTTTAAATTTTTAGGTCTATGAGTAAATAAATTTCTGAAGAAAAATACATTTATCTCCTCGATCCACTTCATTACCTACCCGTTTAGAAAATTCAAAGACATTTAAAGGTCGGCTCTCAAGGTAATTTTTTGCAAACATTACTTATTTTAAATGCGAAAAGTACAATAAGAGAGAAAAAATATAATAGAATTAGCTGCGCCCCGCGGTGTTGCCCGCGGGGCGTACCCTATGTGTTATACCAGGGTTTCAGCTTCCTGCATACCAAACTTTATCAAAATTGGTCCTGCCGTTTGCGCTTGAAGAAGTAACAAACACACACACACACACTCACAAACTTTCGCCTTTATAATATTATAGTGTGATGAAGGATCACCAAAGATACAACTCCCTTCATTGACTTCTCTGATCTGTCACAAACAGGATATTATGAAAATATCTGGCATTTTTGCATCCGCATCTTGTCCGTGTGGTCAAATTTTTGAAAAGCAAGTTCCCTTGCTGTTGATCTTAGCTATATTTGAGGAAAATCGGTTAAGCCACTTTAATTTTATTGGAGATTACAGCTTAGAAGTCAGGGATTTCCCTTAAAACTATAGATTTTGCTATAATAGCGGAACTACCGACATGATACTCGTACCAATTGTAGCTTTAGTTCCAGTAGACATTTTTTTAATTTGCCTAGCGAATAAACTTGAATATACATATATTATATAGATTAACAAAATTGCAAATAAGACGAGGGAGTATAACCGGCCGTTATGCTTAGGGTTCGTGATGAAAAAGCTTTTGATTCGATCGAAACGGGGGCCGTGTTTCAGTCTTTCCAGCGATGCCGTATTGACTATCGGTATATCGAAGTGTTGAAGTGCTTATACAGTAACGCCACTATGTCAGTCCGAGTACAGGAGCAGTGCACGAGGGCTATTCCACTGCAAAGAGGTGTAAGACAGGGAGACGTTATATCTCCGAAACTGTTCACCGTTGCACTGGAAGATGCCTTCAAGCTTCTGGACTGGGAAGGATTTGGCATCAACATCAATGGTGAGTATATCACTCACCTTCGATTTGCCGACGATATTGTTGTAATGGCAGAATCGATGAAAGACTTAAGTACTATGCTCGGAGACCTAAATCGAGTTTCCCAAAAAGTCGGTCTTAAAATGAACATGGACAAAACGAAAATAATGTTGAATGCCCATGTCGCGCCACTACCTGTTTGTGTTGGGAGCTCCACCATCGAAGTTGTAGACCAGTACATCTACCTGGGTCAGTTGATCCAGGCAAGAAGTTCCAGCTTCGAGGAAGAGGTCTTTTGACGAATCCGACTCGACTGGGCAGCGTTCGAGAAGCTACGCAGTGTCTTCTCGTCCAAAATACCTCAGTGCCTCAAGACGAAAGTGCTTAATCAATGTGTGTTACCAGTGATGACTTATGGATCTGAAACGTGGTCCCTTACTATGGGTCTCATAAGAAGGCTCAAGGTCGCTCAGCGCGCTATGAAGAGGGCAATGCTCGAAATTCGTAGAACAAAAGTCGTTCGTTGAAGTGGCAGTGAGCGGGACACATAGCGCGAAGAACCGATGGCCGATGGGGCAAAAAGGTTCTCGAATGGCGACCGCGTACTGGCAAGCGAAGCGTAGGACACCCACCCACCAGGTGGTCAGACGATCTGACCAAGGTCGCTGGAAAGCGCTGGATGCAGGCCGCTCTTGATCGGACATTTTGGAAATCCTTGGGAGAGGCCTATGTCCAGCAATGGACGTTATGCGGCGAAAATGATGATGATGATATAGATTAACGTTTATTACCCTAGTCAACATCATGATGATGGTCAAGTTGATCAGCGCAGCGGTCATGGAGGTGAAGATCTTGGCGTGCTTCTTGAGGAAGAAGCCGCTGCCGCCGTAGATGACGGATACCATGGATATCCGGTAAATTATGGTGCCCAGCACTGCGCCCATTACCACTGTAATCTGTGAAGATAAGACAAAGTTATTGGGAATTAATACCAAATTTTACAGAATCCGCTAGAAGACAACAAGTCAAATCAGCCTCTTTTTTCTAAACAAGCATTTTGTAATGGGATTTGTATGAAATACAAAAACGTGACGTCAGGCTTTTTTGGAGTCAAATGGCGCTCTTAGTATCAGTTTTTCTGCATTTATGAATCTTGTTCAAAATGGATGTGATAAATGAAACGTGACCGTCATATAACCAAGATCCACAATTTCGATGGGTTTTCAAAAATAGGACACTGAATGGCAGCACAGTGAAGCCAGGTCCAATCAACTGCTGTCATTGGACAGTACCCCGAGACCTTAGCAAGCCACATATGACCTGGGAGCCGGACTATCATCTGCAAGGCCCTGGGAGGTTTGCTTTATTCGACGAGTATTTAGAAAAGAGTAAGTTTGTTGAAGAAGAAGATCTAGTGATGAAAAACCACACCAAACGTACCACAAAACTACTCTTTAAACATCCCTAACACACTCCAAAACCACTTTCAATAAAACACAGCCCAAAAAATTCTCTATTAGTTACTGGGGAAAATTCTCAATTCCACAGATTTCTGTTACAGATCTACAATTTGAAAATTGGTTTAAAAAAAAATGGTACGCCAGATAGCAGCACAAATGTTATTAGATACATTTGACGGCGCAAAAGAACCTGTCAACTGATGGTCCAAAGACAATTTATTGGCCCTAACGTCAATGGTACATCTTTATCCCTTACGGGGTAGACACGAGGATACCAGCAAGTGAAGTGGGAAACAAATGTATAGCCATGCCGCTTACTCCTGACTCCAGCAAACGTTGTAAACCTAAGAAATACTGGCTTGACGTCGTCAAATATGATTTACTCAAGACCGTGCGAAGTAGAGAAGAAAAAGTTGAAAAGCGGACCCCAGGCTTCAACAAACAAAATAGCTTGAAATGATGGTCAGATGACCTAAGCAAGGTTCGTTAAAAATTTTTGAAAAGGCCATAGGAACATAGACCTACGATTTTTGTGAGAAATTTGGTGTTTTTGATGACTGCCAGAACGGGTTCCAAAAAAATAAGTCAACTACCCTCGCGACATATAATTACGTACAAGAAATTCTAACTACAATTAATAATAAAAAATATGCTGTAGGTACGATGTTGGACATGACGAAAGCGTACGACAAAGTTTTACATAAAATACTGCTAAACAAGCTATACGGTGTAGGTATCAGAGGGGTAGCTCACAAATGGTATGAAACGTACCTAAAAAATCGAAATCAAATTGTAGAAATCGAGCACTTTGACTTTGACAACGGGACGATTACAACAGTAAGATCAGATGTAGAATGTGTAAAATGTTCGATTCCCCAAGGAAGCGTTATCGGATGTTTATTGTTCCTCATCTACATCAATGACTTACCTAAAACGATGACTCAGACATGTGTACTGTTTGCGGACGACGTATCATTACTGACACCTTGCTCAAAATCTGACAATTTAAACAATATGCTTAACGAAAATATGGACAAAGTAACATCGTGGTTAACTGATCACAACTTAGAAATAAACTTTAATAAAACGAAAATAATCGAATTCAGACCTCATCAAAAAGAATCTTTGAATATAACATTTAGATACAATGGTAAAGATATCGAGACTGTCAAATCATTTCAATTACTCGGAATGGTGCTAGACACAAATATGAATTGGAAAGATCACGTAGATAAAGTAGCAACCAAACTGCAAACATTTACATACGCACTTCGGGAACTGAAAAAATCCACGAATAACAAAACGGCGGTAACAGCATACTATGCATATGCATATTCGTGGCTCACATATGGAGTTATACTCTGGGGTAATAGTACCGACGCGAACAGATAACTAGTTCTTCAAAAGAAATGCATACATACATACATAATATCACGCCTATTTCCCACAGGGGTAGGCAGAGACTATGGACCTCCACTTGCTACGATCCTGACAAACCTCTTTCGCTTCATCTATACTCATCAATCTCTTCATACATGCCCTTCGGTTACGGGTACTTTTTACCTCTCCTTTTTTCAGAACGTCTGCAATCTGGTCGCAGAATGTTCGCCGAGGCCGACCCTTCCCTACTGTTCCTTTCACATTTGCCTTATAAATATTTTTTGTTAACATGTTTTCATCAATCCTTTCTACATGCCCAAACCACCTTAACATCCCTTTTTCTATTTTTGTCACAACATTCTCTTTCACTCCACACCGCTCCCTTATGACATCATTCCTCATTCGATCTTTCAAATTAACACCACACATACTCCTCAGCGCTCGCATTTCAACTGCATTTATTCTACTTTCATGCTTTCTCTGCCATACCCAACTCTCACTACCGTACATTAAAGTAGGTATTAGTACTCCTTTATGAACAGCAAGTCGTGCATTGTGTGATACCTTCCTACTGCTCATAAAGGAATGCAACGCTCCATTCACTTGGTTACCCACATTCACTCTTTTTTCAACATCACCCTCGTGCTTGCCATCTTTCGTAAACATACATCCCAAGTATACAAACTCCTTCACTTGCTCAACTTTCACTCCATTTAGTAAAATATTGCATTCTGCTGAACTATCATCCCTTTCAAAAACCATAACTTTTGTTTTACTGACATTAACTTTCATACCCTTTTTGTCTAATGCATCATTCATAACAGTTATCATCTTCTGTAATTCCTCCTCTGAGTCCGCAAGTATCACTTGGTCATCGGCATAGAGAAGGCATTTGATTAATAACTCATCCATTCTCACACCACATTCGTCATCTTTCAAATCTGTCAAACAACTATCCATGAATAAGTTGAACAGCCAAGGCGACGCTACACATCCCTGTCTCACACCTTTTTCGATGTTAAACCAGTCTGTGTATTCGCCGTCAAAAGAAATGCATACGCATAATATTAAATAAAAAGAAAGAGAAAGCTGTAAATTAAAAATTTAAACATACTGACATTGCCATGTGTATATATTTTAGAATGTTGCAAATTTTTACGGAAATATCCCCAATACTATACGAAAAAAGACGATTTACCGCGACGCTATCCAACAAGGAAGAAGAATATGTTAGCGAGGCCGAATAATACTCGTAATTTAGAAATGTTTAATTCTGGACCGCTTGCAATGACAATTAAAGTGTACAATGCCCTCCCAGACCTGCTTAGAGCAGAGAAAAAGGATTCACTTTTTAATAAAAGATTAAAAGCGCTCCTTGTAGATAAAAATTATTACACACTGGACGAGTTTTTTAATGATAAAGAATTGACAAAATATAAAATTAATAACAAAAAGTAATTGAAATACATATTAAATAGATATTATATTACGTTAATAACGGAAATATTGACATATTAAACGAAAAAAAAATTTGAAACATAAAAATTATATTTAAGACATCAATAAAAAGAAATAACATTTTGCACATAATAATTTTAGCATTAATATAAACTAATCAAAAATCCGCATGCCGTTCCATTGTTTTATGTTGCAATGCCCTATCAGGGTTCATGTTGTACCTACTACTTTAAAAAGTGACTGTGTAGTGAGTACAAATACATGTATAATGTGAAAAGCAATAAATAAATTGAAATTGAAATTGAAGGTTGCAGGAAAGCGCTGGATGTAGGCCGCTTCCGATTGGTCGTTTTGGTTTGGAAATCCTTGGGGGAGGCCTATGTCCAGCTATGGACTTCCTGTAGCTGATTTGATGATAATGATTATGCAAAATGACTTAACGAGGTAGGTAGTGGGTAAATATTGATTCAAGTTCAAAGATCTCATCCTGGAATATATTTCTATTAATTACATCTAAACAGAAGAGCAAACCAGGCTGCTAATTACCTCAGCTATTCACTTAGTCTTAGTTCTGCCGCGCGCTAGTTCTGTCTGAGATAGGGAAAAGGTTTTTTTTATACAGTAATTATTGAACTGACTGCCTCTGTGGTCCAGTGGTCAAGGCGTTCACCTTGTGATCCGCAGGTCATGGGTTCGAATCTCACTGGGAATCATACTTTGTAAAAAGTTGTTTCCAGTCTGATTAGGATATTGCAGGCTTGAATCAGTTGATTGTCCGAAAAGAAAGACGATTTCTTATTTTCCGGAAGGCACGTATAAAGTATGGGTCCCGATCGCCATCTAGCGTTTGCTCAAACCTTTCCAAGGATTGTTTCTGATCTGATCTTATTGGGTTGTGGAGGTCAGACGGCAGTCGCTCTGTGTAAAGACCACTTAAACTCGTCCCCGGGCTCTGAAGCTTTATCGCTGAGGATGCAACCGATAATACGTGAGGATAATGATGATGATGATGATGAATGTACACAATCAGTGTCTTCGTATACAACATTGGTAATTTTGTCGGGAGTTGTATATAAGCAGCCAATCACAGAAACTCTAATGTCGAGATTTAGGATGTGTCAGTGCCATCTCGTATGTCTCTTGTGAACTATTTTGTAGCTACGATGTTGTGGTTGAAGTTTCTCGAAAGGCGTACTTATAGATCGCCCCACATACATCTCTTTTAAAAATAACTCTTATTACTATGCAGTTATAGTTATGTCCTAGGTATTGGATGTTTATCTATATATGTATTTGTCATAAAATATAGTATCGTTGAGTTAGTATCCCACAAGTCCCGGACTTACTTTGGGGCTAGCTCAATCAGTGTTATTGGTCCCTATATATTTATTTATTTATTTATTTAGTTAGGTAATAATTTCTCAAAAATAACCAGCCTAGTGCGAGTCGGAATCGCGCACGAACGGTTTCGTACCATTATCTATGAAAAATCACGTTTATTGTGTGAGACCTCTAGTTAAGTGTTTATTATATTCTATATTTAGTATTTGTTGTTAAAGCGGGAACAGAAATATATCATCTGTGAAAATTTTAACTGTCTAGCTATCACCAGTCTTTATCTGCAGAACAGATAGAGAGACAGACGGACGGAACTCGGAGTCTTAGTAATAGGGTTCCGTTTTTTACACTTTCAGTACGGAACCCAAAAAAAATCCAGAAAGTAGACCACGCATTTGGCAAAGTAATACAGGTAGTACAGGTCTTAGTACTAAACCTGGCAAACTGCCAAAGCTAAACGTTTACAATAATGCGAGTGTTGAAACATTAATGAAACATAAACAGTGTCCGTTTGAATTATGAAAACACTTTAATAATTTAGGTAATTGAAACAACAAGTTGCTTAGAAAGCTTTGTTTTTAGTACAAGGTTAAAAGATTTTACTTAAGGGGATTCCTGAATTTTCCGGAGTCCAGTGCTGCCCCCATTTGAAAATAAATCATTTGATAGGAAACAGAGACATCATTTAAAATTTTGTCTTGACCAGGCACAAGATAACCCTTCAAACTGTTTTATGAACGGTTTACAGTGAGAACGTGAAGCTTTTCTACGCACATACGCCAAAAGTGAGCGTTTTTCGCAATTAAATGATGTCTCCGTTTCCTATCAAATGATTTATTTCAAATGGGGGCAGTACTGGACCCCGGAAAATTCAGGTATCCCATTAATTAAACGAGTGAATGAAAAGTCCTCCGAGTCTTCTCTTGGAAATTCTATGTTGATGACACATTTTTCGACTATAACTTGAGAATCTTTGATCAGAACTTCATGGAATTTGGTAGACAATGAGATGAGTCTTTCATCCAAAATCCAAGGCCAAAAGATTTTTAAAGTTAGAACATGAGCCAGATCCATAGAGAAGTTGCCGAAAGTGGAGTCGCGAGGTCATCATGTCAGGGGGAAAACGATATTTTAAATAATTAAGATCTTACCATAAATAAAACAGCAGAGCTGGTCGCCACGTATCTCATTGTCTTCTGCCACGCTGGCAGGTAGGGTTCCTTTTCTCTGGTCACTGGGTTCGTCCTGAACGTTTTCACTGAGGTCTCGAACTCTGGTCTTGGGTCTTCATCCTGGAAAAGGAGAAGTTAAAGTTGACATACTTATAATTTAAAAATTTTTAATTAACCATAACTTTATTAGAATAGTACCTATATAGATAGGTTCACGGAAAAGCAGTGAATAAAACTGGCACACAGTAGTTTAAATTGGTGAAAAACAAAGATATATGCCTAGTGGGTTGATGTGAGCTGAACTTGATGATGGTTTTAGAGATATTGATCTAGAAAAGCCACGTAAATCTATGAAGTATCTGGCTAAGAAAACGGTGAACTTGAAAGTAGTAGGATATAGAGGAAGACCGGAAAAGAAATAAAAAGAAAGCGTGAGATTAGATAGAATGTAACGGAATACATAGGGCCTGGATGGCGAAGTACAGGAAGTAATAGTCAAATAAGAAGAAGGTGAGGAAGAAGAAAATATAGAGTATGGCGCTAAATTTATAGTAATAAGAGAATAAAAATCCCATTTACCTGATCCACTCCACCGAGGTCCCATTCCCACCTCAGCACTGACTGTTTCCGTTTCCAAAGTTCCAGGAATGTTGTTGCTGTGAATGTAAAATATGATTTAAAAAAATCTGGTCTAGGAGAAAAGGAAAAGCTTAGAGTCTACCAGCTGCTTCGCTTCCCGCGCAGATCGTGCTAGCAGTACGACATGAACATAGCAAAATATACAGTGGTAGTTTTGCAAAGACACAAGAGTGTGACAGGTTTTGTCTTACAGACGATAGATATTATAACACACTTATCCCAGAAAGACATTAAGATAGCGAAGAAGATGGTTGCTGGGTTGTCAAAGAGACAGTCAGTTTGATGAAGAGGCTTCTGACAAACTTTGTCTCACAGACGATAGAGACACACTTACCCCAGATCCCCAGATTGACTTAAAGATAGCGAAGAAAAAGGTTGCTGGGTTGTCAACAGATACGTCAGTTAGACGAAGACGCAGGAGTCTGAAAGACTTTGTCTCACAGACAATAGATATGACACACTTACCCCAGAATGACATAAAGATAGCAAAGAAGACGGTTGCTGGGTTGTCGAAGAGATACGTCAGTTTGGCGAAGAGACAAGAGTCTGAGAGGCTCTGGTACTGGCAGGCTTTGTCGCAGAGAGGGCAAAGGGTCGTGTTGCCGGGGCCTCGGAGATCACAGATTTCTTTGCTGCAAAATTAAAAAAGTGGTATGTGGTCTTAAATAGGACTATTCCATATCTTCCCGTGGATACATTCCGAGAAATTATACTCGTATTAGGTATGCCGTAAGTTGTGTAGTAAATGTCAAAATGGGATGTTATTTTGATTCCTTTGATTACAGATCGACGTATGAATTCAATTTGGAACTCTTGGCTGAAAATCATACGGCTCACGTTATAATAAGTGGTAATATACACGTTCTAGAAACTTATTTCAAATGATGTGTGATAGAAAGAAAACTATGCTAGCTGTTCGTGTTCCTCCCTTTCTGTCAGGGCCATGTGTTTCTTTACTTCTTAACTCGCCAACAACGATATGCTTGTGGATGCATCCAGTACATGGAACATCTGCTGTTATACCCCACGTCTAGTGCATCCTGCTCTAGAGATGCTAATACAATTTAAACAACATTGTTATATAAACGATGGCACCCCAAGATGCGATATTCACAATAAATATTGACCTAGGTATGTTGTCTTCGGACTCCATGCTGGCCAAGCCATACAAGAAGCACAGTGTCCCTACGATAGCCGGCGCATATAGCATCTTCGTGTAGAAGCCCAACCAGCAGAAGTAGAGGCCGATCTTGTCGCCGAAGTACCGGCGGATCAGCCAGAGAGGCTGCTTCTTGAACCACTTGCAGGGGCGGGCCCATTCTAGGTAGAGCAGCTGGAAATATAAACAGACATTACCTCTTTTGAGTCTTGCCGACCTGGGCAGCTCTCAGCAGTCTGTTCAGAGCCGCAAGACCTCAAATGCTCTGGCTGTTTCATTAGGGATACAGACGCAAAGTATGTATTAGCCTTTGAGTAAAATTTGATCTTACACTGGTAAGATCTCAAAGATCTTCCACCTATACTTTGGTGTTATCTCCTCTGGTTAAAGGGTTGACTGACATACATCCTTAATAGGTATAAATCCGCTTTTGGTTTGTCTTGTGTTGTTTCTCATTAAGGAAAAAATAAAAAACATTATGGGAAGGATATTCCGTAAGTATTTCTCCTGTGGCAAACAGGTGTGTAATTATTTGATTTTATTTTTTATTGGTTCATCACTTGAAAATTTTCAAATATATGTATGTATGCCGTAAGTTTCTTAACAGGAAAGAATTGGTCATGAAATGTTGATCATCTTTTGCATTTTAAACGGTTATTACCTTAAAGAAAGCATTGTATTTTATTGGACAGATTTCCACCTATGAGAAAGACGTGTAGAGTTAGGAGCTTAGCTCTTTAAGACTTTTTATTAAACTTTTTAAGAGTGCAAGCAACATGTTCCTACTCGTCTTTGCATTATCTGACATTAAAATGTTTTGTTAGGTTAGGACTTTTATATCTAAATTTATGCTTTAAGAGCTTGTATTTATTTCAACGTCTACCCCTATCAATAACATACCGCCATTAAGGAGACCCACTTCTAAAGACAGTCCATAACTTGGACAACACCAGCATTCAAAAAAAACCTGGCTCAGGTTTTATGGTTTAAAAACTTACCCTTCTATCCGTGACTGTTCCATCAGAAAGGTCCACGTTATGTCTTCCCTCGTGCAAAGGGAAGCAGGCTAAGTAGGTGCCATCGTTTAGAAGACGGCGGATTCCCATCTGTAAATAAGAGTCCACTGAAAAGAGCCTCTAGAAATAAATTGAATGTAAAATCTAACTTAGGAAATACTCGTGGACATATTGCCCGTCCTCACCTACGGTGCACAGACTTGTTTGCTCACAAAACAATAACGGTTCGAATTGACGGTTTGCCAAAGGGCGATGGAGCGTAGTATTTTAGGTGTTAAGCTAAGTGATAGAGTGAGAAACACTACGATGCGCTTTATTACAAAAGTTACAGATGTGGGCAAGAAATCAGCTAAGCTAAAATGGGACTGAGCGGGTCACATCGACCGTATGCACCCAGAAAGATGGGCGTACATAGCCATAGGCTTGGAATCCAACTGATGGAATAAGAAAGAGAGATAGACCGAAGACGAGATGGGCAAAAGACTTTAAAGCATTCGAACAGGATTAGAAAGTTAAGACCAAGGACAAAGAGTTATGGAAGAAAAGAGGACAAGAATGGCTAATAATAAAAAAAACATCTGACTAAGATGCAGTCACAAGAAAAACCTGAAAGGTGACCGCTTCCAAGCAGTAAATATAGAGGCACATGTCTAGCAGTGGACTCATATGCACTGAAATAATCATGATGAATAAAAACAGTATCATAAAAAATGATGATGTAAGCGGATGTTAAGTAAAGTAAAAGGCAACCTTGTATTTACTAGACCTGTAGTCAGAATCAGGTGTTATTGGTACTGAAAGTTTTCATTTTCTAGTGCAGTGTATAAAAGTTAAGAAGTACGTGCAGAATATAAAAGTTAATCATAGTGTAAGAAATAATTGATCTACCCCAATAACTTTTAAATTAAATCTGTAATGTATAATTTTCTAGGTTTATAAACTAACTTTTGTCTCAGTGTTGTCGTATCTGGCTCTCAACAGGATTTGCATGACTAGGAGACTCCTTTGTGCTGGTGAGAATTGCGTGTGTCTATCTTTGACTAGAAACCTGAAATATCAAAAATAATTTTAAAATATTATGCAAGACTACAGTTATAATAAATACCGCACCAGATTCCTGGAATCGCACCACTAATTTTAATCGCCACTTAAACGTTTGGTTTTACTCCTTGGAGTAAAATCAAACATACTATGTTTTGGTAAGAAGGGTTAATGTCAAGCAAAGGACCGGTTACCTCAACTGAAGTTCGAACTCACCAGAGGAGCAGCTGCGGGGCCGGGGGCTGAGGAAGCAGCGGATGCGTATGCTCCTACCGGTTATCCAAGCTCTTTGCTTTCGCACCGCTTCGACCACCGCGTCAAATTATATTAGACTTGAGTTTTACAGTCCACTTTATTTTGCTATCATAACTCACACTAACAGTCTAATCTTCACTCACTGTTGTTCCTCCCACCTCACTCCCCGCTCATCAGTGGCAGTGTAAAACCAGGGTTCAGTCTTGATCCGGCTGTGTTTGTACTAATGCTTCTTTGAATATTTTGACATAGAAGCAGCTGCAGGAACCGGGGGCTGAGGAAGACAAGATGCGGACCCTCCTAGCGGCTATCCACTCTCTTGGCTTTCGTATAGACCACCGCGACAAATAGTTTTAGACTTGAGTTGTATTTTTTTTTACCATCGCTTTGTCAAGTCCCATAAAGGCATCTGCGCCTAACTTCACCAACAAGAGCAAGCTCTTAAATTACAAGAAGAAGTCAGGTCCCATCATAATTTAAAATTTTGGGTTAACTTACTGTTCCTCCCTCCTTACTCCCCGCTGGTCAGTGGCAGTATAAAACGATGGTTCCGGCTCTATCCGGCTGTGCTCGTATTCGTACAGCTGCTTCCACCGCCGCCGCCATTTTGAATACCATCTCTTGTCTCGTTCTGCTTGCTTCTCATCACTCTGAAATTAGATGTTGTTTTAAATTTCTTTCATACTAGTATGGGAGCAAAGAAAAAGTTCGTGTGGCTACCCGCCTAGCACCACTCCATCTCTACGAGTGAATGTAGTAAGAGGCGACAGGACCAAGCACCCGTGCATGGCACGACTCTATGTCATGACTCTATTCCCAAGGAAAGTAGACAGGCCGGTTGTAAAATAAAGTTTGTATAATGGTCTTAAACGCAATAGAGAAGATGCATAATGAGTAGATTATGATAAATGTCATTGATTTTGTAAGCATTTACGTAAAAAAAGCCTTTAAGCACAAATATTTTTTTAAAGATTTATTAACTTTGGTTTTTAGTTGACTGAAAAAGACAATTAAGAAGTAATAAAAAGTTTGAAAAATTATATTACCATAGGATGTTCTAAAAAAATATAGCTACTTTAGTTAACCGACTTCCAAAAAAGGAGGAGGTTATCAATTCGTCGCGATCCTTTATTTTTTTACGTATGTTCACCGATTATTCAAAGACGCCTAGACTGATATAAATTTTTTTTTGTTTGTTAGGGTATACTTTCCAAGTGGTGCCATGGAAATTTTATCAAAATCGGTTGTGTAGTTTAAGGGTGAAGTCGGTTTTTAGTTTTGAAAAATTATTATGAGGCCTATGCTGTAAACGCAATATTTGACATAGCGCCCGAACAAATATTCTTACATCACGTCTACAAATGCGACATAAGTGTCCTCACTCCTGTCCGGTCTTTCTAAGGCGCTCCGAGACGCCCCGTCCAAAGGCGGACGTGACTTTGTAACCTTTAATATCTTAAAGAAATTTTGGGTTATCAAGCTAGTTTTCTCTTGGACGTTACTATTTTTAGGAACTCCCTATTAGTCTATGTAGCAAGTCGTCTAGAACGCTCATTGCCCAAAAATTATTTAACCTGTAAGCAAATAAATATTAGGAAACATGAGAGGCTTTCGCTCAGTAGTGGGACAGCTAGTCCAAAAATCCGTAGGGTTAAAGTGATTGAGCAACAACTATTAAAGACTCGAATTTCCTGAACATTTTTTACCGTGTCACTTCAAGTGTGAATAATTGGCGTACAAATGAATTTGTACGGTCTGGTGGTTTCACGGTTTCACCTATTCTGTTGACATTTCCATGAAATGCAAATAATTCTTTGTATTGGCATTGTTAGAGTTCACGTTTTATGTTAATTGAACGAGCGAAGTTCTCAAAGTCTACCAACATGGACTTTCCGCGTATGTATGAATGTTCGACGGTAACTCGAGTATCTTTGATAGGAATTTCATGAAATTTTGTTAGTTACTTGATGAGATCATGAGACAAATGGAATTTTTAAGTTTGAACATGAGCCAAATCAGTGGAATAATAACAAAGATATGGGTTTGCAAAAGTGGTTTCAAGAGTTTTCAGGATCAAGAATACTAACTGCGTCTGAACAAACGAATTTTTGTACAGACTGTTGTCTGTTTGTACAAGCGCAGTTTTATCTGGAACTTTGTATCGGGAATCCTATTTTGCCATACAAAAGTAGAATTTAAAAGACAAAAGTAAAAAAAACTGTCAAGTATCATTTGTACCACTTGTTTTTTTTAATAACCTGTTTCGTCCCGCTACTGGGCAAAGGTCTCTCCCATTTCCTTCCATCTGACTCTGTCTATTGTTATTGCTGACCATCCACGCTGAAAAGCATCTAGGTCGTCGCGCCATCTCTTTCTCGGCCTTCCCCTGCGATAATTATCAATTTTTCTTTCGATTACATAACATCTTCACGTTGCTGAAGATAACGTCAGATCATTTACATAAAGCTAAGTTTATTGCCGCTTCCTAAGCGCAAGTGCAGAAGAAGCGGCAAAAACTCTACTTTATTAATATGTACTAAATTTACGCAGCCGAAGTTGCGGGTAATAGCTAGTTGCCTTATACTATATCGTCAACCCATCTCATTGCAGGACTTTCGACGCTTCTGTCACTTGACGCTCATGGTAGTAGCTTGCCCAATAGGTGTTCTTAGGAGTTTTGACTTCAGGTTTTCAGGAGTTATCTTATCAAGGCAATTTCTTAAATTCATTTTACAAACTACAAACTACCTACTTGTTTCGAAACAACGACTGCTGGGCTGCTGGGTGACAATTGAATGACGACTGATGAAAGAAACTCAGTTTTATATAGGTCCCTACACTGCCTAAAGGTCTCTGGAAGAAGCTACATACCCAAGCTCTTACGGAAATGGTGATGAACCGTTTAGTGGGCAGCTTCATGCCGATCACCTCCGCCAGCCTCATCTCAGTCTTCCAGGGGATATGGATCTTCAGGAACCAGGTCTTCTCGTCGAAGGAGAGGCACTTGTTCTCCAGTTCAAGTTCTAGGCCTTCTTTGATGAGGCTTTCCTAATGAAAAAGAGATAAATTAATATACGGACAAATCACACAAATAGCCCCAAAGTAAATTTGAGACTTGTGTTATGGGATACTAACTCAACGATACTATAAATAAATAGATAAACATCCAAGACCCAGATTAATCTAAAAAAGATAATTTTCCATCTTGACCTGACCGGGGATCAAACCCGGAACCTCCGGTGTGATAGCCTGACATGATAACCACTAGGCCACAGAGGTCAAAGAAGGTCTTAAATATAAATCTTTATTACTGAAAAATGTGGCATCTCGTTCTGACAAATGAATTTAAGGGAATAAAAATGAACCACGTGCTTTTAGGATTTTAAGGCCTTGCAAAGTCTGTCTTTCTTTTCCTGAAGATGGCATCGTCTTCCTGGTCATCCAAGTATGTACACTCGTAGCAAAACAATATATCTGAAAAGTCCTTCGACGGTTTTCTTGGCCTCAGCATCCGTCATGACCCCGTAGTCCTCCTCTTTGTACGCCAGAACCATGTCGAATGTCGATCCTGCGTCTACTGTCTATAAACATCGCACGGACTGTAGTTCTAGACCCTAATAAGAGCGCTTAGAGCTTATAGGATAGTTTTACCTGAAATGTCCTCCGATATTCCCTCTTCTTGGCCTCAGCCTCTGTCATGACCCCGTAGTCCTCCTCCTCGTACGCCAGCACCATGTCGATCCTGCGTCTGCCGTCTCTGAACATCAGGGACTCTGGTTCTAGACCCTAAAACAAAACACTTATAACATAAAACTAAGCTGCACTACTACTAAAACATTTAAATAAGTTTTACTTTGTTACTAGGTTAATACTATGCAGGAGCGCAGGACGGACTGTGAGAAAACAGGTTATTAGAATGTCTCGGTTACTTCTCGTCTCGGCCTTAGCTGATAAAAGCCAAAGTCAAAGCATCTTTTATCAACTTTTATCAAATCATCTTTTCTCCATATATGCTGTCACATAATCATATCGGACGTAAGCTGTTACATCCTATGTTATGGCCCTAAGCTGTAGGTCTGTTGGGACCAGAGTATCCAGGACTTTGGTTTGGGAGGGGCTTGAATCCAATGGCTGCACTTTAAGGGCCCGTTCATGCATAGTTTCAAGCCACCTGCCCGGCGGCGTTCTGCTGTCGAAATCTGTGTTCCGGTTTTTGAGACCCTAAAATTTTACCCTAATTTGTCATAGAGGGGCTCAGATGCTTTTGGAAGGGGCTTGAGCTCCTTAGCCCACTTGCTAAATCGACTAATCGGCTACTTACTCGGACAAGCTGTCACAAGCTAAGCTTTGTATCTTTATAAGGAATATTTGTGATTACTAAGTAGGTATGTTAATATGTATGTAAAGTAGCAGATAAGTACTTACATCAGGACTGGTCTCACCAGCATTCTCATCTTTTTCATTAGGGTACTGAGGCAGTGACGGCTTCCTGTCTTCTTTCTGCGGATAATCTGAGGCCTTGCTCTCTGACTGTGAACAAGGAATGACATAGATTACCCAAGGGAAGACTTGGAGTGGTCCTATTCTATTCTGCCAAAAACAACTTGGCAGTCTTCCCGTGGATGTCGTAGAAGGCGACTTAGGAAATACAAGCTAAACAAAGCTTATAAACATCAGTGAGGTCTCTCCAACATATCTGGCCACCGTGGAGAGTGTAGGCCAAATCCTCTGGCTACTCTGGCTAAGTACAGCTCTGGTAGTAGAAAGCAGGTCGTGCTCCTGCAGTGGAGACTAAAAAGACCGAATTATGACCCAACATCAAGTGCGCGTTCCTCGAGCGTGTGAACAACACGGTGTGAGTGTCCCGTTTTACCAGGGTGCAGCGTGTAGTCTATCTGTCACAAACTCTACGTGCGACAGAGACACAGTATCACCGGACTTATTCTGCTATCTCTTTCGCACGTAGAGTTTGTGACAGAGGTAGACTACATGCCGCACACTGGTAAAACGTGACCAGGCATATGTCGTCACTCAACGTTTATCGAAAATATACCTACATTATTATCTACTATGAGCGCGGCTACCACTACGAAGGGGAAAATTCAGTTACTTGAATCGTTTGTCCAGAGTAATAAGATGTGAGGAGTTCTGACGCGAGCTAAATTAAACCTTAGCGTTAACCACATTAAGTAGTTATTTCTTTGAATTTCTTTTCTGAGTAAGACTTCGTACGTGAGTACTGTGACGCGACGCTCGAGGAACGCGCACGCCCAATCGTCAGCTGAAACTCGTTGTATTAAAGTGTCTAACCTGAAAGCTAGGCAGTGGAGTTCCAGGTAACGCAGGGGCAGTAGGTACTTCCTTACTCTTGGGGGAGAAGGCACCGGCTGCTGACGTCACGTTCCTGACGAACCTCCACCCGCGGCCGAGCCGTCTCTCTTCGGAGCTGTCCGAGTGAATGGATTTGATGTCATCGCGGAGGTGGACCTGTGCGGAGATACGTAGTTTATGTGCACGGAAAATGTTACAGAGAATACATACAACAATTGACGACCTCCGTGGCGTAGTGGTCACCATGCTAGTCCGCCACCCAGAGGTCCCGGGTTCGATCCCCGGTCAGGGCAAGTTGGAAAATGGCCTTTTCAAATTGTCCTGGGTCTTGGATGTTTATCTATATATGTATTTGTTATAAAATATAGTGTCGTTGAGTTGGTATCCCATAACACCAGTCTCGGACTTACTTTGGGGCTAGCTCAATCAGTGTGATTTGTCCCTATATTTTTTTTATATTTTAATATTTTAATAAATGCCCATTTAGATGGTGCAAGTTACTAGCCTGTTGCATGTATGACCGACCTTTCGTAGACCATGCAAGTTGCTGCAATAATATGGTATACTGCCATAGAGTATATACTATTACCCCCAAATTCATAAAAAAATACAAACGTTTGCTAAACCTATTTTAGTTAAAATATGTTTTGTCTCGTTCTTTCACTGTCAAATATTGAGAAGAGGAAAAGAGACAAAACATGTTGTAGCTTAAATAGGTTTAGAAAACGGTTGTATTTTTTTATGAATATGTAGGGTTTATGACTTTATGCAATATCTGTTTGTGTATATTGTATGTAGTTTTATAGTTATATATATTATAATATTTATCTTAAAATTATTATCACTAGGTATATTTTAGGTAATTTATTATAGGTATATAGTATGGTTTCATCTAATGTTTTAATACCTCTAGTACTTTCGTCCAAAACTTTGCATTTATCAGCACCACCTGTGAGTTGACTGGTAGAAAAGGCCTTGGGCCTTAAGTCCACCAGTTACATTTTTGTAATAAGCTTCAATAAATAAATATGCGACAGGCAAACAACTTGCACCATCTAAATAGTTCTTAAAAGTTCAATCGGTTAGGTATGTAGGTCTGTGCATCCTCATTTCAACTCCTGTCCATCGTCCTCACCATCCAACGTCCAACGACCTCATAGTGACGACCTCTATGGTTTGTGTTCACCATGCTAGTCCGCCACCCAGAGGTTCCGAGTTCGATTCCCGGTCAGGGCAAGTTGGAAAATGGCCTTTTTCAAATTGTCCTGGGTCTTGGGTGTTTATATTTGTATATGTATTTGTTATAAAATATAGTATCGTTGAGCTAGTATCCCATACCACAAGTCTCGAACTTACTTTGGGGCTAGCTCATTACTCAGTGTATTTTGTCCGTATATATTTATTTATTTAATTATACCAAGCAAAACTCGCAGTCAAGAAAAAGATACATATTTAACTCAACCCCTTGGTATTCAAAAATACCTTGGTACTTAAAAATAATTTTGCATTTGTTAAACATCAAGTGCCATTGAGCTATTTAAATTTTGCACCAAGCTGACACAACATCTACTTAAAATATATAAGAATAATTAAGTACCTTTTTCTCGCTCGAGTCTAGTATGGGCTCACTCTGAAACATTTTAATTTTAACTGAGTATAGTAGTTTAAAATATAAATATTATGCACTGAAGGAAACTAGATAAAATAAGGAAATGAAGAAAATTATAAATAATATCACCGCGGACATGCAATGAAAACTTAAGAATCGTAAAATAAAATTTGTTTGTCTGCCCGCTCTTCACGTCAATACGAAACAACATAATAATCAGGGTTCCGTACAAAAAATTAAAAAACGGAACCCTTATACGTGTAGTATCACTCGTGCGTCTGTCTGTCTGCCCGTCTGTCACAGCCAATTTGCTCCGAATCTACTGGACCAAATCAGGTGAAATTCGGTAGGATGATGTTATCTTATGACCCAAACATAGATATGCAAAGTAAATAAATATCTTTTTTAAATAAGGGTCATTTTTAAGGGTCAAATTAGTAAATTAAAACAAAAATGTTTGCAAACCTTACTGTGTCATATATCAAATGAAAGGGCTTGTTATGAGAAGCTCAAATATATTATTGTTATTATTGTAAAATATTTTTTTTTAATTTTATTCATTAAAGAGGACGAAAATTGACCACCTGATCTCCGAAACTTCTGAGCCTAAAATTTAAAAAAAAAATATACAGAACATAGTTCATTGCTTGTAGATTACAGGAAAAATAAGTAGATATACTATTTTAAAATAAGGGTTATTTTCAAGGGACAAATTCTGAAATTAAAAAATAGTTTTGCAAACCTTACTGTGTCATATATCAAATGAAAGGGCTAGTTAAGAAGATCTCAAATATACTTTTGTTATTATTGTAAAATAGTATATATTTCGAAACTACCTACTGAGCCTAAAATTTAGAAAAAAAAAAACAAATTAAGGTTGATTGCTTGTAGATTACAGGAAAATAATATGAGAATTCTATCAATTGAAAATAAAGTGGTAAACTCCATTAGTCCCCTCTCCACGCGAGTTCAAAAAGTACTAGGCCGGTTTTTTTTCGAAAACCCCAAACTACACAACCGATTTGATAAAATTACTATGGGACCACCTGACAAGTATGCCTTTCAAACTACTAGTGTCTTCGACTAATCAGGGAACATACAAAAAAAAACCATAAATTTGAAATAAATTTATTAATAAAATAAACTAAAACTAAACTTATAACTTAACTTACTTACGTATAAAAAAAGCCCTGGCAAACCGCTGCCCCGTGGTAACGTGCCCAGAAGGTATCTGGCAGCATTGCCACGTTGTATGGCAATGCTTATTGTTTGAGCCAGATAAAGGGCCAGATCTCTGGTCACGCGTGATTTCAGTAAATTTTCGGGCGACCGACCGACCGTCGACAGAAAAGGGGGAAATCTATTCAAATTATGAATAGATTTACCCCTTTTTTAAAGTCGGTTAATAAAGGTAAGATTATAAGCTACGCTGGACCTGGACAGGCAGTTTTGTGTTCAAAGAAGATGCTATTAAGTAGTGACACAAAGAAATTATGTTGCCTGTTCTCATTGCCTATACCTCCTTTAATCATTTCTTACCACACCGGTAAAATAGAAAAGTTCTTTTCACTTCTCATGCTCGTAAAGTTGTACTTTATGTCGAGAGAAGGCTGCATAAAATTGTGCACTTGTGTATAAAGTAATTTCTGGCCTTACAGCCACACACCATACATACACAATACACCTTTATGTAAGTGATAAAGTTTTATGAGATTTATGTTATATCTTAATTTAATTACTAGATATGTATAGATATGTATCAAAATACAAATTTACGATCAATACGGGAGTGCATTTACGTAAAAAAATATAAAGCAAATATTTATAATAACTTGTCATTACAGCTCAGACCATAGTCAAACGTCACATAGTTGAAAATTAAATAAAAAAAAGAAAAATTGTGTGGCGGGAAGCTAATTATACGTCAAACAAAATTAGAAACTTGCTAAATTTGTTGTTTCCTTGCAATCGAAGTGAAAAGCAGAGTGTAAAACTCGAGTATAAAACCCATTTTACCCTCGACGTGACAAAATAAAATCAAATAAAAAAATTAAATCGACATAACATGGCTCGTTTTATGCTCGTGTTGTTTAATCTACTATTGTACTTATAAGACGTTTATTTGCTAGGCAAATTTAAAAAAATCCCGATTGTCAAGAACAGCATCTAGTAATGACTAGTGGAACTACCGAAGTCGTAACGCTAGTTCCGTTACTAATCAATAGATGGATAACCGTAGCGCCATCTATCATTAACTAGAGAAAACACTGACTTTCATGCGTAAACCCCTAATAACTTTTAAACGGCTCTATCGATTTTCATCAAATATAGCTAAGAACCATCGCAAGGGAACATGCTTTCACGTAAAAACCGCATTGAAATAGGTCGATCCGTCGAGCGCTACGATGCCACAGACAGACACACCGACAGACAAGCAGACAAACAGACAGACAGACCGACAACCATTATCGTCAACTTATATAATACCCCTTTTTTGTCGGGGGTTAAAAAATTCGTTTTTTTTTTTATACCATTATTGATATTAAACTGAATGCGATTGCCTAACCTACAAGCGTAGCATGAACTTGTCATAAATATTTGATGGCCCCCGCGCCCCAGGCAATTTATGTCCAATATCAATTACTTCGGATTTAGGCCAGTATTCTATACAAAGCCTTCAACCACCTACACGCAATAATTAGGTATTCGTCCCAGGGGATGTTATAGTATTATTGGAACGGAAAAATTATTTGTAATTGCTTTGTTACGTTACGTAGGACCATCCACTACACAAGTGACGTCACGTGTGTTATGAAATAATAAATTGAACAATGGCCTTTACGAAATCACTATAGAATGAATTTAGAATAATAGTCAATAAAAATTCGGCATTTCCATACAAGTTTCGCGGGTGGCTGCACACTTTTGTATGTGGAAATGCAATGCTAAAATAAAACCGCGCATTTCTCCATCTGACAGTTCATTTTTTATAAATTCTTAGTGGCCAGTATTTTGCTAGATCGCAAAGAGGTTGTATAATTGCATTTCTTTTTCTAAAATTATCAAAATTTTATACAAACTGGGCTGTCTACCTTATTAGCAGGGCTCTCCATGATGTCTGCCAGGGATGTGCCGAACGCAGCATCAGCGTTGATTGTGTCTGCGGACTTCCACGGTGCCTTGGTGTGAAGCGGCGTCCCTGGCAGTGCTGACTCGTGGCTCCGTCGACGTTGTTGGGAACCCAGCTGTAACACGCGAAGAACCATTACCTTGCAAAGTATTTTAGGTACTACCTAAATAATATGCGATATCGGGCTCGGGTCGGGACTCACGTAGAAAGTCAGCTACTGGCCGTCATGTCTCGACCTCAAAGGGAGGTATTCCTCAGGGCGAATTTGACTAGTGACGCGCGCACGACGTCGTCTCGATACACACTGTGTCGACTAGAAGCTGACTCTACTACGTGAGTAACCCGTATTTCACATATTGGTAATAATTCCTGTGTCTCACTTTAAACCAAATTCTACTTTTTGTTTAGGTGTCGCTTTATAATAATAAATCGTTTATTTCGGACAACAAGATCCATAAAAAGGGTTAGTAACAATTGATCTTAAAATACTAGGATGTTAGTAACAATAAAATAAAATAAAAACAGCAGACGGACATGCACGTACATACATAGTACTCAGCGATGCTAGCTGGACGGCCTACTTAACTGCATGCAGTTGTATCCATCGATTCCTGATATATTCCTGAAGATTGTCAGTAAGCTCTTTAAATCCTGATTTGTCCATGGCAAGCCTGAACAGTTTGTTCTACATACATACATAATATCACTCCTATTTCCCACAGGGATAGGCAGAGACTAATGACCTCCACTTGCTACGATCCTGACAAACCTCTTTCGCCTCATCTACACTCATTAATCTCTTCATACATGCCCTTCGATTACGGGTACTTTTCACCTCTCCTTTTTTCAGAACGTCTGCAATCTGGTCGCAGAATGTTTGCCGAGGCCGACCTTTTCCTACTGTTCCTTTTACATTTTAATTATAAATATTTTTTGTTAATCTGTTTTCATCCATCCTTTCTACATGCCCAAACCATCTTAACATCCCTTTCTTTATTTTTGTCACAACGTTCTCTTTTACTCCACACCGCTCCCTTATGACATCATTCCTCATTCGATATATTCTACAGCAGTTATATTATAGTACTCTATGTTCTACTGTTTTGATACCAATCCATTGTCATATTCTTTAGCCATGACATTTTGCAACCTCCCATCCCCTATAACCTATAGCTGAATTCCACGGTCTTTTCCCTATGGAATGTGTTTAACTAACACAGGTGTCAGATTTCCTAGAGCTGCCTGAAGGTAATGGACTGAACTTTCTTCAATTTGTCAAGTTTAAAGTCTTCAAGGTTAAAGTCATCATTATCATTACTACTAGGAAGGAGCTCATCCTGAATGTGGTCTTATATCATAAAGCCCTAGTATTATCTCATCATCATCCAAGTGTACTCCCAGTTGCATCCTCAGCGGTAACGCTTCGGAGCCCGGGGCTCGGTTACCTAACCAAGGTGATTTGACGAGGTTACTGGTTTTTACACAGAGCGACCGCTGTCTGACCTTCGCAACCCAAAGGATAGACCAGAGCCAATCCTTGGATAAGTTTGATGAGCAAACGCTAGATGGCGTTCGGGACCCACAGTTTTTACGTGCCTTCCGAAACACGAAATCATTTTTCTTTTTCGATAATCAGGTTATTAAAGCCTGCAATATCTTTTTTTTTTTTACGGAGGAAAGATCCCTGTTACGGATACCCATCAGCCTGCGGGGGAGGCTGTCGGGTTATGTGGGACTCCACGCCCGAGTGACGTGCCTACCCACTAAAAAACCTCCGGAGTTCCATCACAACCGCTTTTGCCGGGGACACGGGAACGGAAATACAACCGCGAACCCCGGCGCGTCTGGCCGCCAAAGCGGCCCCTCCGCGGGGACGTCACAGCGCCCCCCCACTCACCAAGTCGGCGCGTCCGGAACTCACGGACGCGCCGTACCTCCTCGGGCCAATTGAGAGGCGGCAGACTCCCACGCAGTCCACCGCCTGTGGACCCATGGGAGCCAGATAAACTGACTCCCAGCGGCGGAGAAGATGAAAGGCTCCGCCGCTTGCCTCTCGCCGCAAACGCGGTGCGGCACCGCTCGGTCGCGGAGGATAGGGAGAGCGGCAACGTAACACCGACACTCCTCCTCCTCCGCGCCCGATCTTCAACCACAGCCACGGCGATGTAGCCCCGCCTGAAGCGCCGGGAGAGCAATGAAACATTGCTCTCCCGGCGGCCCCACCCCGGGTGGGGGGAGAACTTCCCACTCCCCCGCCGCCCCATTGGGCGCATCCCTACAGGCTCAAGGCCGAAGCCGAGCCCGCGGGAGCGCCCCTCCCCGGGTGGGGGGAGAACTTCCCACTCCCCCGCCGCCCCAATGTGGGCGCTCACTGCTGGTAGACGACAGCAGTAGCGCCCCCTCGCGGGTTCCTCTTAGCTTCCCCGTGGCTCGAGGCTACCACGGGTACTGAGCCCCCCCGGTACGACAAACCGGGAACCCATTGGGGGGGAGGCTGCAATATCCTAACCTAACTAAAAACAACTTTTCACAAAGTATGCTTCCCAGTGGGATTCGAACCCACGATCTCCGCATCACAAGGCAAACGACTTGACCACTAGACCACGGAGGCAGTCCTAGTATTATCTGCCCTGCCCTAAAATATAGTAGTATCGTTCGTTTTGGAGATCCTTGGGGACCTATTGAGGACCCTATATCCAGAAGACTTTCTGGGGGCTGTCTACATATTACGTGACATAGAATCTTTATTGACCGAGCGAGCGAAGCGTCTCAGTTTCGGAATTTGCCAATAATGCTTCTTCCGGCTGTCAGTTTGTCAGTCTGTCTATCACTCCGACCGTTTTCGCCTACAGGTCGCATTTCTCAACCGATTCTCGTGATTGTAACAAGGTTTGAAAATTATACAGATTTAAGCCGATTCGGCTTTTCGAAATTTTTTAAAATAAGTTTAATATGGGGGTCGATAGCTTTATAAATAATTTCAGCCCTTTCAAACAATTTTCAAAAATGTCATAGATCTTTTTTGTCGGAATTACTTTATTATCCGATAAACTTCAACGGATCGGGGGTGACTCGCGAGGTCTACAGCTCACAGAGTCACTAGTATTTATATATCTAATGCCACATTGGCATGACCCCCTAATCGCTGTGACGCACGTAACATGTGGATGGCCCCCTGTGGCTGATATGATGATGATAAGTATATACCTGATCTATCTATTGTCACATTGGCATGACCCCCTGATCGCTGTGACGCACGTAACATGTGGATGGCCCCCTGTGGCTGATATGATGATGATAAGTATATACCTGATCTATCTATTGTCACATTGGCATGACCCCCTGATCGCTGTGACGCACGTAACATGTGGATGGCCCCTGTGGCTGATATGGTGATGATAAGTATATACCTGATCTTCCGCCGTGTCGGAGAGACTGAGCTCCGTTCTGGTAGTGGAGGTGGAACTGTCGAGGTTATTCCACACGTTGTGGTGCCCCACGCTCGCTGTGGGTGGCTCCGACATCGTACCATCTGCGAAAATTAAACACGTGACTATCAAAAAATAAACGGCCAAGTGCGAGACGGACTCGCACAGAAAAGGTTCCGTACCATTCTATAAAAAATCACCTTTGTTGTATGGGAGTCCTCTTAAATATTTATTTTACTCGGCTTTTAGTATTTTTTGTTATGACGGCAACAGAAATACATCATCTGTAAAAATTTCAATTGTCTAGCTATTTGTTTATTTAACTTTATTACAAATGTAATAGGCGGACTTAAAGCCATAGCCTTCATCTACCAGTCAACCTACTGATGATGCCGAGATAAAGAAGTCTTTCGAAGGAGGCGCAAAATATGTGATTTTGGAAGATATATTAATAATATAAGATATAAGAATATATTAATTAAAATAACAATATATATCAATAAGCTTACATTCAAAATATACACATATATAAGATATAATAACCAATACGTATACTACATATATATTATTTGTATTCTATCTGACGGTTCTCGAAGATAATGTGCACGCACTGCACTTTTAAACGCTACTCGAGTACGAGCCTTCTGGATATTGATTGTTGCAATCACGGTTCATGAGACACAGCCTGGTGACAGATAGACGGACAGATAAAGAGACAGACGGACAGCGAAGTCTTAGTAATAGAGTCCCGTTTTTACTCTTAGGGTACGGAACCCTAAAAATTACCTCGGTAATTTTTCCCTTTTCATTGGAATTGCTCAAAATCAGTCTTTGGCCATACCTCAGAATAGTCTACTCTAGCAAACATGCAAGTGCCTGCAAATCTGTCATAAACATGAGTTTTAGAAACATTTTTGGTTGAGGTCAAGACCAAAAATGTTTCTATACAGAATACTAAATTAGAAATAGTTTTTTCTTGGTAGGTACCAAGAATCAGGCGCGGTCCGAAGGGGGGGTCACAGGGGACATGACCCCCCCCCCAAAATCTAAGGTCAAATTAAAAAATCTCAAAAATTTGCCAAATAATAAAAGGAAATTTCTAGCTATCCCCTAACAGCGATAAATTTATAGTTTGCTGACATCTAGTGGTGTTTTTACGCAAAAATGTTTATTTTATTCCAGATACCAATTTTTTATTAGTGTAGTGAGTGACCCCCTCCAAAATTTCAAGCTGCGACCGCGCCTGCCAAGTATGCCTCTGGGAACACGCTTAGATGAAAGAAACTAAAGTAGAAGACTTCAAATTACCTCTATGCCCCTCTTTTCTCCTCTCATCATCGCTGTTCCTTCTAGAAGACGCTTCTGAATGACTTTGGCTCAGCTTATGTCGCTCGCTTTCATAGGAAACCCGGTCCAGAACAGACTGGTGTCTCTCCAACGTTGGCCCAACCTTCAGACCTTGGCCAAACTTCTCGATGCCGTGGTCAAATATCTGCAAGCCTTGACCAAGTTTCTCCAGGTGGTTGAGGGTACGCGGCGTCCGATGAGTGAGCTTGGATACTGATTTTTTGATGTCCTCTTCGTACCCATTTTCCATTGTTACTCTGTAAATAAAAATAAATATGTAGTTCAACAAACGTGGTCTAGCTTATATTTTGAAACTATACATTTGAGGGTTCGGCAGATTTTGTACAATAATTTTCATATTGCCAAGTGCTTGTCGGGGCACGCGCAGTGTAAGGTTCCGTAGAAGCGAATGCCGACTTTACTAAAAATGTCTAAGAAAATTAACTTTGTGGTCATGTGCTAAACAGTTTTATGTGGAAACGTGAAAAATCTGTATAGAAGTGAATTTTTTGGGGTCCAGTGCTGCCCCCATTTGAAATAAATCATTTGAAAAGAAACGGAGATATGATTTAAAATTTGGCTTTGATATAACCCTAGATAACCCTTTCAACTATTTAATAAACTTCTGTTTATATTTAAAAGTGAGAAGGTGAAGCTTTTTATAGCATTTTTGCTAAAAGCGGTAGTTTTTCGCAAAAATGCTATAAAAAGCTACACGTGTTCACTTTAAAATATAAACAGTGCACATGAACCTAACAAAAACTTGAACTATAAATAAAACCAACTATTTCAGAAACAGATCCCTAAAACAAAAAGTGATGTTTACTAGCTCACAATATTTTTAAAATACCTTTTTCTACGATACAATAGAGTAGAATAGAAAGAGTCGAGAAAAAATTCTCAACATTATTTTACTAATTTTCGGCATGATTAATATTATTAATTTCATAGCAATATATTAATAGGAAATAAAAAACTGAAAAAAAAGACAGATATTTGATACAAAGGCGGACAGCTCTCCTAGCGAATAAATAAATATATAGGGAGAAATAACACTGATTGAGCTAGCCCCAAAGTAAGTTCGAGACTTGTGTTATGGGATACTAACTCAACGATACTAATTTTATAACAAATACATATTTAGATAAACATCCAAGACCCAAGACAATTTAAAAAGGCCATTTTCCAACTTGACCTGACCGGGGATCGAACCCGGGACCTCTGAGTGGTAGATTAGCATGGTGACCACTACGCCACGGAGGTCGAATGCAGTTTATAGCGCTAGATGTAGATGTCATTTAGTCGCTTCTTACGACATCCACAGTAAGATTGAGAGGTCCTTCTGGGCAGGAAGGCACACCACTATCGGCGGTCGGTAACCATTATTTGTTTTGCTTTTGTATGTCGTAAGGGGCCAACACTGGTATCAAATTTTTCAAGCTGTTGCCACCGGACATTTACAATGTTGCCGTATACATCAGAAAAAAATACCGTGTTTAAAGAAAAAATACCGCACCTCTAAAATTTTTGAAGAAATAAGACTATTTGACTCTAATTAGGATCCTAAAAGCGTCCTAACATTCCTAACTGCGATAACACCTTCCGATTTCTTAATTGGTTTCCTTAAAATAGGATATTGTAATTGCCGCTTTTAAGCGGTTATTACATCAAATAACGCAATTTGGATAATTTAGAAACGCGGTGTCACTTTAACGAATAGTTTTTCCGTACGAAAACCGTTTATTTAGTAAGTCTACGTTTGAAACATGGCACCAATGTCATTTCAAAAATGTTTGAACTGCGTTGCTTTGCAATTTGACATTGTTTGAGGTCTACTTATACAATCAAAGGGAGATCAGCCAAGGAAGAAAAACGTTTTGTGATTGCTATTGAAATCACCACACTGCCGTACAATGTTTGCATGTGGGTCTGGTCTGATTTAGTGATCCCGAGGACCATAGCCTTTTAGCCTTTTTTGAAGCCTAGACTCTTAATTAAGGGCTTGACAGGCTAAACGCCTATAAAGGCTTTTAGTCCTTTAGGCTAGGCCTGTTGAATACGCCAAGCCTAAAGGACTATAAGTCTATATAGGCTTTTGGTTCAATGTTGTTTTGGCGATATTTCAGTAAAATATACATTTTATTTTCTTTTTTCAAAATTAATTAAAAATAAAATAAACCCTTTATTCATAAGTATGATGGCTTACTCAGGCTGATACAAAAAAATGGCTTAAGCCTAAATACATAGGGCGCACTATAAGTTTCCGGAACTGGCCACTTACATAAACAATATTTAAAAATTTATTGCAACATTTGAAAATAGAACTCTTTGGCTGTAGAATACAGTTTGTTTCATCTGACTGTCTTTTGTTTTTACCTTGTGGCGCCATTTAAAAAATCGTGTGTCTGCATCAACATGGATTTAACTCGGGAAAATTTTCGTAGTATGATTTTCTACGATTTTAAGTGTAATTTGACAGCTCAACAGAGCATCGCTCGGCTTGAAACAGCTTTTGGCAATGAAGCACCATGCAAGACAACTGTTTATAGCTGGTTTGCAGAATTCAAGCGTGGTCGTATCAATCTCAGTGACGAATCTCGCGATGGTCGGCCGTCCACCGCTGTGACCAACAAAAACATCGATGCTGTGCGCCGTATGATTGAAACAGACAGGCATGTGACCTACCATGAAATTCGCGCATCCTTAGAAATAGGCATGAGTCAAATACAATTAATCCTACACAAACATTTGGGTGTGAGAAAGCTGTGCTCGCGGTGGATCCCACACAACTTGACCGAGGCTCAAAAAACGGACCGCGTCACTTGGTGCAGTGCCATGCTTACCAGATTCAACGAAGGTGCGTCAAATTTGGTGTGGGACATAGTAACAGGTAACGAAACATGGATTTATTGCTACGATCCCAAAACAAAGCAGCAATCGAGCGTATGGGTCTTTCAAGATGAGCCGAAACCAACCAAAGTGGCGCGCGTGAAAAGTGCATCTAAGCGGATGATTGCTTCTTTTTTTAATAAAACTGGACACGTGGCTACTGTTGTTTTAGAGAATCGTCGTACAGTGAATAGTGACTGGTACACGACCATTTGTTTGCCGGAAGTTATTGACGAACTCCGTAAAAATAACCGTAAACGCCGTATCATCCTGCACCACGACAATGCTAGTTCTCACACGGCCAGACAGACAAACGACTTTTTGAAGGCGAAAAATGTAGAACTCATGAGTCATCCTGCATACAGTCCCGACCTGGCACCTTGTGACTTTTTTCTGTTCCCAAAAATTAAGAACCAATTACGCGGTCAACGATTTTCATCACCAGAAGAGGCTGTCGAGGAGTATGAAAAACACGTTTCAGAGGTCACCACAGAGGAGTGGCACAAAAGTTTTCAAAACTGGTTTCATCGAATGAAAAAGTGCATAGACGCCAAGGGAGATTATTTTGAAAAACAATAAATTAATTTTGTACCTTTAATAGTATTTTTTCATATTCATTCCGGAAACTTATAGTGCGCCCCACGTATAAGCAAATTGCTCTAAAAAAACTACAGGCACAAAAAAGGCTTTTTAGGCTCATAGGGTTTTAAAAATGACATAGCCCTAAAAAAGAACCGACAGGCTTAAAATTAGGGCTAAAAGCCTATAGGCCTCGGGAACACTAGTCTGATTGCCATACAAAACGGCAATTATCCTACATTTGGCAACACTGATGACGATAAATAACGGAACCTTATGATGTCAATTAGACATGTGACAGACCGCCACCACACCAGCCTTGTGAAGTTGTGGCCATTATCGATCGCGGTCATGGCGCTGTCCACCCGATTTAGGTCAGATTTTCATCTACTTCTCTACATATAACCAGGCATATGTCATTCCCCGTGTAGGTATTGAAAATATACCTACACTAGCTTTTGACCGCGGCTTCGCTTGCGTAGGGGTGTTATTTATCAAAATCCTTTCTTAGGGGATGCCTACGTCATAGTAGCTATATGCATGCAAAGTCTCAGCCCGATCGGTTTAAAATTGACAAAGTTGCATACAAACTTTCATCCCCTATTTTATCCTCTTGGGGGTAGAATTGATCAAAATCCTTTCTTAGCTGATGCCTACGTCATAACATCTACCTGAATGCCAAATTTCAGCCCGATCCGTCCAGTGGTTTGCGCTGTGCGTTGATAGATCACTATGTCAGTCAGTCAGTCACCTTTGAGTTATATATATTTAGATTACTACTATGCGCGCGGCGACTACTTCGAAGGGGAAAAGTCGGTTATATGAATCGTTTGTCCAAAGTAATAAGAATTAAATTGGTTTGCAATGGATGTCTAGGTATCTAAACGAAGAGATGTGGAGTTCTGACGCGAGCTAAATTAAACCATAGCGCTAGCCACATTAAGTAGATATTTCTTTGAATTTCATTTCTGAGTAAAACTTCTGTACGTGAGTACTAGTACTTATTCTGTGACATAGTCACAGAATAAGTACTAGTACTCACGTATTTTGTCATACAATTAATTTATGTTTTGCTACGGGAATCTATCCTGATAAATTAAAAATAGCTATAGTTAAACCATTGTACAAAAAAGGTGATAAGAATGTCATCAAGAATTATCGCCCTGTAGCGTTGTTATCAATATTTTCTAAAATCGTCGAAAAGATTATGCATGGCCGCTTATATGATTTCTTAGAAAAACAAAATATTTTGATCAAAGAACAAAAAGGCTTTCGCAAAAACATAACTATCAACACTGCAATCTATGATTTAGTTAAGCGAGCCATTCCTTGCATGGATAAAAGAACACCATCATGTGCCTTATACATGGATATGACAAAGGCATTTGATTGTATTGATCACCCGGTACTTATCGAAAAACTTGATCGTTATGGAATACGTGGCAATGCGCTTGAACTCATAAAGTCGTATCTTACAGATAGAGTACAGTACATTGAGTTAACACAAATCTGTATTGAAACAGGATTAGAAAAAAAATACCTATCTAAACCTAGGACAATTAAATATGGTGTGCCTCAAGGAAGTGTTTTAGGTCCATTGCTATTTATTATATATATTAATGATGTAGTGAAATCAAGTAAGCATCCGATGATACTCTTTGCTGACGATAGTACAATCTTAATTGAAAAAAATAAAAATATTGACAATAACAATTATGAAAATGACATTAACAATACAATAAATGACGTTTTTCACTGGTTAGAACAGAATAACTTGAACATTAATGTTGAAAAAACAAAAATAATGCAATTTAGTCAACGCAAAGTAAGTCCTACAATTAATATATACTACAACGGATGTGAAATAGAAAAATCTGACGTAACCAAATTTTTAGGATTAAGTATAGACAGAAATATGTCATGGGAATCTCATTCTATTGACGTATGCAAAAAATTATACAAATTTTCATTTGCACTATATAAGTTGGCACAGATTGCAAACAGAGAAACTGTTCTTACAGCATATCATGGTTTTGTAGGATCAACTTTGCGCTATGGATTAATTTTTTGGGGAAACTCTAGTTACAGAGAGATACTACTACGAGCACAGAAGCAATGTATCAGGGCCATATGTGGACTGTCACCCACAGAGAGTTGTGAACCGTACTTTAAATCACTAAAATTATTAACCTTGCCTTGTTTATACATATTAGAAGTCTGTATATTTGTAAAAAATAATCCTGAACTATTTTTAGAGAAAAAAACAGTACCAGGTTTTAATCTCCGCCCTAGGAATGTTACAATTTGTTCCAACATCTGTAAAACTGCGTTGATGAGAAAGAGTATCATAAAGATGGCTCCGAGCATTTACAATAAACTACCGGAACCTTTAAATATCTAAATGCACACAAGTTAAAAATGCTATTACTAAAATACTCATTGATAAATGCTATTATAATATAAAAGACTATTTTTCTGATGTAGACATATGACTTTAATTAATAACTTATTGTAAGTGTATATGATATTTATTTAATTTTTTTCACATTCTTTCTCTTTTATTTTATTTTAATTTGATTAATGTAATGAAATATAATTTGTAATTAGGAATTTTTAAATGACTTTGTACATAATTAATATCTGTTTTGCATGCCATTGTACTTTGGCTAAACATGCGCACCTTCAAATTGTCATCATCTCTATCATACCGTGTTTAATGCAAATAAATACATTTCATTTCATTTCATTTCATTATGCGCGCGGCGACCACTCCGGAATGGGAAATTCAGTTACATAAATGTTATACTTTGTCTAGAGTAAAAAGAATGAAATTGGCTTGTTATGGATTTTTAGGTATCTAAACGAAAAGGTGCTGAGTTCTGACGCGAGCAAAATTAAACCATATCGTTAACCACATTGAGTAGATATTTCTTTGAATTTCTTTGCTGAGTGAGAATTCTGTATTCGAGTACTACTAGTAGTAACATAATTATACACACTAGTCTAGCATGAAAGCGTAAGTAAGTAAAAAAAAAAAAGACAACTGACTTCATTTTCTTTCAGTAGTTTCTTCCATATCTCCGAAGTTCTTCATCATATATTCTCTAAATTAATATGGGACCAACTTGGTAATAAAAGCTTTGAAATAAAATAAAAAAAACAATCAATAAAATCATTTAAATCGGTGAACAGCAAGTGGCGGTGATATGGTAAATAAATATCCTTCCCTTGTTTCCATTTCCCTTCATCTCGTATTGTTAATATTTTTTTTTTCTGTGTAAGAGTTATGTATTTACGTAAGTGTATATGTATGTTTATTATAATTATTGTATACAAGTATGTTAATATTGACCACCTCGCACTACCTAATTTCCCATTACTATTTTCTATATAGTATAGCGAGATTGCCTGGAAGAAATTGCTTAGCGATAAGGCCGCCTTTTGCGTATTTCCTAGGTTTTAAGATAATTATGTCCTGTATTTATTTATTTTGTGCAATAGAGGGTATTGTATTGTGTATGTGGCGTAAAATACATCCAAAATAAACATAAAAACATACGGGTCGAATTGATTACCTCCTCCTTTTTTGAAGTCGGTCAAAAACGTAGACTGGTAATTAGCGATGTGGCTGGCAATCTATCACTATTTTGGATTTCTTTTCACACTTTCTCGTATATCGTCATCACGTATAAAGTGGTATTTAAGTCTTGCGGACCTGAGCTCTTTCTGTCTGCTTAGTTAAAGCGTAAAATCATCACACTAGCTGTCTCACAGTGAGTTGTTTACTCTCCCAAGGGATTTTCGAAAGAGATTTTAAATCAGAGGAAGCTATAATGGTGCTAAACCGTAAAGCACTGATTGTCGTTCCTGTGCACATTAGTTGGTCATAATTATGACTTGTAGCTTTGTCGTCAAACTTGACCTACGGAAAAAGGTAAAGTGAAAATTCTCCCAAGGGAATTTTGAGAAGGATTGTGCACAAGTAGAAGCTATAAATTAGCTACTAAAGACTTGTCCTACCGCGAGTTGATCATTTTCTGTCGTTATTATGACTCGTTTACAAAATAATTTTTTTTGTTGCAAAAATTAACTGTTTATCGAAACAGAAGTGCAATGTCTCCCTAGAGAATATCAATAGAGGTTTAAAACCGAGGGGCTATAAATAAGTTAGGTACTAAAGCAGTAAGAGCACACATTGCCTGCACTACGACTAAGTTAGGCATTATATGACTTGTAGTTTGTACGAACTGCAGCTGTTGACAGAGGGCGCAAAAAAGCCACTTTTTTACATGAGGACATTAAAAATACTTTTGTATGTTTACGGAAAAAGACAAATTCCAAATTCTCCCTAGGGAATTCCGCGAAATGCCCAAGGATTTAAATCGTGAAAACTATAAATTAGCTACTAAAGCAGTAAAGCACACATTGCATGTCCCACGACTAAGGCTGAATTATTAAAAAGAATCGATTGGACGGCGCTCAACAAATAGGCTATTTTAACTCGCCTAGTTTGGGCAGAAAAAAATATTTTATTTATTCAGTGTTTTGGTCTAAAAGTGGACGGTTATGAACTTTGTCATTTTAAAAATTATAGCTTTGAACGAACGAAGCGAAGTTTTCCGTGGTACCTCATTTGAAAATTCAACGTTTGTTTAAATAAATTATAAATAGTAAGTTCGAGACTAGTTCTATAGGATAGCATCTCAACGATACTATATTTTTTTAAACAAATATAAACATCCAAAATGCAGGTTAATCTGAAAAAGATTATTTTACGTCTTGACCTTACTGGGGATCGAACCCGGGACCTCCTGTGTGACAGCCTGACATAGTGTCCTCTAGGCCACAGAGGTCGACGTATCTAATGAAGCCACACGGCTAGTGATAAAAACCAGTCTTAAATAGATCTATAGTATATAAAGACATCAAAGGATTAGAGGTAGTAAAAATTCTGACGTCATCAGACAACTGTTTTTCAGATCGACATCAAAGTATACTCGTAATTGGGTATTTATGAGAACAAACGTATACATGATTGTAAATAGAACAGTACTAAGGACACATTTTTGAAATCGACAGGCCGTTTGCGCGAGTGTTTTCAAACAGGCGCATTTTTGAATTGATCGAACGCGAACACGAAGGATTTGCAACGACTGATTTTGAACACTTTTAACTTTGACATAAAAATTTGTAGCGTACAATAATTGTCAAAGAAAGCTTCATGTTCTTTGTCACGGAGAAACTGTTCCGAATACCGTTTGCGTTATTTTCGTTGACATTTTTAGTAAATCGTCATCATTTTTTTTTCTATGTTTTCTTCGCAAAACAATACAATTTCAAATCTTTTCAAAATTACTATGCTTTCCGAACGCGAGCTGTGTCTTGGAAAACTACACGTTTAGTGTTTCGCTGACTCCCTCAATGAAAAATAGTACTCCTGGCATTTAACTCAGTTCTTTTAAATAATTATTTATTGGATACGAGCCTCTTAAAGCATTTCTTTTATTTATTTATCTTTATTACATGAAATTGTAATTGGCGGACTTAAGAGTCCCCTTACCCTGGACAGAATCAGACTTTCCCATACAAACGTAGTCTACGTTTTATTTTGAAACGACATGTCGGATATGGGCAAGGTTATTTAATTTAAAGAAATTGCAATTATCTAGGGTTATAATTGGTTTCCGACACTAAAATGATGAACTTAAAAGAGAATATAGTGTATTATATCATATTTGACCATCAGTATGGTTCTACACTCTCATATTTTCTTTCCTAAGTCTAAGGTAAGGGAATTCTTAAGGCCGTAGGTAGGCCTTTTCTACAAGTCAACCTACAGGTCAATTCTTTTGTGTCGTTTTCGTGAATACTGACAAGTTTCAATCAAATGTTGGTGTAACTAGTAGTTCTTTCATTGCTTCAAGGGAGCATGAGCATTTAAAACAACAAACTACAACAATTTCGCATTATAAATAATAAATTCGACTAAAATCAGTTTCCTCAATAATTTAAAGCAAACCCCAGCTAAAACTTCAGTGGATTCAGGTGTTCCTTTGCAGAAGTCAAAGTTATTCGTCGATTCAAAAAACATGTAACGCTGTAAATAAGTGCATAATGGGTGCCACCCACAAAACGTGCCCTAAAGAACTTCTTTCTGTGTAGGGCCGGCTCCAACGTTAGTCCTAAGAAAAAAGTTGTTCATTTTGACGGGCTGACTCACCCCTTTAAGTATCTTAGCCGTATATTTCCAAAGTAGTCTAATGTCCTATGTAACGGGAAATGCATCGTTTTCCATAATTATTCTGTTATCTTCGATCAATGGAGATCAATTAAAGTGAGTTTAGTTCGACAACACACCTAAGTACTTAGATATAATAACGTTTTCATCTCATCTGCTTAAAAAACGATGTTTTTATCCTAAAACATTTGGAGCTAAAGTTTTTTTTATTCTCCAGGAACTAAAAAGTGAAAAAGAAAATCGCTATGGATTAAATAGTAGATTGTGCTACAAGGGGATAAGGTAATATTTTGACGGCGAGGGCGCTACTTTCAATCCAAAGCGAAACGAAGGATTCCACGGGTGAGAAGGGTGGAATCCTTCGTTTCGCTCTGGATTCAAAGTAACGCCCTCGCCGTCAAAATATTACCTTATCCCCTTGTAGCACAATTTACTATTAACAAAATATACTGAAAAATATGTTATGAGAGAATTCAGTCTTTCTCTCTTAGAACAACTTTGCCCAAGAATCGAAATATGAAAAATATTTTTACCATTCCCCCTCTAAAAAGTTTATTTTATTCACTGAAAACAGTGAATAAATAGCACTTTTACTCACTATTTTGGTTGTTTATTTTATTCACCGAAAACTGTGAATAAAATGCACTTTTACTCACTATGTTGATGTTTGAATTTAGAACAATTTACTCTGAATTGTAGTAATTGTTCCAATTTTAAATAATTTTACCTTCTTTTTTCTTCATTAAATGTCTATTTTCGCTTAAATTTTTCTTTTTAATCAACTTCCAAAAAAAGGGGGGTTATCAATTCGTCGGAATCTTATGTTTTATATATGTTGATCGATTTATTCGAAGGCGTTTGTACCGTTTTAGAATATTCTTTTTTTTAAGGGAATACCTGTCAGGTGGTCCCATAATTTTTTTATTAAAACCGGTTGTGTAGGTTGGTTGTGAAGTCGGGTTTTAGTTTTAAAAAAATATTCTCGTAATCATGGTATAAAGTATAGTATGCAATTCTTAAACAAAGCGGATTTACATCGAGGGCCATGAATCACTCGCATTGCTCAGGATTCTAACACTTGAATTACTCGCTACGCTCGTGATTCATTCATCATGAATCTATCACGAGCGTAGCGCTAACCCTACGGTCGTGATTCAGTCGTTAGAATCCTTCACCTGCTCGTGATTCATCTATGGCCCTCGAAGTAAATCCATCCTTTATTCACTAATTGCATAATATACTATTTTTAGTTTTTAAGCTATTTTTACTTAGATCAGCTGATTGGTCAACACGTGAGACCCAAAATATGAACCCGGGACCTCCGAATGGCGGATTACCGTGATACCATATACCATTACGCCACGGAAGTTGACATGCCCTAAAAGTCATTCAAATGACTTACCAGTCACTGTATTTAGTCAACAGACATTGCATCATTGATAACCAGCTATAGTCCATTTGTTTAGGTATATATTTAAAAGAATGTAAACAATCTTGACATGTCTTTTTATTGAAATATACACTTTATAAATCAAAACCTGTGCAAATTACAAATGATTTATTTTATAAATTATTAATTACACTTTTTTTTGCGAAGGTATTGATAAAGTGTATATTTCAATAAAAAGACATGTCAAGATTGTTTACATTCTTTTAAATACCAAACCAAATTGTCTATAGTTTCTCGTAACTATGTTGTTTGTGTGAGTTTTCCGGATATGTGACGATTTCCCACGGCACCATTAAAACTATGTTGGCTATTGTGATCTTTAAACGTGTTAAGCGTGTTGAGTAAAGATTAAGCCAAGCGCAGGATCAAATGTTATGGCTAGGCGTAAGCTATGTACACAGGAAGGAAGGAAAAGAAGGAGATCACTATTTACAGTTTATTTATGTACACTTCACACTAGCACAAACAAATGTTATATATACAGAAGGTGAATGATGTTATCGGAGTTATGGATAAATGATGCTCTCCAAAAGTATTTACAATTCCCTATTAAAATTTATTTATCACAGGAAACAAAAAGCGAGAGCAAAAAATAGTTACTCGACTAGCCGCCGCACGTCAGGCGTGGCGACACCGTCTTCATAAAAACGGTTGATGGCCACGCATGCGCGCAGCGGTCTTTCATAAATGACAATATATTTATATACATGTAAAAGAATGTATGTCCGCTTGTATGTTGCGATTCATGAAAATTTACAATATTTACAACTTATTCATACAAAATATATGTACATACAAAATACAAGTATAAAAGGAGTAGCAGTGCAGGCCACACGTGTTTTATTTTAACCCCCGATAAAAAAGTATCTGTCTGTGTTAGCGTTACATAACTGTCGATAGTTTTCTTTACCCAAAGGTTGGCTGGAAGAAATCGCTTTAGTGATAAGCCCGCCTTTGTACCTACTAGATTTTAAATGTACTTTTGATTGTTGTCATACTTAGTTAGTGCAATAAATAAATTTTATCTTATCTTATCTTATAGTCGAACTGGAAAAACAGTCACAATATCGATAGTATCGACTATCAATAGTTTGCAATACTATTGAAGAAGGTAAAACCATCGATAGTAATCGTTATTATTGAATTTAGATACTATCTTTACTATCCATAGTAGCGAGTTTTTAATTGATACTATCGATACTGTAACTCCTTTATGTACGAAAAACTATCGATAGCTAAATTACTATCGATAGTATTATAATATCGATATTCGTCACAATACTATCGATAGTTTTAAATACAATAGTACCCTTACTATCGATACTATTGATACTATCGATAGTACTAATTAAAAACTACCGACACTATCGATCGTATTATAATATCGATATTCGTCACAATACTATCGATAGTTTTAAATACAATAGTACCCTTACTATCGATACTATTGGTACTATCGATAGTACTAATTAAAAACTACCGACACTATCGATCGTATTATAATATCGATATTCGTCACAATACTATCGATAGTTTTAAATACAATAGTACCCTTACTATCGATACTATTGATACTATCGATAGTACTAATTAAAAACTACCGACACTATCGAGAGTATCAAAACTATCGATAGTCCTATTGATATTGTTACTGTTTTTCGAGGCCACGATAGTATCGATAGACATCGATATTTTATACTATTGCTTCCAACAATAGTCTCTGTCATTGTAGTTCTCGAACGGATGGACCGATTTCGATTCGGCCGATATGAAGCAAGTTATTATTCTATATTATTAAGTATTTTCATTAACATTAATTATTATAATTGTGACGTTAATTAGAGAACCATGTTTTTATATGTGCGAGTAAATGATTGACAATTAATTTTAATTATTATGTTTGTAAGTCTCTAGCATGCAGATATTTTGGTGTATATATACTGTTAATCTGTATGTTAAATTATTAAATAAATATAAATATAATATCCCTTGCGGGTGGTTCTTAGCTGTTTGATGATCGGTACGGCCTTTTAAAAGTTATTATTAATACATATACATGGTCTAACAAAAATACTGAAACTATTTTAAGGCAGTGTAAGGTCCATAATGCTGAGCTACTTTCCCCAAGAAACATATATTGAAATATAAAAATATTTTCTTGTAAAAAACAAGTTGACCGATCAGCTGATCCGGGTTTGTATGGAAAGGCCAAAATTATTTTTCATATTTCGATACATGTTTCTTGGGGAAAGTTGTTCAGTATCGTGGACTGAATTCACCTTTAAAATAGTTTCAGTTTATTTTGTTAGACGTTATATAATGCCGTCTGTGGCATTTTTAGATGCGGCTAACAATGTACCTATACAATATGTAACAAAAACCCTGTCCGATCCTAGTAGGAGCAACTCAGACCGTCGATATGAACAACTTTTCCTATGGGACTAATGCTTGAAATCGACATTTTCATACAACAGTGTTTGGCCGGCCCGGCAATTTGTATGAAAATGTAGACTTTTCTTTTCTTTTATTTTGATGCACCCAGTGTCACTCTCACAGTAAATACGAATCTAACGACACCTCTCAAGCTAAAATCCATCGAGCCGTTCAGGCTGCAGAGCGGGCCAAACAATTATACATATATGCTCCCGAAAAACAAACCAAACCCTCCTTCTGGCGCAGTCGGGTAAATAGTAATGGGTTGCTAGCCGCATCGCCTATTAAGGCGGCCCTTCCCGGCGGCTCTGTTTTCAACGCGAGCATAGTTTGAAAAGCTTGGTGTTTCATCCAGGGCAATGCTAGAAAAAGAGGCAAACCAAAAAGAGAGATAGCACCTAGGGGCATGGTTTGCATTTTATCAATGAAATTAGTATTATTATTGACTATCCATTGAACAAATATTTACAGGGTGCAGAAATTTCATAAAACTTGTTCCAGGTGATACGTATTTATCAGTAAGCCTTACAAGTATGTATGTGAAATAAATGTTTTGTATTCAAACTTTTTATTACATTTGCAAGGTTTGTATCGAAATATTTTCTTTACTTTTACAATTTATGAGTACTTTATGAACGGTCGAAGTTCAGCTAAAATTTGTGCAAAAAAGCCGATTTTTGGAGGCTTATACTGACTTTGTTTTTCTAAATTTCAATTTTTTATTTCGATAGAAACCTAGAATAGCGCCCAAGATACCTGTGAGTTCAAAAGTTTTCATGGAAGATCACATACAACGCCCTAGTCACGTACAAGCGTTTGTATGAAAAGTAAGAAGGCCGCTCTTAACATGATTTAAAGCTCGCCTATTCTCTCGATTGGTTTTTTAAGAGTTGCGCGGGCAGAGAAGCAGTTGGAACAATCTAAGCTTATCCTTTCGGCTTGGCAACTGCTGAATTATGCCAGTCGGCTTTTGGCAATGATGATTTCTTTTGTATGATCAGATCAGAAGGAACTACCCGATCGGAACATCAGTGGTTGTTGCTCCGGGTCGTGTTTTGTTATTCCATAAATACTGCCGATAAAGGCCCATCCAGAAATTACGTTACACATTAAAAGGGGGAGGGAGGGGGACAATGAAGTGTGACATTGTGTGATGCTTTATCAGCCTACCAGCTTTATCAATTAACTATTTAGTAGCTTCGATCGTTTGTTTTTTTTTTTAATTAAAAAGAAATCTGTATCTGCGACGTCACACTAGGGGGTGGCGGTCTCATAATTGTTACCAACTGTGACAGGGAGGAGGGGGGAGTCAGTAAGTTATGTAATTCGTGTGACGTTATTTATGGGTGGTCCCTAAGTGCTGGCTCGCTTATCTATATTTCAAGCAAGCCTTTCCTATTTTAAGTAAATCCGTAGGTGTAGTTATAATAAATTAATCTAAAACCGAGTGTGTCCACCCACGCTGGATCGAAGGACCGATAGAAAGCAAGAAAGCATGTCATGGACTTATTATTATTTATTATAAGTCTATCGAGATATGGTCTCAGGGAGAGCGATTGCATAAGTTGTGTCTTGCGATTTAGACATGTAATCTAATATATCCATATAATATAAAGACTATATATCTCCATTTTCTACGACCCAAAGCAAACCTCTTTTGGGTGCTTTAAACCTTTCCTGTAAACATCTGTACAAAGTTAGAAAAAAAGAAAAAAAAAATTTCTTTAACTTTTGTTACAACAAAATACCATAGGTATAACAAAGTGCACCAATATGGTGTCCGCTCAGCGTGTGCGAACCATAATGCTGGTTTTTTCGCGGATACCACTTCGAATAAAACGTTCGCCTGAGTTGGCCCTGCCTTTGCCATTTTCCAGAGAATTATAAAATAAATTGAACTTTTTTCATGCTGTTTCACATCACGGACAAGCATTCAAAATTGTTTCACCTTTCTGTAATGTAATTCCCGTTACTCGTTCGATTTGAAACTTTAACCATCTTTATAATATTATTTGACTAACTTTAGCACCTGCTTAAATTTAACCATTTAAATAAATAAATAAATAAATAAATAGGAACATATAACACTGATTGAGCTAGCCCCAAAGTAAGTTCGAAACTTGTGTTATGGGATACTAACTCAACGATACTATATTTTATAATAAATACATATATATATATATATATAAACATCCAAGACCCAGGACAATTTGAAAAAGGCCATTCTCCAACTTGCCCTGACTGGGGATCGAACCTAGGACCTCTGGGTCCTGGGTTCCATACAAACAATACGAACCATATGAAGACCTCTCCCAATTTTGGTCACTGTCAACTTCATTTGGATGGATATTGGTTTATACCAAGTACTTAAGTTTGTCGACGTTTTAAAATAAGACGGTTAAGGACGGTAAGTCTTAAACTTTTAAATCGTCAGCATTGAGACCCCACCTTTCGCGTAGGCATAATAACAGACGGAGAAGAATATATAAACGTTGTCATTACTTCAGAATTATTTAGCAGTACCAAGGTTGGTGGAGTATATTTCTAACCGTGGAACTGATATTATCGAATAGGGAATACGTTTATATAAAGTCGTTGACATAGAATTAATATAAGCAGTAACGTATAGAGCAGAAGTTCACCTTCCGCAAGATTAAGTCAAAGTCAAAGTCAAAGTCAAAGTCAAAGTCAAAGTCAAAGTCGAAGTCGAAGTCAAAGTCAAAAATATATTCAATGTTCGATAAATTTATCTCTTATTGAAGGTCATTTTTTAAATATTATTTTACTGCAAAAGCTAATAACTACTAGTGTTTCGGAATGACTACTGCTGGGAAGATTACGCCGAAAGAAACCCAGTTCAGTATTGGTCCCTACCCAGCCTGATAGGCTATGTTACAGTTACAATACAGATTTACACTTTAGCTAGGTATACCTACATTATATTATACATTTAAATAATACAATTAAAATTTGTAGTCATCTATTTCCAAGAATTGTGATCAGACGATGATTAGGTTCCTCAGTTTTCTCCGCAACTTGGTATAACATGAAGTAAGGTTTATCGTTATAAATCTGACATAGCTTGACAACTGCAATACAGTAATTCTGCTAAATAAATCGTGCTGATTCTGTATTTGGTCGAATGTCTGCTACAACGTAGAAAAAAAATAATATTTCAAATGCTTCAATGTTTCAAAAGATCTCATATAACTCCGTTTCTAAATCAAAATAATTTGTTAATTTTTCTTATTGAAGTAATCTTCATCTCGCTTCATTACTGTTTGGCATTGTACGCAAAAGACAACCAATTTGTCATGCAGTTAATATTCCCACAATACAAAACTTAGATGATGAAGCACGATTGTAATTTAATGCACCAAATAAATATAATTCTTTCTTTCTTTCTTTCTAACGACAGATATGAGACAGCCTAAGACAGTCGAGTAAAATGTGTCGAGCTACGGTAGCCCTACATTTTACTCACACACGGACGCATGCATACGAGTGTTTATTGTTTATTGTGATAAAAACGATATGAACCAATTACATTTATCACACATTACAATTATTACATATACATACATGTTGTATCTATGGTTGAGTAAAAATTTTACTCCGTATTTTTTTTAATGTTCTGGGGCGGCAAACAAACAAGCGGGTCACGTGATGATAAGTGATCACCACTGCCCATGGGCAACTGCAACACCAGGGGTGTAACAGAAGCGTTACCGGCCTTTCAGGAAGATATAGATTCGATTTTTGAAGGTTTCAATGTCGTATCGGTCCGAGAACACTGCTGCAGGAAGTTGATTCCGCAGTTCGGCTGTACGTGGTAAAAAGTTCCTTTTAAAACGTACGGTGGTTGATTGCCAACTACCCAAGTGTGGATGAAATTTTGATGTAAGTATGGAGATTCAGAGCTATGTCAATAGGGAAGTGGACAAGGTAAAAATAATTAATATAAATCGCGAGAATGATGCTGCGAAGCAAAATATATTATTTAATTTGCAGCGAAGCGAGCGAGGTCTCTAAATCGAGTTGGGGGCGAAAACACATTGTATGTATGTAGGTATGTATGTTTGTACCGCGATAACTGCCGAACTGATGAAATTTGGTAGGCATATAGGATATATCAATAGAATTTTCAAGTTCGTTAGGCAACAAAATTGGTTCAGTAGTTTTTGAAATATTAATAAAAATTCCGCGATTATGTAGCAAACGAAACCATAGCGCGTTCTAACTTTGGATAGCACCATCTAGGTGTTACTTATGGAACTGAATTTTGTTAAGGTCTGATATATATCAATAAAAACGCGAATAATAATCGCGAGGTCTATTTCGCGGAGAACTACTAGTAATCAAAACTGTCGCAAACTGCCCCGGTCATTACGAGTACACCAATATTTTTTCAAAACTATAAACCGACGTCGTCTCCAAACTAAGTACACAACCGATTTTAATAAAATGTCTATGGGACCACCTGACAAGTATACCCTTTCAAACAAAATAAGAATTTCCCAAATCGGTTACGATTACGAATAATCGGTGAACTACATAAAAAAGATCGCGACAAAAAATTGTAAATCGCGGCGCGGTGAAAAATTATAACTTTTCCGTTTTGGGAGTTGATTAATAAATAACACCATCACGCTTTCGTGCCTTTCTTGATTAGCGAAGAGATACTTAAATACCAATAAAACGCTAAGTACTTACACTTACTTACATGCTTATCTCATTAGCACCTAAAAAGTCATGACTTTTACATGAAAATGAATGTTTATGTAAGTATTATATATCTTGTTATAAGTATACATGTGTAGTTATTTTAGTTAGATTTAATGTTAGTTTCATTTATCCTATTTAAGTACGAACTTCTATTACCTTTCTTGTGAGTAATTGTCCTATCTTCTTATTCGTCGGTTGACTGGAAGAGATTCCATTCTGGGATAAGTCCGCCGTCGTCAATTTACTCTTTAATGTTGTTATTTAATGTAATTGAGTGTTTTCATAGTACAATAAAGTTTTTATTTGTTTATTTATTTATTTATAAAACTTTATTAATCCACAATAAGTATACAATTGTTTACAATTGGCGGACTTAACGCTAAAAACGTTCTCTCCGAGACAACCATAAGGATAAACACTTAATTAGTATTGGCGCGCTCTCCTTTTCTTTTTCCAGGCGCATTTCGTGCATGCACGAATCTGTAGTGATATACGAGAGACACAGAAATCAATCCACCAACAGATTTCCAAACGATTATTTAAAAGAAAATGGGCAGATTTATTTCTGTTGGGCGGCCCAGATACAAATGGATTGATCAAGTCAAAAAGGACCTGCTAGAAATAAAAGCCGAAGACTGGCAGCAGGTGTCACAGAATAGATCGGAGTGGAAAAAATATTATCGGAGGTCAAAACTCACTTTGGGTTGCTGCACCATCCTAGTAAGTAAGTAAGATTTATAAATTCATATGTGTTACAAGTATTTTTCTTACTATATAAAATGGAATAATTTGAGTAAAACCAGGTTTCGGTGTGAGTCTCGGCTGGCTGAATGCAGAGATTTTATGTTTCAAAAATAATATTCGTTATTTTGGATTTATAGAATCTTATTCCTAAAACATTTAAAAAACACTATACCGCACTCGTGCGGTAAGTAATATTTACCGTACAATTTCGAATATGTGCGTAATGAATGGCATTACATAAGCAAAATCGGTGTGGTAAATAGCACTTTCTGAGCTAATGTGTTGAAAATTCTTGTTTGTTTGTCCCCATAGAAGTTTTATCGAAATCGGTTGTGTAGTTTGGGGGTAAAGTTGTTTTTAGTTTTGAAAAATTAAACATGAGAAACTTTCAAAAATCTTCGAAGGAAAATACTTAATTTCGTGGATCAAAAATAAATAATTTTTGTGCTCATAAGAAAAACGCTTGTCTTTGAACGTATCGATTTTAACGTAATTTGATATTAATTATTGCAGAGAAACTGATAATAAGAGCGCTATTTGATTCCAAGAAACTATGATGTTATCTGCCTGTATTTCATACAAATCCGATAGAAAACGTCTGTTTTGACGTTTAGAAAAAAGTATCCGATTTGACTTGTTGGGAAATAGCGGATTGGATATGTATAAACCATTTAATAATGTTGTTTTATGTGTCGAGTCTCAAATAAAGTCTATTCCAATTAAGGCTCTGACCTTTGAGCAGCATTATTTAAGTAAAAACCATACATTTATATCTTCAATTTAAATCTCTGATCGAAACACCCAGATTTATGTCTAAACCAGGTCACCATCCTTGTAAAAGTTCTTATTACCTCAACGAGCGTTAGGTCTAACGTCGATCGGTTTAATAATTCGCCAGGAAATTGCAATTATCCACACGCAGTTGCATAAAGGTCGCGAGGTGCATGCGCACTGTAATTTGTACATGGATATAGGTAGATAGATACATTATTTATTGCATCTATATTATAAAGACCTATATAGACTATATAGGGCACTTAAAATTACGATGCATAATAACCGGCAAAGTGTGGGTCGGGCCACGCGCAGTATAGGGTCCCGTGGTTGCGAATGCCGACTTTACTAAAATATTAATTTGGTATTGAATTTGTGTGAAATTTTAATTTTCCGAATACATTTTATAAGTTGGTTGCCTATAAATCTTTAATTTGTAAACCCTACTCAGCTCTGCTAGTTTTTCTTTAAACTTCGCTATATATGTTATGGACGAAGTGATTAAGACAGTATAATAAATGTCCGCGCAGTGTGGAAAATGCCCAAAATTAGGGGGCAAAGTGATAAAAACATTTAAAATTATCAAATTGTCTGGGCATTATCATTATGCTTCTCACCTATGGGGCAGAATGAATTAACACAGAGTCACCTTTTACGTCCGTCTACATGAATTCGCTTTCAATTTCCATTAAAAATTCCAAAGTCTAGTGTTACCGTTCAATAGTCCACTATCGATAAACTGTCGTCGAGAGGCGGCGACAGTTGATGTCGTGAAAATTCTGTCGCAGCGACAGTCAGTGACGGTCCGCGTTGTGGACTGCCAATAAAACAATGTCGTCAATGTATCAGTGTGTCAACGTCATCCATGTGTCGTCAATATGCCGTCAACGTCATCAATGTATCGTCTGTGAGTCGTCAACGTCGTCAATGTGTTGGGCCGAAGCATTGACGATACCACAATGCCTCAAAATACGCCTCTTCAACCAGTGTGTCCTGCCAACCGTAACTTATGGTGCCGAGACATGGACTCTTACAAAAGGAACCATGTACAAGATTACGGTTTCGCGAAAAGCCATGGAACGAGCCATGCTCGGCATAAAACTACAAGACCGAGTTCGCAGTATAGAGATTCGCCGTCGAACGAAAGTTCACAATGTACTCTCTAGAATTTCAGCTCTTAAGTGGAACTGGGCGGGACACCTGGCTAGAAGGAACGATGGAAGGTGGAGTTAGGCCGCCACCGAGTGGTATCCCAGAAATGGTAAGCGCAGTGTGGGACGTCCGGAGGCTCGTTAGTTCGATGATATTAAGCAAGGCGCTGGAAAAAAACTGGATAGCAGCGGCTGCCGACAGAACGGGATGGCGCAGACAAAGAGAGGCTTATGCCCAGCAGTGGGTTTTTGAAAGCAAATGATGATGATGATTGACGATACAGGGACGATAATGATAAAACATTTTATTCGGGGACTATCACTTACTGTCGCTGCTACAGAATGTGCACGACATCGACTGTCGCTGTCTCTCAGCGACAGTCGACATTGTTGTTGTCGTATAAAAACAATACAATACAAAAAGTAATACTATCGACAGTTTATTCGTCGTCATCGATCGATACTATCAATAGTATTGTTGATTATCAATAGTGTTGCACTATAATTTATCAAAACTAAAAACCGACTTCACCCCCAAACTACACAACCGATTTTCATAAAATTTCCATGGGACCACTTGGAAAGTATTCCCTTTCAAACAAGAAAAATTTCCAAATCGGACCGATTTGGTTTTTTTTTACATAATATTCATTTTCATACAATAAAAAAACTTAAAAGATCGCGACGAATTGATAACCTCCTCCTTTTTGGAAGTCTGTTAAAAAGAGCCATCGATAGTTTGGCATTTTTCGATTTAAACTATCTATTGTAAAACTATCGTTTGTTTCAATCGAAATTAAAAGACCATTGACGTTCGTCTTTTTATTTGAGTTTTTTAGGGCTTTGGATCAAGTCCTTTGAGTCTATTTTTTGGTTAGCAGAGCGTATGTCACGCGTTTGTTTTGTGTATTATCAGATTGCCCGTAAGCGCCATGACAATAATCATAATGTCCAGGCAATGTGATAAATAAAGAAATTCTAATTATGATTTATTACTTCGCCCAAATGAGCTTGGCATTATTCATAATGCCCGGGCATTTTAAAAATTGCCCCAATTTATTACTTTGTCCATAACATATATACTCGTGCCGTGATTTTTTCACGTGCCATATATACAACCGTTTGGTCTGGCGTGCAAAAGTGTACTTTTGTAGCCCGTAGGGTCTTTTCGTAGCTGTTCGTAGAATCTGATCGTAGCAAACCGTAGGAACCAAATCCTATGATGTCTACGATATTTATTTCTACGTTTGCTACGAATTTGAGTATAGAGATCGAGTAAGGTTCTATATCTCATCTACATTTAACTCGTCGGTGTCATATGGAATGATAAATAATTATACAATACGTAACAAAAACCCTGTCTGATCCTTGTAGGAGCAACTCAATATGAACAACTGTTTTTCTGGGACCAATGCTTAAAACTCGAAAAACATCGACATTTTCATACAAAAGTGTTAGGCTGGCCCGGCAATTTGTATTTTTATTACGCAATTTATGTTTGTTTACTTGTTCGCAAGCATTACATGTTATAATATGTCAACATTGTATTATATTATAAGTATTTATTAATTAAAAGACAACAATAATAATATGACAAAACCCTTCTGGCGAGTAGGCGACCAATACTGTGAAAATGAGCTTCTTTCGGCGTTTCTTCTCAGCAGTGGTCGTTACGAAGCGCTGGTATCGGTAGCTTTTCTTTAAAAATAAATTTTGTTTTAATATACTTCACACGTAACGAAAATTATACTTATTGACGTGAAAAAGTGCCTGTAAAGGGTTAATTACTGAATAAATATTTGAAACTTTGAATCTTTCTACGAAAATGTCGATTTTTTCTTCGAGTTTCAAGCATTGGTCCCATAGAAAAAGTAGTTCATATTAATGGTATGAGTTTAAGAGAAAAACTTTGATCGACTTTTATTATTTTGAATGCCATCAGCCTCTTGGGCTCTACATACCCTGCGAGCGTAGAGATTTGGGGTATTTTTTTTAGTTTATTACTTACTTATATTTACATCACTTACTAGTTTTAGTTTAATAATTATAGTTTTAAAATCATTTTTGTAATATAAGTATGTGTCTGTTTAAATAAAGATCCTTTATTTTGTTTAAAGAAAGTAGTACTGAACTACTTTCATGGGCTAAACTTACTCCAATATAGAATTATGGAAGCCAATGAAAGACGAAATTATATAAAATGTTAATTATTTATTTTACTTTAAAATTGAAAGGTGTGTTTCTAGAACTATGTGCGTGCAACGCTTAGTTAAGGGGCTACCTGAATTTTTCGGGGTCCAGTGCTGCCCCCATTTGAAATAATCATTTGAAAAGAAACGGAGACATCATTTAAAATTTGGTCTTGATCAGACCCTGGATAACCCTTCTAACTATTTTATAAACTACTATTTATAGTTTTAAGTGAGAACGTGAAGCTTTTCTACGCACATACGCCAGGGTCTGATCAAGACCAAATTTTAAATGATATCTCCGTTTCTTTTTAAATGATTTATTTCAAATGGGGGCAGTACTGGAACCCGAAAAATTCAGGTTGCCCCTTAACTAAGCGTTGCACGCACATAGTTCTAGAAACACACCTTTCAATTTTAAAGTAAAATAAATAATTTTTCAGGGTCCAGTGCTGCCCCCATTTGAAATAAATCATTTGGTGAAACTTCTCTACGTGTAAAGCTTCTCTACGCACATACGCCATAAGTGGCCGTTTTTCGCAATTTTGCGTAGAAAAGCTTTACGTTCTTTCTTTAAACTGTAAAAAGTAGTTCATGAAATAGTTTGAAGGGTTATCTAGTGCCTAGTCAAGACAAAATTTTAAATGATGTCTCCGTTTCCTATCAAATGATTTATTTCAAATGGGGGCAGCACTGGACCCCGAAAAATTCAGGTAGTCCCTTAAGGCAAGACCCGGGAATACACAAAATTCCGAGAGAGCCTAGATGACGTACATGGAACACGAACTTTAATAACACTCTTTGTTTTAAACACAAAAAAAACTGATTGAAAGGGACAGACTGCTTGAAGTTAGAGAGAGACAAATTTGTTTTTGTATATTCCAACACGCCCCCTCAAAAATAAATTCTAAACAAAAAAATAATAATTATAAAATCATGATCGTAAAGTTATTACAATAAAAACACTTTCTTTGTCAGTACATCAAGAATATTACCATGGCTCAACATTTGTTGCGCAGGATTAAGGAAACCCAGTAAAACCTAATCCCACCAAAAACATAAATGTGAAAATGGGAGCCAAGTTCAAAATCAGACGAAAGAATTGAAATCTAAGTGGCCGCCAAGTTCTTTAGAGATTATTGAATTTTATTTTTAAGAATCTTAACATATGACCTGGCTAGTTTTTTTTACCAGCAATTTTGATGTTTAGAAGAAAAGGACCTTACAATGTAATAACAATAACGAATAACGTAAAGATGATAAGTTAATTAGCCAAAGATAAGTAGGTAATTTTTTTTAAAACTTAGCTCTGACACGCTGCCGCGTGTCTAGTTTTGGCTGGTGATAAAAAAGTCAAACGTGTATACATAAGAATTGGTAACCTCCTTTTTTTAAGTCGGTTAAAAATAACTCTGAACATCTGTACGCGTGTTGATGTTACGCCGATAATAAAATTCATTGTTTTTTTTTGTTTACATATAAAGGTATGAGCTCACTGATTGAATACGAGAGTGTTATGTTTGCTGGAAACCGCAAATCTATGATTGCTCACGTCTGTAGTCTTCGTGGAGTACCTAGGTAGATAAAATTAACCAGTGTGCCGCCTTTTAGTGTAAAGATGGTGAATTTTCGCCAGAGATCTGTATACTCGTATTTTCTTAAATGTAATCGAGCGTTTTTTGATCTGAAACGTGATCCCATACTAGGCCTGTGTCACTCCCCGTTTAGGTATCTGGAACATACCTATATTATTACTATGCACGCGGCGACCACTTCGAAGAGGAAACTTCAGTTACATGAATCGTTTATCCAGAGTAATAAGAATGAAATTGGGTTGCGGTGGATGTCTAGGTATCTAAACGAAGAGGTGAGGAGTTCTGACGCGAACTAAATTAAACATTGCGCTAACCACATTAAGTAGATATTTCTTTGAATTTCTTTTCTGAGTGAGACTTCTGTACGTGAGTACTAGTACTAATTCTGTGCTGTGGGTCTCAAAAGAAGGCTCAAGGTCGCTCAACGCGCTATGGAGAGTATCTATAGTACTCTCCATAGCGCGGTGTATCTTTACACGTTCGAATCAGAAATGAGAGAATTCGTAGAAGAACAAAAGTCACTGAAGAAGCCTAGCGGATTACATCGTTGGACGGGACACAGCGCGATGAACCGATGGCCGATGGGACAAAAAGGTTCTCGAATGGCGACCTCGTACTGGCAAGCGAAGCGTAGGACACCCACCCACAAGGCGGTCAGAGGACCAGACCAAGGTCGGTGGAAAGCGCTGGATGCAGGCCGCTCTAGATCGGTCATTTTGGAAATCCTTGGGGAATGCCTATGTCCAGCAGTGGACGTTATGCGGCTGAAATGATGATAATGATGATCTGTATATTTTCTCTATTTAAGGTTCGGGCCTATTTTGTACTTGTGTAGAACACACTAAATGTTATTTTGACGACCTCTGTGGCCATCAGGCCATCATGCCACGCTGTCAAACTGGAGGTGCCAGGTTCGATCCTCGGTCAGGTCAAGATGGGCATGATCTTTTTCAGATTGACCTGTGCCTTGAATGTTTACGAGTATCTATATTATGTATTTGTTTTTAAATATATATCGTTGATTTAGTATCCCATACACAAGTCTTTAACTTAGGAGATAGCTCAATCTGTTTTTTGCCCATATACCATACCCCTATAATCATCTTGGACACCCGGTGTCACACAAGATGATCCTTTAGCCAGGTTTTAGAAAAAAAAATGTATAAAATATGCGACGCTTTAAAAAATGTCTACGAAGACATGTAGGCAGATAAATGTTCTATTATTGCATGCTTCAACATCTATGCCAAGTCGAATATCGTCAAAACTATGAGCATTCTCCCTTAAGAGCAGCCTTCCCGTCTTATTTTCATACAAACGCTCGTACGTAACTATGGCGTTGTAAGCGTAATGTAATCTTTCTTGAAAGCTTTGAACTAACAGATATCTTGTGCACTATTTCTAGGTTTCTATCGAAATAAAAAATGAATATTTGGAAAAACCAGTTCAGTATATGCCTCCAAAAATCTGCTTTTTTGCACAAATTTTAGATGAACTTGGACCGTTCATAACTCACAAATTGTAAAAATAAAAAAAAATATTTCGATAGAAACCTCGCAAATGAAATGAAAATTTTAAATAAAAAACATTTATTTCAGAAACTTGTAAGGCTTACTGACAAAAACGTATATCCTGGAACAAGTTTTATGAAATTTCCTCGCCCTATGAATAGTTAATATTCGTTCTAAGGATAGTTAATAATAATACTAATTTCATTCAATACAGTGCAAACCGTGCCCTAAGGCTCTATCTCTCTCTTTTTGGTTTGCTTTTTTTTCTAGCATTGTCCTGGATGAAAAAACAAGCTTTTCGAACTATGCTCGCGTTGACGACAGAGCCGCCGGGAAGGGCCGCCTTAAGGTTTATCATCTTGGACACCTTTCCCTTGTTAGTTATTTGGCGGATTCAGGAGGTCAAACCATATCTTAGAGGTGCAACAAATGCTACTCGCCGATGTGCCGTCGAGCTCCTATAGAATTAGGTGTCAATAGGTCCTGATGGAGTCAATATAAAAATGTGCATCTGAATCAAGGATACATAGGGCGCACTATAAGTTTCCGGAACTGGCCACTTACATAAACAATATTTAAAAATTTATTGCAACATTTGAAAATAGAACTCTTTGGCTGTAGAATGCGGTTTGTTTCATCTGACTGTCTTTTGTTTTTACCTTGTGGCGCCATTTAAAAAATTGTGTGTCTGCATCAACATGGATTTAATTCGGGAAAATTTTCGTAGTATGATTTTTTACGATTTTAAGTGTAATTTGACAGCTCAACAGAGCATCGCTCGGCTTGAAACAGCTTTTGGCATTGAAGCACCATGCAAGACAACTGTTTATAGCTGGTTTGCAGAATTCAAGCATGGTCGTATCAATCTCAGTGACGAATCTCGCGATGGTCGGCCGTCCACCGCTGTGACCAACAAAAGCATCGATGCTGTGCGCCATATGATTGAAACAGACAGGCATGTGACCTACCATGAAATTCGCGCATCCTTAGAAATAGGCATGAGTCAAATACAATTAATCCTACACAAACATGTGGGTGTGAGAAAGCTGTGCTCGCGGTGGATCCCACACAACTTGACCGAGGCTCAAAAAACGGACCGCGTCACTTGGTGCAGTGCCATGCTTACCAGATTCAACGAAGGTGCGTCAAATTTGGTGTGGGACATAGTAACAGGTGACGAAACATGGATTTATTGCTACGATCCCAAAACAAAGCAGCAATCGAGCGTATGGGTCTTTCAAGATGAGCCGAAACCAACCAAAGTGGCGCGCGTGAAAAGTGCATCTAAGCGGATGATTGCTTCTTTTTTTAATAAAACTGGTCACGTGGCTACTGTTGCTTTAGAGAATCGTCGTACAGTGAATAGTGACTGGTACACGACCATTTGTTTGCCGGAAGTTATTGACGAACTCTGTAAAAATAACCGTAAACGCCGTATCATCCTGCACCACGACAATGCTAGTTCTCACACGGCCAGACAGACAAACGACTTTTTGAAGGCGAAAAATGTAGAACTCATGAGTCATCCTGCATACAGTCCCGACCTGGCACCTTGTGACTTTTTTCTGTTCCCAAAAATTAAGAACCAATTACGCGGTCAACGATTTTCATCACCAGAAGAGGCTGTCGAGGAGTATGAAAAACACGTTTCAGAGGTCACCACAGAGGAGTGGCACAAAAGTTTTCAAAACTGGTTTCATCGAATGAAAAAGTGCATAGACGCCAAGGGAGAGTATTTTGAAAAACAATAAATTAATTTTGTACCTTTAATAGTATATTTATCATATTCATTCCGGAAACTTATAGTGCGCCCCACGTAGATAAAGGTCAAGAATATGAAATAGAAATATGAAATAAACTAAAAACCGGCCAAATTCGTGTCGGGCCATGCGCAGTGAAGGGTTCCTTAGTTACAAATGCCGACTATGAGTTTACGTAAATAAAAGTAAAAAAAAATTGTATGAAATTTTCCTATTTTACCCGACTCCACCAGAAGGAGGGTTATGTTTTTCGCCAGTATAATGTATCTATAATTGTTTGGCACGCTCTGCGGCCTGAACGGCTCGATGGATTTAAGCTTGAGAGAATTAAGCTTTAGATTAATCTTAAGAAGATACCTGAATTTGCCGACTTAAGAGGCTACCTGAATTTTCCGGGGTCCAGTGCTGCCCCCATTTGAAATAAATCATTTGAAAGAAACCGGAGTTAACATTTAAAATTTTGTCTTGATCAGAGCCTAGATAACCCTTCAAACTATTTTATGAATTACAGTTGCGAAAAACGGCCACTTTTGGCGTATGTGCGTAGAAAAGCTTCACGTTCTCACTTTAAACTGTAAACGGTAGTTCATAAATTAGTTAGAAGGGTTATCTAGGGTCTGGTCAAGACAAAATTTTAAATTATGTTTCCGTTTCCTTTTAAATGATTTAATTTTAATGGGGGCAGCACTGGACCCTGGATTTGGACCCTGAATTCAGGTAGCCCCTTAACTACTATTTACAGTTTAAAGTAAGAACGTAACGCTTTTCTACGCACAATTGCGATAAACGGCCACTTTTGGCGTTTATACGTAGAAAAGCTTCACGGTCTGACTTTAAATTGTAAATAATTATTAACTTCTTAAAATAGTTTGAAGGGTTATCTAGACCTTGGTCAAAACAAAATCTTAAATGATGTCTCCGTTTCCTATCAAATGATTTATTTCAAATGGGGGCAGGCAGCACTGGACCCCGGAAAATTAAGGTATCCCCTTAATTCTGAGAGTGACGCTGGGTATATAGGTAACAGGCAGTCGGGTTTTTGGTCTTTTTTTTTAAATAATGACTTGTCGAGTTGGTACATTTTATAATTTGGTCGTCAAAAGTGTGTTAGCCTTCCCTATACGTTTAAAGAAAATTTAGGTACTTCTTTAGACACTGGAGGTTTATAATGAAAAGGCTACATTTCTATTCTTAAAATTAGAGGTTTCCGAGCTATAACAAAAATCGTGTTTCCACGGAAGACCTTTGTTGCGGTCTTATGCTAAGTGGATGAAAAATACACCGTGGAAGGGACACATCCGTAATAAATCAAACCACGGGCTATACTAGATCACTACAATATAAAAAAATGAAATAATGGGCAAAACTAGAAAAAAAAATCCGCATTTCCATAAAAATGTGTCCAGCCAGCCGCCCGGGCAATTTGTATGTGGAATTCTCTTTTTTTTTGTTTTTTGATTGATATTTTAATTTTATTATACTATATAGTGGTCTAGTATAGCCCGTGGTTCGATTTATTACGGGTATATCCCTTCTACGTTGTATACAATATGTAACAAAAACCCTGTCCGATCCTTGTAGGAGCAACTCAGACCGTCAATATGAACAAATTTTCCTATGGAAACAATGCTTGAAACTTGAAGAAAAAATCGTCATTTTCATACAAAAGTGTTCGGCCGGCCCGGCAATTTGTATGAAAATGTCGATTTCTGTCCGAGTTTCAAGCATTGGTCCCATAGGAAAAATTGTTTATATTGACGGTCTGAGTTGCTTCTACAAGGATCGGACAGGGTTTTTGTTACATATTGTATAAAATTTATGTACCTATACCGACGGACAAATCACACAGATTGACCTAGCTCAAAAGTAAGTTCGAGACTTGTATTATGGAATACTAACTCAACGATACTATATTTTATAACAGGTACATATTGGAAATTAATGTTAAAAACATTTATTTAAAGTTTTTCAATATTTTTAGTAAATGATTAAGTGTGCTTGTACCTGTTAAACGTTCATTTACTTAAAACATCTTTTTGAATGTATATTACACACCTAAGAAAAATCACAAAAAAATAATATTTTAATAAAAAAAATCATTCAATAATAGGTACCTAAGTAAAAACGAAGAGCGTAAAAACTAGTACCTACTTAAGAACTTTATTCCTTGAATAATTCAAGTTCATTATTTTTTAATATAATAACTAGGAATTATAAATTACGTACAAGGCAAAACCAATTATTTCCCATCGCTCGCTGTACATAATGAACCTTCAAAATACTGTAATTTCAACTTACATGAATCGATCACAGCCATTGATTAAAAAAAACTCACACAATCACATTATTTATACACTTTAATACTGGCACTAATGAAATTAGTTTTAAATATCACTTAATGAAATTGAAAAAAATAAATTGTCTATACGTGAGGTTTTCCCGCGCGACATCACAGTGAAAACGCGCGTTTCCGCTGACATTCGATTTTCAAATAATTTATCCAAGATGGCCGCGGTATGTGCAGTAATGAACTAGTGTTGCTGATATGTCGATATGATGAAGTTTATCGATTGGTTGTTTTATGTTCTTTCAATGAAATATTTATTGGTAGTAAAATATTGCGTGTCCACGTACTCGCTAGGGTTGAACGACATAGCAATTTAAGTAAATACCTAGAATACAAATTAGCACCATTTCATTGAAAAAGTATTTTATCAGAAAAATATTGAAAACATATATCTGCATTCTTATTCGTTTATGTCTATGTCTATGCTATCCTTAGAAAGCAAAATATTTTTCCACAAAATTGATTTTAAGTCCTGTCTTTCAGGACTAGAATTCCAGATTTTGTATTCTCTCTCAAAGATATATAAAATTATCTAGACAAATGTAATCATGTACCTATGTTTAAAAAACATGCATTATAAAAATTAACAATTGACATATCTTTCTAGTTCTTTGGAAGGGATAACGAATAAATATACCTATGAGGAATTTATACACGACATGGATTCACTCGCATATCTTATAGACCCATATCGACCGTTTGAGTTTCAACCAACATATAACTGTTAGACAACGCTTTTAGCGTTAAGTGCGCCTTTTGTTCTGTATAATTTGTATAAATAATAATTGATTAATTAATAAATAAATAAAATAAACGTTTCTAATGTAAGGAATTTCCGAGACAATAAATTTATCGATCACTACCCCAACACTATCTAGTGGCTTTACTATGACGCTCTTCGTAACTTTGTGATACGTCAACATATGTCACAGTTACTATGTATATGTACCACAGATATGTACCTATCTAAGTATGGCAGTCGTCAAGCTACGTCAGATGCCTTTTGGGCAGCCTGAAAAATCTGACACCAGTGTTGGCCACTTACACACACGAAAAACAAACAAACAACTAGTTACAATGCCTATTAGTGATAAAGTGACATGTCAATGAGGGCTCTACGACGAACGGCAGTGTGGTAGAAACATTTTGCACTCTGGTCGGCGACAGTTCAGCAATCTGTCGCGCGACGGTCAGCGACCGTTGAACCATCGTCCGTGACACGATCGCGAAACTAGTCGCCTACCATAGGTGCAATTTTTCAAACGCGGAGTCACATTACGAACAATTTTTTTGTTTGGAAAAACCCATTCGTTTAGAGACTCCGCGCTTCAAAAATGGCACTTCAGGGTCGCGGTCTGTGGCTGTCTCTCTGTCGACGCTCGTCTGTCTTAACCCTGTAATGCAATTCAAACTGAAAAGTGTAAACAACTTCGCACCCGGGTTAAACACGAAGTACTGGCTGTTTGTTTAACTTGTGTAAGTGGTCAACACTGCTGTCAGATTTTCAAGCTGCAAAGCCGTTTGACATAGCTTGACGAATGCAATCATATGATATTAACAGAGGTCAACGGCTTAAGGGGATACATGAATTTTTTGGGGTCCGGTGACGCCCCTATTTGAAATAAATTATTTGAAAGGAAACGGAGATATAATTTAAAATATTGTCTTGATTATGCCCAAGATGACTCTTCAAACGATTTTATGGACTACTGTTTATATATAAGTTTAAATTGAAAACGCGAAGCTTTTCTTCGCATATTAGCTATAAGCACAGAATAAGTACTAGTACTCACGTACAGAAGCCTTACGTAGAAAATAAAATCAAAGAAATATCTTTTTAATGTGGTTGACGCTATGGTTTAATTTAGCTCGCGTCAGGAGTCTTTACCTCTTCGTTTAGATACCTAGACATCCATTGCAAGCTAATTTCATTCTTACTACTCTGGTCAAACGATTCATGTAACTGAATTTTCCCCTTCGAAGTGGTCCCCGCGCGCATAGTAATAATGTAGGTATATTTTCGATGCCTACATGGCATTGGGGAGTGACACAGGCCTGCCGTATAAGTGGCCGTTTTTCGCAAATGTGCGAAGAAAAGCTTCACGTTCTCACTTTAAACTGTAAACGTAGTTCGTAATCGCTTGAAGGGTTATCTAGGGCATGATCAAGACAACCTTTTAAATGATATCTTTGTTTCCTTTTAAGATTTTTTTATGCCACTTATGGTCACCCATCCAACCAAGTGGGGACCACGCCCGGTGTCACTTTCCTTGCGAAAGCGCTGTTGTAATGCGCACTCCCGCCGGGTTCCCATGCTCCTCCGTGGACTGTTATAGGTTGTAAAGAAGAATATCATAATAGGGACCTTTCTGTGTATTTTACAACTTTCTAAAGAAATACGTACACAATCCAAGAACAGAGTTACACACACACGCAAAGAAATTAATTATTTGTGTTATGACGACTCTAGTTATTATGTATTCTATATGACGTACTATGGGCGTACGCCACTCTAGCATAAAAATAGGAGCCACAGAAGTGACACTGGATTTAGACGCTAATATTTCGTTAGTGTTCCCAAGGAGGGGTGACAGTATGCGTCGGCCTGTTATAAAATTTTTCACACAAATACATTCCCAAGTTGCGGTCACGTACAGCTAGCTCTCGAGACCTAAGTTCAGATTTGCATTTGTTTGAGTGCACACAGTCTGTATTTGTGAGACATCATCAGCTTGAGGCTCGGCACGGCCCGCACCGGTTTATACTGGTTTTTGAAACTCGGCCTCAGTCGCGGCATGACCCTCGCGCGTCATTACACTGCCGCGCACTTTTTGCCTTCAGTTATTATAATAACTTAGTTTTTTAATGATATGTGATTATTTTGTAGTATATTTTATATACTAGCTGCGTTACCCTATGTGGTAATCCGGGGTGTCAGCTTCTTCCGTACCAAATTTTATCAAAATTGGTCCAGCCGTTTACGCGTGATGAAGTAACAAACACAGACACACACACTTGCAAACTTTCGCCATGACAATATTAGTGTGGTTTTAATTGCTATTGATATATTATAAAAACTCTAAGCTATAATAAATAAAGTGAATAATGTGATAAAAAAACTTATAATCGTGGTACGTAGGTTATCTGACTAGGTATTAAAACGAAGGGGTGAGCAGTTCTGACGCGAGCTAAATTAAACCGTAGCGCTAACCACATTAAGTAGATATTTCTTAGAATTTCTTTTCTGAGTAATTCTGTACGTGAGTGCTAGTACTTATTCTGTGGCTTAGTCATTCCATGCTGGTCTAAGAGAAAGGAAAAAACTTAGAATGTACCAGCTGGTTCTCTTCCCGCGTTGATCGTAGAAGCCGATTGAGGGAATGGACGATGCGAATCATATTAATAGGCGATGCGGCTAGCATAGCAACCCATCACGATTTTGATTCCGTATTCCAACTTCTCGCCTGGAATCGCGCTAAAAGTGGCCTTTGAGTCTTGATGCCCTTGGCTCTGTTTCTAGAGCCAAAATGCTCTGTCCACCCCCTTAGGGATAAAGAGGTGATAGAGTTTTATAGCCTTTTATTCTTAAAGAAGAAAAATCTCCGGAACCCAATATTATGAAATGTAGAATTAGAGCATTTTAATGCTTTAAGTCGCTAGACACACAGAAAAGACGTAAGATGTTGGCCTCTAGGCTCCGTGTCCGTTTCATAATAAATGTATAGAAGCGGCGAAAAGCAGAACACATAAAAAAGACGGGCACCGACATACATGACGCTCACGCGTCTGTGTCCTATGTAGAATATACTGAACGGACGGGGCACAGGCGCGAGCGAGCGAACCGGGGTTGTGGGCGGGTGTGGGGGGACTCGCGGTGTTACCATACATACGGATTTGTTTGTATCTGTCACGTCCGTGCCTCGTCTTTTCTTTTTCTATGTGGTTTCGAAAGTCGCGACGGCGCCCCATCTTTGCCCTGTCCGTGACCCGTCCGCGTCCTACGTCTTTTCTATGTGTGCAGCGCCTAAAAATGTAATGATTATTAGGTACTGTTAAGAAAATAAAAATAATGTAATATGTATTGTCATTGATTATAATATCCATTTTCAACATGATTTTAGATTTATTATTATAGAAAAACTTAATAGTGCTATTCTTGATTCCAAGATAATACAAGTTCATACATAATATCACGCCTATTTTCCACAGGGGTAGGCAGAGAATATGGACCTCCACTTGCTACGATCCTGACAAACCTCTTTCGCTTCATCTACACTCATCTCTCTCTCAATTCAATACAAATCCCATATAAAATGTTTCATTTGACTTTTTGGACAGTAGCGAATTAAAGAAATCAACTGTGTCGTCTTTCTGTTATTTTATATTCCCCTACTTACTGAATATTTCACTGAAGCGAAAATAGACAAAGTATTTTTGGCCGTCCACTTTGTTTGACCGCACCTGCAAGACCGCATATCGTAGAAGAAAAGTAGGTCCATCATTTCATCCGCATAACGCCCACTGTCGGACATAGGCCTCTCCCAAGGATTTCCAAAATGACCGACCAAGAGCGGCCTGCATCCAGCGCTCTCCAGCGACCTTGGTCAGGTCGTCTGACCACCTTGTGGGTGGGTGTCCTACGCTTCACTTGCCAATACGCGGTTGCCATTCGAGAACCTTTTAAAAGTAGGTAAGCAATTAAAAAAAATTGAAGTGAAATCTTCTTTAGACGTTGGGCATTATTTGAGATGGGAAAAACCATTAAACTCGCAAAACTGTTACCGTTACCATAATCGACTCCAAGTTTTCAGTTCTGTCAGTACTTCCGGAGCGCCACTGTTTTTTTTTTTATTGAAGTTAAATCATCTTTAAGGGTCTACATGAATTTTCCGGGGTCCAGTGCGCCAAAAGTGGCCGTTTTTCGCAATTGTGCATAGAAAAGCTTCACGTTCTTACTTTAAACTGTAAACAGTAATTCATAAAATAGTTTAAAGGGTTATCTAGGGTCTGATCAAGGCCAAAATTTAAATGATGTCGCCGTTTCCTTTCAAATGATTTATTACAAATGGGGGCAGCACTGGACCCCGGAAAATTCAGGTAGCCTCTTAAGCGTGTTGGGCATGCACGGAAAGAATTTTTTTTAAGGGAAAAGCCAATGAACTCGCGACATCGTTAACGTAACATGCCGTAACCGATATCAAGTTTTCACTCCTGTCGGCACTCCTGGAGTGCCACTGTTTTTTTTTTAATTAGCTTTACTTAATTTTTAAAAAAAAGGAAAAAAGATATAACCATATTAAAATTTCATTAAAAACTAAAGTAAAGATAAAAATACTACTCTCTACAATAAACTACACATTAATATTTAGAAATGAAAATGGCCTTTTTTTAATGTCATAAGGCGGCAAACGACCAAGCGGGTCACCTGATGGTAAGTGAACACCGCTGCCTATGGACAACTGCAACACCAGGGGTGAAACAGAAGCGTTGCCGGCCTTTCAGGAAGGGAAGATGTAGGAGGAAGGGGGAGGGGAGGGAGGGGGGGGGGGGGGCTCCGGCTCTCTCACTCACCGAACGAAGCATAGAAGCGGTGACGCTACTACTCAGACGTCGATTTTCTGTGAGAGTGTGGTACTTCCCCGGACGAGCCGGCCCTTTCATGCTACTAGCAAAACAGAGTTTTGCCGGTAGCGTGGCTCTGTCACAACTACATAAGGCCTGGTAATTCTTTACCCTGCGATAGCGTGCCCAGAAGGCTGGCAGCTTTGCCACGTCGTATGGCAATGCTGATTTTCTAACATAAATAAATAAATATATACGGACCAGTAACAAAGTAAGTTCCTTACTGTGTTATGGGATACTTTATTTTATAACAAATAAGTATATAGATAAACATCCAAGACCCAGGTCAATCTGAAAAAGATCGTTTTCCATCTTGACCGGACCAGGGATCGAACCCGGGACCTACGGTGTGACAGCGTAACATGATGACCACAAGGTCGTTATAAATTTTTTAATACAATAAACCTTTATAATTGATTATATAGGTCCAATTTTATTTGAAGGTTTGTATGCTTTATGTATGACTATAATCCTCAACTTAAGAATCCCTTTACCCTAGACTTTTCCATACAAACGTAGTCTAGCTTTTATTTTAAAATTACATGTGAGATTTCGACAGTATTTTGTAATTTTAAAGAAATTGCATATATCTAGGCGTAAACCTAGTTTTCAACAGTCAAATATGAACTTGAAAGAAAATATGAGAGTGTAGAAGTTTTCCATCCTGATAAATATAATATGATACACTATATTCTCTTTTATGTTCATATTTTGACTGTGAAAACTAGTTATATGTCTTAATATATGCAATTTCTTTGAAACTAGATAATTTCGCCAATATCTGACATACCGTTTCAAAACTACGTTTGTATGGGAAAGTCTGTCTAGGGTAACGACTCATATGATTTTTTAAAGATTGGTTTGATTGTTTCATTATAAACAATCTATACTAAAATAAAAGAGTAAAAAAAATGTGTCTGTACATTGAAAATTTTTCAAAAAAAAATATTTGGGTCGAATGAGATATAGTAATAGAGTAAGAAAATAAAAAAAAATTGTCTGTCTGTTTGTCTGTTTGTACACGCTAATCTCCGGAAATACTGGACGGATTCGAATGAAACTTTTTTTGTTATATAGCTGTGAAGCCTGATAAACAGATACAAGTATCATGTTGCGACCATCCATGATCCGTGATGTAAAATCCATGTGGCAATTATTTTCCATTGGGATTCCAGATACTATGTACATATTCTCTTCGATTCCATATTCCTCCTCATTTCGAAGTAACGAATATAGGTATTAATTTCCACTTCTGTATTGTCTTAGAGCTTCGGTCTTGTCGATGAAGTAAGCACGAAACTTCTATTCTTACTTGTTTGTGTTTTGTGCGTGTAAGTGGTCAGCAATGTCAGATTCCGACCGGGACCAACGCGGCTTTAAAATGTCGAAGCACGGACATTTATTCCATGTGTGCTCCCATCCATAAGTGCCATTTCTGAAACGCGTAGGTGACTCCGCGTTTCAGAAATGGCACTTCAGGTGCGAAACTCGCCCAGGATTCCCACAGGGGCACCGGTAACCATAGAAAATCTATATAATATGCAATGACGGCGTTTAAAGTGTTAACTTGCGAAAATTGTCTGGGCCTGGGACTGATCCAATGTGCTCCTCTTTTCTTACTAGACCACTTTAAATTCCCTTAAGGGAGCAGGATGCGACAAAACCCATATAAATACATAGTAACAAAAATCCAAAAATACTTTTTCATTAAACTTTTTTGAATATCGCGCCTTGCACCACGACAATGAATGAAATGAGTGAATGATAAGTAGCAGTCATAGCGGTGGGCTTTTCTCGATTATGTTTTCTTAATTTCTTTTAAAAATATTGACATATTACTAAACGCATTTTTAGTGTGATGTTGGCAGTACTGCAGACTGACAGTGACAGCGGTGACAGTTGTGCCACTTGCCATCTTGACATTTTTGTTTGACAGGTTCTCTAATTTTTCAGGAGCAAAACTACAACTTTATTTAGGCCTGAAAATGGCCTCAATTATGAATGTTTTGCTGCGAAAGTCTGCTAATCTGAGCGCTAACAAGGCCCTGCTAAATAATATACCAGCAATTTACAATGCAAAGTAAGTAAAAACGAATAAATCCTCATTTACGGCATTGTTATGACTCCAGTTACGTAATGCTTTATTTATCAATGTTTTTCTTAGTTATTTAATAATTAAATAATTGGAAAAAGCAGTAAACCTTATGTTCTTTATAAATTATACGGTAGTAATCTTGTTTAATAATTAGCTAGCTAAAGAAATGTCATAACCTCAAACACAAGTTTGACGATTTTGGTTTTTGTAGAACGTTTCGTCTTTTGTATGTTAAGTTAGTACACGGCTTATTTATATGTGAAGGATTATACAAATCTAGGTCTTAGTTTGTATGAAAGTTATCTCGTTTTCATCATAATATTCAACATGAAAGTCTTTTCTAAACAAATACTAAGAAAGGTTTTAGAAAAAGAAATCTGTATAAACTTTTATTGTGAGGCCAAAGTACTTATTAAGAAAAGTGAATTCTCGATGGGATTGCGTCATTTTATTACTGAGTTCGATTGGTTCAGCCTTCAGTCTCCATGATGAGACCCTAGATATAGTCTGCCATAAAGGGCTTGTCAAGACAAAACAAACAAGTCCTACTCAATGAAGTTATACTGTTTAAAACTGAGTTCAAAGATTCAAATAGATTCAAAGATTCAAATGTTCATTCAGTAATTAGACCTTTACGGGCACTTTTACACGTCAATAAGTAGAATTTATGTTACGTGTAAAGTATATTAAAGTTTAATTTATTTTTAAAGAAAAGCTACCTATACCAGCGCTTCGTAACGACCACTGCTGAGAGGAAACGCCGAAAGAAACTCATTTTCACAGTATTGGTCGCCTACTCGCCAGAAGGGCTTTGTCATATATTGTTCTGTATATTTGTTCTGTAGAGTATCTCCCGGCTCCATCATCAGAACAGCTCATTGACTTCATAATATTGTATTGTCATCTGACTTACACAAGTATGCAAAATTTTAGCTCAATCGGTTGAGATTGACTGGTAGAAAATTGAGTTCAAGATTTGACCTAAATAAACATATAAGACACATTGCAAGTTAAATAAAGGCTTGTCAAAACATTTGTCCCCCTGACAAGTTTTGCAACAGGCAAGTTTTTTTTGAAGATTCAGAGGAAAAAGCGAAATAACAGTTTACTTTGTTTTTTACAGTTCAAACCGCAAGGCTCACCGATGGATGCCCGATGTCGAATACGTAAAACAATTTGAGGGAGTCGTCATGTACCCAGATGAGGTCACCTCGCTGATGACACACTCACCTTATAACAGTAAGTATAAGAGTTATATTACTTGCAACTTGTCTTCAGGGATGTGTTTCTGCAAATTGGTCACATTATAGGACCTAAGTATGGTGACCATAGTCTAATGCTAATTTCCAAAGTCAAATCAGATATTTTTTTCTTAGTTATTGTCAATGTCTGTGACGTCATAGGTTTTTGGTCAAGTTGCGCTCTTAATATCAGTTTTTCTGCTATAATAAATCTAAAATCACATTCGTCATGGATATAATCAAGTGAAGTGACATTATTTTCTTATCAGTACAAAATAATTTATTTTTACCCAACTGCCCCAAGGAGGGTTATGTTTTTTGAGAGTATGTATATATTTATAATTGTTTGGCATGCTTTGCAGCCTAAACTCCGTTATATGTACTGTTGCCGTTAATTTCCCACAGCAAAATCTTTCGCTTTACGCTAACAAAAATTTTCATTTGCACGGATCCCTAAATTGAAAATTGGTGTTCACAAACTAACTATAAAATAAACATATTAAATATTTATTTATATCTAAATATTTTTGGAAGACCTATTCAACTATAACCCACACTATGGGTTAGTTGAGAAAAATAATATTGATTCCCACTATACATGTATTAAGTTTTTGTTTTACCACTTTGTCGGCATGACTGATATGATATCGAAAGATTTGGTTAGTAAATAGTAATAAATAAAAATATATAGGGACAAATTACACTGATTGAGCTAGCCCCAAAGTAAGTTCGAGACTTGTTTTATGGGATACTAACTCAACAATACTTTATTTTAAAACAAATATATAAAAAAACATCCGATACCCAGAACAATTTTAAAAAGCCATTTTCCAACTTGCCCTGACCGGGGATCGAACCCGGGACCTCTGGGTGACGGACTAGCATTTTGACCACCACGCCACGGAGGTCGTCGACCATGAATGGTTAGTATTTTAGAGGGTTTTAGCGAGTAAAATCAGTATTTTTGGCATTGGCATCAGTTTCCATCCCTGTTCACTTCAAGTATGTCTCTGTTGCTGGCTGTCGATTTGAATAACATTATTTTGGTTTTAGTTGTATTAAGTTTAAGATTATTAGCTGTAAACCAATCATGAAAAACTGACAGAGTAATATTTATCTTTCTATTAAGAACAATATTGTTTTACGCAGAAAACTTTGAAAATTTGTCTATAGTTTTCTTAACATTTCACCATGAATAAAAAAGCAACGTGAATAGGAACGGATTATCCATGAAAGGTTCCTTTGACTTATCTACGCTACTAATCAAAATTACGAGTGGCCAAGACTACTCGTTGCAAATCCTTCGCGTACGATCGATTCAAAAATTTGCCTGTTTGGAAACGCTCGCGTAAACCATTCGTAATGTGACAAGTGATTTCAAAAATGGGACCCCTGAATTGCCATTTCTGGCGACGTATTTTTGAATTTTGGTTTCGACCACTCGTAATTTTTACATTTGTGGCGTAGACATCTCAAAGAAACCTTTCTTGGAGAATGCGTTCCGATTATAGACATATTTTCGATGTTTTCTGCGTAAAGCAATATTGTTTTTAGCTGACACGACGCTTTCAAAAATACGGCTAAATGGTTTTTTACGCGACCGGTGAGTTGGAAAACTACACGTTTTGTGTTTCGGTGAGTCCTTAACTGAAAAATAGCACTCCAGTGGACGCATTTTTGAAATCACTTGTCACATAACGAATGGTTTACGCGAGCGTTTCCAAACGGGCGCATTTTCGAAATGATCGTATGCAAAGGATTTGCAACGAGTGGTCTCGACCACTCGTAATTTTGACATTTGTGGCGTAGATTGTCAAAGAAACCTTATGGAGAATCCGTTCCGATTCATTGTGAAATTCTTAGAAAACCATAGACATATTTTCGATGTTTTCTGCGTAAAAACAATATTGTTTTTATCTGACAAGACGGTTTCAAAAATACGGCCAAATGGTTTTTTACACATCTAACGTCTTTTCAGTGTGACCGGCGCTTTAAAATGCCTTAAAATAATTTTATGTAATTTGTATGAAATTTTCATTTCCCGAGTACATTTTATTAGTTGGTTGACTCTTTAATTTGTAAACCCTACTTAGCTCTGATAGTCTTCCTTTTAACTCCGTTATAAGTACTATTGCCGTTAATTTCTCACGGCCCAATCTTTGACTGGACGCCAACAAACGGTTGCAACGGACGGTTTAAAAAATACGCCCAAATGGTTTTTTACACAAGCGGCGATTTGGAAAACTACACGTTTTGTGTTTTGGTGAGTCCTTAAATGAAAAATAGCACTCCTAAAACGCGGAGTCACCTATACGAATGGTTTTCCCATACAAAAACCGTTCGATTAATGACTCCGCGCTTGAAAAATGGGACCACTGGGCTCTGCCTATCCGTCAGGGATAAAGAGCCCAGTGGTCCCACTTTTTAAAACGCGGAGTCACTAAACGAACGGTTTTTTGTATGGGATAACCATAAGTTCAGGTGACTCCGCGTTTCAGAAATGGCACTTCTGTCCACAGTCCACAACCCTATTACCCTAGTTACCTCTGATTGCAATGTTCTCATATACAATTAAAACTTTCCAGGCAAGGTGACCCCCGCTCAGAAGCAGGTCCGCAACATGATCCTGAACTTTGGGCCGCAGCACCCGGCCGCTCACGGCGTGTTACGGCTTGTTCTCGAACTGGACGGAGAGGTGAGAATATTGCTGTTGTCGATGCCTCAAGACGAGATTTTTCTACTACAATACTGTTATCTGTTTTTTAAATAGTTATGAACACTATTATATAAACATTGATAATAGATAAAACCATTAGTTTAGGTGACTCCATGTTTCAAAAAATGGCATTTCTGGTCACTTTAGAAGACGTCAATTAAAAAATAAAGTCTACCACAGTAGTATCTGCTAAAAATATAGTAATAATTCATAGTTTTCTTTTTTTATTTTTGTATTTAATTTAGGAAATGCGCCGCTCGCATTTTTTGAACCTTCTTATACAACTGTTGCATGAAATACTATAAAAGGATGCAGGTCTGTTTCCTACAGGGGTAGGCAGAGACTATGGAGCTACGATCTTGACAGACCTCCCGAAAAAAAATCGTCATTTTCTTACAAAAGTGTTTGGCTGGCCTGGCAATTTGTATGAAAATTTCGATATTTTTTTCGAGTTTCAAGCATTGGTCCCATAGGGAAAGTTATTCATATTGACGTTCTGAATTACTCCTTCAAGGATCGGACAGGGTTTTTGTTAAATATTGTGTATTAGAAACCCCTGAGGAAACTCGGTAGGAATCGGCTACTACGGATGCCCCGCGAGGCAATAAAAACCATTCCTTAGTGTAGAGGTATGAAACCGGGAAAGCAATAAAACCATTCCTCATCTGTTTCCAGACCGTCCGCGCCGCAGACCCCCACATCGGCCTCCTCCACCGCGGCACGGAGAAGCTCATCGAGTACAAGACCTACACGCAGGCGCTGCCGTACTTCGACCGGCTGGACTACGTGTCCATGATGTGCAACGAGCAGTGTTACAGTTTGGCTGTGGAGAAACTGCTCAACATTGACATCCCGCTGAGAGCCAAGTATATACGCAGTGAGTATCTTTTATATTTTATTTCGTATCGTCGCAAAATGTCCCTTACGCAAAACGTCCCCTAGTCCCAAAATGTCCCTTTCGCAAAACGTCCCTTTCGCAAAACTTCCCTTTCGCAATTTTGCGACTAGGGGACATTTTGCTACGATACCCTTTATTTGCCTCATGGTGACCCCTACCATGTCTTCTGTGCGACAAGCATCACAAGGGGCCATCCAAATATTACGTCACAGCGATGAAGAAAAAGGGGGTTATACCAAATGTAACAATACATGGTAAAAGGATAAGAAAATGCTTAAACAAGTGTAGTAGGGTGGTCAAAAGTTATAATGCCAAATATAAACGCAGTAAGTATCTGATTTCCCTGCCACATACTGTGAAGCAATATGGGGCCATTCACATATTACGTCACTGCGATCGGCGGAGAAAGGGGGGTCATGTCGAATGGGGTAAAGCAAACCAAGGCAGGGCCAGGGGTGCGACACTTCATACTATCTTCTGTGATCACCAATCGGCCTGCCTAGATTGGTAATTATTGGCAAATCCTCCCTTTATTAGGAGTGGCTTTTAATCCAGCAGTGGACGGCTGGACTACGTGTCCATGAAGTATATATGCAGTGAGTATCTTTTTTATTTGCCTCATGGTGACCCCTACCACCTCTTTTTTGTGCGACGAGCATCATAAGGGGCCATCCACGTATTACGTCTCAGCGATGGGGGATTAAGGGGTTATGCTAAATGTAACCGTATGTGTTATAATTCTTTATTGCTTCATATGAAGCCATTCACATATTTCGTTACAGCAATGAAGGAAACGGAGGGTTATGCCAAAAGTAGCAATACATGTTTGAGGGATAGGAAAGAGGCTTGACAAGTTGGGGGGTAAAAAAGTTATAATTCAGAGTGAAATGGATGGCCCCTAAAAACTACGAATTTCATGCCATCTTCATGCGGCCTGCTCAGCGTAGTGATTATGGACAAATTCTCCTTTGATTGGGCGAGCCCCACATCGGCATCGTATATACACTGTATCTGCTTTCTCTGCCACGAGCTCTCCCATCACTGTGACGCAATATGGGGCCATCCACATATTACGTCGCTGCGATTAGCGGAGAAGCGGGGATTAGATTAGCGGGGGTCATGTCGAATTTGGTAAAGGAAAAAGCAAACCAAGGCAGAGCCAAGGCTTAAAGGCCTGAAAAGTAAACATTCTGCGTGACGTAACAAGTTGGCAGGGAAAATCTCTTGACCCCTAGATAGCGACTAACTTCATACTATCTTCTGTGATCACCAATCGGCCTACCCAGATTGGTAATTAATAAATCAAAACCTCCCTTTATTGAGAGAAACATTCCAGCAGTGGACGGCTGGACTATTCCTTGTCCATGATGTGCAATGAACGGTGTTCCAGTTTAGATGTAGAGAAACTTAGTTACTTGCTCGGAGCGCAGATGACAAGTGTTATTATTTTTATATTTATTTTACGGCTCTAGATACTAGTCCTTTAGAGCCTATCTTTATTTATTCACTTCATTTTTCCTAACTCTAACTATACAATCAAAGGTTTGTGTAGGTCCTTTAATAGCTTCAAGGGAGCTTCTGGCGACAAATCTATATAAGGCCACTGGTATTCATAGCTGATTGAGTGGCGGACGGCGCCTAAAGATGCAAATAAATATCACTACAGCCGCACTATGACTGTCCACTTTAAACATTTTACATATTGTCCATGAGCATGAGCATTTATAACACTAAACTACACCAATTTCATATTATAAAGTCCACTAGAATCAATTTGCAAAACAATTTTAAGCAAACTCCAACTGAACCACTCGACTACCCGCCAAAAACTTCTGACAAGTGTTATGTCAGTTATGTGACAGCCGCGGTCTGTCATGTATCGATGTGAAGTGCGCTGCGTCGCCCGTCCGCTCTAACGTTCGTGCAAACGGCGCCGTCTGATGGTCGCTGGTGCGTCAATGTTGCCAACAACACAAGTATATATGCATTGAGTGCCCATTTTTATCAAAGTCTGAAATTAGACGCTGTTCTTACATGTTTTGACCGAGTGTAATGACATTTACCGAGCCTTATGCGTGGTGTCAGATAGTTCGCGCGTATAGTAATATTTTGCCGCGCAGAACAAGCGGTTCAAGGCGAGTCCAGCGACCTAAGTAACATATAACGCGCGGTAAAAGACCTGACGTCTAGTTACCAAAGTGACAGTTGTCGCGTGGAACGAGCAGCTCAAAGAAAGTTCAGCGAACAGTGATATTTGCCTTGTGTGCAGTGGAAGACCATTCTAGCGATTATTTTAGCTAATGTAGACTGATCGAGCGAACAATTTCTCCTTTGTGTTTCTTTTCTTTTCCAGCGCTGTTCGCCGAGATAACTCGGATCCTGAATCACATCATGGCGATCGGCACTCACGCGCTGGACATCGGCGCCTTAACGCCGTTCTTCTGGCTGTTCGAAGAGAGAGAGAAGATGATGGAGTTCTACGAGAGAGTCAGCGGCGCTAGGATGCACGCCGCCTATATTCGGCCGGGAGGAGTCGCTTTGGTAAGAGAAAAAACTCTCTCTCTTTTTTTCTATCTCTTTTGCTTAACTTTCTCTTAACTCGCAAGTTAACGAGAGTCAGCGGCGGCGCTAGGATGTTCGCCGTCTTTATACGGCCTGGAGGAGTTGCTTTTGTAAGAGAAGGACACTCTCTTTCTTTCTTTCTTTCTATCTCTCTCTCTCTATTATTTATCTATTAGACTTCCTTTAGACGAGATAAGAGAGTCAGCGGTGCTAGGATGTACGCCGTCTTTAAACGGCCCAGAAGACTTGCTTTGGTAAGAGAAGAAAACTGTATCTCGTCTCTCTCTCTTTTTATCTTTCTCTTTTATTCTTTCTCTTTCTCCCTTCCTTTCTCTCGCTATTTTACTTTCTTGTGAGAGTCGCTTTGGAAAGAAAAGAAAAGTCTCTCTCTTTCTCTCTCTCTATTTGCCTTCCTTGAGAAAAGCCGAGAGCCAGCGGCACTAGGATGCACGCCGGCTATATACGGCCGGGAGGAATCACTTTGGTAAGAGAAAAAAACTCTTTTTTTCCCTTTTTCTATCTCTTTTGCTTCCTTGAGAGTTAATGAGAGTCAGCGGCGGTGCTAGGATATTCGCCGTCTTTATACGGCCTGGAGGAGTTGCTTTTGTTCTCACTCTCTCTCTATTTTGCTTGCTTAAAAAAAACTAGAGTCGCTTTGGAAGGAGAAGAAAAGTCTCTCTCTCTCTCTATTTGGCTTCCTTGAGAAAAGACGAGAGTCAGCGGCGCTAGGATGCACGTCGCCTACATACGGCCGGGAGGAGTCGCTTCGGTAAGCGAAAGAAACTCTCTCTATCTCTCTATTTTACGTCTATGTAGACGGAACCCGGGTTAGAAAAAGGGAATCAAAATATTTGTGGGTTGCTGTCTCCCCCAAGACGTATTTCGTATTAAATAATTAAATACGTTGACTGAACCGAACGTCACTATTTAAGAAAAAAACTTCATAGCGCGTTTTAGTTTCACATGTAAATATTAAGACTCTCTAGTGTTGAGTAGTGGAACGATTCGTAGTGCCATCTATTATTCGTTAGGAAAATCAGGAAAACACCGACATTCAAGAGTTAACCCCCAAGAACTTTTAAACGGCTTAACCGACTTTCATCAAACATAGCTAAGAACCACCGTAAGGGAAATCGCTTTCACCTAAAAAAACCGCATCGCAATTGATCCATCTGTTCGAGCGTTACGATGTCACAGACAGACATTAGCGCCAAACTTATAACACTCGTCTTTTTGTCGGAGATTAAAAATGTGATAGAAGCACACAGATACAAGATTGTGACTTTGACGGGACTTTGTAACCTTTATATGTTAAAGAGATTTTGGGTTAGCAAAGTAGTTTTTAGGTTTCCGTAGCCAAATGGGGAAAAATGGAACCCTTATGGATTCGTCATGACTTTCTGTCTGTCTTTCCGTCCGTCCGTCCGTATATCTCAGCCACTTTTTTCCAAAACTATAAGAACTATACTGTTGAAACTTGGTGAGTAGATGTATTATGTCATCATCATCCGAGCGTATTCCCGGTTGCATCCTCAGCAGCAACGCTTCAGAGCCCGGGGTCCGCTACCTAACCAAGGAGATTTGACGAGGTTACTGTTTTTTACACAGAGCGACTGCCGTCTGACCTCCACAACCCAAAGGGTAAACCAGGAACCAATCCTTGGGTAGTTTGATGATCAAACGCTAGGTGGCGTTCGGGACCCACAGTTTTACGTGCCTTCCGAAACACGGAATCATCTTTCTTTTCGGATAATCAGGTGATTCAAGCCTGCAATATCCTATCCAGACTGGAAACAACTTTTTACAAAGTATGCTTCCCAGTGGGAATCGAACCCATGACCTCCGGGTCACAAGGATAACTCCTTGACCACTGGACTACGGAGGCAGACTAAGGAGGAGTAGATGTATTATGTGAACCGCATTATTTTCACACAAAAATAGAAAAAAAAAACAATAAATTTTGGTGGTTCCCCATACTTAGAACTTCTTCTTGTCGAGTCAAAATGGTTCCAGTATAGTTTCTAATTCAAATGACATTTGACCAATATGTGGCCACGGCGATCCCTCTGTCGTTAGCCTCATTTAAGTCCTCGATGGTAAACGACGTAGGGCAATTCGGACACGATAGAAGGTGGTCCATCGACTGAATGGCACCGCAGTCGCATAGGTCGTTATCAGCGTGACGCCACCTAACTCGGTTTTCTCGACATCTCCCAACACCAGCCCGGAGTCTATTGAGAGACTTCCAGACTGACCGGGGGAGGTCTCTACCAGGTGGGAGATGCTCTGCAGGTGGTAGATTTGGCCCGGACGGTGGAGTTGCGCAATGGATAAACATCCATTGCGCAACTCTTCAATCAGAAGCTTCTGAGGCTGGTATGTTTGACTTAGAACTGAAACTCAAAAATTTTTTTTTTTCATCAAACCCATACGTGTGGGTTATCTATGGATAGGTCTTCAAAAATGATATTGAGGTTTCTAATATCATTTTTTTCTAAACTAAATAGTTTGCGCGAGAGACACTTCTAAAGTGTTAAAACGTGTGTCCCCTTCTGTAACTTCTAGAATAAGAGAATGATAATACTAAAAAAAAATTATGATGTACATTACCATGCAAACTTCCACCGAAAATTGTTTTGAACGAGATCTAGGAAGTAGTTTTTTTTAATACGTTTAAAAACCTCGATCAAAGTTACAACGAACTACAAGAACTTTTATATTATGTTACTTGCTGCTACGGAACCCTTCATGGGCGAGTCCGACTCGCACTTGGCCGCTTTTTTCTTGGACGTGCCTATTTTTAGAAACTTTCCATAGCACAATACATACATATTACCACGCCTGTTTCCCACAGCGGTAGGCAGAGACTATGGACCTCCACTTGCTACGATCCTGACAGACCTCTTTCGCTTCATCTACACTCATCACTCCCTTCATGCATGCCCGCCGGTTACGGGTACTTCTGACGTCTCCTTTTTTAAGAACGTCTGCAATTTGATCGCGGTACGTTCGTCGCGGACGACCCTTACCAACTCTTCCACTTACGTTCGCTTTGTAGACCCTTTTAGTAAATCTCCTTTCATCCATCCTTTCTACATGTCCGAACCATCTCAACATGCCTATTTCAGTTTTTGTAACTACATCTTCTTCAGTCAGCACCATAGCACAAAGAAAAAAATATGCATCTTCCCTATTAAATCGAAACTTTCTTTTGCAGGACATGCCTCTAGGTCTAATGGACGACATCTACGAATTCGCGCAGAAATTCGCGGAGAGAATCGACGAAGTGGAAGATGTACTAACTACCAACCGTCTATGGGTACAGAGGACTAAGGACATTGGGGTCGTCACGGCACAAGACGCGTTGAATTACGGATTCAGGTTAGTTTGATGTGTAATAAAATAATAAATAAATATATATGGACAAATCACACAGATTGAACTAGCCCCAAAGAAAGTTCGAGACTTGTGGTATGGGATACTAACTCAACAATACTATATTTTATAACAAATACATATAACACCACCCAACACCCAAGACCCAGGACAATTTGAAAAAGGCCATTTTCCAACTTGCCCTGACCGGGGATCGAACCCGGAACCTCTAGGTGGCGGACTAGCATGGTGACCACTACGCCACGGAGGTCGTCAAGTTGAGTAGCGTTGGCCACTTACACTTCAAAAAGAAGGGTGTGTTGATCATCAATCGTCTATAGATGCAGAGGACCACAAATATAGGGGTTGTTACGGCCAGGTCGCGTTGAATTACGGATTCAGGTAGTTCGCAGTTCTTTGAAAACTATTGAAAACAAAATTGTGATGAGTTGCTAGTCCGATCGCTTAACGTGATTCTCATTTTCGCCCAGACCATCGTAAAAGAGAAATGAAAGAATAGGTGTGACGACTGGGTCAGAAATGTATGATTATGTAATTAGTCCTTTTAGTTTATCCAAAAAATTATGGGTCCACATTTTACTGTTTACCAAAAAAGCAAAAATTCACAATGATACGGAGCATCAACGTTCCGGAGTGGGGGCTGGCCACGTCACCGCTAAGTAAAACTCGTACATAACCGTGACGCCATGCGAAATTTCAATGCGCTGTAGCGTTGTCATTTTTTGTTTCTCAGAGAAAAGAAAAAAATACATGTGCAATATTTTTTTTTATAATCTAATCGACGGGCTAGAAATGTTATTAGTCATGTCCTATTTAATTATAATATATTACGAAAGAGATGCGTTATGGTGGTTATAACACACGAGTCGGAATTTCAGCCCGAGACGAAGGCGAGGGCGTAATAAAGCCGAGTTTGTTTAACCAATATACGCACGTATATCTTATCTAAAACCGGTGAAATTAGATCCACTTTACGAGCAAGTGTGTTGAAAAATTTATAATCTTTTTTTTCACAGCGGCGTCATGCTCCGAGGCTCGGGCATCAAGTGGGACCTTCGCAAGACGCAGCCGTATGACGCGTACGCAGACATGGAGTTCGATGTACCCATCGGCACCAACGGAGACTGCTACGATAGGTATGGACTGAACTGGCCCTTATGGAAGCCACGTTAATTGCCAGTTACTTATGTCACAAAGTTTATGAAGGGGGGGGGGGGGTATAAAGAACCCCTGCTGTATTAAATAAAGGATGCGTGTGTTTTTGAGGAGGGGCAACGAAAATAACAGTAAGCCCATGTACGTTTAAAAAGTTTTTAAGGAGTGGGGGGGGGGGGGTTATCACATTATAAATAACTCAATTTTATGTAGCTACCAAGTTAGCAGTAATTTATTTGCTATTTAATAATAAGTATATGTGCAATATATTATTTATGTATTTATAAATTATGTTAAATTTGTGAAGTTTATAGTTGCTTTAGATATTATTATTCCTTCTTAGTCGTTGAACCACCGTCTTTGCTGGTTGTCTGGAAGAGATCGCTTTAAGCGATAAGACCGCCCAATGTACTCATTTAATTTAAAATTATTTCTTTGTGTTACATTTTTGTTTTTGGTGTACAATAAAGAGTTATCTATCTATAAATAAATAAATAGAGACAAATAACACTGATTGAGCTAGCCCCAAAGTAAGTTCGAGACTTGTGTATGGGATACTAACTCAACGATACTATATTTTATAACAAATACATATATAGATAAACATCCAAGACCCAGGACAATTTGAAAACGGCCATTTTCCAACTTGCCCTGACCGGGGATCGAGCCCGGGACCTCTGGGTGGCGGACTAGCATGGTGACTACTACGCCACGGAGGTCGTCAATAAATATATTGAGTTCATTTGGAACTTTCCAGATACTTGTGTCGTGCGGAAGAAATGCGGCAATCGCTGCGCATTATCGACCAGTGCCTGAATAAGATGCCGGCCGGCGAGGTCAAGACTGACGACGCCAAGCTTACCCCGCCCTCCAGGGAGGAAATGAAGGTATGTACGTAAATTTTAACTAGTTGAACTAGTCGCGGGCTAGAACTCAAGAAAAATATATTTACAGACTATAAGGTCTTCTTTCAATTTCAATAAGAAAATTCACGGTGAAAGGGTTAATACCAGTTTAATTGTATGTCATCATAATGTTGCCTTGTCACGCGATATACGTATGCGTGCAAAATTTAACTTGCAAGATTTGATTAAAGACAGACATAGGGACAGGTGAAACAAAATAAAAGCTTGTAACAAGTTGATTTGCTGGCAAATTAAAAAACTCCCATCAACATCATCCAGTGATAAGTGGCGTAACTACATAATATTTTAATCCGCGCCATCTATTATTTTCCAGGTAAATTACAAACCCCTGCTTGTAAGCGTTAACAAATAATAACTTTTAAACGACTGAACCGATTTTCATCAAACATGGCTAAGAACCAGCGCAAGGGAAGTCGCTTTCACGTAAACATAAACCGCATTTAAATCGGTCCATCCGTTCGACCGCTACGATGCCACAGACACGACGTTAGCGTCAAACTTATAGTATCATAAACAAAACATATAGCTTAATGTTTTACCCACTTTTATAATGCAATAGGTACTTTTAAATTGTGTAATAAAGTTCAAATAAATAAAAAAAACATTCGTAATTCAGAAAAAAAAGAAGAGAAAGGGCATATTCAGATGTTATCGTCAAACTTGTCCGCCTTTGTAATGTTTTCTTTTGTATTTGTGTTGTGTCATTTTTGTACAATAAAGAATTAACATAACACAACTTGAAATGTAACCCTCTTTTTTTTCGGGGGTTAAAAAATAATAATTGGTATTTCTGTTTCCAGACTTCCATGGAAGCCCTCATCCACCACTTCAAGCTATTCACGCAGGGTTACCAAGTACCCCCCGGCACCACCTACACGGCCGTGGAGGCACCCAAGGGGGAGTTTGGCATCTACCTCGTCTCTGACGGTGGATCCAAGCCTTACAGGTAATCGGATGTGACAGTTTGTTTTTTTGGGTGAGGGTGGGGGGTGGCGACTATTTGTAGTGGGTATTGTCAGTGAAGGGGTTGGGGGTGGGGGGTGGCGACTGTTTGAAGTGGGTATCGTCACCAACGGAGACTGCTACGGAAGGTATGGATTTAACTATGATAACTTCAAAGTTTTTGACGAGGGGAGGAAGGAACGATATGTAACAAAAACCCTATCCGATCCTTGTAGGGGCAACCCAGATTGTCAATATGAACAACTATTTCTATGGGACCAATGGTTGAAACTCGAAGAAAAAAATCGTCTTTTTTATACAAATTGCCGGGCCGGCCGAATACTTGCATGAAAATGTCAATTTTTACATCAAAATATTTTTACGCTTACCATACCGAATGAACCGCCGAAGTTAAGCTAAAATTTGTGTAACAGATTTTTGGAGGCTTATGAACTGAATATGTTTCTCTAAATTTTGATTTAATATTTTTATAGAAACCTAGAAATAGCGCACAAGATACCTGTTAGTATAAAAGTTTTTAAAAAAATCTATTGCAACGCCGCAATCACGTACGAGCGTTTGTATGAAAAGTAAGACGGGTCTTAAGTGCATAATTTAATTTGCAGATGTAAGATCAAGGCCCCCGGCTTCGCTCACCTCGCGGCCCTCGAGAAGATCGGCCGCAACTCGATGTTGGCCGACATCGTGGCCATCATCGGCACCCTCGACGTGGTGTTCGGAGAAATCGACCGATGAAGACGTTCTAGGGTTGCGTTACACCATGGAGCGAGAGATGTGGTGAGTATTTATTTATTTAAAGCTTTGGAACGCCCTACCAATCAATGTCCAGAAGGCTTTTACTCATGCAGCGTTTAAAAGTGCAGTGCGTGCACATTATCTTCGGGAACTGTCAGATGGAATATAAATGATATGTATGTAGTGTACGTATTGGTTATTAATATCTATGTATATTTTGAATGTAAGTTTATTGATATTTATATCATTATTTTTACTAACATATTATGTTTATGATATTATCATTAGTAATACTTCTTTTGAAATTATATATTTTGCACCTCCTTCTAAAGACTTCTTAATCTCGGCATCACCGGTAGGTTGACTGGTAGATAAAGCCTATGGCTTTAAATCCGCCTATTACATTTGTAATAAAATAAAATAAATAAATAAATTTAACTTTCATTACATAAAATTGTAATAGGGATGTAGACTGAGTTTAAAATAAATTATTGTACCGATAGAAAATAGAAACTTACAAAATAATGTCACTTGTATTTTAACGGTATGACGTGGATATATTGTAAACTATCGTTAATTAATAGGGACGTTATATTGTAAGCAGTACGATACAGTTCTTAATTTATCGACAGTTTGTAAACTATCAGTGTTGACAATCAAACTGTGACAGATATACATTATTAAATCTATCCCTAACGGTGTAGACACACCCAAGGGACATAAAGCACAATCGAAATAATTTTTTTGTAGAAAGTTGTCAAATTAAAAAGAACTTTGTATATTTACAATTGTTTGTTCCAGGTTTCCAACAATCTAATAAGTCAGAAGAAGCGTACAAAACTATGGGCTGTTTAAAAATTTAAATAATCACATCTGTCGCTCCACGATGAAACTCATAATTATAAGCGAAACCTCAAGAGCAGTAGATAATTGTACATTTTTTAAACTAAGTTATTTTCCATTTAGGACGTTAGGAAAAGGTCTTTACGTCGGTTAAACTTTCAAAATTGTGTTAAAATTATCAAACGCAGTTTAAATTTTGTATATTATTCGCGACTACCGAGCAATAAATCGATGTAAATGGATAGATTTTGTTTTATTTATCACTTACTTTACAGTATTTCCTTATTTAATTTATTGGTGCCGTGACCAGGATTTCCAGCATTAAAATGTTATTGATTCCTTGTCTAAACAAACATTAGCAAAGGTCATTCTAAATAATCATTTCGAATCGAAGGGGAGACTTACCCTTAACAGTGCTATAAGTATAGCCCTGTTAAGGGTAGTAGGTATAATTTTTTCACTGGTTTAACTTACGTTAAAGTTATAAGGTTCAATTTAATGTGGTAACTATTTTACGATTGCTATTAAGATATAAAAATGTACTCTTTGGGACTCGTTGGTTTGGATACTTTAAATAAAACTACTTGTTACAAAATTAATCTTATATTTTAAATTACAGCTAATAACTTCATTTATACTTCATTGTACAAAACATCGATCAATTACGGAAGTCATTCACAATTTTTGTCTTTAAAATCTATTAACTTAAATCTCATAGTCTAGTAAATAGGTCAAAGCAAAACGGCAACGTTTTATTCTACACATAAAATACTTTTATAGTAGCGAACCAAAATCCATGCTGGTCTGGGAGAAAAGGAAAATGTAGAATATAACAGCTGCTTCTCTTCCCTTGCATATTTCGACTTAGTGGAAATCTCGAAAATATCTGTTTTATGAGCGAAAATCCTGCTTATTTGTTTTTCAATATATGGAGATAAGTATTCAGTGTGTATTATAGAGGTGTTTATTTGACTCTCTTTTGCTGCCGCTGCCGATAGATGTCGTTGACGGGCGGCGCTACGCCAAGGTCATCATCGTCAGAGTCTTCACCGGCTTTCCTTCGACGCGCCTGCAAAGAAAATTACAAATAATGTATTCTTTGGTCTTTACTTGTGGGAACTACCTGGCCCAGCTAGTAGGTGAGCTCCCACATGAATTATGTAAACAGAAATCTTTGTTCGCCAGAATACATTATAAAATAGGTGTTCAGTATAAATTATAGTCACTGAATTCAGCCGCAAGCTGACGTGCAAAATATACATAGTAAGTCAATCATACGAATCCATATTTTTCGTTTTGTAATTTTTACAAGTAATGCATATCTAATAGCGTTCCATAAAACTACCGATAGTTGACCTAAAAAAAAGTTACAACATCGATAAGACTATCGATAGTATCGAATTTAGATACTATTGGAACTATCGATTCGATAGTACCGATACTATATAAACCCAATAAATAAATATATAGGGACAAATCACACAGATTGAGCTAGCCCCAAAGTAAGCTTGCTTGTGTTATGAGATACTAACTCAACGATACTATATTTTATGATAAATACATGTATAGATAAACACTCAAGACCCAGGACAATTTGAAAAAGGCCATTTTCCAAGTTGCTCTGGCAATAGTATCGATGCTATCGATAGTTTTACCTTTCATCAATAGTATTGCAAACTACTGACAATGGATTAGTATCGGTTATTCGATACTATCGAGTCTTATCGACATTATGACTGTTTTTCGAGGTCACGATAGTATCTTTATTTTATACTATTGCTTGCAACGCTAGTTTGTAAGTACAAAATTGCAATAATGCACATAAAAGCAACAGCAATAGTACGTCGACATTACAGCAACACTATTCTTTTTTCTCTCTATATTATCACTCCTGTTTTCACAGGGGTAGGCGGAGTCTACGGACCTCCACTTGCTTCATCATCATCATCATTTCAGCCGCAACGACCACTGCAGGACAGGCAGGCCTGCGTCACTCCCCGTTTAGGTATTGAAAATATACCTACATTATTACTATGCGCCCGGCGACCGCTTCGAAGGGGAAAATTCAGTTACATGAATCGTTTGTCCAGAGTAATAAGAATGAAATTGGCCAGCGATGGATGTCTAGATATCTAAACGAAGAGGTGAGAACTTTAGACGCGAGCTAAATTAAACCACAGCGCTAACGAAATTGAGTAGATATTTCTTTAAATTTCTTTTCTAAGTCAGACTTCTGTACGAGAGTACTAGTACTTATTCTGTGACATAGGCCTCTCCCAAGCATTCTCCAGTTGCTTATAACACACTAACTCACCTTATTGGAAACGGTAGTGATGCCCTCATCGTCCACAATCCAGTGTACGGAGCGAGCCAGGTCGAATAGCTTGGTGTCGCAGCCGTTCTCTTGCGTAGGCGCCGGGGCTGAAACATTTTTTTTTAATTATTTATTTATACGGACATGATCACACAGATTGAGCTAGTCCCAAGGTAAGTTCGAGACTTGTGTTAAGGGATACTATATTTTATGACAAATACATTAACAACGTGGAAGGCACATACCCGTAATAAAACTAACCTAGGGCTATAACTAGATCACTTTAGTATAATGAAATTAAAATAACCAGGGTCGGATTTAGAGGTCTGGAGGCCTCGGGGCAAGAAGGAGTGGAGGCCCCCTGGTTTAGGGCCAGTAATATTTTACTTATTGTCTGGTTGGAGTGAACATACATCAATTATTGTATTTAATAGTTAAGAACAACATAATCATGTTTACAAAAAGTACTATAGGTAGAGGTAAAACAGCGAAAAAAATCAAAGGAAAAGTTGTTTACTAGTGTTAACTAGTCGGAATCTGAAAGATTTGGGGGCCCTACTATTGTGGAGGCCCCGGGCTGTAGCCCCGGTTGCCCTCCCCTAAATCCGGCCCTGAAAATAAGTCAAAAAACAAAAAAAATAATTCGGCATTACCATACAAAAGTGTCCAGCTGCCCAGCCAATTTGTATGGCCAATTTTTTTGTTATTTGACTTATTTTTATTTTATTACAATATAGTGATCTAGTGTAGCTCGCGGTTCGATTTATTACGGGTATTTTACGTTGTATAGATAAACAAGACCTAGGTCAATCTGAAAAAGATCATTTTCCATCTTGACCTGACCGGGGATCGAACCCGGGACCTCCGGGGTGACAGCGTGGCATGATGACCACTAGGCCACAGAGGTTGTCAATAATTTATTGAGGTAGTATACAAAATTAACAAAAGAAGACGCAGGATGAAACGTTTTTTGAAGTGAAAACTTCTTTAGCGGCGTTGTACACTTTTTTCGTAATTAGTAAAAAATTTTAAACTCGCCTCAAGGCGTCAGGACACGTGACTCTGATCGAAAATTCGTAAGACAGATGGAAAGTAGACAGCCGGCGCGGCATAGGAGAAAAAGTATCCCCCTCTCTTTCTACGGCGCGGCGAAAATGTATGCCTGCGTCCGTTGTTTCGTTTAGGCGGCGCAGGGCGCTAGCGCGAATGTTCGTGTGTGTTTATGTCACAGCGTGCCACGCGCATCCATGGATGGTGACAGTGACAGCTGATGGCTCGACCGTCTGTGTAGTGGCCACACTGCTGTGTATTCGTAACATTCGTGTATATAAAGTGTTTAATTAATGTAATATAAATTGTCATGTTTGTGCACGATAGTGCAATAAATAAATATTGTATTCTACCACATAAATGATAGTACTTTTATACTGATAATTAAAGCAATTCGTGCAAAATTATTCCCTAACTATTTCAAAATATTAAAAATGCACAACGTTAATACTCAAGTTTTCACTTCGGCCGGCACTCCCAGAGTGCAACCCGTCGTTTTTTCTTCTTCATGTACGGGGCCCCTAGTCGATGTGGGGCCCCTAGGGCGTTGCCTAATCCGCCTTATCTACAATCCGGCGCTGGTCACTAGTTCTTGTATTACCACATTCCTGTTTACTAGAACTACACTTACGTTTGTCAGGCAGAGAGATCCTGTTGAACAACTGCATGAGGCGATCAACCGCGACGAAAGGCCCGCGGTAGCAGCTCGGCGGCGGCATTAGCGTGCACACGTGCGCCGCCGCGGGGGGCATCGGGAACGTGCCGCCTTAACACACGACATTACACAAGTCATTATTACAAAAACAAAAAACCCGACTGCCTTTTTTTTGATCATTTATTTTATTTAGAGATACCCAGTGTCACTCTCACAGTAAATACCAATCTAACGACACCTCTTAAGTCAAAATCCATCGAGCCGTTCAATCTGCAGGCGTGCCAAACAATTATAAGTACATACATACACACTCTCGATAAACATAACCCTCTTTCTGGCGCAGTCGGGTAAAAATAAGTTTGAAAAATCCAATCCAAGGCATAGAAAACATACCGCTCATACAAAAAAAATGGTCAAGGGGCTGATAATACACAGAACAAATGCAGTGACATACGCACGCGCACCAAAAAATAGACTGTATCCAGAGCCGTAAAGAAATAAAAAAAGACGGGCGTCAATGATCTCGCATATTTTTGTTGTTTGCAAAAGGTAATTTGAGTATTTTATTTTCGGAAAATCCAAAAGTGCACTCCTCATAACACTCATTCAAAAAATGACATGAGGCTTACGGGCAATCTGATAATACACAGAACAAACGCGTGATATACGCGCGCTGCCAAAAAACAGACTCAAAGGACTTGTATCCAGAGCCGTAAAAAAATAAGGATGTCTATGGTCTCACATGTTTTTGTTTGCAAGTGTTTTATTGATTATAATTAACTATACTGAAATAAGATAGTAATTTCAATAGAAAACAACCCCAGAAATCAAAAATTATCAACCGTTAAGAAAATAAAACGTCACAATACAATGTCACGAATCATTATCATATCCAATTTATAAATGATTTAAGAATTATTGTTGCAGAAAAACTGATATTGAGAGTGCTTTTTGAGTCCAAGAAACTATATTTCGTATAAATCCCATAGAAAGTATGAATCGTTTTAGAAACAAGTATTTAATTAAAAAAAAAAACTCGCCTTCCTTTTATATACCCTATGTCACTCTCACAGTAAATACGAATCGAACGACACCTCAAGCTAAAATCCATTAAGCCGTTTTTTTTACAAATTACACTGATTGAGCTAGCCCCAAAGTTTGAGACTTGTGTTATGGTATACTAACTCAAGGATACTATACTTTATAACAAATACATATATTAATAACACCCAAGACCCAGGCTGCAGAGCGTGCCAAACAATTGAATTGTGCGTCGAAAATCTGCCATTTTGTATTTTTATTTTGATTTATCCCGTGTCACTCTCACAGTTACAAGCAGTAAGACATATCTCAAGCTAAAATCCAACGAAGCGTTCAGGCTGCAGAGCGTGCCAAACAATTATACGTACAAACATACATACATACTCTCGAAAAACATAACCCTCCCTCTGGTGTAGTCGGGTAAAGATTATCTCATTTGAGTTGTAGGATAGTTGCGAATTACTGTAGCACATACCAGGTATGGGGTGTTCTCCCGGCAGCGGGTTTGACTTCGGCTTGTACGGGATCATCTGACTGGTGTCAGGGCGAGCGATGTCTTTGTTCGGGTCGTTGTCTCTGAAATATAAAGTTAACTTTAACCCTGATATAATAAAAAAGTGCAAACAAACAAAATTCGCAACACGCTTCGTCAAAATATTCACAGTTAGTAATCTGCAACACGCTTCCTCAACATTTTCAGTTGGTAATCCGCAACATACTTCGTCAACATTTTCACAGTTGATAATCCGCAACATGCTTCGTCAACATTTTCACAGTTAGTAATCCACAACACTCTTCGTCAACTTTTTCACAGTTAGTAATCCGCAACATGCTTCGTCAAATTTATTAACCTAAGAGACCACCCCTTATCGTACCCGGCCCAATGTCCCCGTGATACTGGCGGCATTGCCGCGCTGAAAGGCGATGGAAATTCTTTGAGCCAGATAAACCTGATCGGTTAACTTGTATGGGACGCCTTAATTGTTTTTGGGGTGTCAAGAAGGATGGCTACCTGGGTCACAGTTCTCTATGATTTTTAACCGACGTCCAAAAAGGAGGAGGTTATCTATTCGTCGCGATCTTCTTTTTTATGTTTGTTCACAGATTATTCGAAGAGGCCTGAACCGATTTGAATAATTCTATTTTTTTTTTCAAAGGGTATACTTGACAGGTGGTCCCATAAATTTTTTAACAAAATCGGTTGGTTAATTTGGTGAAGTCAGTTTTTAGTTTATAAAATTATTGCCTAGCAACTGTCGTATTACTTGACTTTAAATATATGTCGTTAAGAGCGGCCTTCCCGTCTTACTTTTCATACAAAAGCTCGTACGTCATTATGGCGTTGTAACAGATCTTTCTAGAATTTTTTAACGGGTATCTTGTGCGCTATTTCTAGGTTACTACCAAAATAGAAAATAAAAATTTGGAGAAACCTCCAAAAATCTGATTTTACTTGAACTTCGACCGTTTATAAAGTACTCATAAATTGTAAAGGTATAAAAAATATTTCGATAGAAACCTTGCAAATGTTATGAAAATTTTAAATAAAAAACATTTATTTCACCTTACAAGTGTAAGGCTTACTGAAAAACACGTGGAACAAGTTTTATGAAATTTCCGCACCCAATGAAAAGTGAATATTCGTTCAATGGATAGTTAATAATAATACAAAGTGACGATTATTAAGAGATATTATAAATATCCTATAATAATAAAGATACATTTGAATTTAATTGATTTTGAATTGAATTGAATTAATAATAATTTAATTCAATAAACTGTAAACCAAGCTCCCAGGCGCTATCTCTCCATTTTTGCTTTGCCTCTTTTTCTAGCACTGCCCTGGATGAAATAACAAGCTTTTTAAACTATGCTCGCGTTGACGACAGAGCGGCCGGGAAGGGCCGCTTGAACAGAAAATGATATTTTTTCAATATAATTATTTCTCAAAGTAGTAGCAGAATATTTCGACATAATCTGTTCCTTGGGGACAGCATGTTTAGTTTCAATATATTTTTTAGATATGGGGCACTGATGATTAACCAAAGTATACTCACTTCTGCCCCAGTATAACGGCGGCCAGCTCGGGCGAGATGCCCGACAGTGGGCCGCCGAGTGCCCACGATTTGTTCGACATACACGCTACCTGTTGAAACAAAGTGTATGAGTAACAATATGCATACGATTTGAATATATGGATTGTGAGTCATAATATTTTTAAACAAAAAGCGATAAAGGTTTCCCTTCCTCATACCTACTCCGATTTTTGGAAATTATTATACGACCTCCGTGGCGTAGTAGTCACCATGCTAGTCCGCCATCCAGAGGTTCCGGGTTCGATTACCGGTCGGGGCAAGTTGGAAAATGGCCTTTTTCAAATTCGACCGACCGACCAAATCAAGTTGACATTTAGTAAAATCACACTATCTCACCTGCCAGTGTCTACTTCATTTTGGGCGGATAATGGTTTTAACCTAATAACAAAGTTAGTCTGGGTTTTATAATAAGACGGATAAAGTTTTAGGGGTGGAAAACTGTTATCATCCGAGACAATAATTTTCCGAAAAATAAAATACGCCTGTGTCCGGGAGGCACCAACGAATAACCAACTGTAACAGTGCAGAAGTGGCGTTTTTATTTGAAGAAATTGTTTAATCGTAAATAGTAATAATTAACAGTTTGCTAATCTTAATTCATTATAGACTTTTATAATTAATATTAAGAGGGCTATTTGACGTCATTTTGACGTCACGGTTTGGTATTCCAACAAGTCTCATGCAAAATGTTTGTTTAGACTTTAAAAAAAAGTACCTTTTTTGCCTTGGAATCGAAACTAGCAGGTTAACTACTGATCCATACACATCATGTATTGCTTCAATAAAATTGTAACAAACAGGCAATTAGCTTGCACTGTGTAAATGAATCTTTAAACCATACCACAGAATAAGTACTAGTAGTCACATACAGAAAAGAAATTCAAAGAAATGTCTACTTAATGTGGTTAGCGCTATGGTTTAATTTAACTCGCGTTAGAACTCCTCACCTCTTCGTTTAGATACCTAGACATCCATTGCAAGTCAATTTCATTCTTATTACTCTGGACAAACGATTCATGTAACTGAATTTTCCCCTCCGAAGTGGTCGCCGCCGTATTAATAATGTAGGTACATTTACAATACCTAAATTTATTGACGTGTAAAAGTGCCTGTGACGGTCTAATTACTGAATAAACATTTAAATCTTTGAATCTTTGAATCTTAAATGGGTAGTGATACAATCCTGCCCATAGGTCACTTACCTCCGTGTATCCGATAGACTTGAGCTCAGCAATACTACAAGGGTACAAGTCCAGGAACTTGTATCGGTCCACCAACTGTGCCGTTTCTTTGCCTTCGAACTCTTTGATCTGAAAAAAGAGAATCAATACATATAACATCCGAGCGTATTCCCGGTTGCTTCCTCAGCAGTAACGCTTCAGAGCCCGGGGTCCGCTACCTAACCAAGAAGATTTGACGAGGTTGCTGGTTTTTACACAGAGCGACTGCCGTCTGACCTCTACAACCCAAAGGGAAAACCAGGAACCAATCCTTGGATAGTTTGATGATCAAACGCTAGGTGGCGTTCGGGACCCACAGTTTTACGTGCCTTCCGAAACACGGAATCATCTTTCTTTTCGGATAATCAGGTGATTCAAGCCTGCAATATCCGAATCCAGACTGGAAACAACTTTTCACCAAAGTATGCTTCCCAGTGGGATTCGAACCCATGACCTCCGGGTCACAAGGCAAACGCCTTGACCACTGGACCACGGAGGCAGTCAACGAAAAAATATATATGTGCATACTAAATGTTCTTAAAAACTAAAATAAACTTACGACACGCTACACATCAATACAAATAAAGAAGGCCCGGTATTGTTTACCCTGTGGCAACGTGCCCAGAAGACTGGCAGAATCTGTCTGTCTGTCTGTTTTTCTGTTTGTACACGCTCCGGAAATACTCAAAGATCTGGAACACCTGATACGCCGGAGTCGTAAAGTCCACGCGAACGAAGTCGCGGGAATCCGCTAGTGTTAAAATAAGTTGCATTGAGGAGTTATTGACCGTTTGCTTGACCTATTTTAGTTAAAACATCTTTTGTCCCTTTCCCTCTTTTCAATATTTGACATGGCTAGAAAAGATCCAAAACATTTTTCCTAAAAAAGGTCTGATAGGATATTTATTATGAATATGGTTAAGTAAACAAGAGTTATTGACGTAGCTCAGCTGATTGATGAGCTTGTAGCGGGAGCGATCTCTACGGCCACTACAAGGAACTACAATCAAGAGAAAACCGACAATATAGTTCACAAGAAAGCATACGACATGGCGCCAGGCATTTTCTTGCGCCTGGGGAACCGCGGCTCCGACGGCGTATCGTCGGAAGTTGTATATATGCAGCAAACTAGGCGAACTCTGAGATCGAGATGTAGGTTACTGCTGGCGCCATCTCATATGCTTCTTGTGAACTATATTGTCGGTTGTCTCTTGATTTGTAGTTCCTCGTAGTGGCTGTAGAGATCGCCACAAGCTCATTGTAGTGGCAATTAGGCTACATACCTTCTCCAGCACAGCCTGCCTCCTCTTCTCCACCTTGACGATGGACACCAGGTCCCCGATGTTGGATTCGAACTCCAGAAACCTATTCCAGATGTCCACAGAGCTCTCTGGCTTCAGGCTCCCTGAAGAAAGCACGCGCTCGAAAAGTACGCGCGTGTTGTTGTCCTCTGTAACAAAGAAAATTATAAAATGTTTTTGAGGGTTCCGTATCTAAAGGGTAAAAACAGAACCCTATTAATAAGACTGCTGTCTATCTGGCTGTCTGTCTGGCTGTCTGTCTGTTCGTCTGTCACTAGGCTGTATCTCATGAGCCGTGATCACAGATGATGTATTTCTGCTGCCGCAATAAGAACAAATACTAAAAATAGATTAAAATAAATGTTTAGGTGGGGCTTCCATAGAACAAACGTGATTTTTTATAGATAACTAGCTTTAACCCGAGACTTCGTCAGCGTAGAAGTCATAAGATTTTTAATTGTTTTTTTTTACGTTATTAATTTTGATATAACATATGGTTTATTATTTTAAAATCTTCTCCCTCTCCCTTCCCCTCCCCCTGTCAAAAATCCGGAAAAAATCTTGAAAAACGTATTTACTTATTTATCGCCAGGAGTACTAAGTTCCGAATAAAATTGTCAATCTGATCTTGTTTCTCCATAAAAACTTTGGACCCCCGTTACACCGATTTGGGGATGAATTTTGAAAAATCCTGAAACACGTTTTTGCTTATTTACCGCCAGGAGTACTCCTGCGAAATTTCAAATAAAATGCTTAAATTAATCCTGTTTGGCCATACAAACTTTGGACCCCCGTTTCACCCCCTTAGGGGGTGAACTTTGAAAAATCCTTTATGACTTCCTACTTATATATAGACTGACATATAATAGATCTTATAAGAAACTTATGTGCCAAATTTGGAGTCTTTAGACCCAGCGGTTTGGGCTGTGCGTTGATATGTCAGTCAGTCAGTATCTTCTTTTATATATATAGAAGAAGAAGATAGTAGTCCGACTCGCACTTGGCCGATTATTCAGATACTAGATTGGCTGAAAGAAATTCCTCAATGGGATAAGCCCGCCGTTGTTTATTTTCATTTTAATGCCTATGTTGTTTAACTTGTTTATATTTTAATGTGCAATAAAGAGTTAAAACAAAAAATCAAATCGGCATGAAAGAAAATGTACGGGCTATGAAAAATAAATTTAATGGTAAAAACCCACCGTTCAAATGTGACAAGTAGTCAATATAACACAGAACATATTCCGGTATGTGCGAAAACTTCTTCAATCCCAACTCGAAGATCCTGAACGCGATGTTCTTGTCCTTCGAACAGTAGTACTCCATGAGGGCTGCAGCGACGAACACGTGGTAGCGGGATCTATTAAACAATTAAAAAAATATTAACAAGCAGGTTACCCCTAATCCATCGACATATAACGTTAGAGCGATAGGGTCATGCTAAATGAGACAAGAGAGGTGAACTTGCAACTATCAGTCCACTTTTCTGCAATAGGACTTGTAAAAATAATATTTACGCCGAACATTAGGCAAATGTAGTGAGGTTTTACAATCTAACTCTGAGTTAACAGCAGTTCAATCTTTTACAAAGATACAGATATTTTGGTGCCGTGACCAGGATTTTACTACGTACCCTAGACTTTTTCATACAAGCGTAATCTTCATGTCGTTTCAAAATAAAAGCTAAAATATGATTTAGTGCATTAACATTTGAAAAAAAGGAAATTAATGAACTGAAAAATAATTTTCTTTTTACTTGCCTTAAGGTGGTAATTATTTTAACGATGTTCGTAAATTCTTTACTGTAGATCGTCTTACCTAGGATCTTCCCTAGCTCGCTTGAATACCGTCCGCGCAGACTTGATTCCCTCCGCTCGGCGCGCGAACTTCATGTACTGCACGTACGCCAATGTCGGGTCGATTTCCTCCATGTCTAGATAGCGCGTGTATACTTGGTGCACCTGTGAGAAAGTAAGTTTTAGGGTGTCCACTAAGTGACGCGTGCGCACGCGACGCTAAGTGACGCGGTTCAGTCTATATCTGTTACAAACAGCGATCATGTTGACAATTACCGCCCAATATCCATACTACCAGCGTTATCCAAAATTCTTGAACGTATTATTGCCAAAAGCTTTATCAAATACCTTGAAAATAATTCCCTGCTTTCTGAAAATCAATTTGGTTTCCGTTCAGGTAGATCAACTTCGCAAGCTGTAAATGCGCTTGTTGAAAAACGGTTACAGCTCTTGACTCCAACACCAAGTGTCTAGTGATATATCTTGACCTCAGTAAAGCCTTTGACACAGTGTCAATTTCCCTGCTGGTCTCAAAATTAGAAAAAGTTGGTATAAGAGGGATACAGCTAAAATTATTTTCTGATTATCTCACAAATCGTAAACAACGTGTGAAGATAGGTTCTTATGTAAGTACAGACCATAATATCGAATTTGGAGTACCCCAAGGAAGTATTTTGGGACCAAATCTGTTCCTGGTCTATGTTAACGATTTATGTAACCTGGTCCTTAAAAATTGTAAAATAGTGTCCTTCGCAGATGATACTGCATTAATATTTACAGGAAACAACTGGACGGAAACCTATAAGTCGGCCCAATTAGGTTTTGACAGGGTGAAAGGATGGTTAAATGAAAACTTCTTGACACTAAATGTTAACAAGACCAAATACATGGCTTTCAGTATCCGTAATGTCAATCGCCCTGACCCCGATCACTTCAAACTGTATGCGCATACCTACTCTTCACGAAATTGCTCTGAAGGATTTTGTGACTGTATTTCATTAGAGATGACAAATATTAATAGATATCTAGGAGTAATAATAGACTCGAATCTTACCTTTGCAGCACATATCAAGCAACTCTCTGGCCGAGTAAGAAAACTGCTTTACATTTTCAAAAAGCTACGCTACATAGCTGATACTTCTATCCTACACATGACTTACATAGCCCTATGTCAATCTATCATCGTATATTGCATCACGGCCTGGGGTGGCGCTTCTAAATCTTATCTTATTGTCCTAGAAAGGGCTCAAAGAGCTATTTTAAAGGTATGTACCTTTAAGCCGTACAGGTATCCTACAACAGATCTATACAAACATTGCCAAGTGCTAACGGTACGACAGCTTTTCATACTCGCAACTATGATGCAGCAGCATGCTCAACTTTCTTTCCTTCCTCAACTCCTAAGTAGAAATAATAGACTTAACTTTTCTTTACCCCCATTTAACTCCGAATTTATAAAGAGATTTTTTATTTTCTTGGTCCTTACCTTTATAAGGAAATCAATCATAATATTTTTGTTTATCCATTAAATAAATATAAGTGCAAAAAATCGATCACTGAGTGGTTGCAAAAGCTAACGTATAACGAGACCGAAAACTTATTAAAAATCGTATATTAACTTAAAGCTATGGCCAAACTAAAAAAAATTTATTTAATTAATTAAGTAAGTTATGTATACAAATATATTATAAGATATACATATATAGATTGTTAATTTTTCATGTATATTAATGTTTTTAATTTAAAATATGTAGGTCTTATTATATTTTAAACATAAGATCGCTATAAATAATGTGTCATTGTTATATTAATCATATATACCTAAATTATGTATAAGCCTTACCTATATTTATTAATGACGAGTCCTGGTGCCCTGTAATACAGGTTCTTCGGAAACCTAGCACGGGCACCAGCTCTCCACTTTTAACACACTTCCTTACCTTTTAATGTATGACTTTTTTACCTATTTATGCTTGTATTAGTTTTATACTCAGTTTTAAGATAAATTGTGGAGGAAATAAAATAAACATTTTATTTATTTATTTATTAAACTCTAAGTGCGACAGAGACATGTGAGCCGCGACGGATTCTGCTCTTTTTTCCCACTTATAGTTTGTGACAGAGATAGACTGAAAACCGCCGAAATAGATTCTAGCTCTCAAGACTACATGGTAATTGTCAGAGCTTGAAGTCAGTCATGTTGGCCATTTAAACTTCTAGTAAGAAGCACGAAGAAATATTGTGAAGCAAATCATCGTTGGTACATAGCGTTAGCTAGTGTCAGTTACTATTTTGGTTCGATGTTTAACATACATGTCTTTTCCGCCTTATATGATACATACATTCATGTTTTCACGCCTGTTTCGCATGGAAGTAGGTAGAGACTGTAGATCTCTTGCTACGGTGATGCAAACCTCTTTAGCTTCGTCAACCAACACTCATTCTTTTCATGCATGTTATCCGACTTTGGATACTGTTATCTTTGATATATACATACAACTGATATTTTTTAACTTATTGTAATGCAGCCAACTCCATTCATAGTCCGCATGGGTGTAGTTCAACAACGCAGACCATTTTAGAGGTTTGCTGGTAGCATGTTCGTGTATTTTTTGGCCACACTAATAGCGCAATGTAGAATTTTGGCAGCGACATTTAGTTTGCTATTTTGTACTTAGGGCGTAGAGTTCCAAGATGTATCATAAATACCTTGTTATAATGCAGTCTGCTTTCTTCGTAGTCCGCATGAGCGAAATGCAACAATGTGGACTGTTTTAGGGGACCACTGGTTGCTCGTTCGTATACTGCTGCTGCCTCGTCGGAGAAAAGACGAGCCGCGTTCGAGTCCTGCAAGCAAAAGTATTTATTATTTTTTGTGTAGTATTCTGCTGATTTGGTCGAATAAAGTCATTTTTATCACAAAAAAGTGTAACGATTTAACTTAAAAATATATATCCGATACATTTAAATCAACATTTCGAAGTTTCAGTGAAATAAAAATGTAAACTTAAAACCCTTGAAAATATCATACTTCTTTTTTGGGGCGGTCGGGTAAAAACATGGGTGTATTGCAATTTTTTTCATGACTTACCTCCTTTTCTGATAGCAGCTTGGCGGAATGGTCCAGAAACATGGCCACTTGGAGCCACGCATCTGGGTGATGAGAGACATACCAGAAACTGGTCTATGGCGACCAACGCGATGTCTTCCTAGCGGGTTGAAGCGCTACCAAGAAAGGAGGGGGGGGGGATATAATCGATGATTTTTACACAGCTTACCCCTTTTTCCGTGAGAAGCTTGGCAGAATGGTCTAGAAACATGGCCGCTTGATGCCACACATCCGGGTGGTGTGACAGACATAGCAGGCACTGCTCTATGGCGAACATCACACGTCTGGCGACTAATGCAGTGTCTTCCGAGCGAAGCGGGTTGGAGCGCTCCCAGGATATATACTTTTTCCAGAGCTCCACCTAAAAAAAAAAGAATCTGTACTGTACCATTTTTTTTTTGTTAAACTATGTTATTCCACTGCCAAGCAAATGTCTTTGTGCTAAGTAAGCCATCTTAATAAGAAAATGTGATAAAAAAATAACCATTATATTCTATAAACAAATTGCGTTTTATTTTTATTGTCATAGTGGCAAAAGAAATACATCATTTGTGAAAATTTCAACTGTCTTAGCTACCACGGTTCGTGAGTTACAGCCTGCATGGTGACAGACAGATGGACAGACGGACAGAGGAGTCTTAGTAACAGGGTCCCCTTATTACCCCTTGGGTACCCTAAGAACAAAAAACTGTATGGTACAATTTTGTTTTGTTAACCTATATTACGTCCACTGCTGGGGCAAATGTCTTTTCTACTTCTAAGCCATCTAAATGTGGGATTCGAAACCACACAATCATTTCTATACAATAAATAAATAAATAAAACTAATATAGCTTGACGACTGCCATACAATGATGACAGCCGGGACTAACGGCTTATACGTGCCTTCCGAAGCACGGAAGAGCTCGAGAATCTTTGTTATGCAACTTGTGGTCATCCATCCAAATGCGGACCACATCCGATTTCTTGCGAAAGAGATCACCGCATGTTGATGTGAAGAGTGCGAAAGAGATGGGCATACTTGTTTCATTTCCTGTCTGTCGATGGTAGGTGGCGTGGCTAACATGTTTGTGTTCATTCCTCGAGTCACCGTCTCCAATTCTTTAGTGTTATGTGAGAGGGAGTAAGAAAGAGCGCGAAAGAGATAGACATACCTTTTTCATCTCCTCTTTGTCGACGGTAGGTGGCGTGGCTAACATGTTTCTGTTTAGTCCTCGAGTCACGGTCTCCAATTCTTTAGTGTTATGTAAGAGGGGGGAAGGAGGAAGAGTGCGAAAGAGATGGAGATACCTGTTTCATCTCCTCTCTGTCGACGGTAGGTGGCGTGGCGGACATGTTTCTGTTTAGTCCTCGAGTCACCGCCTCCAATTCTTAAGTGTTCTAATATAAGAGAGTAAGAAAGAGTGCGAAAGAGATGGACATACCTGTTTCATCTCCTCTCTGTCGACGGTAGGTGGTGTGGCAGGCATGTTTCTATTCAGTCCTCGAGTCACCGTCTCCAATTCTTTAGCCACTCGACGCGCGTTCATGTATTCTCTAGATCGCTCCATTGCCATCCTTTCAGCTAAGAACAAAACAATATTATTATCTATTTCTTATAACAGGAAAATTGTATATTACAATAAATGAAGCAGCAATTAGTATTTCAAATACTGGAACGAAGAAAAGTGGGTCCCTAACACGCTATCTCATTCGTACGCCCGAAACCTAATGGCAGTGACGTCACTTGCCTTTACGTGCATCTTTTATTGTTACTTGGCAGTTTCCTTTCCGGCAGATTAACTCTTCATCTGTTGCAGATAATATAAAACAACAGATAAACAATTGACCTGGAAGGAATTCCTCCCAGTGACAGGCAAGGGGTTAAAAGGCTTTTACTTTTTTAATATTGCTTTGGCACGTATTTTTGACGGGATTTAAATAATCTTTTGTTTTCGATTTCAAATTGTCACTTTTTGATATGTGTATAAATGAATAACAGGCCAGGTGTGAGTCAGATTCGCGCACGATGGGTTCCGTCCCATTATCCATTTTAAAAAAAACACGATTGTTCCATTTTTATTTTATTCTGTTTAGCAGAAGGAGAAATACATCATCTGTGAAAATTTAACCTGTTTAGCCATCACAGTTCATAAGATACAGCCTCGTGACAGACAGACCTACGGACAGCGGAGTCTTACCCTTTGGGTACGTAACCCTAAAAATTTTGTCAAAAACCACATTTTTAATCTCGATCATCAAACAGTAAAAGGTTTTAAAGATTCGCAAGTTTACAGCTCGAAGGGACCTGTAAAATATGGATATGACTATTTTTTTTAGCTATTCGTGTCCCACTGCTGGGCAAAAGCCTCCCCTCTTTCCTTCCACACTTATCTATCCTGTGTATTTTCTCTCCAGTCCCTGTCGTAACTTTTAAAGTCGTCTGACCATCTTGTTCTAGGCCTTCCTCTCTTTCTATAGCCATCAGTTGGAATCCAGTTAGTCAGAGTGTGGGCCCATCTTTCCGGTTGCATGCGGCAGACGTGACCCGCCCAGTCCCATTTCAGTATTGCTGCTTTCTTTCCAACATCCACGACTTTTGTGATGGAGCGTAGCGTGGTGTTCCTTACGCGGTCGGTACGTTTAATTCCTAAACGCTGCGCTCCATTGCTCTTTGGCAAACCTTCAGTTTGAACCATTGACCTTTTGTCAGTGTGTGACATCGCGCACTCCTCCGCCTCTCTTCGGCGCAGCGGGGGGGGGGGGGACCATGCCCATATATAAGGCGCGGCGGCCGGCGCTCGCCTCCTTTTCTTCGGCTGCATCTCCAGCTAAGTAGTCCTTTTACCTAAAAGGGCTACTCAACGGATCTAGTGCCTATAACTCACGACCCTGACTACCTAATCTGTACCAAGTGTTCTTGTGAATTTTTGTAACTAATGTAATGTTCATTATACCTATCTCATTTGCCAATATCTAGTCTTTCCTTTATCTCATCTATCCCCCTAGATCCTAAATCTAGGTTTTACTAACCTAAACGGTACAAGTGACCAAGTTTGAGCACCGTAGGTTAGGATGGGCAAGATACATACGTCGAGTAGTTTTTTCTTAAAGCATGTTGGTAAGTTTCTTTTGAGTAGCCCCTTTATCGATATGACTATATAATCTTTAAATAAAACATTCATAATTATGTGATTTAAGGATATATTTTAATCGAAAAAAAAATACTTATCCTGAAATCTTTATTGATTTCTTTATTACTTGCTTTCATGCACTCACACAGAGGATGGTTAGTAGGTAAGTACATGAACCCTGGCAGGGTGTTGCGAACTTATAGGAATTATTTGAGTTTATATAATAATAATAGTATTTATAATCAAGTACAAGAAGATAATTAACATAAATTAAGAGTAAGTTCAATTGATGTCAATGGTTAGAAAATATAAACTAAATTTTAAATCTCACATAATTATGATTGTTTTATTTACGTAGTACCCAATTAGATTCTCGAAAAATCCCGGAACTTTTAGTCATATCCATAGTTTTGATAGCAATAGCATCCGTGATTCCGATCTCTGGCCCTTACTTACCAATAATATTGTTAATGCTCTGCTCAAACGCTATGTAGTCCTTCCATAGCGTCTCTATGCCTATTATAGGAGTTATCACAGCCCTTTGATACACCTGAAACAGAAATTTTAAATCAGAAAATATTTTAAGGCGACTTTTTATTTATTTATCACTAGATGCGCCCGCGGAGTCTACTTCCCGTGGGAATATCGGGATAATAACCATCCTATGTCCTTCCCAGGGTCTCAAACTATATCCATATCAAATTTAATTTAAATCGTTTCAGTGCTTGAAGCGTAAAGAGGTAACAGACATACAAGGAAGTGAGGAAGCAGGAATTTCAAGATTAAATTTTTAGAGCGAGCGAGCCGTCTCAGTTTCGAGCATTTTGTCTCTCCATCAGTCGCATTTCTCAACCGATTCTCGTGAACTTTTGTAAGCAGTTTCAATAATTATATAATCGCTTAACTGTCTGTCAATAAAGAACAATAGTAAAACAATGGCGCGCGACCGTATTACGGTCGTAGACTGTTGAAGGGATAAAGGTAAGTATAATTTTTTTTTTACCGATTCAAATTTTAGATTTTTTTAAAAATGGAGGCCAAAACGTTGACTTGAATTTAAGCCATTTCGAAAAATGTCATAAGACTTGACGCCACGGAGAAAATGGCGACAACATTGACAATTTCAAAAAGGAGCTTCCGTCTATGGTCTGGTATCTGTGGAAGAAAGAAGGAGACACCTAGAGGTTTAAAAAAACAGTTATAAAGTCCAAAATTTGTAAAAGTTACCTTCCTAACAGCAGAAATCTTCTGGTTCTCAGCATAGGACCCCACAGCGTCCACGCTCTTCAGAAACGTCACGTAGTCGTTCCAGATCGGGTACGCGTGGATGTCGAGGCCTATCTTGTCGAGGGCGAAGTCGTACGCTTGCGCCATTTTCTCTCTGAAATTTGTTGTCGTTGAGGAAAATAAAGAATAATGATGGGCAAACAAATACCGTCTTATTATAAAACTCGAACTATCTTAAGACTTGGTTTAAACCATCATTCACCTACATGAAGTTGACAGTAACAAAAGAGAAGGTGACACATTGCGGATATTCTTTTAATTTTGGGTGGATAATGGTTTAAACCAAATACTAAAGTTGGTTCGCGTTTTATAATGAGACGGACAGTATTTTAAAATATATTCGTCTTATTATAAAATTAAATCTAAAGCTTGTATGTAGTATATACAGACAAGCTTTAGATTGAAGTTTTAATAATCTTAAATAGCTTTGTATCATGGGTATAGTAGATACTTAAAAGCATGCCAACGAATTCAATTCCACCGTCCTAAGCAGGCCCTTCTATCAACCGTTACTTCGGCCCTTCTGGCAAAACATGGGTGTTGCAGCACCCCAAAATTTGCCATAGTTCCTAACGCGCCCAAAACCGAGGTTTCCCCCTTGGGAGACCTTTGCGCTGCTGCTAGTTGTTTATAGATATCGGAAGTCGGGCCTCTGGCTCGCTCCTCAAACCTTGTCCGGTGAAGTAGGACATGCCGTCCGAAGCAACTTATGTATGTAAACTAAAAAAAAAAGCACCATGTATATTTCAATTTGCAAAATCATTATTAAAAAAAACCAATTGCCTTTTTGTATACTCAGTGTTACTCTCACAGTAAATACGAATCTAACGACACCTCTCAAACTAAAATCCATCGAGCCGTTCAGGGTGCAGTGTGCCAAACAATTATACATACATACATACTCTCGAAAAACATATCCCTCCTTCTGGTGCGTCGGGTAAAAAGAACTAGTAATGCACACACGCGGTACGGCAAGTATAAATCATAAGGCGGCCCTTCCCGACCGCTCTGTCGTCAACGCGAGCATAGTTTGAAAAGCTCGTTGTTTCATCCAGGGCAATGCTATAAAAAGAGAGAGATAGCGCCTAAGGGCACGGTTTGCATTCTATTGAGTGAAATTAACTATCCATTTAACGAATATTAACTATTCATAGGGTGCGGAAATTTAATGAAAATTGTTCCAGGTGATACGTGTTTATCAGTAAGCCTTACGAGTATGTGAAATAAATGTTCTGTATTCAAAATTTTCATTACATTTGCGAGGTTTGTGTCGAAATATTTTCTTTACCTTTACAATTTATGAGTACTTTATGAACGGTCGAAGTTCAGCTAAAATTTGTGTAAAAAAGCAAATTTTTGGAGGCTTATACTGAATTTGTTATGCTAAATTTTAATTTTTTAGTTCAAAAGTTTTCAAGAAAGATCAGATACAACGCCATAATCACGTACGAGCGTTTGTTTGAAAAGTAAGACGGGAAGGCTGCTCTTAATATAAGGAGACCATTTTTAACCTACGACTCAAAAGAGGGGTGTTATAAGTTTAACGTGTCTGTTTGGTATTGGCCTGTGCGTCTGCCTCTGGCATAATACCGCCTAAACAAGTGAATAGATTACACTAGACAACTAGATAGAAAGACTAGATTTTGCCACCAGCATACTTGAAGCGATTTCTAAAAGAATTTAGTACACAAAACGTGAATCTAGTTATAAAAATGTGCATGACGTCTACATTTTCAAATATAACACGTCAAAAATTCAAATTTCTTATTTTTTCGGTAATTTCAAAATTATATCATAAATTCAATTAGGTGATTTCCAATTTTCAAATACTAATTTCACACTATACAAACCTTACATTTTACAATACTTTACATCATTGCTAAATTATTTAAAAAAAAAGGACTTATTACAGATTTTTTGCGAGTGTGTATAACGCCATACAATGCGCGCAGTATACACAATGTATGGGAAATATTATGGTAACTTAAATCTTTGTATAACCCCATAGATAAAAAGGTTAAAGGTAAAACTATTTTTTTTTTATTTTGATGGCTGATTACATCATTTTATGTTACAAGACTAAATAACCTGCACAGAAGCTATTTACTATAAATAATTAAAAATATCAGAAATTGGGGAAAATCGGATTTTTGATATAACATTATTGACAATTCTGATCTAGACACAAAAGTAAATTATGTCCATATATCCAAATTACAACATGATTATGATTATTGAATGTGATGAAAAATTTCGCCACGAGTGGGATTCGAACCCTCGTCCCTCACGTTAACGCCGTGAGTGCACTGCCAATTGTGCTACCGTGGCTTCGAATCTTCCTGACGATATTTTTCATCATATATTCGTTGCGAAATTTTTCATCACATATTTTAATTTGGATAATAATCCGAGCATTGTAATTCTGTTAAAAAACCAATGATTTATGTCCATATACAAAAATCTGTAAGAGACAATTAGTCTTGCACTAGTGGGGAAAAAAATGAAAAATTTTGTTGAACAGTGTATATTTTTTTAAAGCTGAAATGATCTAGATCAGGGATCCCCAAACTATTTTGGACAAGTGACCCTTTTCCAAAATGAACTGTTACGTCAGACCCCCATGGCCAAATTACCTACTTTTAAGATCAAACCCCTTATTCATAATGGTCTGCTAACTTAAAACAGCTGCTACAGAGTGTTATTTTTCATTCTGACTTAGGTCAATAGAAGAAGACAGAGTGAGAATTAGCAATGCTTTAAGTTAGCAGACTATTATGAATAAGGGGCCTATCTTTAGTTTTTTCCTATTGATACAGAATACCTAGCTACTAATTTAATAGGGGTCGATTTTTAGACCTTGTCGACCCCCCAAAATCAGTTTTTGTTTATGTCGACCCCTAGGAAACCGATATCCACCCCAAGGGGTCGATATCGACCACTTTGGGAATCCCTGATCTAGATGGTTCTTAGCTTCGTTTTTCAAATTTCTAGAGTATATTTTGTTTTGGGGGTAACTTAAATTTCTTACTTTAATTACTAGTTCTACACGGTTTATGCGCTTAGAAAATGAGTTAACTTACTTGTAAGTAGGCAGCATACACTTGGTTTCCTTGACATAGTTAAGGTACAGCCTCCACAGCTCGATGTTGAGGATCTTCATGAGACACCGCTGGAAAAGCTGACAGACAAACATACAACTTAATTAACCTCTAAATATCGAATTCCTTTATAAAAATACACGTCCATTATTGAAGGATGAAAGGAGATTTACAATAAGGGTCTACAAAGCGAATGCGAGTGGAAGAGTTTGTCAGGGTCGTACGCGACGAACGTACCGCGATCAGATTGCAGACGTTCTTAAAAAGGAGACGTCAGAAGTACCCGTAACCGGCGGGCATGCATGAAGGGAGTGATGAGTGTAGATGAAGCGAAAGAGGTTTGTCCGGATCGTAGCAAGTGGAGGTCTATAGTTTCTGCCTACCCCTGTGGGAAACAGGCATGATAATATGTATGTATGTATGTACGTCCATTGTTTTACTATTATGTCTGGTATTGGCGGTTTTGAACGGGTTGAGGCTCAAATGCATTTTGAGACATCAAACCAGCTGGTTGCTGGACATAGGCCTCTCCAAAGGATTTCCAAAATGACCGATCTAGAGTGGCCTGCATCCAGCGCTTTCCAGCGACCTTGGTCAGGTCGTCCGACCATCTTGTGGGTGGGTGTACTAAGCTTCGCTTGCCCGTGTGCGGTTGTTGTTCGAGAACTTTTCTTGCTCCATCGGCTATCAATTTATCGCGCTATGTGTCCACATTTGAAAACTAGGTATAAGTAACTGAATAAATAAGAAAACATCATAATTTCTACACCAATTTTTGGAGAAATAAAGAAACGAAAAACGAAAGATATTTGTATCCAGGACCGTAAAAACATTGTTAATTTTATATTTTTTTTTTTTACATTGATCAGGGCCCAAACTATTTAAGTACGGTCAGGCTTCAAAAATGGAGTAATAATTTCTCATATACGTAACTTACGATTTAAACCAAGATTGGGGATCAAAACCAAAACCTTTAGTGGCAGACTACATTTTAAAACCCATTCTCTCTCTCTCTTTCTAAACAAGTGTGTTAAGAGTTGGGCTACATCTATCAGCACGGGACAGCACTTTCCTATGCTGATAATTACTTAAGAGAAAGGGAGGCGAAACGCCGCGGAACCAGCCATGCTGATGAATTCCGTCGCTCTCACTCTCTCTCTTTCTAGCAAATGACGGTTCTGAGTAATAGAAAAGGATAACAACATGCGAAAATTCCGTTCCGTGCTGAAAGACGAGTCCCGAATCTAACCTCACTCGTGTATGTAGTCAACCTTTCACCGCGAGACTTTATATGAGTTGTCGTGCCCCCAGCGCGAGGGTATGAAATCTAAATATACTTAAGTTATGTGCAATACGAGCGGTTTTTTTTTGTCGGAAATATCCGACGCTCGCGGAATGGGCACGACAATGTTTGTCGGATAAATCCGACGTTCGCGGTGAAAGGGTTAAAAAGAATATATATGAAAACTTTTACCTACCTTATATTGCCGTATCGAGGCTTCCTAGTTGCTGATTATAATAATAACCACTTCCCCTACTCTTTGGAAGTGAGAAAATTGTAAACCATACGAAAAACCCAAATATTTTGTGCATTTTATTATTGGTGACAATGAAACTTCGACAAGATGTCGATCATCTCCAACAATAGTATGTTTAAGGAAATACACATAAATTTTTCGGGGACCAGTGCTGCCCCATGCAGCTGCTGCTGCTTCATTTGAAATAAATTATTTGAAACGAAACGGAGAGATCATTTTAAATTTCGTCTTGATAAAGCCCTAGATAATCCTTCAAACTATTTTATGAACTATTATTTACAGTTTAAAGTGAGAAGTTGAAGGTCTTCTTCGCACATTTAGCAATTTTTTCGCAAATGTGCGACGAAATGTATCAAGACTTTATTAGGACAACATTTTAAATGTTTACTCTGTTTCCTTTCAAATAATTTATTTCAAATGGGGCAGCACTGGTCCCCGAAAAATTAATGTATCCACCTAATCTTCAAATAAATTTTCTATACATATATTTTTTTCGAGAAAATTAAGCCCGAAAGAATTCTATTCATTTATAGCATTGAAATTATTTTTTTTCAATCAATCTTCTCAATTACTTTGGTTTAACTTTTTAATAAAACTGTGCTAGGTGCACCCCTTGTTACATATAATTCCTATTATATGTAACAAGGGGTGACAAGTGGGATAAAAATTCATCTACTTGCTACCACTGGGGGAAAATGAAAAATCTTGTTTGTCTTAAGGGGCTACCTGAATTTTCCGGGGTCCATTGCTGCCCCCATTTGAAATAAATCTATTGAAAGGAAACGGAGACTTCATTTAAAATTTTGTCTTGATCAAACCCCAGATATACCTTCAAACTATTTTATGAACTATTGTTATAGTTTAAAGTGAGAACGTGAAACTTTTCTACGCACAATTGCCAAAAACGGCCACTTTTGGCGTATGTGCGTAGAAAAGCTTCATGTTCTTACTTTAAACTGCAAACAGTAGTTCATTAAATAGTATGAAGGGTGATTGAGGGTCTGATCAAGACAAAATTTTAAATGATATCTCCGTTTTCTTTCAAATGATTTATTTTAAATGGGGACAGCACTGGACCCCGGAAAATTCAGGTAGCCCCTTAATAGGTATAATATAATAATTTAATTTTTCAAAAATATTTACCTCCAAGTAGCAACACAGTGACGTCAGATCCAATCAACGGTTGTTAATTGGACCATCCGTTGACAGGTTCTTTTGCTCCGTCAAATGTATCCAATAACAGCAGCTTATTGGACCTGACGTCACTGTGCTGCCATCTTGTGGTACATATTTTTGAAACCCCACATTGGACATTGCTATAATTGGGTATTTTCCTGACTTAAAATTAATATCTAATGCTGTTAAGAAAATAAAACTTCGCAAAATAATGTCACTTGTTATTGAACATATCCATTTTAACGTGATTTTGGATTAATTATTGCAGAAAACTGATAATAAGAGCGCTATTTGTTTTTAAGAAACTATCACGTCATCTGCCTGTTTTTCATACAAATCTCATAGCAAATGTTTGTTTTGACGTTCAGAAAAAAGTATCTAATTTGATTTGTTGAAAAATAGCGGATTGGTTTCCCGCATTATTGAACGAGCGAGCGAAGCAACTCAACTTCTTCAAGTCCGTTTCAACTACAGGTTGATTTTCGCCCTCTAAAGTCCATTTGTTTAGGTATTTAAAAGAATGTAAACGATCTTGACATGTCTTTTCTTTGAAATATACACTTTATAAATCAATACCTTTGCAAATTACAAATAAATAATGTAATTTATAATCTATAAAATAAAATAAAAACAGGATTACGTTTTTTAATTTATTTTCTAATAAATGACTGACCTGACGTCACTGCGTTGCAACCTGATGTCACATATATTTGAAAACCCTCATTATGTGGAACAATGCACACAGCATGAAGACAACCACAGACACAAAGGGAAGCAGATTAGCAGACCGAACATCATTTACTTCGTGTGGCAATTTTTCACTCGTAGCTTATTTTATAATTGCCTAAATAATATACACTACTCGTATGTAATAAAAACCCTGTCCGATCCTTGTAGGAGCAACTCAGACCGTCAATATGAACAACTATTCCTATGGGACCAATGCTTGAAACTCGAAGGAAAAATCGACATATTCATACAAAATTATCGGCCCGGCCGAACACGCTTGTATGAAAATGTCTTTTTTTTTTCGAGACTCAGACATTGGTCCCATAGGAAAAGTTGTTCATATTGACGGTCTGAGTTGCTCCTACAAGGATCGGACGGGGTTTTTGTTACATATTGTATTTATAAAAAGTTATTGCAGGTGTTGGTATTTTAAGTACTCTTTCACATTCATAAAGCAGTAGTTTTGTTCCAATATTACCAATTATGTTAAAGAAAAACGACAAAACTTATGTAGCTTAAGAATCCCCATACCCTAGACTTTTCCATACAAACGTAGTCAACGTTTTATTTTGAAATGACATGTAAGATTTCGGTAAAAATTTGTAATTATAAAGAAATTGCAACTATCTAGGCAGAGGTTCCCAAACTTATTTTGTCAAACGCCCACTTTAAAAAATCAGTTATTTTGTAGCGCCCCCCATTTTTTTCACCATAAAAACCTGAATCACCTATTTGTCTTGCCTGTAGTAAACTGTACTTTAATTCAACCTATATTCTAAACTAGACTTTTTACAAGAGAGAGCAATAATAATACATACACCAGTACATTAGAGTATCTTTTATAAAAAAATAACAATAATCAACATTGTTAATTTTAAATAAAAAAATAGCAATAATAATACAATTTTACAATAATAAAGAGTATCGGAAGTGGGGATGTTGGGGGTGCCTGAACTAGGGTGAGTTGTTAAACGTAAAGATAGATTAATTTGTTAATAAACACTATATTTCAAAGATCGCAAATGTTACACGAAATGTTAATAAATGTTGATGTAAATGAAAATGTTATGAGCGCATCGTACGGCGGCGATTTTTGCACTAAATCGTTTTTGGGTCAAGCGCACCGATATGCGATGCGGCTGACGACACTGTTAGGTGTTGCTACACCGAACAGGGGACCTCACCTGCGAAACTAACACGAAATTTTTTCAGTGTTTGATTCCTTTAACGATATAAATAGCGTTGTGAACGCATTAAAATAATAAATATTAATTACATTTTTAGTTTATATTTGTACAATAAAAAAGGATATAAATATGAACTAATAAATGGATGTTGTGTAGTAAGAGGATTTTAATTTCAGTAAAATTTAAAATATGAAATAGCTGAAGTTATAAATCACTCATTGCTTAAATCACATCAGCGCCCCCCAACTTTATTCTGGACCCGTTAAAGCCTCCAGCGCCCACAAGGGGGCGTTATCGCCCACTTTGGGAAAGACTGATCTAGGGTTATAATTATAAGTGGTAAAATTATGAACTGGAAAGAAAATATAAGGGTGTAGAAGTTTTCCATACTGATGGTCAAATATGATATGATACACTTTATTCTCTTTTAAGTCTATATTTTAACTGTGAAAACTAGTTATATGCCTAAATATATGCAATTACTTTTAAGTCTTACTATATATTTTCGGCCATATCACACATGCCGTCTCAAAATAAAACGTACACCATGTTTGTATGGGAAAGTCTGATTCTGTCAAGGGTAAGGGGACTCTTTAAGTGTTAATTCATAACACACGGCCTTCTTTTTATTATGCTATAATGTTTAGTCTGCATCCCTTTATGTCTGTGGAGTCACTATGCTTATGAGCAGTCTTTCCCAAAGTGGGCGATAACGCCCCCATGTGGGCGCTGGAGGCTTTAAGGGGGGCGGTAACGGGCCCAGAATAAAGTTGGGGGGCGCTGATGTGATTTAAGCAATGAGTGATTTATAACTTCAGCTATTTCATATTTTAAAATTCACTGAAAAAATTTCGTGTTTTAAAGTTTCGCAGGTGAGGTCCCCACTTCCTACTACTCTTTATTATTGTAAAATTGTATTAATATTGCTATTTTTTATTTAAAATTAACAATGTTGATTATTGTTATTTTTTTATAAAAGATACTCTAATATACTGGTGTATGTATTATTATTGCTCTCTCTTGTAAAAAAGTCTAGTTTAGAATATACATAGGTTGAATTAAACTACAGGCAAGACAAATATGTGATTCAGGTTTTTATGGTGAAAAAAATGGGGGGCGCTACAAAATAACTGATTGTTTAAAGTGGGCGTTCGACAAAATAAGTTTGGGAACCTCTGCTTATGAGTATGAATTAGGTCCAAAAGAACTCTAGAAACTTCGCTCTCTCATGCAATAATACATTGGCCATGTATGTCTTGCAAAGCTTTAGTAGCTCTTGTAACATTTTCACAAGCTTTGGCATCGCATAAGAAAAAATTCTGTTTTTTTTTTAATTAGTGAGGCTTTAGTTCACTTGGTGTGACTATGCCAGCCTCGTAGGAGACTTTGATTAAAAAACATCTGTGCTACATCACAGTTCTCCATGAAAAGATGGCTACTTCTGGAGAGTTTGTAAGGATATATATTAGGGATTATTACATGTCAAAAGTGATCTTCTTATGAAAAGGAATGTATTTTTATTTGTGGAAATAAATAACATTTTGTCTTTTAAATTATCTTAAAAAAATTCTATTACACCTGGGGCTCTTTAACATTTTTTTAAGCAATCTGGGGCCACAATTTTTTTTAACCTTTTCAACAGAAAATCACCTCCGTCATGTCTGAACACAGCACCCTATCCGAAAAAAAAGATAATTTTGTATCTTTCATATTTATTTCCTTACATCTAATACATAGATCCATGGAATCCGATTAAATTCTCTTTCTTTATATTAGATAATCGTTACATTGCTAATATCACAGTCTTTGATTACAATCTAAGATGCCGCGCAGACTACAAACCTTTCGATCGGCCTATAGTTTACCAAACTAACAATTTATATGGTGAAGGCTGGCTTGAATCATATGTGATTCAAGCATAGTGATTGGACAATTTTAATACAGCTAAAATGTGCTGCATACTGGTCCTACATACAATCCTTATGCAGATAAAGAATCTAACTTTTCTATGGTGATGTTTAGCTTAAATCACATGTGATTCAAGCATAGTGATTGGTCAATTTTAATACAGCTAAAATGTGCTGCATACTGGTCCTACACACAAACCTTATACAGATAAAGAACTTAAATAAACTTCAGGCTGATAGAAGGGTTTATAGCTTAGGAACAAAAACTTATGTTTTACCATACTAACCTTTTCCACTTTCTCAAAGTTTCTCGCTTTCATCTGAAATGATACAGAAATAAATAACTTAACCCGTGAGCTTGGAGACGGTCAGATCCGACCAAGAGAACAATTGATAACAATGGGTTTGCAAAATTGCAGTTGTTGAAGAGTTAATAATTATTTTAAACTATAAACAGACTTCATTACCAAACTACATAACGATTTTGATAAAATTTCTATGGAACCACATGTCGATTCAACAAATAAAAAAAGTTTTCAAAATGCTCCAGGTGTCTTTGGAGTAGGGGAACCTACATTATAAATTCAGATTGATAACATTCTTTCAAATTAGTTAAAAAACTGTACCCACCTCTTGTTCAATGTAGATCTTCCAAAACCTCCCCGTAGTAGGGAAGGCCTGGATCAGGCTCTCGTACATGGATCGCACATCGTTGATCGGCCGTGTCTGAGCCTCTCTTATGAGCAGGGACCAGGAGTCCACATCGTAGAGGTTGGCTTCCACTGCTCGCTGTGCACGACTGAGCCTTTCATTGCCCCAGTCCTGGTAGTAAAATTTTTATTAGAAGTTAGTAAGTAATTCACATATCACTTGTGGTTTTTTTTTTAAACTTTAAGACTATCTTTCTTAAATCCTAACCCAAATTACAGCTTTCTAGCAGGCAGTGGCGTGCATTCCATACAGATAAATACAAATTTGTCTACCCTGTGCCACCCTAATAATGAGGACAAAGTGAGAAATGTACCTTTTTTCATTGATACAAGCAGTTCTTGTTATTTAGGTTATCATACCTAATTTACAAGAACTGAATATAATAATTGTCTTTCTGAGTAGAACTGCAGATGGACAGACAGACAGACATGTTAATTTTTATTATTTTATTTTAATACGCTTTTCAGCCATGGGTCCATGGGGACCCGGTCCTTTGAGGCGTTCAAGGGGCCACAGCCAACATGAAGAGGCCTTTGAGTACCTTTTTATTTAAAAAGTAAGATGGCTGCATCTATGGAGGTCTATCCCTTAATGTACCATTGAGATGCACCAACTGACAGTCCTCCATAGCTGCTGAACTATTGCCAGGGAGGGATTTACTTGGTTTGGGCTATGTGGATGGGATGTTAGTGGACTGGTTAACTGGATTATGGAATGAGATACGGACATCTACCTAAAAATCTCTCACAACAATTTTACCCTGGTAGATGGTGACTTGCTCCTTGTTGGCTACACTGCCTGTGGGCACCCTAACTAGCCACAAAAATGCGGCCAGAGCGCAACACAATTATTTTATTTATTCATTAATTATATCAGTACATATCACATGGCGAAACTATAAGGGTTCCATGTTTACTATGGAACGCTACAAAGGTGGCTTTGAGTAAACACGGCACTATCTAGTCATATTACAGGCAGAAAAGCTGTTAAACATTATAGCTTACATTATTATTTGTTGTAGTAGGTACAACACTTTTTGTACTTATGAATAATTAGTCAGTCAACGTCGACATTATGTCGACATCATATTGGTAGTTGTCGTCATCATATGATGACATCAACTAATTTATGTACACGTGCGTACGGTTCAAACTTACGATCTCAGCATTTTCTTCCACAGCGGTAGCCATTCTTTAGCGGCGTTTTGACGTAGGTTAGGTTATTATTGAGACAAATTATCACTGCACTAGTTTCACATAAAAGACAATTTGCACGAAATATTAATCAACTTTGTTTCATATTTTCAAATTATAGTTAGATCACAAAATAAAAATAATCTAACTACAATGATCAAAGCAAGCAAACGCCACAAAGAGAATTCAAATACTAAAACGCCACAGCACAGACTACGGACGGAGCAGATACTATACGAGTATCAGAGGGGTTAATGTTAGTACAACAAAGTAGGAAATTATGATGTATAATGATATCGATTCAAAATGTATTCTATCTTTGTATGATCCTTATATAAACCAAGATCATTTTATTTGGTCATATAATATAAGTTCGTACTAGAAATAACAGATGGCATAACTAGTAAAAGTAACTAAATAGTTCAATAGAATTTGAAAAGATGTCTCTAGTTACATACTCATTTTTTAACGATAGTAGATTTTAATAATAAAAAAAATATATAATTCTATACAAATGAGGGTGAAAATAAAACCAATAAATATAATTTTAACTAAAAAAACATTTAACAAATCATAAAAAGACAAATGTCCGTAAAATAACATGAACGTCAATTTTGTCTTGGTACAATTTCTATATCTGTAAATGGCAACACCGATAAAGTTTTAAACTTGTAGGTACTAGTTTGTAATGTTGTGATGTGAACTTTGGTGTGAAACAAAAATCAAGAAAACTTACTAAATATATAAAGTATGTGCTGAGACAAATAGAACTGTGTTATATTTTGGATATGTTTTGTCATTTCAACCATGTATATTCTGCGATGATCGTGTGATTTGATAATATAATTGATTTTCATTACATTTTAAATAAGGCTTTCATTTTGAGCCTATTTCGCATTGTTTATGTACTTAATTATTTATAATCCAAAATATTGTGTGACTGCCATCTCCATTAATTGTCTCTTTGGCGTAATTACATAAACATTGTGAAGTATGGCAGGTTTATCTCCCAAAACAAAAACATCATATGTAGGTAAACTATAAAGTAGGTATACCATAGACGGCTTCGTGGTATAGATATATATATCTAATCCTTACTAAAAATAACAGATGGCGTTAGTTATGTATTGCAAAATTTATTTCCGCTTCACACCGCGAAGATAGGTCTCTATTTCAGTATATACAAGAGTTCTCTGTGACTAGTATCCTGTATCAGACGACCGACTGACTGCCATACATATTTTTCTATGGAAAGAGAATGTATACATAATCTGTGGGGGGGGCTAACTTGAATCTGCAAAGCAAAGGAAATCGGGTGTTTTGTTTTTTTTTTTAATACCTTTTAAGGCAAGGTTTATTAAACCCTAATATTTATATTATACAAAGAAAACAAGATTAAAAATGAAATATTTTTGTTTATGTACACAACATAACATATACCTATAATAGGTAGGTACTCATACTGTAATCTATTGTTATATAAAATCTAAAGTAGTCTTTTCCGGGAAAATCACTCAAAGGGTTCTGCTTTATCAAATCTGAAACAAAATAGATACTTTCTTTTTTATTCGTATTTAGAACCTGGGTGACTGAGCATTGCTCTCTGCAATACACACAAAAAATCTTTTGGCCACAAAATCCCATAAATAGTATTTCGTTAAATTGGTTGGACAGAAACTTTGTAACCAATTTACAACTGATTCCATTTTACGTGGTAGTCAGGGAAAAAGAAAATTATAGAATATACTAGCTGTCTTTTTTTCCGCAAAGAAAGTAAAGTCGATCGAGAAAATGGGGAAAAATACGAATCATATTAATAGCGCCAAGTAACCTATCATTATTTTGATTCTTTTCTCTACGGCGTCTATCATCACGCTAAAAGTGAATTAAGTGGTCTTTAATGTTCGCGGGCCATTACGCTGTCTTCTTAAAGGAACAAGACCCAGAATGCTCTTCCTGCCTCGGTGAACAGCACCCCAGTTGAGAGCGCTATCCTAGTTTGGCCTAATTTGTTCTGGTGTGAACAAGGGTTCAAAAATGAAACCACAGGTTCTGATCTGCGTAGACTGTATATTGTACTAGTTTAACACAAATACACAAGTGGTTCGTGTAGAAATCGGATCCAAAGATCACAAATTCTCTCATGTATGAAAATAATAAGATGATGTTAAGAAACAAAACCATATCGCGTTTTACATTTTGCGCAACGCCATCTATTGAGAATTTTAAAAACTACTTATGCTAAGTTATTGACAATATTTTGTTGTGATCATTAACATACCGCCCACCAAGGACATTAGTGACGGAATGCTGTCCTAAATATAATGTCCTTCATAGATTGAATTGATCTAGGTTGTACTGAATGTTCTTAAATTGCATAAAAACAAAATTTGAACTACTATTTGAACTTACATAACAAATATTTAAAACTACTATATAAAATTTCATCAAACAACTCCAAAACAAATGTGAATTTAAACAACTGTAAATATAAAACTATAATTCAACATGCAAAGATAATAACAAAGTATAATTAAAAATATGATTTAAAACAATAACTAAAACTATGACATAAAATTAACAACAAGTGTATAAGTAAAATGTATGTAAAAATGATAAGAAAAGTTCATTGATCTGCAATAGGCAAAATACAAAGTTTTGATGTTGGTCTTTTCATTGTTGAAGAGCCTGTGCGCAATGTGACTACACGGGTAATGTTATCATTACCAGGATGTTTTAGTTCCACTCGACCTAACAACCAATGACTTGGCGGCAAGTCGTCCTCTTTGACTAAAACAATGTCACCGATTTTTGGTTCAGGCACTTGATTTGACCATTTATACCTGTTCATAAGAGCAGCAAGGTACTCCTGTGACCAACGCTTCCAAAACGACTGTACCATCCTCTGAACGAATTGCCATCGGTTTAAAGCACTGACGTTAGAGCCTTCGTAATCATAATCAGGCACGTGAACAAGAGGTTCCCCGATTAAAAAGTGTCCAGGAGTCAACGGCAGTGGCTCACTCGGATCCTCTGAATTAATAACACTCATAGGTCGCGAATTCAAGCAAGCCTCGACTTGGTACAGAAGTGTACTCATTTCTTCATACGTGAGCGTACTGTCACCTATAACCCTTTTAAGGTGGTATTTGGTGGATTTCACCCCGGATTCCCATATACCTCCGAAGTTTGGACTTCGGGGAGGGATGAAATGCCATTCCGTTCCATGTGCTTCGAGATGTCCTGCTATCGACGACTGAATGGACGATAGTTGTTGTAGCTCCTTGGATGCTCCGACGAATGTGGTGCCATTATCGCTCCATACTTTAGCGCAATGACCTCTTCTCGAAACAAAGCGTCGAAAAGCAGCTAAGAAAGACTAGGTAGTCATATCACTTACCACTTCCAGGTGAACTGCACGGGTGGACATGCAGACAAAGAGACACAAATAGCCCTTGTATGCATGATGTCCACGCCCCTTGGTTGTCCTTATACTTATGGGTCCGGCATAATCAACCCCGCTGTGCAAGAATGGCCGCGTAGGGTTGCAGCGGACTGACGGAAGTGATCCCATAAGTTGATTTGTTGTATTAGCTCTCTGCTTAGCACAAACTACACATTGACGAACATGCATTTTGATTAGACTTCTGGCTCCAAGAATCCAATAGGCGGTCCTAATGTAATTAGTCATCAACAGCGGACCTCCGTGTAGAGTTTTTAAATGAGCGTCGGCTATAACAAGGTGAGTTAGATGACTACAATTCGGTAAAACTATTGGATGTTTGGTTCGCTCGTCAATATCTGCCTTCTCGATCCTACCTCGAGCTCGTATGATTCCTTTACTATCGAGAAAAGGGCAGAGAGATTTCAGCTTACTGGATTTCGATTGTAAATAACCTTTATCTTGTAATTGTGTATATTCTGTCGTAAATATATCTTTTTGTACTTTCTTTATACAACATTCCAGTGCTGTGTCAATTTCAGCTTTATGTAAATATTGTGTGTCCCTTGTGTTGTTCTTTAAAAATCTGCGACAATATGCTATGACTCGTAATAGCCTTTGTAGTGAAGAAAATCTTTTAAATCAGGTTTCTTCAGCTTCCTCAGGAACTATCGCAACGTGAACCTTAGTTGATGCTTCTAAATCTACGTTTATATCATTTGGCCGTGTATAAGCTATAGTTTTGTTCTTCAAAAACGATGGTCCGTTGAACCATAATTCATGATTGATGAATTCACTTGGTAAAATGCCTCTAGACGCACAATCTGCTGGATTGTTCTTGGTGGAGATGTGAAACCATTGTGATGAACTCAACGTGTTCAAAATAGTTGAGGTCCTGTTTGCCACGAAAGTTTTCCATCGGCTTGGGTGACTATTTAGCCAAGCTAAAACCACAGTGGAGTCAGTCCATGCCCTTAGTCTGCTCTTGTCAATATTCAAAACATCTGCCGTTTCAGCCAAAAGCTGAGCCAACAGTACTGCTCCACATAGCTCCAATCGCGGGATACTGACTTGTTTAATGGGGGCTACTCTGGTTCGAGCTACTAACAAGGCGACTCTGATCGTCCCTGAGACGTCCGTTACACGAAGGTAAACGACTGCAGAGTAAGCTGCCTTGGAAGCATCGCAGAACCCGTGGAGTTCCAATGCATCGCCTGGTTTTGTGCCCAGCCATCGAGGTATCCTGACGTCTGTAAGGATTGACAACTCTTCACGGTAAGTACTCCATTCTTTTAATAAATCAATATTTAGCTTGTCATCCCAACCAACGCCTGCAAGCCATAACTTTTGAATGAATATCTTAGCCAAAACTACGCTAGGGGCTAACCAGCCTAGCGGATCGAATAACCGTGCTATGTCTGATATTATTGACCGTTTAGTTACAGGTGCTGTCGTCGACGGAGGGAGATTCACCGAGTATTGGAAGAGATCGTCACTGCGTTTCCAGGTAAGGCCTAGAATTTTTATTGTACTGTCCAATTTTATATTAACTTCCTTGCTTTCTTTGACCTCTTTATTTGTTGTCCTTTCTCTTTCTATCGCAGTAGTCTTTTGTTTGTCCTTTTGTTCTTTCCTTGTTTGTTCTGTATTGTCCTCAATATCTTTTTTGTTTATCCTTGTTTGTCCTTCCATTTTGTCCTTTTCCATTGCATTTATTATATCTAATACTTGTTGATTATTGCTGTTCCATTTTTGTAATTTAAAACAACCTTTTCCTAATAATTCTGTGACCTGTTTGTATATTTCTATTCCTTCTTCTACTGTACTACAGCCTGTCATCAAATCGTCCATATAGAAGTTATTAAGAACTGTATCCTTAACAAGACTATAGCCTTCTCCTTCATCATATGCAACTTGATTCAGTGTTCTGACCGCTTGGTATGGTGCTGAAGCAGTTCCAAATGTAACCGTCATCAGCTCATAATCTTGGATCTCATCGGAAGGGTTATCACGCCAAAGTATCCGTTGAAATATAGCATCTTCTTCTGCTATTTTTACTTGACGGTACATTTTAATAATGTCAGCCACAAGTCCGATTTCGTGAACTCTCCATCTCAGAACTGTATGTCTTAAGTCGGGTTGTAGTGTAGGGCCGACCATCAACGAGCAGTTCAACGATATACCCTTACTGTTCTTTTCAGGCGCGTTGAAGACAACCCTTACCTTTGTGGTAGTTTTGTTACTTCTCACGACTGCGTGATGAGGTAAGTAGACAGCTTCTTCCTTTTTTGCATCATCATCCTTAACTTTTCTCATGTGTCCTAGTTGTAGATACTCATCTATTACCTCTTTATACTGTTTTTTCAAATCTTTGCCCTTATCTAATCTTTTTTCTAAAGATTTGAGTCTGCTTTCAGCGATTTTGCGAGAATTTCCTCCTCTACATTGTCATTACATAGCTTAACTACGTATCTACCATCATCATCTCTCTTCGTCGTAGCCGCATAAAATTCCTCGCATCGTTGCTCTTCTACCGTAAGTATTTTATTTGTACTGGATTGTTCTTCTATCTCCCAAAATCTACGCAACATATCATCTTCATTTACTTGCACATGCATGACAGTTACATTGCCTTTAGTTTCACTTGATCTTCTATTACTTTCAGAGCTTAACATTCCCGACAAGATCCATCCGAATGCAGTACTTTGGGCTATAAGTGTACCCGAAGAATTCTTCATAAATCCTTCCTTCATGATGCAACTGTAAGTATCTGCTCCAAGTAGTATGTCTATTCTGTTGGGTTTACCAAATTCTGGGTCAGCCAGACATAAACTGTTGATTTCTAGCCAATCAAGAGCAGCAGTGTTAATGCTTCGTTCAGGTAAGTATGAAGTGATTTTGTTTAAAACATAAGCATTAACCTGGTGCTTGAACTCGCGATCTACTCGTGACTTTATTGTAAAGTTGACCATGTGTCGCGTTAAGGTTGAACTATTAGCACCTAAACCCGATACGATTCCTTTAACAGGTATCTTTTTTAGGCGCAGGAGCTAAACTGTAGCCTCCGTGATGAAACAAGCCTGAGAACCCTGATCGAGCAATGCGCGAACCGTCTGAAATTCTCCCTTTTTAGACTCGACTTTTATTAGTGCAGTGGCTAATAAAACCTGCCTAGGATTAGGAATATTGCCTGTAGATAAACAAGAAACTATTTGATTAGCACTAGTAGAAGGGCTACTATTACCATCTTTCGTGTTTTTATCAGGTTGTTCTTTATTATCAGACGTTTCCGCAGGGTGCAATAAGGAATGATGGCGTCTTTGACAGATTCTGCAAGTGGTAGGTTTTTTACAATCATATACACTGTGATTACTGCCCATACAATTAAAACACATTTTGTTTTTGGCTACAAAATCACGCCTAGCTGCTACTGACTGTTTTGCAAACTTTTTACAAAAGCATATTCTATGACCCTCGGTGCAGTATTCACATTGTATTTTGTTTGATCTGGTGGCCAACATCACTTTAGGATGGTGACCGGTTGAACTATGGTTGGACTGGTGAACCACTGACCGCTTAGGTTCAATACATTCTAGCGCACGGAAGCGATTTTCGATGAAGGCTTTGAACTGTTCAAAGGTTGGCAAGTCATTGTTGGAATCGCTTGAACAAATGCTCAACTCCCACTGCTTGCGAGTCTCGTTGTCTAGCTTGAAGGTAACTATATGAATAATAATAACATCCCATGTAGACACATCGATGTTTAAATTCTTAAGGGCACTAAGACAATCTGTTGTAGTGTCCAATAAGTCCTTTAATGAACTAGCAGACTCTGCGTGCATGCGTTTTTGAGCAAAAAGCCTTTTTAAAATACAATTACATAAATACTTTTTGTTACTGTATCGCTTTACCAATTGAGACCAACATACATCATAATTCGCGTCACTGATGGGCGTGTGCCTTATAAGTTGCTCTGCCTCTCCTGTGAGATGACTTTTTAAATTATGCATTTTTTGCACATTATCTAGCGCTTTATTTTTATGTACTAAAGATACAAATAAATCATGGAACGTAGTCCACTCCCCATATTTCCCTGAAAATGACGGGATAGATATTTTAGGTAATTTAACTAGGGATCCTGAGGGATTAGCTTCCTTCCCGGAAGTTGTCGCAGGGGTTCCTCTTTCTGAATTTACTTGTTCGACACGAAGACGAAGCTTATTTAAAACGGTTTTCATTAAACATTTGTATGTAATATATTTTTCTTCGGTTTCATCGTAAATACTTTCTACTTTATTTTGCATTATTTCCTCTAAGTCATAATTCTCATAAAGTTTCGTTTTCGTATCTCTAAACTTTGCCCAATCTTTTCCCAAAATATCTTGTCTTGTTTCTATATATTCTATTGTTATTCTTTCTTTTGGTGACTTTGTATAATTAATATAACCCTTAAAAATAACATTCTGCAGATCTTTCAATATATTAATAAGTTTATCCATCTTGAAACAACACTATAAAATTAATAACTCAACTCAAAAAAGAAATGTGGGTAAACCTAATTTTTTTTCGTATCAAAGTTCACTAAAAATGTTCTGTGTTGATTAACTATACTTCATTTAACGAGTTTGAATATGTTTAAAAACAATGTAAAAATAAAAGTTATAAAAAGTAAACAACAAAATAAAAATTTAATTTTGCATCGAAAATTTTCTAAGTCTATGAACGAAATCGCAAAAATTTTCTAAGTGTTTGACAACACTTTAACTCTGACGAAAATCGGGCATAGATTCCCCGTTCCGTCGTTTTTGCTTAAATATTCTAAGTCCTTAAAACTAACATGCAAATTCTTACTAAGTTTAAAATTAATGATCTTGAAATTTTCTAAGTCCCAATTTCTTGCAAATTCTTCAAAGTTAAAATGTCTATGTAAATAAGGTTCAAATTGCTTGACTAGTTTCACTTCGTCACTTGTGACGTTTTCACTATAAGTTATTGAATGAAAGTACTCACAGTTGAACTCTTCACTCACTATTGCACTGCTGGTGGCGCCACCTGGTGGCGACTCGCTGAACTATTTTTGCTGCCTCCGCTACTCTGCGGGGCGGGGGGATTCCAATCCGGCTCGAAGGACCAATGAACAGCACCCCAGTTGAGAGCGCTATCCTAGTTTGGCCTAATTTGTTCTGGTGTGAACAAGGGTTCAAAAATGAAACCACAGGTTCTGATCTGCGTAGACTGTATATTGTACTAGTTTAACACAAATACACAAGTGGTTCGTGTAGAAATCGGATCCAAAGATCACAAATTCTCTCATGTATGAAAATAATAAGATGATGTTAAGAAACAAAACCATATCGCGTTTTACATTTTGCGCAACGCCATCTATTGAGAATTTTAAAAACTACTTATGCTAAGTTATTGACAATATTTTGTTGTGATCATTAACACTCGGCTAGGAAAAGAATGTATTAGCAATGTAAATTTCGGACATTGCTGTTTAGTTTCCGCAATGGAACTAGCCTTGTCGCAGCAGCCACTTCAGTCCATAGTATTTAACAAGATATAGTTTTAGAAACTAAAACCCGACTACGGAAGATCCTTACTGAAAAGTACGTTAATCTAGTGAATGCAAGCACAGCAGAGAGAAACAGCTAGTAATATACCCCTTTCGTTTGATATCCTGCAAGTGATGTAGTGATTTATTTTATATTTTAGTTAATTACTTATGACTAGAGGGCGCCATGTTTAATTTATTGTGACGTGAAAGTATCTTTGCTTTCACGCTAGTTATAAGCTATGTATCGTCACATTACATAAATATGGCACCCTCTTAAGGCCATAAGTAACAAACTAAAAAAAATATATCATGTTTGTTATCAAATAAAAGGGTGTAATTATAACATTTCGAAAATATATAGTAGCTGTTTCTCCCTGCTGTGTTTGTATTCACTGGATAATAGTATATTGTGCAATTAGTGAATAAAGGACGGATTTACTTCGAGGGTCATAGATGAATCACGAGCAGGTGAAGGATTCTAACGACTGAATCACGACCGTAGGGAGTGATTCATGATGGTTGAATCACGAGCGTAGCGAGTGATTCATGATGGTTGAATCACGAGCGTAGCGAGTGATTCAAGTGTTAGAATCCTGAGCAATGCGAGTGATTCATGGCCCTCGATGAAAATCCGTTTTATTCAAGAATTGCATACTATACTTTATACCATGACTACGAGAATATTTTTTTAAAACTAAAATCCAACTTCGTCACCAAACTACGAGTACACAACCGGTTTTAATAAAAAAAATAAGGGACCTTAAAAAAAAAGAATAGTCTAAATCGGTACAAACGTCTTCGAATAAATCGATCAACATAATATATAAAACATAAGATACCGAGGAATTGATAACCTCCTCTTTTGGAAGTCGGTTAAAAAGGAAAATTTAAGCGAAAATAGACATTTAATGAAGAAAAAAGAAGGTTAAATTAATTAAAATGAACATTAAAATTGGAACAATTACTAAAATTAAGAGTAAATTGTTCTATTTTATTTATAATCAATTACTTAAATAGTCTAACATATTTTATTAATGAGTGTCGTATTGTGTTGCAATACCATCGGTACTTACCAAATGTTTATTTCATTAATTACTTATCCATTCAATGACAAATGGAAACGGAAATATAAATAACAGCAGCAGATGAGCAATCGTTTCTTTACTTATGTTAGAAAAACAAATTATAATCACTTTTTTTAATTATTAAATGATGGACATAATTATCACAAAACGGCGCCATGTTGAAAAAATAGAACAGAATTGACAACATTTCATTTTCTAAAAGGTATGAAAATTCGAGAATCATTTCGAGATTTAGCAATTCTGAACACGTAAAATATTTTTCCAGATTTTTTTGAGTTATATTTTTAGAGATAAATAAAAAAACTCAAAAGTATAAGGATATAGGCATTTAACAGGTTACGCCTTTGCTTGAACATCTAAAAGTGAAAAAATTATGTCAAGCTGTCAGCTGTCAATTGACACGTGCGTCAATCTGACAACTGACATCACGAGTGAGATAATAGTAGTGTTGTCTATAGAAGTATCAGTTCGATGAAGACCATATAATATCGATAGTTCTTTCAGTAAAGTAGAATTAGGATTGGAAAAAATACACATGCATTAAAATGTATACATAGTTTGGTGACGAAATGCTAATATTTCCTTTATATGATTGATATTTCAGGTTAAATAAAAATAATATTGACATCCAGGTCTTAAAAACTATAAAAAAAATGAAGTAAGGAAAAATGCTACCCTAAAATGGGGCGACTTTCAAAACACAAGGTGACATTTATGATAGCTTTTTTTTTGGTTTTTTAATTAAATCTTCCAAATTTCTGAACGCATATTTATTTATATTTTGGAAATAGCAATCCTGGTACGTCCCCCATCTTTTCACAACGCGTGTACGCCGGAGCCCTTGTTTTTATTTTCAGTCAAATTCACCCCAATTAACTTTAAAACGCTGTAACTTAAAAAGTAAAAAGTGAAACATTTTTTCTTTGTGTTCTTAATTCCTGTAAGGGGCGACTATGAGAATTGGTTAATAAACGTGGGTTACCCAAAAACCCCATTTCAAGTATAGAGATGATAGGGCAATTTTTTTTTTGTCGAGTATTACAAACGTAATTTTTTATGCCATTTGTTTTCCACATATCAAGTCGTCAATATAATATTTTTTGCCAAAAATTGCTGAGATAGAAGCGTTTGAATTTTTAAATTAATCAAAGTAACCCTATTTTACGATACGTAAGTTTTTGTATCGATATCGATATCTTACTGGTACAAAACACAACTCTATAGACGTCAGTTTACTTTTTAATTTAAAAAATTAAAAATGGCAAAGATATAAACTCGTTACATCCTAACTCTTGTACTTACGCTCTTTTAGAATGGAGAGATTTTAAACAATTTAATTTTAGGAGAAATAATGAAAAGAAATGAAAAAGAAAAAATACGTATGTCCTTTTTTTTGAAGTTCTCAAAGGAAAAAATATAAAATATGAATATAAAATTTTTGAAATGTTGTCAATTCAAATTATCTATTTCAAATCCGATCAAAGAGTCCGAGGATCGGGGTGCCAACCTCTTCAGACAGCTAAATGTATGGCAAATTTCAAGATGGTCCTCGCCACTAAGAATAATTTCTTCTTTTTTGCTATTTCTTAATTTTTTAAAGGCATGTGAATCGGCCGTGCACCAAAGTTGAGTGAATGAAAATTTCGTACCAAGTACTCTGTGTTCGTACCACAGACGAAGTAGTGATCAGATTCGTACTGACTTGAGTACACTGACCAACCTTTATGCTTCGGCCGCACTTGTGCCTATCGCCCCGAAGCAATTCGCGGCGAATCTTCGTACGTTTTGTACACTAAAAAGTTATCGCGATAAAGCGCTGGTCACACTAGCGGCTTCGTTATTTTTTACGAACTATCTGGCAATAATCCAAGATGGCGTCATCTACGTGTTTTAAATATGGACGTCGACTTTCTTTTCATTAACATGTGTGCTAATTACATTATGCATTTATTAAAACCTAAATAGAAACCCAGAAAGAAAAAGCAAAAAATTTTAACACCATTTTATCGTTCCACTCCATTTTTACGCATTAGCAACCGTGGCACCGTCGCACAGCACGCGTCCGAACAAGTTGAAAACAAACGTCAAAATGAACAATGCAAGAGCGACCACGCAGAGCGAATTGTTAGCGTGCATAAATCCTTTGATCTATCGCCACCCGCGCGATAATAACACGAAGTCCGAATATTCGGGACGATACCCGATAAAGGCCGGTGACATTTGCGTGTATCGTGTTTAATAGCACAAAGCTTCGTGACGATAGGCGCATGTCTGACTCATTTTTGCTTTTGTATTGGAATAATAATGATTTTTGATTGGTCATAAAATAATAATCATACATATTGTCACGAGAATGGGTTGGGGATAGGAAACGAAACAAGAATCCTATGGATGAAAGTTTCTTTATTTTAACAAAATATTATTTTTTAATTACATTAAGAACATAAATAACTTACTATAAGTAAGTTATTTATGTTGATAAACTATGACTAAATTAAATATAACTATGAATATAAAACTAAATATAACTATGAAAATAAAACTAAGCTAGATATCAGTACTATAAAAACCATCAAATGATATAAAAAATTGAGCCTAAATCACTGCGCTCGCAGGGTAGAGTACCCAAGAGACTGGCGGCATTTCTGCGCTGAATGGCCAAGCTAAGCCTTTGGCCAAAATGTGCAACAGACCTTGGATCCCCTGAGGCGTCGATTAGGCGTGTGGAAATCTCTTTATACAACTGACGGGTTTCCACAACCCAAGGCCCTGGCTGTCTACTCTCCATCCGTCTTACAAATTTTCGATCAGGGTCACGTGTCCTGACGCCCTGACGCGAGTTTAACATTTTTTACCCATTACAAAGTGTACAACGCCGCTAAAGAAGTTTTCACTTCAAAAATGAAACAAATGATGTCCTTATTAATGAATCCAACACATTTATACCCAAAATATAAATTTTGAAATATCTCACGTGAGATAAGGATAGGGGTCGAGGAAAATTCACGATAAACCAGAGGGGCGAAAAATCCTCAAAAATGCCTCGCGTAATTACGAATTAGTAATTACACGACCATTATCTATAAAAATCACATTTATTGTATGGAAGCCCCTTAAATATATGTTTTATTCTGTATTTAGAATTTTTTGTTATTGCGGCAACAGAAATACATCATCTGTCTGTAAAAATTTCAACTGTCTAGCTATCACGGTTTATGAGACACAGCCTGGTGACAGACAAACAGACAGACAGACGGACAGCGGAGTTTTAGTAATAGGATGCCGTTTTTAGGGTTCCGTAGTAAACAAGGAACCCTTATAGTTTTGCCATGTCTGTCTGTCTGTCGGTCCGTCCGCGGTTTTTTACGCTGAAAACGTGGTAAAATAAAATACTAAGAAAAATATTTTTCTAGGGTAGCTCCCATACAAGTAAAGTGAAAAGTAATTTTTTTTCTCGACTAACCAATGATGTGGGGTATCGTTGAATAAGTCTTTCAAAAATATTATGAGCTTTTGAACACCGTTTTTAGATTGAGGGATCCGTTTATATTTGGTTTCAAAGTGTATATTTTTGGTAGAGTCAAAAGGGAGTCCCCCCCCTCTATCTGCTAAACGGTTATATAAGGATAATAAGGATACATGAAAAAAAAATCACAGCTATAGGTAGTATATATATTATAATATAACGAACTTTAAAAGAAAACTATCAGAGCAAATTAGGGTTTATAAATTAAAAAATTATAGGTGATCAACTTATAATATAAAAGGAAATTTAGTACAAATTCAATAGAAAATTAGTTTTTAGACGTTTTCAGTTTTTAGTCAGTTTTTAGACGTTTTCAGGCATGAACTCAAAGTTGGTATTCGTAACTACGAAACCCTACGCTGCGCGTGGCCCGATACGCACTTGGCTAATTTTAACCCTTTGGTTACGGAACCATAAAATTAACGTGAGTGTCGACACTTGGTTGGAACGAAGGTGCTTTCGTAGTTAAGACGGAAAAAAGTGACGGAAAAATCTTAAAAGTTTTCATTAATAATAATAATAACAATAATAAATTAAAGAACAATAAAATTAAAAAATGACAAAAAGCCAAAAAAACTTAAATTTGAATTATTGAACTAAGTTAGAATCGAACCAGGGTTACCGTGATCGTCGATCTTCAGTCGAATGCTTTGTCAACTGAGCTATGGGTCCAATGAATGTGTATGTGAAATTACTTTTCACTTTAATTCGTGACGGAAAAATTGATTTTTTCGCCTAATCCCTGTTCGTACCGTCGTCCAAAGAGGAACTTTGTTCCTAAACATATGCATCTTTTTGTTGAATTGATAATCTTTTTTATGAAGTCGGTAAAAAATAAAGTTTTTTGAATCACCGAATACAGAATGCCCGATTTAATTCTAAGTATTTTTGGTAGATACATGCACAGAAAAGATAAAAATTAAAGGTATTGCGCCATCTAGTGAATTTGTGTGATACTACTATAATTACTAATTTGTGGTCACACGAGGTGTGCTTGATGGTTCTAATATTTACGACCGATTTACAAAATAAGTGAGATTGAAACTGGTAGCGACATCTAGTTAAGGAAAGGAAGAGGTCAAGTGCAGGAACGTTTTGATGTATGGAGGATAACTATCTATACTAGTAATATTTCATCGATGCTTTGAGTCTTAATGGCCAAGTTCTAGAATGGGTACCCAACACCAAATTTTTAGGTATAACTGTAGACTGGAACTTAAAATTGGATAAACATATTGAGGCCACTGCCAAGAAACTTAGTTCGGCAGCATATGCTGTGAGGAGGGTCAGACGGTGTACTAACTTTGAAACTGCTAGGCTAGTATACTTTAGTTATTTTCACAGCATAATGTCATATGGCTACAAAAGAGAGCAATTCGGTCGATCTACGGACTAAAATCACGCGATTCCTTTACTGTGACATCCAATTTATATACGACAATCTTCTGTTTGTTAAATCTAGGTTAAATAATTTCAAGAAAAATAGTGATGTTCACAGTTATAATACTCGCAACAAAAATCAGCTTCATACGCCTAAATTTCGACTTGCTAAAACTAGAAAGTCACTCTTAGGTCTAGGTTTAACATTATTTAATAAACTTCCCGAAGCGATCGTTAACCTACCAATGGCAAAATTTAAAAAACATGTTAAAAAAGTTTTATTGAATAATGCGTGCTATAACTATCAATGATTATTTAAGAGATAAAAACGCGTGGATACTTCCTAAACATTTTCCATTACACTCCACACATGAAACATAAAATAACTGCATTTTCTGTTACCATAATAAGCTTACTGTTAAAACATGTAAATGCTCTGCGATCAATAGGTGACCAACATATTAGGTTGGCGAAAAAGTCTTTTCGCATATAGCGCATATATATGAACTTGTAATAAAACCACTTTGGCTATACTATTTGTACCTGGCTGGTTTTGGTATCATTTAAATGTTTAAATTTTAAAGAAGATAATTCCAAATTCAAATTAGGAAAATGCGTGATTTTCATTTGTTTTCCTTACCGTCAAGATGAGTGAATCTAATAAAGAAATTAGATACATTTTAAAATTTTACTACCAAAAAGGTAAAAATGCAAAGCAAGCCGCGAAAAAAAAATTGCGATGTTTATGATCCTAGTGCTGTGTCTGTGAGAGTAGCACAAATTTGGTTTAAGCGTTTTTAATCCGGAAATTTTGATGTCAAAGATGCACGTCGCTCTGGTCGCCCTGTTACGGATAAAATGGATGCTATTTTTGAAAAAGTGGAGCAAGATCGGCATATCAATAGTGATGACATAGCTGAAGAACTGGGAATTGAACACAAAACAGTTTAGGCGCATTTGAAAAAAATGGGTACACAAAAAAGCTCGATATTTGGGTACCTCACGAGCTCTCTGAAAGAAACCTAATGAACCGTGTACTCATTTGTGATTCTTTATTACGACGTAATGAGACCGAACCATTTTTAAAGAAATAACTGGTGATGAAAAGTGGATCACGTACGACAAGAACGTGCGAAAAAGGTCATGGTCAAAGGCCGGTCAGGCATCACAGACTGTGGCGAAACCCGGGTTAGCTCGCAACAAGGTGATGCTGTATGTGTGGTGGGATTGGAAGGGCATTCTTCATTATAAGCTGTTACCACCAGGCAGGACCATCGATTCAGAACTCTACTGCGAACAACTAATAAGATTAAAGTAAGAAGTTGAGAGAAAGCGGCCGGAATTAATCAACAGAAATGGTGTGGTTTTTCATCGTGATAACGCTAGACCTCACACATCTTTAACCACTCGCAAAAATTAAGAGAGTTTGGCTGGGAGGTGTTAATGCATCCGCCATATAGTCCTGACCTGGCACCTTCAGATTTCCACCTGTTTCGGTCTCTTCAGAATTCTTTAGGCACTGTCAGGTTAACACCACGAGAGGACTGCCAAAACTACTTGACGCAGTTTTTTGATCAGAAGACCCAAAATTTGTATAGCAATGGGATCATGTCCCTACCTTTAAGATGGCAAAAAGTTATCGAACAAAATGGTACCTTCATACTTTAGTTAAATGTAAATAAACTATATTAAAAATGTTTTGAAATTTTATATAAAATGCGAAAAGACTTTTTCCCCAACCTATTATAACTAATATTTCCTCTTGACAAGGTCTGCGAGTTCGGGTTTTTCATGCTCACTAAAATGTCCAATCCGGTGGTGGCGTCGCTGGTCGGGTCGTTGGATTCCCTCTAATATGGTTGAGTTTAACGATGGCTGATCCGTGCGTCAACTCGTGAACGGGTGCTGACGGAAGGGACTGGTCACCTCGGCTTCGCTTTTTTTGACTACTTAATATTTTTTATTACGCAATTTATGTTTGTTTACTTGTTCGTAAGCATTACATGTTATGTGTCAACATTGTATTATATTATAAGTATTTATTAATTAAAAGACAATTATAATAATATGACAAAGCCCTTCTGGCGAGTAGGCGACTAATACTGTGAAAATGAGTTTCTTTCGGCGTTTCTTCTCAGCAGTGGTCGTTACAAAGCGCTGATATCGGTAGCTTTTCTTTAAAAATAAATTAAATGTTAATATACTTTACACGTAACATAAATTATACTTATTGACGTGTAAAAGTGTCTGTAAAGGTCTAATTACTGAATAAACATTTGACCTTTAAAAAGAGTTTGCTATTTTTTTTGGTTGGCATTGGCGTCAATAAGTAAAATTTTAAGCTATCTAATTTGTGATTTTAAGTTCGCAATATGGCCGTCTACTTATCTAAGTATTTGTCGATCTTTAGCAAAAGTTATGACTACCAGATATTATAGGTTATCATATTACCAAAATACGACCTTCACACACAGCAAGCGAATTGATAATACCTAAGATGTGATACCTAGCTACTTTGTTGTTGGTTTGGCACAGAAGCTCAAATTATAATTGTCCATTTGTCCTACTTTTAGGGCCGGATTTACCCTATCAAGGCCCGCAATGCAATTTCGGGGCCCGTTTCCTTTCGCCTTTTCATACTTTCTAAAATGCATATTTTCTCTAGGCCCTTGTCGATGCGGGGGCCCCGCAATCGCCTAATCCGCCATATGGATAATCTGCGTAGCTCCTTCCAGGTATATAGCAACTTTTATTTTCACCTATACAGATTGTACTTTATTTTTATTGTACAAATTGTGGGACAATCCCGGCGAATCCAGATTCCAACCCATTTGGCAACCCTAATAGGGAAAACTTACATCTCATGATCTCATCTTTGGTACCAGCCAAATAAAGAATAAAAAAAATATTAAAACAACCGAAGATTCGCGTAACAAACATACAAAATAAAAATTATTCAGCCTGTTCTTAGACAGACGGACAGACAGACAGCGGAGTTTTCGTAATCCCGTTTTTATCCTTTACGGGTTTGGAACCCTAAAAATTTTAATTTTGTTTAATAGGAATGAAAAATTAAAAACGCGAGTTCTCTTATTTTTTTTTTAAAAAGTAGCATACAAACAAAACTATCTACGTAAGTACACAAAAAAATTTAATAACAAAACGTTACCTAGCGTGCTATGCAAACCTAAATTGACATTATTAAAAGAAAAAAAAAATGTTTTGATGTTCATTTATGGGGCTACATGCATTTTTCGGGGTCCAGTCGGTACGCACATTCGCATTAAGTAGACGTTTTTCGCAAACGTGCGTAGAAAAGCTTCACGTTCTCACTTTAACTGTAAATAGTGGTTCATAAAATAGTTTGAAGGGTTATCTAGGATTTGATCGTTTCCATTCAAATGGGGGCAGCACTGGACCCCGAAACATTCAGATAGCTACATAAGTGTTTTCTTTTTTAGAAAATTAAACGTTTGATTTAGACACTTCCCCTCGTCCACCAAGCGGCGTCTGCAGTCATTCAGAAATAGACTCTTAATGGTTCGAATAAGGTTTATTAAGCAATTGCTGTGATAGCGAAAAAGAGTCGCATGCGACCGATAGGTGCCTGAGAGGATTTCACAATCATAACACAACACAATAAGCACTAAGCAGCGATGAACAAAGACATCCACCACGGAGGCTTTTCTGCCCATTGCTTCAACTTATCTCTCGACGTTAAAAGGATAGTCGCTTTCTTCTTCGGCTCAGGGACTTTAGAATAACTCATCAAAAGATTGCAATCTACAGTTTGATGCAATAATGTATCCTTTGACCTGATTTCTACAATACATTCGGCATTTCTCGGATTTAACTTAGGACCTTTCTCTGACAGTGGATCAATAGCATACTCTGTGTACGTATTTGTACAAGTTGTTGTAAACACCGTTGTTGTATTCGAAACATTCTTAGTTACATTAGTAGGTACGCTTTTCAGCCACGGGTCCATGGGGACCCGGTCCTTTGAGGCGTTCATGGGGCCAAAGCCAACATGAAGAGGCCTTTTAGTACCTTTTTATCTAAAAAGTGAGATGGCTGCATCTATGGAGGTCTATCACTTAATGTACCATTGAGATTGAGATGCACTAACGGACAGTCCTCCACAGCTGCCGAACTATTGCCAGGGAGGGATTTACTTGGTTTGGGCTTTATGGGTGGGATGTTAGTGGACCGGATAACTGGGTTATGGAGTGAGATACGGACATCTACCTAAAAATCTCTCACAACAATTTTAACTTGGTAGATGGTGACTCGCTGCTCGTTGGCTAAACTGCCTGTGGGCACCCTAACTAGCCACTAAACTGCGGCCAGAGCGCAACACAATGTGAGCAGCTGAGGGTGTCGAGAGGTGCGGCTCCGGTTTCACCATCACGGGGCTTACCCCCGAGAGCGGGTTTCCCCGTTATTATGCCATTACGTGCAATACACTTCCACCCTGGAGCGTATGTTCTGCTCTTGCGACTCCACTCTGGCCGGCCAGTTAAGGCAAGGCAGAGGCGGGGGGGTGTGTAACTGTGTGTATGTGTGTGTGTAAGCGCATGTGTGTATGGTCCCCCTGGAGGTAGGGTACGTGGTGTCGCCACTCACCATCAGCTCGCCACAAGCTGCCCTGCGTTGACTGACTACACTGGGAATCCAGTGGGCGATGGGGTCGTCACGTCCCGACGCCTTTAGTAGGTAAATTATTAACAGTATTATTAACAGGAAGAGTGGTATTTCCAGATATAACAATATTTGAACTGGAATTTCCTGTAGCGTTAAACTTTAGTGGCATAATATGTCCCGTAGCGTTCATTACCATAGCGTTATTAATAGTAATATTAGGCTTACTGGTAGTACTGAATAGTGACAACGTTGTTTCATATTGTGGAATGCCTGCCAAAATATTTTCGTGCATCTTGTTGGCTAAATTTAAATGACCTGACATTAGTTTATCTATATGTAGTTCTGCTTTTGACAAACTATTTGTATTATTTTGTGGAGTATTGGTAGTATTTTGCATCATATTTACCATATTTTGTGTAGTACTCGTATCTACAACATTCTGTGTAACATTCACAGCATTTTGTGTAATATTTGCAACATTTTTTGTATTATTGGTATCAGTAGCCATATTGATAGTGGTTGTAGAACGAGTCTCATTTACACAAACTGTCTGACTGACGGTAGTAACAGGTTTTTTCTGGGCACCTTCAATAAATGTCGTCACAATCACACGGGACTTTCAGCACTTTTTCTTGGTTATTTTCCCTTATTTTAAGAACACATTGCGCTTCATCTACTGGTCTTGAATTGGAATATGTAGGATCCGAATGATGCCTATCTCTATAATAATCATCGTGATGATAATGAACGTGGTGATGATCATGGCTTCTACCCAAATCATACAAAGCTAGAATAGTCAAATTATCATTATACCTACTGTCGGAATGTCTATTATCTTGTATATTGTGGTACTGTGGAGTGGAATAGTAGTTCGGGACGTAATGAGGAGTATGGTATGCGCTATTTGGATGATAACTGTTAGAGTGATGATTGTAGTTAGGACCATGATTGCCGCTATGGGTATTGTAAGTTTGTTTCGGATATGATGAAGTTGTATGCGTAGGCCTAGAAGATCTTGATAAACCAGTATTGGAAGTTGGATAACTATGAGAGTTGGAGCCGACATTAGAAGTATTTATGTATTGAACATGAGGATTGTACCCGACATTGGATGGTGGTATATACTGGTTGTTGTCAGGTTTGTGCCTAGCGCCTGACAACCCTGATCCTTGAGGATAAGAAACTCCTGTATTTAATGGAGCAATATTGACTGGTTTATTTGAGCCAGATAGTCCTGTATTAGTTGGAAATGCAGGCTTTAATCCCGCGCCAGACATTTCTGTCGAAGGTGGATAGGAAGTAGAGTTTGGTTTACCACCTGATGCAGTATTCAACGGAGCCGTGTAGGTAGGTTTAGGGACATTACCTGACCCTGACAATCCAGAATGGAACGTTGGATACAGATTGAAACTTGGGTTACTACCAGATAATCCTGGTGACGATGCGTAGCTGGCTTTTGATTGAGTATAACCGTTTCCAGATCCTGAAAGACTTGATGAAGGCTTTGAACCTGTTCCAGATGGATTTGAATTGAAAGTATGTACGTAACTTGGCAATCCAGATTAGCTAGGATTCGAGTTTCCAGACATGCCTGAAGATCAAGATTCAAGATTAAGATTCAAGATTATTTATTTCCATACAAAATACATTGTGTTGAAATGTTGATACTTATATACTAATTTACATCTATAGGTTCTAACAATATTATTATTTACTTGTGTCAAATAACATAACATTGATAATTACGTCAAATATACATTATTTCAAATACTCTTCTACTGAATAATAACATTTTTGTAATAAGAATGATTTTAATTTAATTTTAAATTCTGATTTATATAACAGGATTTTTAATTCTAATGGCAAATTGTTAAATAATTTAATCGATTGATAGTGTGGGTTCTGTTTCATAATATTTAGTCCAGGTTTATTCCCTGTTGGCAGATCTTTCCGTCTTGTTGCTTCTCTTTGTTTCTTTTGCTCATCATTTTCAAATTCTTTTATGTGCTTAGCTAAGTGTGTCAGTAACACCAATATGTATAAGCTAGGTACTGTTAGAATATTAAGTTCCTTAAAATATTTTCTGCATAATGTCCGTTGCGAAATACGTACCTACCATACTTCTGATTGCACAATTATGGAAGACAAATGCGTTATGTGTGTTGTATTCACAACTCCGGGATAACCATGGGAACTTCCTGATTCTGAAAGGGAACTTCCTGATGAAGGTTTTTGGTTGTTGTAGCTTGGGCTCGATACAGAAGGTTTGCTGATACTCCCGAATGATCCACTCGAGTGGCTGCCAGAGCTTCCACTGTAGCCTCCGCCTGGAGATCTGGGATAACCATGGGAGTTTCCTGATCCTGAAAAGGAACTTATAGAGCTTAAAGGTTTTGGGTAGTTGTAGCTTGGGCTCGATACAGAAGGTTTGCTGATACTCCCGAATGATCCACTTAAGTAGCCCGAACTGCCAGAGCCTCTACTGCTATAACTGCTGCCGTAGCTCAAACCACCAGAACTGTAGCTACTTCCTCCATAACTCGAGCCTCCACCGTAACTGGAGTGGCTTCCACTGTAACTTGAGCCTCCTCCATAGCTTGAGTGTCCTCCGCCGCCGTAACTCGAGTGTCCTCCGCTCGATCGCCCTCCAGAGGAATGACCGCCACCTTCTCTTTTACATTCACAGTTTGTTATTAAAATAACGCACAGGAGCCCTAGCAGAACGAGGCTGCGGGCCATGTTGTGAGCGACTGACGAATTGACTGATTACAATTCCCAATTGGTCGTTATTAAATAGCGTCATCTGTACAGCGCGTAGATAAGAGAACAGTAGGTTAACTAATAGTTTTCCTTTTTTGTGGGTGAATCATAAAAGCGTACCTTTTAGTGAGTGGCGTAGCTAGAGGCGATCCGCCCCAGGTGCATCCCATTTGGGAGTGACACGTTACCCGAACGAGAATTGTTTTATAAAAACTATAATTAACTCATAACTTCATCCATAGTGGCAAACTTAGATTGTTGTTTGCGCGGTTGATTATTATACGCAGGTATAATAATCAACCGGGCAAATCAAATAATCATCTGAACCGGCTGTCAATCATGCAAATTACGGCACTGCTTTTAGTTTGTTTTTTTCTTTGTTCGTAATAACTTTATTGTACCAAAGAACAAAATAAAATACAAACAATTCAAAAGAGCAAATATACAATGGTGGCTTATCCCATAGAGGGGGATTTCTTACAGTTAACCTGCAATAAACTGTGAGGATATTGAATCAATTAAAAATTTTAATTGAGTAAGTATTAATTTAGCTTACTGTTATTTAATGTTTTTTGTTTAAACTTGTTTGGTAAGTAGGTTGTAGATAAAATATTAAATTATTTTCCTTACCAAGTAACGACTTAAAAAATGAAAAAGACGTTTGGTTCGCACATTTAATGATGGACAGAACCGGGTTTCATCATTTCAGCTGCATATCGTCAACTGCTGGACATAGGCCTCTCCCAAGGATTTTACAAAATGACCGATCAAAAGCGGCCTGCATCCAGCGCTTTCCAGCGACCTAGGTCAGGTTGTCTGGCCGCCTTGTGCGTGGGTGACCTACGCTTTTCTTGCTAGTACGCAGTCTCTATTCGAGAACCTTTTTTCCCCGTCGCTTCGACACGATATGTGTCTCGCCCACTGCCATTTCAACGAAAGGATATATATTGTTAGGCTATCAGTGATTTTTTTTCTCCTACGAATTTACTCATTTCTGATTCAATCACGATGAGCAAAACCGAATATAGCCTTTACCATAACGCATTGAGCGACCTTATATCTTCCTTATGAGACCCATAGTAAGGGACCACATTTAATCACTGGTAACACACATTGGTTGTAGACTTTAGTCTTGAGGCATAGAGGTGTTTTAGACGAGAAGACAGCCAAGTCGTATTTGTCGAAAGACCTCTTCCTCGTAGCTGGAACTTCCTGCCTGGATCAATTGACCCAAGTAAATATACTGGTCTACAACTTCGAGGATAAAGCTTTTAACACAAACAAGTAATGGCGTGACATGGGCATTCGACATGACTTTCGTTACGTCCATGTATATTTTAGGACCCGCTTGTTGGAAAACTCGATTTAGGTCTTCGAGCATGTAATTAAGCCTTCCATCGATACTGCCATGACGATATCGTCGACAAATCGAAGGTGAGTGATATACTCGCCTATGATGTTGATGCCAAATCCTTTCTATTCCAGAACCTTAAAGGCATCTTCCAGTGCAACGGTGGACAGTTTCGGAGATATAAAGTCTCCCTGTCTTACACCTCTTTGCAGTGGAATAGCCCTCAATCACTGCTCCTCCACTCGAACTGAAATATTGGCGTTACTGTATGAGCACTTCAACACTTCGATATAGTTACTTACAGATAGTCAATACGGCATCGTAGGAGTGACTGAAGCACGGCCCTACCACGTTTCGATCGAATCAAAGGCTTTTTCATAGTCCACGAACCCCAAGCATAACGGCCGGTTATACTCCCTCGTCTTCTCTATAACCTGCCGCGGCGTGTGAATGTGGTCCATGGTGCTAAAGCCTTTACGTAAACCGGCTTGTTTGGGACGCTGGAAGGCATCAAACCTGTTTGCGAGACGATTCGTGATGACCCTCGAAAAAAACTTACATTCATCACTTAGAAGCGTAATAGGCATATAATTCTTCGATGGGTGTTATCTCCCTTTTTGAAGAATAAGACCACTACGCCCCTGTTCCACCCTCTGGCGTTACGGGTTTAGGGGGCGGCAAATCGGGCCACCTGCCCCAGACGGCTGTTTTAGTGGACGCCAAGATTATAATAAATAGATACATTACCTGTTATTTTTCTTACTTATTCGATATAATGGAGCTGGCGAGCGCGTACACTGGAGGAGTTTACTTACTAAAGTATATATGTATACTGTGGTGATAACTGATAAAAAAATGTCAAAGATTAACATCAACACATCTGTGGCGCACCAACGAATTCTTGTCTTAAAGTAGATTTTTTGTTTTAAAAGCAAGAGTAAGTTATAGATAATATAAAGACGTTTATATTTGGATAATAAAAACTATAGTGAAACTTTTTTGCAATTAAGTACAATAGGAAGTAAGTGTACATCAAGGTCAAACATTTGGTCGGGAATAGTGTTTTGAGATTATGACGTCAGGCAAGATTGATGGGAATACTAGCTTGGATAATTTTGTTGTTTGTGACCAACATTTGACTCAGAATTTTTTAATTTTAACCACATTTTGTTAATACACGAAAGCTTCACGGACTTTTAACGGTTGTTGGAACGAAGTTCCTTACGGCAGGCTTGGAGGAGATAGGGATTTTGCTGCGCGACCGAACTGAAAAAAATGTGATAGTAAAACCGTAAGGATGACCTCGTTAAATAAAACCGTTAAATGATAAAACCGTGCGCAGGCGCGAATTGAGCACGATCTTTCTTTTGCAAATTGTGTCGATTCTACATTAGCCGAAGGAACTTCGTTCCTACCTGGTGTCCCACGACACCACATTTCTTTTTATAACATAAATAAAATCGGCCAAATGCGTGTATGCCCATGCGCTGTGTAGGGTTCTGAAGTTGTGAATGCCGACTTAAAGTTCTCGATTAAACCTCACGATTTAACGACTAAAAACGTCAAAAAAAAACATTTTTACTAACTTTGTAAAAAAAAAAACATTACCCGAGTACATTTAACGAAGAATTGCAAATAATTTACAATTTTATTATTTTTGAAAGCCTTATTCAACGATACCCCACACCATAAGTCGAGAAAAAAACCTTGTTGTAAAAAAGTTTTTGTTTTTAAGATTTAATTTTACCACTTTGTCAGCGTGATTAACCATGCCAAATAACAGCTTTCTAATAAGTGCTACTACTTAGTCTATGAGTAAAACCGCGGACAGACAAACGACAGACACGGCAAAATTATAATTACTAGGGAAATAGTGATGGGTTGGAGAAACTATAAGGATAAACCTAAAATAAACAGATGTTTTGTTGACACAAGTGTGAATCACTCCCGGGGTAGCCGCCTTGTCATCGCCAAGTTGATAGGATAATGACGTTAGTGATAGGTGGTATGACTATAAATATACCAGAGCAATATTATTTTATAGCTATTTGGTTAATCCGTGGTTATTCCCATCGAGATAATAATACAATGCTACACAAATAAGTTGAACAAAAATGGCGGACTTCAAAGCATTTTTGTTTATATTCCCAGCACGTAGGTTGAACCAAAATGGCGGTTAGCGGCGCAGGTCTAGATCATTTAATAGGTACAGGATGAGCTACGCAGACAAATCTTCTTACAAAACTTTCTGCCGCTTTTGGTGCGGGGGTAAGCTAATACTACATTTAAACAAAATCACACATTCACAGAAATAATTTGTGTCGCTATAAATGCACACTACAAAAAACTCAAACACTAGCTTATTTTCTGCACACCAATAAAACTCACACTGAAAAAAATGTGTAAGTACACATAATAATACACTCTTGGCAAGAAAGAGAGAGAAGACAAAAAAATATATCACCTCTATTGCACAGGAAATAAAGACGAAGGTTGTAAATCATAAATAAATATTCTCGTGAGGAGTGCGCCCTAGTCTCGTGAGGAGTGCGCAGCAGTGCGCTATAGTCTCGTGGGGAGTGCGCCTACGTCACAGAACCTTAAGAATGTAATTGATACATTTAAAACGGGGGTCAATGAACTAGTCTCGTATGCTATCTGAGATTATTTTATGGGCTGGAAGGAAATCAGTTGCAAACGTGATTCGATTATTTTTTCCGTAACCGATACTAATAGATATTTCTTCGATTTTTCAGAAATTACATTTAAATAGAAACCAACGTAAATAAAATACTTACCAATGAAAGGTTATGCCATCTTTTGGAAGATAAAATGTATTGGACTTCTTTTTACACGAGAAAATTGCATAACATGGCATTTTAAACGGAGCACTTTTAGACGTCTTTTCGATGCCTTAACGATTCACATAATTATCATAATCGATTACGCAACTAGTTTTTATGAACGTATAAGATTTTTGTTCTTATACTTTGGCAGAGGGGAACGCGCAGGTAAGGCTTATCCTGTATTAAATGTATTAAATGATATAAGGGCGCAGGGACAAATAATGCGCTGACGACCGCCATTTTAGGCATACACTAAGAAAGAATTTTGATCAATTCTAACCCCAAGGGGATAAAATAGGGGATGAAAGTTTGTATGACAATTTTTCAATTTTAAACCGATCGGGCTGAGACTTTGCATGCATAAAGATACTATGACGTAGGCATCCCCTAAGAAAGGATTTTGATAAATAACACCCCTACACGAGCGAAGCCGCAGGCAAAAGCTAGTTGTCTTATACTTTAATTATTATCGTATCTTAAATCAGTAATATAATAAAATATTATGTACATAAATCGTCAATGATTACATTGATTACTCATAAAAATAAGGATCATTATTGTACATTATTAGATTGTACATAATAGCGTCCATACGCGCGACGAATCGACTGTCACTTCTGACTGCATCATTTGCAATTAATTGTTTAAAACTAAATATGGTGATAATTAAAAATTTGATTTGTATAAATGTCTAGAAAGACCTTTAAACTAATTTATGAATAACCTTTGAAATTATTACTAATAGTCCGTCTAGTTTTAAAACTGTTCAAAAAATAATAAATTCTTACACGTTAGGCGGCTTAATGAAAACACAAAAGAGGACAGCTTAGAACAACATGTTAAAGACATATGTGGCAAGGAAACGCTTGTCACTATTGAAAAGATAAAACACAAAACAAAAAGAGACTACGCTTCATTCGTCATAGGAGTACCAGAAAGTAAATATGAAAAACTGTGCGACTCGGAAAATTGGGCGGTCAATATTGAGTACTGTGAATGGGTGTGGTTTCGTCGACCATCCAATCGCAACTCAGCCCAAGCACACAAGTCAAAGTAAATCTATCGATGTATATTACCAGAATGTAAGAGGGCTTAGAACAAAAGTAGAAGCCTTCTATTTGAGCATATCAATTTTAAATGCAGACTTTTTCGCTATCACGGAAACTGGTGCCAACGAATCTATCCACGACGCAGAATTGATACCACCCGGATACTCAATACTTAGATGTGACTGAACGGACAGTAGAAGGCAGGGAGGCGCGTGTCTAGTGGCCGCACCGCGTTACGAGATGCGACGAGTGCACTGCGATGTCAACATCGATAACCATGAATTCGAACTAGTTAGTGCAAGCGTATACCTACAGGATAGACATTTATTCTTATTGTGCTTAATATACATACCACCGGGTACTTGTGAAAGTGAATATTTATTAATGTTTAAAATAATTGAACAGTTATGTGACAAATTTGATAAAGTAATGGTGATAGGAGACTTCAATTTATATTCCTGTTCACCTTATGTAAATGCGTATTATGAATACTTTGTAACCTATTTTGAATTCACTCAGAGTAACAAAATATGCAACAGTAACGGTCGTTTATTGGATCTTGTGTTGTCAACGTTTGCGAAAGATGAAAGTGTCAGTGTGTGGGAAGAAAAATCACCGCTTTTACCAGTGTATATTCAACATCCTCCGCTGGAGATATTGATAAGTGTATCCCACTGCCATTATACAGACCAGAATGCACTAGCAATGGATGACGATTCAAACACAAATTTAAATTTAGGTTGGAATTTCCATAAAGCTGATTTTACGTCTTTGTACGCATTAATTGCATTGGCAGACTGGACTCCAATGTACGAGTTAAATCTAGAAACAAGTTTAAAATATTTTTATGATACCATGAATCAATTTTTGATAAGTGTGTGCCCAAAAAGAAAAAAAATGTACTAGTCAAAAATATCCAGATTGGTATACTGCGGATATTATTAATAGCATAAAAAGAAAGGCCTACTTACACAAAAATATAAGAAAAGTAAGACTATGAGAGATTTTCCGAGTGTAGGGCCAATGTTAAAAAGCTAATTTCGGTTACATATAAACAATATCAGCAACGAATTTAAAATCAGATGATGGAAGATCCTGAATCGTTTTGGAGTTATGTTAAATAAAAAAAAGGCGGCAAAAATGGACAAAGGATTGTAAAAAATGGAGTCTTATTATCAAATGAACAATGCGCGGCGGAATTCGCAAACTACTTTGAATCCGTTTATAGCCCAAAAAAGCCCACATTAGACATATGCAAGGCTATAACTGAAGCAGGAGGAGAAAATGGGGCTTTTCGGGTTCATATTGACCAGCTACAGCTGAATGACGTATTGCCAGCCCTTCAACAACTGAAACCAAAAAAATCCGCGGGACCCGATGGCATCCCTCCATACATTTTTAGGGATTGTCGGCCAGTTCTGGCTAGGCCACTACTACATATCTATAATGAGAGTATAAGGTCGGCTGTATTCCCGGAGGTATGGAAAACAACTCGCGTAGTCCCAGTACCTAAAGGCCAAGCTGCTAATGAAATTGAAGGCCACAGACTTGTGGCAGTTCTTTCAACCCCGGCTAAGGTGTTTCAATCAGCCATAAATGATAGCATATATCCACAGATAAGCGCCCAACTATCAGACGGACAACACGGCTTTAGACCGGTTAGAAGTACTGCCACAAATCTTATCAGCCACATGACGTATGTTGTACCGACAATAGACGGTGGGGTTTAAGTAGATACGGCTTACTTTGATTACAAAAAAGCTTTCGATTTGGTGGACAATGACACGTTGCTAACGACGTTTGCACGATTTGGCTTCACCCCCCACTTACTAAAATTTTTTGTTATCTACCTAAGTGATAGGCAACAGTACGTGGACTATGCTGGGCACTCCTCTAGGTCGTATGTCACATGGTCTGGCGTGAGTCAGGGCAGTACGCTCGGACCCTTACAGTTCGTCCTGTTGATAAACGACCTGCCTCAGGTGGTAAAGGATGCACGATGCTTATTATTCGCGGACGACCTTAAATTGACAATGCGTATCACTAGGCAGGAAGATTGTGAAATGTCTCCAAAGAGATATCGATAGGGTCGTGAACTGGAGTAAGCGCAATCATCTAGAATTTAACACGTCAAAATGCGTAACGATGACTTTCTCGAGGGTACTGGCTCCTATTCAGTACGAATATAATATTGAAGGGGTAGTTTTGAAAAGGGTCTCTGAGGTAAAAGACTTAGGCGTCACTTTCAAAACAGACTTAACGTTTGCTGATCATATAACTGAAATATGCAAAAAGGCGTTTAGAAATTTAGGGTTTGTTTTGCGTACGGTTAGGGATTTTACCAACATTCACGCCATCGTATGTTTGTATAACACATTGGTTCGTAGCCAGTTGAAGGGGAACTCAATTGTTTGGGATCCACATGAACATAAATATAGGCTCATGTTGGAAAAAGTACAGAATAAATTTATTAGGTACATCTATATGAGACTAATATGGAGTTTATCCCTTCTACCCGTTAATGTATCAAACTTAGTTTATTTTAGGCATGGTTGGGTACAACGAACTGAGGGTTAGAAGACAGTTGGCAATGGTAGTATACTTGTTTAAATTGTTAAGGGGGAAAATTGTGAATCCGGATGAGTTGAGACAGATCAGTCTGTGTGTACCGAACAAGTATGTGTGGCGCCGCCTGCAGCCGCCGCTGCTGGCGGTGCCGGCCGCGCGGACCAAGCGGTGGCAGGAGGCTCTGCTGACGCGGGCGTTGCGCACACTAAACCAAGTAGCTAACGAAACCGGCCTATTTTGTTGCAGTCTGAGTGAGTTCACAATCTCTAAAGATAATTTGTTACAAATATAATTAACTGTAAAGCAAGCATGTCACATTAGGCTAAAACCTGTAAAGACAGCTGTTTATGAAATAAATAAATACTACATATATAAATCGAATTCTGCTTCTGACAAATTATTTGTATTATTTTGCGGAGTATTGGTAGTACTTTGTTTCATGTTTACCATATTTTGTGTAGTATTTATAACATTCTGTGTAACATTAACAACTTTTAGTTGCACAATATGTCCCGTAGCGTTTATTACCTTAGCGTTATTCATAGTTATATTAGGCTTACTGGTAGTACCTACTGAATAAAGACAACATTTGTTCAAAATTCGGAAATACAGCTAAAGTATCTTCATGCATCTTGTAATGTAAGTTTAAATAATCTGATATAAGTTTATCTATATCTAATTCTGCTTCTGACAAATTATTTGTATTATTTTGCGGAGTATTGGTAGTACTTTTTATCATGTTTACCATATTTTGTGTGGTATTTATAACATTCTGTTTAACATTTACAACATTTAGTTGCACAATATGTCTCGCAGCGTTCAATACCGTAGCGTTATTCATAGCCATATTAGGCTTACTAGTAGTACTGTATAAAGGCAACATAAGGTCAAAATTTGGAAAGAGAGTTAAAGTATCATCATTCATCTTGTTAGGTGAGTTTAAATTACCTGATATTAGTTTATCTTCATCAGATTCAGCTTATAGCAATATAAGTATTTGTATTACTTTGCAGATTATTGGTAGCATTTTGCATCATATTTACCATATGTTGTGCAGTATTTACAACATCCTGCGTATCATTTTGTGTATTATTGGTAATAGTATCCATATTGTTATTTGTTGTAGTACGGGTCTCATTTACACAAACTGTTTGATTGGCGATAGTGACTGGTTTTTTCTGGGCACCTTCAGTAAATGTCGTAACAATCTCACAAGGGATTTTCAGCAATTTTTCTTCATTATTTTCCCTTATTTTGAGAACACACTGCGCTTCATCAACTGGTCTTATATTAGAATAAAGTCAGGATTCGAATAATACCTACGCCTATAATAATCATCATGATAATAATGGATGTGGTGATGATTGTGACTTCTACCCAAATTATACAAAGCCAGACCAGTCAGAATATCATTATTACCTACTGTCGGAATGTCTGTAATCTTGTATGTAGTAGTATTGTGGAGTAGAGTAGTAGTTCGGGACGTATTGTGGGATGTGGTATCCGCTACTTGGTAGTCCAAATTGGCTAGGATTTGAGTTTCCAGACATGCCTGAAGATCTGGGATAGCCATGGGAGCTTCCGGATCCTGAAAGGGAACACGTCTTCCTTTCAGGGCCCGAGCCTACACGGTAACTTGAGCTTTCTCCAAAGCTTGAGTATCCTCCGCCGCCGTAGTGCCTGCTCGAGTGAGATCGACGAGAGAAGAGATTGAAGAGAAATTTGAGAAATCCCCCGCTCGACCGCCACCTCTTCCTCTACATTCACAATTTGTGATTAAAATAACGCACAGGAGCCCCATCAGAACGAGCCTGCGGGCCATGTTACGAGAGACTGACAAACTGTCTGATCAAAATTTCCAATTGGTTAATAGCATCATCTGTGCAGCGTGTAAATATGAGAACAGTAGGTTAACTATTAGTTTTCCTTGTTTTGTGGGTGATGATGATGTTTTTTATGTAATTAATTAGCTTTACAAACTCGTTTTACAATTTAATACAATACAATACCCTTGATTTCACATACACATATAATATCACGCCAATTTCCCACAGGGGGAGGCAGAGTCTATGGAAATTAATTTATTTCACAAAATAAATAAATACAGGATTTTTTTAAAATTAGGAAATTTGGAAAAGGCGACTTTACACAAAATAGAATTGTAAATTGTTTTCTGAGTAAATCAAGAACCCGTTTGATTGAAACCATATTATCCGCCGAAATTAAATTGAAATCTTGTAAACAACACTATCCCATGTGTCAATGTCATCTGATTTAAAGATAGTTTTAAAGTTAGTCCGTGTTTTATAATAAGACTGATAGAGTTGTTTTGAGCTGGAGAGCATTGGGCGAAAATAATGACCCTTCTGTGCTGTTTTGGAAGAAATATAAAACTTAGAATGTACAATATAATTAAAAAAAAATCTTTAGTACACCAAAAAACATTTACAACACAGATACCATCTGCTTCTCTTTCCGCGCAGATTGTAGAAGAAGGATCCGAGGATCGAGGGAATGAGCGAAAATGCGAACCATGTCATTAGGTGACGTTGCTAGCAACTCATTACTATTTTGATTCTTTTTTCACCTTCTCGCCGGAAACGGTGTCTGCTCCATCATTATCATCCGAGCGTATTTTACCAGTTGTATCGTCAGCAGTAATGCTTCAGAGCCCGGGGTCCGCTACCTAACCAAGGAGATTTGAGCGACTGCCGTCTGACCTCCGTAAAGGGAAAATCAGAACCAATCCTTGGGGAGTTTGATGATCAAACGCTAGATAGCGTTCGGGACCCACAGTTTATACGTGCCTTCCGAAATACGGAAATATCTTTCTTTTCGGATAATCCTAACCAGACTGGAAACAACTTTTCACAAAGTACGCGTTCCAGTATGATTCGGACCTTTGACCTCCGGGTCACAAGGTGAACGCCTTGACCACTGGACCACGGAAGCAGTCAAAACAAAACGCTGTGCGCCCCGTTTAGGGAAAAGGACGTGAAGTTGCGTGTGGCGAGCATTGGGTTACTCGCTGAGTTGACTTACTAGAGTGTATTTGCTATGGTTATAACTGATACAATAAACGGCCAAGTGCGAGTCGCAAACGCGCACGGAGGGTTCCGTACCATTAGGTATCTATATAAACATCGCTTTGATATATGGAAGCCTCACTTAATTGTTTATTTTATTCTGTTTTTATTATTTGTTTTCATAGCAGCAACAGAAATACATCATGTGTGAAAATTTCAACTATCTAGCTTTCACGCTTCATGAGACCTAGTGGGAGACAGACAGATGGACGGACGGACGTATGGACGGACAGCGGAGTCTTAGATAGGGTCCCCTTTGCTTACGGAACCCTAAAAAGGTCACAGATTAATATATCAACACCTATGGCGCACCAACCCATTCCGAGTATCAATTTTTGTTTTCAAAATAGAGTCTCTATTTTGAAAACAAAATAATAATCTATATAATCTATTTAATAGAGTATATAGATTAGAGTGAATCGGTTAATGTATGAGGAAAATATCTTAAGTTTTGAAAACGATGGATGCAATATGTAAAGAAATTTCCAGGAAAAACAATGAAAAAATCTTCCTCTCCCTGGAGTCAAAAATCATTTATTCATCTTTGAATATTTGTATCACTTGATAATTATTAATGTTTTTCTTTCGATTTCTTAATAGCTAAGTAGTTGATGTCAGATCATTTACTTACAACTATGTTTACTAACGCCTCCTAAGCGCAAGTATAAAACAAGCGGCAACAAACTGCACTGCATTTGTTAGTATCCCATGCACAAGTCTCGAACTTACTTTGGGGCTAGCTCAATCAGTGTTATTTGTCCCTATATATTTATATTTATATTTATATTTACTGCAGCATTTTCTCCGAAAAAGTCATCCTACAATTTATACTAATACTAGCTTTAAATTTAAGAAAATATGTGATTCTTATCATACTCCATACACTTTAAGGTTACAAAAGAAAAAATATTTCTAAACTACTAGCACAGTTACTAGTTTTCGCATTTCCCCACTTAAAGGGGACTATAACTAAATGATCATTAATTTAACATATGTTTTGTAGAAAAAACCGCGTCGAAATCGGTGCATTCGTTCTAGGATGCCACAGACAGACCGACAGACGTTAGCGTCAAACTTATAACACCTCTCTTTTTCTGTCGGGGGTTAAAAACTACACACATACAATAAATATCTATGTACAGGTCTATACTTACTTTACGCAGACGCCAACCCTAGCGCTGCGACCAGCCGTAGATATAAATTTGAAGAATACGGCCGAGTCAAGCTTCTGGTTTTTCGCATGGCCAACTTTACGTGGCTTTCTCCAGAGTTACTAACGCTTCAGTTCTTAGTTCTTTTCATATTGGCTCCCGAAGGAAAGACTTCCAATATAATTTATAAAGAACATTTTTTAACTATGTTTACTATATGAAAAAATAAAAAAAAAATATAATATTGACTTTTAATTTATAACACTGCTTCAAATATTTTCAAATGTATCTGCATTCGTTTGTATTTATATTAATACGCCGGAGTCATGTCCACGCGAACGAAGTCGCGGGCATCAGCTAGTCGTAAATATGGTCATACATCTTCTTTCGAGTCGAAACATACATAACATTCAGGCAATAAACTAGACCTTTATATTATTCCATGAATCATTTTTGAAGGTATCATTGGTATCCGTATCACTTTGATGATAACTGAAAAAAGGTCAAAGCATCTGTGGCGCACTAACCAATTCCAAGTATATTTCTTTGTTTTCAAAACAAGAGTATATAGATATGACGCTTCTTTTGGATAATAAAAACTATGGTGCAACTTTTCAAAACAAGTCATTATTAAAAAAAAAAACAAAACCTCAAGCTTAAATCCATCGAACCGTTCAGACTGCAGAGCGTGCCAAACATTAGAATTTGGCGCCAAAAATCCGCCATTTCGTTTTTTTTTATTTTGATATACCCAGTGTAACTCTTACAGTAAATACAAATCGTCTAACGACACCTCTCAAGCTAAAATCCAAGGAGCCATTCAGGCTGCAGAGCGTGCCAAACTTACATAAATACTCTGGAAAGACATAACCCTCCTACTGGCGCAGTCAGGTAAAAAGACGGATGTTATAAAAGTAGCTAATGTCTTTCTGTCTGTTTGTGGCATCGCAGCTCCCGAACGGATGGACCGACTTCGATGCGGTTTTTTTAAGTTTCACGCAAATTCTCTTGCGGTGGTCCGTAGCCATGTTTGATGAAAATCAGTTAAACCGTTAAAAGTTATTGATGTTAACGCTTGAAAATCTGGGCTTTCTCTAGCAAATAAAAGCTGGCGCTACGGATATCCATCTAGTGATAGTAGCGGAACTACCGATACGACTTCGGTAGTTCCAAAACTCATCACTAGATGGTGTTTTTAACGATCGGAGGTTTTTTAATTTGCCTATATCAAATAAACTTGTCACAATTAAGTATAATAGTAAGTAAACATCAAGGTTATGCATCTAGTCTGGAATAGTGCTTTGAGATTAGGACGTCATGCAAGATTTATCGGAATACTAGCTTGGGTACTAATGTTGTTTTAAGTGCACAGCCCCGGATCTAGGGGGGGGGGGGGCAGGCCGTGGCCGGTGCCCCGGTGAAAAAGTAATAAAATATTGAAAACAATTTTTTTTTAGTGTAGCTCCCATACAACTAAAGTCAAAAGTCAATTTTATTGTGTCGACTAACCAATCATGTGGGGTATCGTTGAATAGGTCAAAATCAAAGTCAGTCAAAAATATTTTGAGCTTGTGAACACCGTTTTTCGATTTAGGGATCCGATTCACAATTATTGGGTTTTAAAGTAAAAATTTTTGTTAGAGTCAAGTGTCACCCCCTCTATCTGCTAACTAAACGGTTATATATGGACACGTGAAAAAATTCACAGCTATAGTTAATATAACGAAATTTAAAGGAAAACTATCAGAGCTAAGTAGGGTTTACAAATTAAAAAGTTATAGGCGATCAACTTATAAAATGTACTCACCAAAGGAAAATTTCATATAAATTCAATAAAAAATTAGTTTTTAGACGTTTTCAGTGGCATGAACTCAAAGTGGGCATTCGTAACTACGGAACCCTACACTGCGCGTGGCCCGACACGCACTTGACCAATTATTTCTAAACGTCAAAACAAATATTTTCTATGGGAATTGTATGAAATACAGGCAGATGACGTCATAATTTTTTGGTATCAAATTATCAGTTCTTCTGCAATAATAAATCTAAAATCACGTTAAAATCGATATGTTCAAAGACAAGTGACATTATTTTGCGACATTTAATTTCTTATCAGTACAAAATAATTTACTTTTGACCCAGGAAAATACCCAATTCAAACAAAACAATAATATGGAAAAAAACGTTTAACATTAAATACACTTTACTATAATTACTACTTATAAGTAACCATGCGGAAAAATGGTAGAAAAGCAATTAAAAAAAAAAAGTATAGACTTGTGAAAAATTTACCGAAGTAGTATTTATAACAAACTTTAAAGGAAAACTATTAGAGCTAAGTAGGGTTTACAAATGAAAAAGTAATAGGAATAAAGCGTTCTCGCAACAATAAAATGTACTCTGTAAAGGAAAACTTCATACAAATTCGTTAAAAAATAGTTTCAAGACGATTTAAGTCACGTGAAATCAAAGCCTGCTTCCATTACTACGGAACCCTACAACGTATGTGGTCCGACACGCACTTGGCCGGTTTTTATTATTTAAATGAGAAAAACGTGTACAAAATGTATTGACATGTCAGACATACTCAAAGTCAGCATTTGATATTCTTCAGCATGAATTGTTTTCAAATGTTTTCGCAAAGTAGAAGTTGTGCGTCCAACTGTAGAGTTATTATTCTCACATATAAAACATTTCGAGTAGTCTCGGTCCATAGGCTTAAAAATTACCATATTTCACTTTCTTTCCCAGTTCCATAATGAAAAACAGTCTAATTATCTCAAAATAGTTTAAAATACCATAAACTATTTGTTAACATATTGAGCAATTACAGCAGATTACAACTTAAATAAAAAAACAAGTTCACATGAAAACTAACGCAAAGCAGACGCTTCCTAAGTTCTTGTTAGTTGAAATATCATGTTACATTGGCATTCGCATAATATTCACATTGATTGATGCAAATGCAAATGTTGATGCAAGTGTTTAAAAAAATGCAAACCATTCACATATGCGAATGCGAATATTCGTAACATCCCTAGCCATAACAGCAAATTGACGAACAAGTGCTATTGCATTACTACTAGATACCAGACTAGGTACCTTTGTACATCTACAACTTACTGAAAATTAAAATCAAAAATATTCATGTCATGATTGAAAGTCACTACTTAGTGAGATAAGTGATGACTTAAGCTATTGAATAAAAGACTCAACTGACTTCACATATTTAATACGAAACTTACGCTTACAATATATTTACACCCACTCAAGTCCAAAACACACCAACAGCGAGAACCAAAACAAATTTTGAGGTTATGTTTATCTTGTTGAAACAGTAGCTTCTTTCCGAGCAGCATCTTGGAGTAGTTGGGTGTCCACCTCGTCAGCGGGTAGCTGCACGTACCGCACAACAGATCCACGGATAAAACAATTCTTCACTGACAACATATGAGGATATTTATCAGAATCGATGACGCTGATATCCGCCAACTTTATATTCAAGTATTGATCCACTGAATGAAGCGTCCCGCATATACTAAGGTCATTTTTCAGTTCAACAACAACGTCTTTACCGACTAAAGACTTGAAGAAGGAGTAAAATAACATATTTTCGCGAGTTTTTGGAGAAAATAGAGTATGAAAATAAACCGCGTCTATTAGCAAGCTAGCATCAATGTCAAATTACAAACACGAAGTGATTATATACTCTATGTTACAAACCGTGATATAATAATATAGGTACTTCGCCTGGTATGTTCTTTCCGTGACAGCTGGAGACGTAATAGGAACATGCATACGTCATCAGTTGCGCAGCGGTTCTCAAACTTTTTAGTGGGGAAAAGAATATGATAGATAAAAGCAATACAGATATTCTGTACAATTTTTATTATTACAAGCGTTTATTTGATTTGCCCCGTTTATCGTTTCGGAATGACCACTGATGGGAAGATGACGTTAAAAGAAACCCAGTTCAGTATTGGTTCCCTTCCTACCCAGCCTGATGGACAAATTACAATACAGATTTAAATCCCGCTCAATTTGGATGGGTCACAAGTCAAAATCAAGGACAAAAATCATTTACTTATCTTTGGATATTTGTATCACTTGATAATTGTCAATTTTTTCTTTCGATTTCATAATAGGGCCCGTGCCGGCAAGTGAAACGCAAAATATGTCACGTTATACCTACTCGACGTAAACGAACTAGCTTAAAAATCACTGTATAATTCCTAAATATGCAAACGCAAAAAGAATAATGAATTGTATTGACCTTCTGTCGACTATTGGTTTAGCTCATGAAGAAGCACATTTCACAGCACCGCAAAAGTTTGTAAGCCACAGTAATTTCTTCATCGAACGAAATAGCGCTATAAGAGTGAGCAAGACATAACGATGACACTTGTCAATTTGATGTGTTGCCACTATGTGTAATTGAATCCCCGAGCAAAATGCATTTTTGGAACTTTATATACCAATTGCGAATGAATAACCATAATACCAATTTTTAAAATATTAAAAAGTTGAATCACATGAGATACTAATCAGCTAAGTTAGTTAAAATTTTATTTAATGATCATGCACTAATCGAGAAAGTCCTTAAATTTATTAAAAGAACAATTAGTGGCAACACTTATCGTGACGTACCTTGTTTTTCACTCGGGAAGAAGATACCTTGTTCTTGTTACAAACTAAGTTTTTTTTTTATAATTATTTTACGGCTCTGGACACTAGTCCTTTAGAGCCTATCTTTATTTTATCATTTCTTTATTCCTAACCCTAACCCTAACTATGCAATCAAAGGTAGGTATGATGTAGGTCTTTTGATTGCTTCAACGGAGCTTTTGGCGACAAATCTAAACGAGTCCAATGGTTTTCATAGCCGATTGAGTTGCGGACGGCGCCTAAAGACGCCCACCACAGTCCGCAAATAAATATCACTACAGCCGCACTATGAGTGTCCACTTTAACTATTTCACATATTGTCCATGAGCATGAGCATTTATAACACTAAACTACACCGATTTCATATTATAAAGTCCACTAGAATCAATTTTCAAAACAATTTAAAGCAAACTCCAACTAAACCCATTGGCTTCCCGCCAAAAAAAAAAACCTACAAACTAAAGCACAGATAAATAATAGTACTCACGTACAGAAGTCTTACTCTAAAAAGAAATTCAAAGAAATATCTACTCAATATTGTTAGCAATATGGTATAATTTAGCTCGCGTCAGAACTTGCGCCTTCCCGTTTAGATATCAAGACACACGATTCACCGTACGTAGGTACCTACACAAAGCCGGTTGAGTGAGCAGTTCGGCCAGGGTTGTCAAGATACTACTATCGCCACCTAGCGCAATGCGCAGCTAACGCAGCGACTCGATCCACCGCGCGCAGCGCCGCTGCGCCGTCTAGGCAGTTACGATTTTACGAATTAATCGTATATGATATCGTGTATGTATACATAAATTTTTCGTAATAATAACCATATGTATACCAATATACCTTAGTACATTATGATAATTCATAATATATTAAAAAGGAACGTAGGTACGTGATTATTCAACAATAAAGTAGACCTTACCTTTCAGTGTCCTTAGGAAACGTAAAAAAAGTTAAATTTGGATCACAATCTGCGTTTAAGCAATTAAACACTGCACAGTACTTTTTTGCGCTTTTTCTGTTTGTTTGTGCATTTGGGCACGCTTAAAATTAAGAATATCGATGGTTTCAGGATTGGTTGAGAGGTTGTTATAAGCTTGACGCTTAAAAATGTCCATTTGTCTGTTTCGCATAGAATATTATGTAGTTCCGCCACTTACGGTGACGTCGGGATTTTTTTTTTTAATTTGCCATGTTTAGGAATAAAACATAATGTTACTATAAGAGACTACATGAATTTTCCGGGGTCCAGTGCTGCCCCCATTTACAATAAATGATTTGAAAGAAAACGGAGATATCATTTAAAATTTTGTCTTGATCAGACCCTAGATAACCGTTTAAACTATTTTATGAACTTTGTTTACAGTTTAAAGTGAGAACGTGAAGCTTTTCTACGCACAATTGCGAAAAACGGTGACTTTTGGCGTATGTGCGTAGAAAAGCTTCACGTTCTCACTTTAAACTGTAAACAATAGTTCATAAAATAGTTTAAACCGTTATCTAGGGTCTGATCAAGACAAAATTTTAAATGATATCTCCGTTTTCTTTCAAATGATTTATTTTAAATGGGGGCAGCACTGGACCCCGGAAAATTCTTGTAGCCCCTTAATGATTATTTCTTTATAGTCCCCCCCCCCCCTTAAGTGCGGAAAAGCGGAAACTAGTAGCTGTGCTAGTAGTTTAGAAATATTTTTTCTTTTGTAACCTTAAAGTGTAAGGAGTATGATAAGAATCACATAATTTTTTAAGCGTAGGTGGGGGAGTAAGGGTAATATGCATATGAATCCAGGGTATCAATATCAAGCGAATTTTGATCTTACTGACATTATAGAACTCCTTTGTTTTTATAGTCCACTGTACTTAATTAATGGTTCGGAAGCAGAAAATTACAAGAAAACATTAAGAAGGTCGAAATTAGCTTGAAATTCTAACAATGACGTGCATAATACTGCCAGCACTAGGTACCTAGTCGAATTTCGCTGACTGTCGATGAAAGTCGTTGACTGTCATCGACTGTCGCTGGCTATCGTGCGACAGTCGGTAACAAGGGAGGGGTAGAGGGAGAGCGAGAGGGACCGATGATTATCTTAAAGATAAAAACGTCAGGCTTGATTTGTACATTCATAAATGTCATAATCTGAGTACAATCGATCCATTGGGTACATGTACTTAATTTACAAATTGATATTAATTTCAAATTTGACATCATTCTTAATATTTAATGACATAACAATGAATTCTCAATCCACAAATCTTATTTAAAATACTTACTTAATATCAGTAGGTATAATTGTAAGTTGACTTTTTTGAAGAAAATGTTGTAGTGCAGTTTGTTGCCGCTTCTTCTGTACTTGCGCTTAGGAAGCGGCAGTAAACTTAGTTGTAAGTAAATGATCTGACGTCAACAACTAGCTATTAAGAAATCGAAAGAAAAACATTGACAATTATCAAGTGACCCAAAGATAAATAAATGATTTTTGACTTTAGGGGGAAGATGTTATTTTTTCATTATTTTTCCTGGAAATTTCATCCATCGTTTTCAAAACATGTATTTCCTTATTAACCAATTCACCCTAATCTATATACTCTTGTTTTGAAAACAAAACTTGATACTCGGAATGGGTTGGTGCGCCATAGGTGTTGATATATTAATCTTTGACCTTTTTAGGGTTCCGTACCCAAATGGGACCCTATTGCTAAGACTCCGCTGTCCGTCTATACGTCCGTCCGTCCATCTGTCTGTCTCTCACTAGGTCTTATGAACCGTGAAAGCTAGATTGTTGAAATTTTCACAGATGATGTATTTCTGTTGCTGCTATGAAAACAAATAATAAAAACAATAAAATAAACAATTAAGTGGGGCTTCCATACATCAAATGTGATGTTTTTATAGATACCTAATGGAACGGAACCCTCCGTGCGCGTTTGCGACTCGCACTTGGCCGTTTATTGTATCAGTTATAACTATAGCAAATACACTCTAGTAAGTCAACTCAGCCAGTAACCCAATGTTCGCCACACGGAACTTCACGTCCTTTTCCCTAAACGGGGCGCACAGCGTTTTGTTTTTTGCTTCCGTGGTCCAGTGGTTAAGGCGTTCACCTTGTGACCCGGAGGTCATAGGTTCGAATCACACTGGAACGCGTACTTTGTGAAAAGTTGTTTCCAGTCTGATTAGGATATTGCAGGCTTGAATCACCTGATTATCCGAAAAGAAAGATGATTCCGTGTTTCAGAAAGCACGTATGATTTGCGGGTCCCGAACGCCATTTAGCGTTTAATCACCAACCTATCTAAGGATTAGTTCTGGTTGCGGAGGTCAGACGGCAGTCGCTCTGTGTAAAAACCAGTAATTGCGTGAAATCTCGTGAAAAGGGTATTGTATTGTATTAAATTGTAAAATCAGTTTGTAAATAGTATTATCTAAATCTCTGGGCTTTTAAGAGTTCCCACAAAACAAGGAAAACTTATAGTTAACCTACTGTTCTCTTATATACACGCTGTACAGATGTCACTATTTAATAAGGACCAATTGGGAATTTTGATCAGACAGTTTGTCAGTCTCTCGTAACATGGCCCGCAGGCTCGTTCTGCTGGGGCTCCTGTGCGTTATTTTAATCACAAATTGTGAATGTAGGGGAAGAGGTGGCGGTCGTTCCTCAGGACGCCGATCGAGTGGGGGATTTCTCAAGTTTCTCTTCAGTCTCTTTTCTCGCCGATCTCACTCGAGCAAGCACTACAGCAGCGGAGGACACTCAAGCTTTGAAGGAAGCTCAAGTTACCGTAGAGGCTCGAGCCCTGAAAAGAAGACGTATACCCTTTCAGGATCCGGAAGCTCACATGGTTATCCTAAATCTTCAGGCATGTCTGGAAACTCAAATCCTAGCCAATTTGGACTACCAAGTAGCGGATACCACATCCCACAATACGTCCCGAACTACTACTCTTCTCCACAATACTACTACATACAAGATTACAGACATTCCGACAGTAAGTATAATGATATTTTGTCTGGGCTGGCTTCGTATAATTTGGGCAGAAGCCATAATCACTACCACGTCCATTATTATCATGATGATTACTACAGGCTTAGGTATCATTCGGATCCTGGATATTCCAATTCAAGACCAGTTGATGAAGCGCAGTGTGTTCTCAAAATAAGAGAAAATAACGAGGAACAAGTGCTGAAAATCCCTTGTGAGATTGTGACGACATTTACTGAAGGTGCCCAGAAAAAACCAGTCACTATCGCCAATCAAACAGTTTGTGTAAATGAGACCCGTACTACAACAAATAACAATATGGATACTATTACCAATAATACACAAAATGTTACACAGGCTGTTGTGAATACTACACAAAATATGGTAATTAACGCTACGGGACATATTGTGCCACTTAATGTTAATCTTAACGCTACAGGAAATTCTGGTCCAAATATTGTAATATCTGGAAATAGCACGCTATCGGTTAATAATACTGTTAATAATTTACCTAATAACGGTTCAAATACAACAACTATGTATACAAAAACTTGTACAAATATGTACGCAGAGAATGCTATTGATCCAAAAATAGAAAAAGGTCCTAAGCTAAATCCAAGGAATGCCGAATGTATTGTGGAAATCAGGTCAAAGGATACATTGTTGCATCAAAATGTAGACTGCAATCTTTTGATGAGTTATGCTAAAGTCCCTGAGCCGAAGAAGAAAGAGACTATCCTTCTACCGTCGAGGGATAAGTTGAAGCAATGGGTAGAAAAGCCTCCATGGTGGATGTCTTTGTTCATCGCTGCTTAATGGTTATGTGCTGTGATTGTGACGTCCTCTGGTCCGTCCTGGTTTTTGCGATTCCAACAATTGCAAAATTAACCTTATTCCCATCATTAAGTGTCTATTTTTGAATGGCTTCAGACTCTTGGTGAGCGAGGGGAAGTGTTTAAACCAAATGTCACAATTTGGCTGGAGCAAAATTTTAATTTTATAAAAAAATACTTATTTAGGTTTTCAAAGCTCGCGGGTTTGTAACATTTTTGTATACTTACGTTATTATTTTTGTATGTTACTTTTTTAAAATAAAACAAAGAGAATAAAATAACTAGCGCTTTTTATTTATCGTTTCTAAAAAAAAAAAAATGGTGTACTAATATGTATAATGTGTATATTGTGTTTCAATTTTTTTTTAATTTTTTGCTTGTATGTGTCTTGTAACCTGAAATAAACGTATTTTATTTTATTTTATTAATCATTTTTTTTTGTCATTCTCCGCTACAATTCTTGCACTTCCTTGGCTGGGGTTATACGTCTGAAAATGTGTATATATTTGAGTCTTCAATGTCATCTGGACCGTTGGGCCCCTAGTCGTTGCAGATCCCCTAGGGAATATATGCTTAAATTTCCGCTTCTAGCTTCTTCTATAATAAAGTTTCGAAGGCGTTAAAAGTGCCTCGAATGGTTTCGACATGGGTTATTATATTATGGTTTCCACAAACGTTATAGGGTGCCAACAGGCAGGACCCTATTACTGAGACTCCGTCTGTCTGTCTGTCCGTCTGTCACAGGGCTCTATCTCTTGAACCGTAATATGTTTTCGTAATTTTTTTCTTTTCTCGTATACAACGTAGAAGGTACATACCCGTAATAAATCAAATCACACTTTACTAGATCACTATAGTTTAATGAAATGAAAACAACAAATATTTATCTCTTCCATACACAAAAGTAAGCAGCCGCCCGGGGTATTCGTATGGGAATGTCGATTTTTTTCTCTCTTTTTGACTGTTATTTTAATGTCATCATTATACTACGAGTATAGTGATATATTACAGTTTAGCCTGTGGTTCGATTTATTACGGATATGTCCTTTCCACGTTGTTTATCTAATACATACAAAATGTTCACTGCCCCCTAGAATCTTCTTCCCTTCTGTCTGCAATTAAACGGCGACTTTAACACCCGGTTTAGATCTAGAAATCGAAATTATAATGCATTTTGTCTTCAGATTTATTCCAACAACACCTCTTATCACAGTCCCATCTTTAGAATGTGTCGCCAATATAATCAAATCTTGGTTTCTAATAGAGATATAGACATTTACCACTTCTCGTTACACAAGTTCCGGCGGCAAATAATTATTCACTTAACCAGATGACCTAATTGATTGATGATTTTAATTTTATACTATTTTTTGTACCTACGTAACTACTACTACTAACTTAATACCAAAATTTTTTCAGTTTCTCTTTTAATATTTTAATTTTATTTATAAATTGTGTCATTCTCTAGCGCATTACCTTGTGCTTTGAATTGTATTTAGACTTTTTAGGCATACATATGTAAGGAAAACAATTTAGAGCGACGCTAAAATTTATTGTATTTATTTAACAAAATATGATTGTTATCTGTTTTGTGTGCTAATAAAAGAAATGAAATAAAATGAAATGAAATAAAAGAAGAAACTGTATGACTGACTGACATAATATCAACGCACAACGCACACCAGGTCGAGAGACTCTAGAGACTCCAAATTTGGCGCATAGGTTCCTTTTGAGGTCTAGGGGAGAAAGGGTTTTTCAAGTCACTCCCTTAGGGGGGAAACGGGGGTCCAAAGTTTGTATGGAGATTGGAGAAACAAGATTAGTTTGACCATTTTTTTTGAAACTTCACAAGAGGCCATGGCCTGGTGGCTAATAAGTGAATACAAGTTTCAGGATTTTTCAAAATTCTACCCCATGAGGGATGAAATGGGTTGACCTACTACCTATGCTCACTCACGCTCAGAGGCAGAGGCAGAGGCATAGGCAGAGGCAGAGGCAGAGGCAGAGGCAGAGGCGTAGGCGGAAGCGGAGGCGGAGGCGGAGGCGGAGGCGGAGGCGGATGCAGAGGCGGAGGCAGGGGCGGAGGCAGAGGCAGAGGCATAGGCACAGGCAGAGGCAGAGGCAGAGGCAGAGGCAGAGGCAGAGGCAGAGGCAGAGGCAGAGGCAGAGGCAGAGGCAGAGGCAGAGGCAGAGGCAGAGGCAGAGGCAGAGGCAGAGGCAGAGGCAGAGGCAGAGGCAGAGGCAGAGGCAGAGGCAGAGGCAGAGGCAGAGGCAGAGGCAGAGGCAGAGGCAGAGGCAGAGGCAGAGGCAGAGGCAGAGGCAGAGGCAGAGGCAGAGGCAGAGGCAGAGGCAGAGGCAGAGGCAGAGGCAGAGGCAGAGGCAGAGGCAGAGGCAGAGGCAGAGGCAGATGCAGAGGCATAGGCAGAGGCAGAGGCAGAGGCAGAGGCAGAGGCAGAGGCAGAGGCAGAGGCAGAGGCAGAGGCAGAGGCAGAGGCAGAGGCAGAGGCAGAGGCAGAGGCAGAGGCAGAGGCAGAGGCAGAGGCAGAGGCAGAGGCAGAGGCAGAGGCAGAGGCAGAGGCAGAGGCAGAGGCAGAGGCAGAGGCAGAGGCAGAGGCAGAGGCAGAGGCAGAGGCAGAGGCAGAGGCAGAGGCAGAGGCAGAGGCAGAGGCAGAGGCAGAGGCAGAGGCAGAGGCAGAGGCAGAGGCAGAGGCAGAGGCAGAGGCAGAGGCAGAGGCAGAGGCAGAGGCAGAGGCAGAGGCAGAGGCAGAGGCAGAGGCAGAGGCAGAGGCAGAGGCAGAGGCAGAGGCAGAGGCAGAGGCAGAGGCAGAGGCAGAGGCAGAGGCAGAGGCAGAGGCAGAGGCAGAGGCAGAGGCAGAGGCAGAGGCAGAGGCAGAGGCAGAGGCAGAGGCAGAGGCAGAGGCAGAGGCAGAGGCAGATGCAGAGGCAGAGGCAGAGGCAGATGCAGAGGCAGAGGCAGAGGCAGGGGCAGAGGCAGAGGCAAAGGGGGGAGGCGGACATGGACACGGACACGGACACGGACACGGACACGGACACGGACACGGACACGGACACGGACAGGAACACGGACACGGACAGGGACACGGACACGGACACGGACACGGACACGGACACGGACACGGACACGGACACGGACACGGACACGGACACGGACACGGACACGGACACGGACACGGACACGGACACGGACATGGACACGGACACGGACACGGACACGGACACGGACGCGGACGCGGACGCGGACGCGGACACGGACACGGACACGGACACGGACACGGACACGGACACGGACACGGACACGGACACGGACACGGACACGGACACGGACACGGACACGGACACGGACATGGACACGGACACGGACACGGACACGGACACGGACACGGACACGGACACGGACACGGACACGGACACGGACACGGACACGGACACGGACATAACCTTAGCGACATCTATTATTTGACATGCAAATGAAAAGAACCCCGTTAACCCCAATAACATTTAAATGGCTGGGCCGATTTTCATCAAATGTAGCTAAGAACCACCACAAGAGAACTTGTTTTCACGTAAAAAAACCGCATAAAAATTCGGCAATCCGTTCGAGAGCTGTGATGCAGACAGATAGATATTAGCGTCAAAGAACCCTCTTTTGTCGCGGGCTAAAAGATAGGAATGTGGGAAATATGGGACGCAGACGGTTTGCGGGACTATTATATTAGGCTGGAGAAAAAGTCTTTTCGCATATAGTATGTATGAACTTGTAATAAAACCACTTTGGCTATACTATTTGTACCTGGCTGGTTTTAAAGTTTAAATTTTAAAGAATATAATTCCAAATTCAAATTAGGAAAATTCGTGATTTTCATTTGTTTTTCTTACCGTCAAGATGAGTGAATCTAATGAAGAAATTAGATACATTTTAAAATTTTACTACCAAAAAGGTAAAAATGCAACGCAAACCGCGAAAAAAAATTGCGATGTTTATGGACCTAGTGCAGTGTCTGTGAGAGTAGCACAAATTTGGTTATAGCGTTTTCAATCCGGAAATTTTGATGTCAAAGATGCACGATGCTATTTTTGAAAAAGTGGAGCAAGATCGGCATATCAGAAGTTACGACGTAGCTGAAGAACTGGGAATTGACCACAAAACAGTTTTGGCGCATTTGAAAAAAAATGGGTACACAAAAAAGCTCGATATTTGGGTACCTCACGAGCTCTCTGAAAGAAACCTAATGAACCGTGTACTCATTTGTGATTCTTTAGTACGACGTAATGAGACCGAACCATTTTTGAAGAAATTGATAACTGGTGATGAAAAGTGGATCACGTACGACAAGAACGTGCGAAAAAGGTCATGGTCAAATGCCGGTCAGGCTTCACAGACTGTGGCGAAACCCGGGTTAACTCGCAACAAGGTGATGCTGTGTGTGGTGGGATTGGAAGGGCATTCTTCATTATGAGCTGTTACCACCAGGCAGGACCATTGATTCAGAACTCTATTGCGAACAACTGATAAGATTAAAGCAAGAAGTTGAGAGAAAGCGGCCGGAATTAATCAACAGAAGGGATGTGGTTTTTCATCATGATAACGCTAGACCTCACACATCTTTTTAACCACTCGGCAAAAATTAAGAGCGTTTGGCTGGGAGGTGTTAATGCATCTGCCGTATAGCCCGGCCATGGCACCTTCAAATTTCCACCGGTTTCGGTCTCTTCAGAATTCTTTAGGCAGTGTCAGGTTAACATCACGAGAGGACTGCCAAAACTACTTGACGCAGTTTTTTGATCAGACGCCCCAAAATTTCTATAGCAATGGGATCATGTCCCTACCTATAAGATGGCAAAAAGTTATCGAACAAAATGGTACCTACATACTTGAGTTAAATGTAAATAAACTATATTAAAAATGTTTTGAATTTTCATATAAAATGCGAAAAGACTTTTTCCCCAACCTATTATTAATATTGCAATGCGGGATTACATCTTTCATGACGGGACCGTCTTGCAGAATGCAGGATGGTTCGCCGCCTCACTCTAAAGCCCACTCTTCGATCTATATGTGCAGATATGTAAGATAGGTGCAGAGAAACTCTCTTTTTCTCTCTATTTCTCTCTATCTCATCTCTCATTCCCAGTTGCATTCTCAGGCGTCCGCTTTCCGGCTTTTACTTCTCCACTTCGCACGGTTTTGAGCATCCTTGGTTGTAAGACGATTGGCACGCATATGATTCTTGACGACGACGTCCATGCAGCCAGCACTTCTTGGGTCTACCTGTCGGGCCCCGGCGAGGGCGGCGAAGAAACTCCCACCGGGTAAATATCTCTTCTGGTCAGTCTGGTAGTCTCCCAATAGACTCCAGGTTGGTGTTGGGAGATGTCAAGAAAACCAAGTTAGGTGGCGTTTAATGTGATAATAAACTTCAATTTTTATAGCAATAGTACCAGTTTGTTTTTTATATTTAGCTCTAAAAATAAAAAATAATATTTAAATGATTTGAATAGTGTTATGATTTATTACTAACTTTAAGAAAAAAAAGTTACGGTGTATTTTCATTTAGGTAGGTTTTTTACATAAATTAAATTTCATTACACACATTTTCATGGCATAAAAATATATTAGCATCCATCGTTTTCAAAACTTAAGATTTTTTTCCTCATACATTAACCAATTCACTCTAATTTATATATTCTTGTTTTGAACACATAAATTGATACTTGGTATTGGTTGGTGCGCCATAGGTGTTGATATAATCTTTGACCTTTTTAGGGTTCCGTACCCATAGGGGACCCTATTACTAAGACTCCGCTATCCGTCCATCTGTCCGTCGTCCGTACATCAGTCTATCTCCCACCAGGTTGTATCTCACGAACCATGAAAGCTAGACAGTTGAAATTTTCACAGATGATGTATTTCTGTTGCCGCTATAAAAACAAATATGTAATAAAAACTAAATAAAATATAAATTCAAGCGGGGCTTCCATATATCAAACGTGATGTTTTTATAGATATCTAATGGTACGGAACCCTTGTTGCCGCTATAAAAACAAATATGTAATAAAAACTAAATAAAATATACATTCAAGCGGGGCTTCCATACATCAAACGTGATGTTTTTATAGATATCTAATGGTACGGAACCCTCCGTGCGCGTGTGCGATTTGCACTTAGCCGTTTATTGTATCAGTTATATCCATAGCAAATACACTATAGTAAGTCATCTCAGCTTGTGTCCCAATGCTCGCCACACACAACATCACGTCCTTTCCCAGCGGGGGCTGACAGCGTTTTGTTTTGACTACTTACGTGGTCCAGTGATCAAGGCGAATCCCACTGGAAAGCATACTTTGAGAAAAGTTGTTTCCAGTCTGGTTAGGATATTGCAAGCTTGAATCACCTGATTATCCGAAAAGAAAGATGATTCCGTGTTTCGGAAGGCACGTATAAACTGTTGGTCCCGAACGCTATCTAGCGTTTGATCATCAAACTCCAAAAGGATTGGTTCTGGTTTTTCCTTTCAGACGGCAGTCGCTCTATGTAAAAACCAGTAACCTCGTCAAATCTCCTTGGTTAGGTAGCGGACCCCGGGCTCTTGCATTACTGCTGAGGAAACAACTGGGAAAATACGCTCGGATAATAATGATGGAGCAGACACCGTTTCCGGCGAGAAGGTGAAAAAAGAATCAAAATAGTAATGAGTTGCTAGCAACGTCACCTAATGACATGGTTCGCATTTTGGCTCATTCCCTCGATCGTCGGATCCTTCTTCTACAATCTGCGCGGAAAGAGAAGCAGATGGTATCTGTGTTGTAAATGTTTTTTGGTGTACTAAAGATTTTTTTTTATTACATTGTACATTCTAAGTTTTATATTTCTCCCAAAACAGCACAGAAGGAACATTATTTTCGCCCAATGCTCTCAACAACTCTATCAGTCTTATTATAAAACATGGACTAACTTTAAAACTATCTTTAAATCAGATGACATTGACACATGGGATAGTGTTGTTTACAAGATTTCAATTTAATTTCGGCGGATAATATGGTTTCAATCTTAACTGAGTTTAAAGTAAGTTCGTGTAATAAGACAAACGGGTTCTTGATTTACTCAGAAAACAATTTACAATTTTATCTTGTATAAAGCTGCCTTTTTCAAATTTCCAAATTTTTTAAAAGTCCCGTATTTATTTATTTTGTGAAATATATTAATTTCCATAGACTCTGTCTCGCCCTGTGGGAAATTGGTGTGATATTATATGTGTATGTGAAATCAAGGGTATTGTATTAAATTGTAAAACGAGTTTGTAAAGCTAATAAATTACATAAAAAACATCATCTAAACCTCTACCTCAACCTACGGCTTTTATGAGTCACCCACAAAACAAGGAAAACTAATAGTTAACCTACTGTTCTCTTATTTACATGCTGTACAGATGACGCTATTAACCAATTGCGAATTTTGATCAGACAGTTTGTCAGTCTCTCGTAACATGGCCCGCAGGCTCGTTCTGCTGGGGCTCCTGTGCGTTATTTTAATCACAAATTGTGAATGTAAAGGAAGAGGTGGCGGTCGTTCCTCAGGAGGCCGATCGAGCGGGGGATTTCTTAAATTTTTCTTCAATTTCTTCTCTCGTCGATCTCACTCGAGCAGGCACTACGGCGGCGGAGGATTCTCAAGCTTTGGAGGAAGCTCAAGTTACCGTGGAGGCTCGAGCCCTGAAAAAAAGACTTATTCCCTTTCAGGATCCGGAAGCTCCCATGGTTATCCCAGATCTTCAGGCATGTCTGGAAACTCAAATCCTAGCCAATTTGGACTACCAAGTAGCGAATACCACATCCCGCAATACGTCCCGAACTACTACTCTACTCCACAATACTACTACATACAAGATTACAGACATTCCGACAGTAGGTATAATGATATTTTGACTGGGCTGGCTTTGTATAATTTGGGCAGAAGTCACAATCATCACCACATCCATTATTATCATGATGATTATTACAGGCGTAGGTATCATTCTAATCCTGGATATTCCAATTCAAGACCAGTTGATGAAGCACAGTGTGTTCTCAAAATAAGGGAAAACAACGAAGAACAATTGCTGAAAATCCCTTGTGAGATTGTGACGACATTTACTGAAGGTGCCCAGAAAAAACCAGTCACTACGGTCAATCAAACAGTTTGTGTAAATGAGACCCGTACTACAACAAATAACAATATGGTTACTATTACCAACAATACACAAAATGTTGTGACGCATGAAGATACTTTAGCTGTCTTTCCGAATTTTGATCTTATGTTGTCTTTATTCAGTACTACCAGTAGGCCTAATATAACTATGAATAACGCTAAAGTAATAAACGCTACGGGTCCTATTGTGCCACTAAATGTTGTAAATGTAACACAGAATGTTATAAATACTACACAAAATATGGTAAACATGATACAAAGTACTACCAATACTCCGCAAAATAATACAAATAATTTGTCAACAGCAGAATTGGATTTAGATAAACTTATATCAGATTATTTAAACTTACCTAACAATATGCATGAAGAGACTTTAGCTTTCGTTCCAAATTTTGAAAGAATGATGTATTTATTCAGGACTACCAGTAAGCCTTATGTTACGATGAATAACGCTATGGTAATGAACGCTACGAGACATATTGTGCCACTAAATGTTAATCTTAACGCTTCAGGAAATTCTGGTCTAAATATTGTAAAACCAGGTATTAGCACGCTGTCGGTTAATAATACTGTTAATAATTTACCTAATAATGTAACTTATAATGGTTCAAATACAACAACGGTATATACAACAACTTGTACAAATACATACGCAGTGAATGCTATTGATCCAAAAACAGAAAAAGGTCCTAAGCTAAATCCAAGGGATGCTGAATGTATTGTAGAAATCAGGTCAAAGGATACATTGTTGCATCAAAATGTAGACTGCAATCTTTTGATGAGTTATGCTAAAGTCCCTGAGCCGAAGAAGAAAGAGACTGTCCTTCTACCGTCGAGAGATAAGTTAAAGCAATGGGTAGAAAAGCCGCCATGGTGGATGTCTTTGTTCATCGCTGCTTAATGCTTATGCAGTCAGAAGTGACAGTCGATTCGTCACGCGTAGGGACTATTATGTACAATCTATTAGTGTACGATAATGATCCTTATTTTTATGAGTAATCGATCATTGATGATTTTTGTAATATTTAATTTTATTACTGATTTAAGATACGATAATGATTAAATTATAAGACAATTAAGTTAACTGAATTTCAATTTGCATATTTCACTTATGGAAAACGAGTGAGCAAAGCGAGCGAAATTCTCTGAGTCTATTTGAATGTTCCGACGTTTGTATGTAATAGTGTTGTTGTGGATGCAATAATTTTAACATCCACACAGGCAGGCAGGACAGGCAACCTTATAAACTGCATCTGCCTCCGCAGATGCAGTTTATAAGGTTGCCTGTCCATTTAAGCGGAGTTAGGTAGCGGAGCGGTGCGTCGAGAGGAGTTGCGAACTGTGTCTGTCCATCTAAGCGGAGCGGTGTTGTGTGGTGAAAATAATATTTATTTACTTCGTATAGATGTTTGGGTCATAGGATTACACCATCCTACCAAACACCTGATTTGGTCTAGTAGATTCGGAGCAAATCGGCTGTGACAGACAGACGCACGAGTGATCCTGTAAGGGATCCGTTTTTTAATTTTTTGTACGGAGCCCTAAAAATCCCCAACGACACCATGTAGTGATGAGTGAAACATCTGAAAAATAGTGAATTTTGTAAATTTGATTACTTTTTAATTAATTTTATTAGGTAAAGTGTCCAACAAAATTATACGACTAAGCATTTCTTCTTTCTGATACTGCTGTGCAAAAAGTAATGATATCCTATCAAAAACATACCTAAATGTGAAACTGGGAGCCAAGTTCAAAATGCGACAAAAGAAGTGACATGTAAATGGCCGCCAAGTTCTTTAGAGAATATTGAATTTTATTTTTAAGAATCTTAACATTTGACCTGGCTAGTTTTAGCAAGCCTACTTATCTCCCTTTATGTTTTAGTTAGGCTCCCATTTTCACATTTATGTTTTTTATGGGATTAAAATATGCTTGGTTTTCCAGATTAGGTATAAATTAGCAAAAAGCTGAGTTTTGTGAAGGCTCGCGTAGTTTGTCTTCCTTGTAATCATTTGGCAGTTTCCTGAATTCTCATAAAAATCGCGGGGTTGGCACCACCACAAGTGTGATTTGTGTACTATTTGACAAATATACTGCTCCTCAAATAAATGGTACGTTTCCCATTCCACCAATGACCCGGTCGTGCACCGCCCCTGCTACACAGTGTTTTTCCAGAGTCATGCAAACCACCCAGGTCATAAAGCATAGGCTATGGTGTCGCACGATAACCTATATACATGACCTGTACTAAATATAACATAATTACTAACTTAACAGATTCCCAACGCCATAAAAACGATTGGAGGGCCCGAAAATCCCCCCCCCCCCCCTCCTATCCCGCTTAAATGATAATCTCTAGCCTTTAAGTAAAAGAAAGAAGTATATATATGTTAAGGCTAAACCCCGAAATGCGGCTACGCCTAGGTTTAGCCGGCTAGACCTAGGTGCAGCCGGTCTCAGATGGGTTACACTTAGGTTTATCCTGCTTATCTTCGGCTAGACCTAGGTTTAGCCTTTATCATTCCAGCTAGAACTATAAGCATCCGGTCGCAGGTGGTTAAACTTAAGTGTATCCTATTTATATTAGGTTAGAACTAGGTTTTCAGTTCCGTTAAGCATTTTTTTTTGGTATGTTGTCTTGTGTTGCATTTCCCGATCTATTCGAATTTCGTATTGTGCCCATAGGGAGACGAAACGTCAAGATTTTAATGTATAAGATTATTTATATTCAACTTACTACTAGCTATGCCCGTAGGCTTTGCTCCTCGTAATAATTTCGGGACAAGTCAAGAATACCATCTAGTGATGAAAATATATATCTTTAATATATATAATTTGATTTTTGATAGGAGCTACCTAATAAAATCGATTGATTGAAAATAAAAATCACATTTACGAAATCAATTGTTTTCTGAATTTTTCCTTTACATAAAATTGTGTACCTCTCTACCTAACTGATAACCTCAAGGTAAAGCTCTAACCCTCTTAAATATCAGAGAGACTCAGAAAGAAGATATTTTTGTTCTTATGATTTTGATAGGCGCTTTGCCTAATAAAATCGGTGGATTGAAAAAAAAACAAATCTACGGTTTTCACTGTTTGAATGTTTACTTTGTGTACGCTTTATAGTCTATCTAGATGCCAAATATCAACTTTCCAGGTCTAATGGAAGTAGGTTATCATTTAGATCATGTATAAGTGGTCTATGATATATTTTTCAGGTTTTAAAACGTTACCTATTATATCAATTTATCAGTAAGAATTACATTATTTAAATTTTGGATTCAAGATGATCTAGACGACTTTAATGCATGTGCTAAATAATTTAATGTGCTTTAAATGTAAAGTCCGCCAATTGTAAACAATTGTTCATTGTGGATCAAAACAGTTTTGATAAATAATAAATTCATAATGTATTTAGGTTAAATAGGTTTCGAGTTGTGAAGGGGTCAAAAGTAGCTCGAAATGGTTCATGTAAATATACACACGGCTGCTGCGTCGCCAGTTCCTGTTTTTGAACTTGGTTCTGACACGCTGCCCCGTGTCTAGATCGTGCCACATGCCACATTACCATCTTCTATAATAGGTAATGGGGAACTAGCCTACGTCACTGTAACGGTCTTATTATGCATAAAATAAGACTAATTGTTATGTAAAAATTTAGGTAGGTACTACGTGTATATATAAGTAGCATAAACAACGACACAATATAAATAAACCAGAAAAAAGAAACACGATTCAATAAATAATATATATCTACCTATTACAGCCGATTTAACATTGGACGGTGTAAGACATTATGAAGTGTTAGCAGAATAAAATAATAGATAGATAACTCTTTATTGTACACTAAAAGAAAAATGTAACACAAAGAAATAATTTTAAATTAAATGAGTACAATGGGCGGTCTTATCGCTTAAAGCGATCTCTTCCAGACAACCAGTGGATGGAGAGGAATGTGAGAAAGACAAAGACGGTGGTGCAACTGACTAAGAAGGAAAAAAATATATATCTAAAGCAACTATAAACTTACACTTTAACAAACTACAATTTAACATAAATTTACACATATTATATACAATTACAAACCTTTATTAATACATTAAAACATAAATAGGAATAGGAATATACATACATAAATTATATATTACACATATACATATACAATACATATTATTAAATAGCAAATAGATGTACACATAACTTGATGGCTACATAAAATAGAGTTACTTATAATGTGATAATTCCAATTGATTACTTTTTGATGGGTAGTAGTCTACTACCCTTTTCTTAAATACGGGACGAGACAGGACCTGCCGTATTATATTCTGCCAAAACTTTAAATAGATGCCTAATTACCCCTAAAACATTGCACTACTGCTTTTAAAGTTTAAAACTTTCTATTCAATGCTATGAAATAAATCGTATTAAGCGCCATTTATAAATAGCATTGAACAGAAAGGATTTTGGGTTTACAAACATTTACACGACTTCCTCCAAAAGTAGTAGAGCATTTCTGGTAGGCGTTTAATACAATCCGATCCAAAAAGAACGATGCTCGTTTTTCTTGTATGTCTGTCTGCAATCATCATAACACCAAAAGGTATGAAGCGATGTTGATAAATTTTTTATTTCTTGAAAGATGATTGATTTTTGTGTTTATCAGTTAAGAGGCTTTTCACCTTTGGTTGGCTGTCTCGCTCGCACAATCAAACATTTTTAAAGATTATTAAAAAATGTGACTCATTTGAAGAAAAGTGTTTTAAAAACTTTTTAATATATTATATGTTAGATATTGTAGACATGTTTTTTTTTATTGTTTATGTGTGTGTGTAACGAGAATATGGTCAATAAAAAAATTAAAATTTTATGCCCTAATTTTCGATGTAGTCAATGTCTACACAATATACAATTATGACTACAATATCTAACATATAATATATTAAAAAGTTTACGAAAAACTTTTCTTCAAATGTGTCACATTTTTTAATAATCTTTAAAAATGTTTGATCGTGCGAGCGAGACAGCCAACCAATGGTGGAAAGGCTCTTAAGCCGTTTTCAAGATGTGGTCGATAGTCGAGGATTTTTGTGTATTGTCTAGAGTCAGTACTATATAGGTAAGTAATGCGACAAGAACCTACCTAATTCTTATGAAGTAAATACGTGTATACACGTATACGGGAATAACCACGGAATACAATACAATTCAAATCAACTTTATTGCACCATTTATTATACACACAAAATTACAAAACAACAAGAAAAAACATAAGCACAAAGGCAGACTTATCGCTATAAATGCAATCTCTTCCAACATTGGGTGAAGAAATATATTTTTTTAAAAAGGGCGTACTTACACGTTATGGGGTTGGATATACCATGGAAATATATCCTACACAATAACGTGTACGTACATACAATGGGATACAAATAAGTTGAAAAAAAAAGCGGCATTCTAAGCATTTTTGTACAAATTCCCGACACGTAAATTAAACCAAAATAGCGGTCGTCGGCTCATTATTTGTACCTGCGTCGAAAACCGCCATTTTGGTTCAACCTACGTGTCTTATATGTGTCTTTCAACTTATATGTGTCGTATTGTACTATTATCTCGATGGGAATAACCACGGAATAACCAAATAGCTGTAAAATAATATTGCTCTGGTATATTTATAGTCATACCTATCACTAACGTCATTATCCTATCAACTTGGCGATGACGAGGCGGCTGCCCCGGGAGTGATTCACACTTGTTGACCACATGCGGCAACGAAACATCTGTTTATTTTAGGTTTATCCTTGTTGTTTCTCCAACCCATCACTATTTCCCTAGTAATTATAGTTTCGCCGTGTCTGTCGTCTGTCTGTCCGCGGTTCTACTGATAGACTAAGTATTAATATTTAGCTCATTAGAAAGCTGTAATTTATATGGCATGGCTAATCACGCTGACAAAGTGGTAAAAAAAACTTTTTTACAACAATATTTTTTTAACGACTTATGGTGTGGGGTATCGTTAAATAATTCTTTCAAAAATAATGCGAGTTTTTGAATGTAATTTTTCGATTTAGGGATCCATTCAGCGCGTCCGACACGCACTTAGCCGATTTTATTTATTTTATGAACAACCGTTGAAAGTCTGTCAAGCTTTCGCGTACTAACAAAATGTGGTAAAAATTCAAAAATTCTAAGTCAAATGTTGGTCACTAACAACAAATAATCTTGCATGACGTCATAATCTCAAAACACTATTCTAGACCAGATGTTTGACCTTGATGTATACCTACTAGGTATATTAATTGCAAAAAAGTTTCACCATAGTTTTTATCATCCAAACATAAGCGTCTTTATATTATCTATAGTTTACTCTTGATTTAATACAAAAAATATACTCGGAATTTGTTGGTGCTCAACAGATGTGTTGATGTTAATCTTTGACCTTTTTTATCAGTTATTACCACATTTACCACAGTATACATATATACTTTAGTAAGTAAACTCCTCCAGTGTACGCGCTCGCCAGCTACATCATACTATTCGATAAGAAAAATAATAATAGATAACTATCTATTTATTATGATATTGGCGCCCGCTGAATCAGCCGTCTGGGGCAGGTGGCCCGATTTGCCGCCCCCTAAACCCGTAACGACAGAAGCGCGGAACAGGGGCGTGGTGGTCCTGTTCTTCAAAAAGGGAGATAACACCCATCGAAGAATTATAGGCCTATCACGCTTCTAAGTGATGTATATAAGTTGTTTCCGAGGGTCATCACGAATCGTCTCGCAAACAGGTTTGATGCCTTCCAGCGTCCCGAACAAGCCGGTTTACGTAAAGGCTTTAGCACCATGGACCATATTTACACGCCGCGGGTCATAAAGGAGACGAGGGAGTATAACCGGCCGTAATGCTTAGCGTTCGTGGACTATGAAAAAGCCTTTAATTCGATCGAAACGTGGTGAACTCCTACGATGCCGTATTGACTATCTGTAAGTAACTGTTTCGAAGTGTTGAAGTGCTTATACAGTAGCGCTACTATTTCAGTTCGAGTAGAGGAGCAGTGATTGAGGGCTATTCCACTGCAAAGAGGTGTAAGACAGGGAGACATTATATCTCCGAAACTGTTCACCGTTGCACTGGAAGATGCCTTTAAGGTTCTGGAATAGAAAGGATTTGGCATCAACATCATTGGCGAGTATATCACTTACCTTCGATTTGCCGACGATATCAACATGGCAGAATCGATGGAAGTACATGCTCGGAGACCTAAATCGAGTTTCCCGACAAGCGAGTCCTAAAATATACATGGACAAAACGAAAGTCATGTCGAATGCCCATGTCACGCCACTACCTGTTTTTGTTAGAAGCTCTATCCTCGAAGTTGTAGACCAGTATATTTACTTGGGTCAATTGATCCAGGCAGGAAGTTCCAGCTACGAGGAAGAGGTCTTTCGACGAATACGACTTGGCTGTCTTCTCGTCTAAAACACCTCTATGCTTCAAGACTAAAGTCTGCAACCAATGTGTGTTACCAGTGATTAAATGTGGTCCATTACTATGGGTCTCATAAGGAGGATGTAAGGTTGCTCAATGCGCTATGGTAAAGGCTATACTCGGTTTTTCTCATTATGATTGAATCAGAAATGAGGAAATTTGTAGGAGAAAAAAAAAAACACTGACAGCCTATCAATATATATCCTATCGTTGAAATGGCAGTGGACGGGATACATAGCGCGTCGAAGCGACGGGGAAAAAGCTTCTCGAATGGCAACTGCGTACTAGCAAGAAAAGCGTAGGTCACCCACGCACAAGGTGGCCAGACTACCTGACCTAGGTCGCTGGAAAGCGCTGGATCATCCATGAAATATTACTAGGCTGGATGCAGGCCGCTTTTGATCAGTCATTTTGTAAAATCCTTGGGAGAGGCCCATGTCCAGCAGTTGACGATATGCAGTTGAAATGATGAAACCCGGTTCTGTCCATCATTAAATGTGCGAACCAAACGTCTTTTTCATATTTTAAATCGTTACTTGGTAAGGAAAATAATTTTATAATATTTGTTTTGCTAAGAATTCTGCCAGTCGTACAAAAATTTATCAAGGTCGTCCCGCCATCTGGTCCTCGGTCTACCCCTACCCCTGCGTCCATCTGGCAACCAGAATGAAGATAATCTGGCCCATCTTTCGGGACGCATTCGGCATACATGCCCCGCCCAGTTCCATTTTAACTTCGCCTTTGCCCAGCAGTGGGACACAATATCTAAAGGCTAGTAAAAAAAATTCTAATTTCAAATTTTATTTTAAAAACATGGAATTCTTTTTCCAAAAGTAGTCATTTGTTTATTGATTAGTGTTACATTTTTATCGCATTTCAATCTTTTTCGTCATCATGGATACGTTTAAAATTCGAGTAGGTAATTATGGAATATGAGTACCGTCTTGGCAGCAACGCGGTACAAGCGGCACGCAACATCAACGACGTTTACGGAGCTAACACTACAAACGAACGCCCCACCTATTATTGGTTTGCTCGCTTTCGTTCTGGGAATTTCGACCTGAAAAATGAACCTGGCGGTCGTCCAAAGACTTTGGTCGACAATGACGAATTAAAGGCGATTGTGGAAGCTGATGATACACAATCTACAGCTGAATTAGCAGCAGCTTTCGACGTTAGCGTCAAAACAATATTGGTCCATTTGCGTCAAATTGGCAAGGTAAAAAAGCTTGACAAATGGGTGCCCCATGAACTCAATGATCGCCAGCGCGAAGTACGCGTCGAGACGTGCCTTGCACTGCTCAACAGACAAATGAAGGAATTTTGAACCGCATTGTTACCTGCGATGAAAAATGGATTCTGTTGGATAACCGCAAGCGCTCAGCAAGTTGGTTGGATCCTGGTTCAGCACCTAAACAATGCCCTAAACGAAAACTTACCCCTAGAAAAGTGGTCACTGTTTGGTGGTCTAGCGCCGGTAGGATTCATCACAGCTTCTTACCAAACGGGGTGAGCATTACTGCAGATGTGTACTGTGAAGAACTGAACACAACGATGAAGAAGCTGGCACATCTCCAACCAGCATTGGTCAATCGCTCCTCTCCAGCGGAGAGGAGCGTGACTCCTGCACGACAACGCACGACCTCATACTGCACAGCAGATGGTCTCTAAGTTGCAAGAACTGCAGACTACTACATTTTTTCAGAATTTGAATAACTTCTTGGCGGAAAAAGAAATCAGACAATCAATTATCAAGAATTTGTTGCCTCCCGTCCAGCTGATTTTTTTAAGAAGGGCATCAATAAACTGCCACTGCGTTGATTGCATGGGTGAATATTTCGATTAATACAAATAAAAAATACATGAAAAAAAATCGTTTAATTTTTTTCATACAAAACTGCAATTTCAAAGGTTTATAGGGTAAAAATATTTTATCTATAAACTACTTACCAAACGAGTTTAAACAAAAAAACATTAAATAACACTAAATTAATACTTACTCAATTAAAAACTTCAATTGAGTCAATATCCTCACAATTCATCACAGATTCACTGTGAGAAATCCCTCTATGGGATAAGTCCACCATTGTATCTTTTGAATTTTTTGTACTTTATTTTATTTCTTGGTACACTAAAGTTATTTATTACGAACGAAGAAACGAACAAACTAAAAGCAGTGCCGTAATTTGCATGAATAGCCGCCGCCGGTTCAGATGCAGGTATAATAACGCGCAAACAACAGTCTAAGTTTGCCGCTATGGATGAAGTTATGATTTAATTATTGTTTTTATAAAACAATTCTCGTTCGGGTAACGTGTCACTCCCAAACGGGATGCACCTGGTACGAATCGCCTCCAGCTACGCCACTCACTAAAAGGTACGCTTTTATGAGTCACCCACAAAATAAGGAAAACTATTAGTTAACCTACTGTTCTCTTATCTACACGCTGTACAGATGACGCTATTTAATAACGACCAATTGGGAATTGTAATCAGTCAGTTCGTCAGTCGCTCACAACATGGCCCGCAGCCTCGTTCTGCTAGGGCTCCTGTGCGTTATTTTAATCACAAATTGTGAATGTAGAGGAAGAGGTGGCGGTCGTTCCTCTGGAGGCCGATCGAGCGGAGGACACTCGAGTTACGGCGGCGGAGGACACTCAAGCTATGGAGGAGGCTCAAGTTACAGTAGAGGCCACTCCAGTTACGGTGGAGGCTCGAGTTATGGAGGAAGTAGCTACGGTTCTGGTGGTACGAGCTACGGCAGCAGTTATAGCAGTAGAGGCTCTGGCAGTTCGGGCTACGGCACTGGAAGCTCTGGCAGCTACTCAAGTGGATCATTCGGGAGTATCAGCAAACCTTCTGTATCGAGCCCAAGCCACAACTACCCAAAACCTTCAAGCTCTGGAAGTTCCCTTTCAGGATCAGGAAGCTCCCATAGTTATCCCGGATCTTCAGGCGGAGGCTACAGTGGAAGCTCTGGCAGCTACTCGAGTGGATCATTCGGGAGTATCAGCAAACCTTCTGTATCGAGCCCAAGCCACAACTACCCAAAACCTTCATCTGGAAGTTCCCTTTCAGGATCAGGAAGTTCTCATGGTTATCCCGGATCTTCAGGCATGTCTGGAAACTCGAATCCTAGCCAATCTGGATTTCCAAGTTACGTACATACTTTAAATTCAAGTCCATCTGGAACAGGTTCAAAGCCTTCATCAAGTCTTTCAGGATCTGGAAACGGTTATACTCAATCAAAACCCAGCAACGCACCGTCACCAGGATTATCTGGTAGTAACCCAAGTTCCAATCTGTATCCAACGTCCCATTCTGGATTGTCAGGGTCAGGTAATGTCCCTAAACCTGTCTACACGGCTCCGTTGAATACTGCATCAGGTGGTAAACCAAACTCTGCTTCCTACCCACCTTCGACGGGAATGTCTGGCGCGGGATCGAAGCCTGCATTTCCAACTAACACAGGACTATCTGACTCAAATAAACCAGTCAATATTGCTCCATTAAATACAGGAGTTTCTTATCCCCAAGGGTCAGGGTTGTCAGGCGCTGGGCACAAACCTACCAACAACCAGTATATACCACCATCCAATGTCGGGTACAATCATCATGATCAATACATGCCTTCTAATGTCGGCTCCAACTCTCATAGTTATCCAACTTCCAATACTGGATTATCAGGATCTTCTAGGCCTACGCATACAACTTCATCATATCCGAAACAAACTTACAATACCCATAGCGGCAATTATGGTCCTAACTACAATCATCACTCTAATAGTTATCATCCAAATAGCGGATACCATACTCCTCATTACGTCCCGAATTACTATTCCACTCCACAGTACCACTACATAAAAGATTATAGACATTCCGACAGTAGGTATAATGATATTTTGACTGGGCTAGCTTTGTATAATTTGGGTAGAAGCCATGATCATCACCACGTCCATTATTATCACGATGATTATTATAGAGATAGGTATCATTCGGATCCTACATATTCCAATTCAAGACCAGTAGATGAAGCGCAATGTGTTCTTAAAATAAGGGAAAATAACCAAGAACAAGTGCTGAAAGTCCCGTGTGAGATTGTGACGACATTTACTGAAGGTGCCCAGAAAAAACCTGTTACTACCGTCAATCAGACAGTCTGTGTAAATGAGACTCGTTCTGCAACAACTATCAATATGGCTACTGATACCAAAAATACTAAAAATGTTGCAAATATTACACAAAATGCTGTGAATGTTACACAGAATGTTGTAAATACGAGTACTACACAAAATATGGTAAATATGATGCAAAATACTACCAATACACCACAAAATAATACAAATAGTTTGTCAAAAGCAGAACTAGATATAGATAAACTAATGTCAGGTCATTTAAATTTAGCCAACAAGATGCACGAGAATATTTTGGCAGGCATTTCACAATATGAACCAACGTTGTCACTATTCAGTGCTACCACTAAGCCTAATATTACTATTAATAACGCTATGGTAATGAACGCTACGGGACATATTGTGCCACTAAATGTTAACGCTACAGGAAATTCCAGTTCAAATATTGTTGTATCTGGAAATACCACTCTTCCTGTTAATAATACTGTTAATAATTTACCTACTAATGTAACTAAGAATGTTTCGAATACAACAACGGTGTTTACAACAACTTGTACAAATACGTACACAGAGAATGCTATTGATCCACTGTCAGAAAAAGGTCCTAAGTTAAATCCGAGAAATGCCGAATGTATTGTAGAAATCTGGTCAAAGGATACATTGTTGCATCAAACTGTAGATTGCAATCTTTTGATGAGTTATTCTAAAGTCCCTGAGCCAAAGAAGAAAGAGACTATCCTTTTACCGTCGAGGGATAAGTTAAAGCAATGGGTAGAAAAGCCTCCATGGTGGATGTCTTTGTTCATCGCTGCTTAGTGCTTATTGTGTTGTGTTGTGTTGTGATTATGACATCCTCTCAGGCACCTATCGGTCGCATGCGACTCTTTTTCGCTATCACAGCAATTGCTTAATAAACCTTATTCGAACCATTAAGAGTCTATTTCTGAATGACTGCAGACGCCGCTTGGTGGGCGAGGGGAAGTGTCTAAATGAAACGTTTAATTTTCTAAAAAAAGAAAACACTTATGTAGCTATCTGAATGTTTCGGGGTCCAGTGCTGCCCCCATTTGAATGGAAACGATCAAATCCTAGATAACCCTTCAAACTATTTTATGAACCACTATTTACAGTTAAAGTGAGAACGTGAAGCTATTCTACGTACGTTTGCGAAAAACGTCTACTTTAGGCGAATGTGCGTACCGGCTGGACCCCGAAAAATGCATATAGCCCCATAAATGAACTTCAAATTTTTTTTTTCTTTTAACAATTTCAATTTAGGTTTGCATAGCACGCTAGGTAACGTTTTGTTACATTTTTTTTGTGTACTTACGTAGATATTTTTGTTTGTATGTTGCTTTTTTGAATAAAACTAAGAAAAATCGCGTTTTTAATTTTTCATTCCTATTAAACAGAATTAATAATTTTTAGGGTTCCAAACGCGTAAAGGGTAAAAACGGGACCCTATTACTAAAACTCTGCTGTCTGTCTGTCCGTCTGTCTAAGAACAGGTTGTATAATTTTTATTTTGTATGTTTGTTAAGCGATATCTTCGTCACGTATGAACCGATTTTTATGATTCTTTTGGTTTTTTAAAACCTTTATTAAAGTTACCAACTTGGCAAAGTTGATCCTATACTAATTTGGTGAAGATATGGTGAAGAACTATGGAGATATGGGGAAAACTCCTGAAAAAAAATCTAGTCGGTTGTATTAGTAATATTTTTTATTCTTTAATAATTGGCTGGCACCAATGATGAGATCATGAGATGAAAGTTTTCCCTATTAGGGTTGCCAGATGGGCGGGAATCTGGATTCGCCGGGATTGTCCCAAATACAATATGTACAGGTGAAAATAAAAGTTGCTATATACCTGGAAGGAGCTACGCAGGGCCGGATTATCCATATGGCGGATTAGGCGATTGCGGGGCCCCCGCATCGACAAGGGCCCAGAGAAAAAATGCATTTTAGAAAGTAAGTAAAGGCGAAAGGAAACGGGCCCCGAAAATTGCATTGCGGGCTCTGATAGGATAAATCCGGCCCGTAGGATTAATGGACAATTATAATTTGCCAAACCAACAACAAAGTAGCTAGGTATCAAATCTTATTATCAATTCACTTGCTATGTGTGAAGGTCGTATTTTAGTAATATGATAACCTATAATATCTGGTAGTCATAACTTTTGCTAAAGATCGACAAATACTTAAATAAGTAGATGGCCATATTGCGTACTTAAAATTTTACTTATTGACGCCAATGCCAACCAAAAAATAACAAACTCTTTTGATTTTTGTCTAACTAAAGCAAGTTAATAAGTACATAGATAAGAATATAGTTAATACCGTCTGGCTCTGTGGTTTGGCTTATGAGCATCTAATGTGCTTAGTACTTAGTAAAACCAGCCAAGTGCGATTCGGACTCGCGCATGAAGGGTTCCGTACCATTATCTATAAAAAATCACGTTTATTGAATGGGAGCCACGCTTAAATATTTTTTTTATTATGTTTTTAGTATAACGACTAATAATCTGGCCTTAAACACACAAAAGACTAAGTGCGTTAATTTTTCACTATTGAATCAACTCACATACCTTTGAGTCTTAATGGTCAAGTTCTAGAATGGGTACCCAACACCAAATTTTTAGGCATATCTAACTGTAGACTGGAACTTTAAATGGGATAAACATATTGAGGCCACTGCCAGGAAACTTAGTTCGGCAGCATATGCTGTGAGGAGGGTCAGACGGTGTACTAACGTTGAAACTGCTTGGCTAGTATACTTTAGTTATTTTCACAGCATAATGTCATATGGCTTGCTCTTATGGGGTAAAGCGGCTAACAAACATGCTATCTCTGTGCTACAAAAGAGAGCAATTCGGTCGATCTACGGACTAAAATCACGCGATTCTTTAAGAGAGTTATTTAAATCTATAAATATTCTTACTATGACATCTCAATTTATTTACGACAATCTTCTATTTGTTAAATCTAGGTTAAATAATTTCAAGAAAAATAGTGATGTTCACAGTTATAATATTCGCAACAAAAATCAGCTTCATACGCCTAAATTTCGACTGCATTTTCTGTTACCATAATAAGCTTACTGTAAAAACATGTAAACACTCTGCGATCAATAAGTGACCAACATATAATTCATATTTTCTCTTGACAAGGTCTGCGAGTTCGGGTTTTTCATGCTCACTAAAATGGCGTCGCTGGTCGGGTCGTTGGATTCCCTCTAATATGGTTGAGTTTAACGATGGCTGATCCGTGTGTCAACTCGTGAACGGGTGCTGCCGGGAGGGACTGGTCAGCTCGGCTTCGCTTTTTTTGACTACTTAATATTCTTTATTACGCAATTTATGTTTGCTTACTTGTTCGCAAGCATAACATGTTATAATGTGTCAACATTGTATTATATTATAAGTATTTATTAATTAAAAGACAATTATAATAATATGACAAAGCCCTTCTGGCGAGTAGGCGACCAATACTGTGAAAATGAGTTTCTTTCGGCGTTTCTTCTCAGCAGTGGTCGTTACGAAGCGCTGGTATCGGTAGCTTTTCTTTAAAAATAAATTAAATTTTAATATACTTTACACGTAACATAAATTATACTTATTGACGTGTAAAAGTGTCTGTAAAGGTCTAATTACTGAATAAATATTTGAATCTTTGAATCTTTGTATTTGTTGTTATAGCGGCAACAGAAATACATCGTCTGTGAAAATTTCAACTGTTTAACTATCACAGTTCATGAGATACAGCCTGGTGACAGACATATAGAATACTCTGTTTATCCCTATGGTTGACTGGGAGAAAATGCTTTTAGCATTAAGTCCGCCATTTGTATAAAGTATATTTGTACTTTGGAACAATAAAGTTCGATAAAATAAAATAAATAAAAATACGGATAGCCAGACAGACAGACAGAAATACAGATAGACGAACAGTGGAGTTTAGGAATAGGGTCCCGTTCTTACCCTAAGGGTACGGGATAATTTGGGCAGAACTGACATCAGCAAAGAGCAACAAACGCCGCCTTGTTCATCAACATTACCACAGATTACTTCATACGATTATACCAGATCAGATCAAGTTAAAGAACTTGCATTGCACCTACGGCCTACCTGTAATTAAATTACCACGTGCCCTATCTTAAATTTCAACAGTAGTTAGGTACGTACATTTGCCGTGACAGTACTGGCGGGAAACATTGCCGTGCCGGGCCGGGGTCGCTGCCGGCTAATGGAAAAGCGTAACGTTCTGCCATACTTACAATGCGACACAACACAAATAAGTTGAACAAAAATGGCGGACTTCAAAGCATTTTTGTACAAATTCCCGGCACGTAGGTTGAGCTTGAATAGCGGTTATTAGCGCAGGTCCAAATGCGCCGACGATCGCCATTTTGGCTCAATTTACGTGTCGGGAATTTTTACAAAACTGCTTTGAAGTCCACCATTTTTGTTCCACTTATTTGTGTCGCATTGTCCACATACATCTTCAAACATTTTTGTCACTGCTGTCGTCGTCGTCGTGGCGCCGTTCCCGTCGCCGTCGCCGTGCCGGCTAGTGAATATAAAATAACTACCTGCTGTCAAACGTCAATGTCAGAACGTTGACAATGTCAGTGTGTCATTGTCAGATTTGAATTCGCAAATCAAATCAAATCAAAACAATAACAAGTGTTGTAGAACTTGTAGAAATACAATGGCTGTGTTTGTAAATTATTTTATATGAGTAGGTATGCAACTTTTATTATTATTTTTATTACAATTTCTTTATACTTATTTATATTGTTTAGATAGTTGATTAGTAGCAGCCTAGCAGTTTATTAGTAATGTGCGTGTTGAAATATGTAGTAATGTAGGAGTTGGCCAAACCAGTCATTCTGTCATCATTCAAAAGAGATAAGTTTATGTAAGTAATGTTAGATAACAACTTTTACTTATGCACAAAGAATTTATACCAAAAATATTTGTCTGTCTAGTTTTAATTTGTGATAATGAATAAAAATCTTCTTGTGTGGTTTTATGCCAGTATCACCGTTGCGTGTGCTAAAGAAAGTTTAAATTTAGAACAAGTTATTATTATAAGCAGACACAGTGTTCGGACTCCTTTATCAAAGACTTTAAATGTGATGACACCAAAACAATGGCCGCAATGGAAAGAAAAAAGTGGATATTTAACAGCGAAAGGTTTTAAGCTGGAAGGATATATGGGAGAATATTTTTCTATGTGGTTTAAGAAAGAAGGTTTGATAACCAATTGCCCTACAGAGGATGATTTCTTTGCATATGCAAATATCAAGCAAAGGACAAAGGCATCGGCCCAAGCTTTTGTAGCAAAAGCATTTCCTGGATGCAATGTTCCTGTACATTATTCAAATAAAACAGCAGATCCTATTTTTAATCCAGTTATTCATAACAGCTCAGATTATTTCAAACATCTTGTGATAGAACAAATGACAGAACGCCTTAAAAGTCTTTATTTAAATAGTTCGTTTGATTTTATGGATAATGTATTAGATTATAAACATTCTTCTTTATGTATAAATAATAAACAATGTAATTTAAGCACAGATAGCAACAAAATTATTGATGTAGAACAAGGAAATAAACCAAACTTGTCCGGGCCATTGAAAATTGCAAATTCGGCAATCGATGCTTTTATTATGGAAAATTATGAAGGATTTGATCAAAAGAATGTAGCATGGGGGATACTTAAAACCAATGAAAAATGGTCACAAATTATGAAATTGAGTAAAGGATATCATAATGTAATTTTTAATACAACTATACTTGCAAAAGATATAGCTGCTCCGTTGATTAATTTTGTAGAAAATATATGTAAGAATGGACATCCAAAAATTAGTCTACTTATGGGGCATGATGCAAATATCTACACAGTACTTAAAGCATTGAAATTTAAACCGTACTCTTTGATAAATCAACACGAAATAACTCCTGTTGGAGGGAAAATTATTTTTGAAAAGTGGTATGATGGAGGAAGTGGTAGATATTTGCTAAAAATTTATTATGTTTATCAATCTACGAAACAGTTGAGAGATGCCGTTGAGCTAAGTTTACATGATCCTCCGCAGTTTCAGATTTTAGAGTTAGAAGATTGTTTGTATGTGGAAGATGGATTTTGTCTATGGAATGACTTTGAAAAGATTTTGGAAAATGTATAAAGTTGTACTTGCTCAACTGCATCCAGGTCTTACAGGCGTGCTAACGCACCATCCATAAATTACGTCACACGAATTTAATCGTCTTTTTGACTCGTCCCTCGTTGTCACAGTAGTTCACAATTTTGAGACCCCCAACTCCGTGTGACATTACAGATACTGATATTTTTATTTAACTAACAAAAACAAGCGAGCGGAGCTACTAAATATTTAACTGATAAATCTGGAAATAATTTAAAGTTAAAATTAGTTAACATTTTGTATTTTTATTGCTTGTATATGTATACAATATGTAACAAAAACCCTGTCCGATCATTGTAGGGGCAACTCAGACCGTCAATATGAACAACTTTTCTTATGGGATCAATGCTTGAAACTCAAAAAAAAAACGTCATTTTGATACAAATTGCCACTTAAACACTTTTGTATGAAAATGACGATTTTTTTTCGAGTTTCAAGCATTGGTCCCTTAGGAAAAGTTGTTCATATTGACGGTCTGAGTTGCTCTTACAAGTTTTTGCTACATAAATTTTATATTGTGACGACACGAACCTAATGATTCCTCCCACCCCTTTTCGCATAATGTCACACTACATTGATCACCTCCCTCCCCCTTATGGTGTTACGTAATTTATGGATGGTCCCTAAGAGACATACTGAACTTGGAGACATCCTACAAATTAACACTAATACTTACATATACTTAGAACACAACTTGACCTATGGTACCGTAGTTTGAAACCTCACCTGATTATCTGCCCACTGAGAATCTCCCACTGGATTCTAGAAGTCTCTGTACTGCTTAAGAATCCCCTTACCTTAGACTTTTCCATACAAACGTAGTCTACGTTTAATTTGGAACGACATGTCAGATTTCGGTAAAAATTATATTTTTAAAGAAATTGCAATTATTTAGGGTTATAATTGGTTTCCGTAAAATTATGAACTGGAAAGAAATAATATAACGGTGTAGAAGTTTTCCATATTGATGGTCAAATATGATATAATATACTATATTCTCTTTTAAGTTCATAATTTACAGTCGGAAACCAATTTAAACCCTAGATAATTGCAATTTCTTTAAAATTACATAATTTCGCCCATAATCGACATATCGTTTCAAAGTAAACTACGTTTGTATGGGAAACTGTGTTATTCTATCCAAGGTAAGGGAACTCTTGAGGGTTGTAGTAAAGCTAAAAAATATAGTAGTAGTGTGGAGAAGTTTTCAATGTTGATGGTCACAAATTCACAAATTACGCACAGTAATTGGTTTTTCAAGTTCATATATTTTCGGTAGAAAATCAGTTAAGATGCCCATATATGCAACTTTTAAGATTAATAATCTGACATGTCAATTCAAAATAAAAGGTAGGCGTTTGTTTGTATTGAAAAGTCTAGGGCTCAACGTATTATGCCAAATACTCATTATGATATGACTGACCTCTTTAAATACTCTATAAGTAGGTAGTTATCTACCCAGTATAAGTGTTACATTATTATGTAAAAACTATCTAAACGTTCAAGAATTATACTTATTTTACTATTTTATATGTGGACCTTCTCTTTTAAATTAAATATCAAATAACCTTACAATACGTACCTAATTTATGTATTTATGAAATAAATTATTATTATTATTGCAATATATGCTTTTATTTATATGTTTTCATTCAATATTTCATGTTATAAGACAATTTCTTAGTCGTACTGGTAATGGAATACTTTTATCTATTTATAATAACTATTGTACTGTTATCGGACTGGAGTTCGAGATTTGGAGAAAAACGCTACAATTCGTGTAAGTGTTTTTATTCGGGATATTATTAATTGCACATGAAATAAATAATCTCCCATCAATTCATAAGATCTGCTTTGTATATAATGTGTTACAATAATTGATTGCTTTTCTATCGTATTGGTTATAACTGTAATGATAGATTTAAGTTTGTTGAAATAAATAAACAAATAAATAAATAAAATTATATCTCACCAGTTAGATATATACTTTTTAACATCAAATAAATTATTTTACTACAAATGTTTTACAAAACTACTACTGCAGATAATTCGAACATATATATCAGCACAAGATTATTTTTTTCCTCTAATGCGAGACAAATTAATTCCTTTGGATACAAAAATATGACAATCTCATCATAAATACTGACTGCACGGCAAATTAACCTTAGCGCGTAGATGATACTTATTATCATAGCAAAAAACCCTATTTACAAGGCCCTTGTGCATTCATTCTAAACGATTAAGACGAAGTGGTAGCTAAAGTGGCGCCCTCGTTTGAAATAAATTGTTAAAAACTAAACATGGTGATAAATAAAAAATTTGATTTGTATCACTGTCTAGAAAGACCTTTAAACTATTTTATGAATAACCTTTGAAAGTAATATTGGTAGTCCGTCTAGTTTTAAAACGGGTTTTTGCCAAAAGTGGCCACTTTTGGCGAAAACCCGTTTTAAAACTAGACGGACTTTTAGTAATAATTTCAAAGGTTATTCATAAAAAAATTTAAAGGTCTTTCTAGACAGTGATACAAATCAAATTTTGAATTATCACCATATTTAGTTTTAAACAATTTATTTCAAATGAGGGCGCCACTTTAGCTACCACTTCGTCTTAAACAGCAAATGGGAGTTTTAGCCAGTTCAAGCAAGTCGATATAAAAAATTAGGTTTATTCCCAAACTGTTATCGCCTTCACCACGTGGAGTTAATCCCAGCTTATTATATGCTAAACAACTTTAAGGAGATACCTGAATTTTCCGGGGTCCAGTGCTGCTCCCATTTGAAATAAATCATTTGATAGAAAATTTAAAATTTTGTCTTGACCAGGCACTAGATAACCCTTCCGACTATTTTATGAACTTTGACTTTTCTACGCACAATTGCAAAAAACGGCCACTTTTGCCGTATGTGCGTAGAAAAGCTTCACGTTCTCTCTTTAAACTGTAAACATTAGTTCATAAAATAGTCGGAAGGGTTATTAAATGCCTGGTCAAGATAAAATTTTAAATGATGTCTCCGTTTCCTATCAAATGATTTATTTCAAATTGGGGTAGCACTGGACCCCGGAAAATTTGGCGTATCCCCTTAACCTGATCTCCTAGATTTTCATTTTCAAAAGCGGAGTCACTAAACGAATCATCATAGACACTTCTGATGATCATAGATATTTTGCAAAATCGGGAAAAAAACTCAAAGGGTAAAAATGGGACCCTGTTACTATCACTGCTGTCCGTCCATCCGTCTGTCCGTCTTTCCGTCTGTCCGTCTGTCCGTCTGTCTGTCTGTTACCAGGCTGTATCTCATGAACCGTGATGGACAATTGAAATTTTCGCAGATGATTTATTTCTGTTGCCGCTATAACAACAAATACTAAAAACAAAATAATATAAATATTTAAGGAAGGCTCCCATACAACAAACGTGTTTTTTTTATAGCTAACGGTACTGTACCCTTTGTGCGCGAGCTCGCTAAATTATCTGGTTATTCCATTTTAACATCCCGCTAAGTGTGGCTTTTGGGTTTTACAGCCCTGGGCTGGGCTAAGTCTACCTTGTCACGGATAATGACCTGATAATATCTAAACAATGTGGAAGGGTCAAGGGCCAAGGGACACATATCCGTAATTGAACCGCACGGGCTATACTATATTACCATATTATAATCAAATCAAAATAACTACCAAAAAAACAAAAAAATTGACATTCTCATAAAAATTGCCCGGGTGGCTGCACACTTTTGTAGGGAAATGACGAATTTTTTTTTGTGTTTTGACTGTTATTTTAATTTCATTATACTATAGTGATCTAGTATAGCCCGTGGTTCCATTTATTATGGGTGTGTCCCTTTCATGTTGTATACCTACGCCCTGGATAATTTCCACCAAAGACCAAATATTTTTTTTAGTCTGTGACCACCACGATGTCAGATACTTTATTCAAAATTTGTTTATTTTGTATGTAATATACAATATGTAACAAAAACCCTGTCTGATCCTTGTAGGAACAACTCAGACCGTCAATATGAACAACTTTTCCTATCCACCAATGCTTGAAACTCGAAAAACAACGACATTTTCAGACAAAAGTGTTAGGCCGGCCGGCAATTTGAATGAAAATGTCGATATTTTCTTCGAGTTTCAAGTATTGGTCCCATCGGAAAAGTTGTTCATATTGACGGTGTGAGTTGCTCCTACAGGGATCGGACAGTGTTTTTGTTACATATTGTATGTGAAATATAGACTAATGAAGTCATAGATTCTTGGAGTCAAATAGCGGTGTTATCCAAAGATTTAGAATATACAAGTAGTGTAGATTTGCCACCGAGCGTCCAGGGGTAAGAGAAACACATAATAGGTTGGGGAAAAAGTCTTTTCGCATTTTATACGAAAATTCAAAACATTTTTTAATATACTTTATTTACATTAAATTAAAGTATGTATGTACCATTTTGTTCGATAACTTTTTGCCATAGGTAGGGACATGTACCCATTGCTATAGAAATTTTGGGGCTTCTGATCAAAAAACTGCGTCAAGTAGTTTTGGCAGTCCTCTCGTGATGTTAACCTGACACTGCCTAAAGAATTCTGAAGAGACTGAAACATATGGAAATCTGAAGGTGCCAGGTCAGGACTATACGGCGGATGCATTAACACCTCCCAGCCAAACTCTCTTAATTTTTGCTGAGTGGTTAAAGATGTGTGAGGTCTAGCGTTATCATGATGAAAAACCACACCCCTTCTGTTGATTAATTCCGGCCGCTTTCTCTCAACTTCTTGCTTTAATCTTATCAGTTGTTCGCAGTAGAGTTCTGAATCGATAATCCTGCCTGGTGGTAACAGCTCATAATGAATAATGCCTTTCCAATCCCACCACACACACAGCATCACCTTGTTGCGAGTTAACCCGGGTTTCGCCACAATCTGTGAAGCCTGACCGGCCTTTGACCATGACCTTTTTCGCACGTTCTTGTCGTACGTGATCCACTTTTCATCACCAGTTATCAATTTCTTCAAAAATGGTTCGGTCTCATTACGTCGTAATAAAGAATCACAAATTAGTACACGGTTCATTAGGTTTCTTTCAGAGAGCTCGTGAGGTACCCAAATATCGAGCTTTTTTGTGTACCCATTTTTTTTCAAATGTTGCAAATGCCAAAACTGTTTTGTGGTCAATTCCCAGTTCTTCAGCTACGTCGTAACTACTGATATGCCGATCTTGCTCCACTTTTTCAAAAATAGCATCCATTTTATCCGTAACAGGGCGACCAGAGCGACGTGCATCTTTGACATCAAAATTTCCGGATTGAAAACGCTTAAACCAAATTTGTGCTACTCTCACAGACACTGCACTAGGTCCATAAACATCGCAATTTTTTTGGGAGTAAAATTTTAATATGTATCTAATTTCTTCATTACATTCAGTCATCTTGACGGTAAGAAAAACAAATGAAAATCACGCATTTTCCACATTTGAATTTGGAATTATCTTCTTTAAAATTTAAACATTTAAATGATACCAAAACCAGCCAGGTACAAATAGTATAGCCAAAGTGGTTTTATTACAAGTTCATACATACTATATGCGAAAAGACTTTTTCCCCAACCTAATATTAATGATACTACCGCATACTACGTATATTTTTTTCATAGTCGGGTTATAGGCACCCTTTAAATGTAATGCAATTTGAAGTGTGCCTATAACCCGACCATGAAAAAATGTTCGGTCGGTGATAGAGACAAAACACGGCACTCTTTTCTTTTTCTTCTTTAAGATATCTCAATAAGACTATCTCGCTCTATCAAAGCGTGTCAGGCCCTTGGTATTATCAGTTATTCTGCAATAATAAATCTAAAATCACTTTGAAAATTGATATAATCATGACAAGTGACATTATTTTGTGACTTTTATTTTTTTAACAGTTCTAAATAATTTGTTTTTAACCCAGGAAAGAAGAATTACTTTACCAAAAATGTACTTCAGGTCTTTATCCGTAATCAAATTGTTTATAACCAACTTAAAAAAAAAAGAGGAAGGTATCAATTCGTCGGTATCTTTTTTATGTATTTATTGATTAGTCGAAGACGCGTGGATCAATTTGGAAAATTATTTCTGTTTGAAAGGATATACTTTTTTGGTGGTTCCATAGAACTTTTATCAAAATCGGTTGTGAAAGCTGTTGAAGGCGGTTTTAAGACGAAGTGGTAGCTAAAGTGGCGCCCTCATTTGAAATAAATTGTTTAAAACTAAATATGGTGATAATTAAAAATTCGATTTGTATCAATGTCTAGAAAGACCTTCAATCTATTTTATGAATAACCTTTGAAATTATTACTAATAGTCCGTCTAGTTTTAAAACTGTTTTTCGCCAAAAGTGGCCACTTTTGGCGAAAAACAGTTTTAAAACTAGAAGGACTAACAATATTACTTTCAAAGGTTATTCATAAAATAGTTTAAAGGTCTTTGTAGACATTAGTACAAGTCAAATTTTTAAATATCACCATATTTAGTTTTAAACAACTTTTTTCAAATTAGGGCGCCACTTTAGCTACCACTTCGTCTTAAGTTTTGTAAAATTATTATTTCAGGCAACAAGGCCCATAGAATACATACGTACTAGCATAAACGGGGCAAATAATAGGGCAGACATTGTAATTTTAAGTCCTGCGACTATCAGTAGACGGAGTCCAGGGCCGCAAACACTTTAACCCTACCTACTTTTAAGAGTGATGGTGGACGAGAATGTGGAAAAAGGAATCATAATAGTGATGGGTTACTAGCCGCATCGCCTATATTAAGGGGGTACCTAAAAAAAATGATGTTTTTTATGTGACTGTATCGTCCAATGTGGACGATACAGTCACATAAAAAATCTGAATTAAATATATATTTTAATTGATTATATACCCGAAAGCCTGGTGAAACTCAAAACATATTAGCTTATAATTTTCTAGATAGAAAATAAATCCAAAGTTCCCTCTCCTTTTTCTTAGTCCGCATTGCTTGTACAATCTAAGTTTTTTTTTTCCAGACTTTTTTTTCAAGGTCGTTCAGCGCGCTATGGAGAGGGCTATGCTCGGTGTTTCCCTACGTGATCGAATCAGAAATTAGAAAATTCGTAGGAGAACAAAAGCCACTGATATAGCCCAGCGGATTAGTTCGTTGAAGTGGCAGTGGGCGGGACACATAGCGCGAAGAACCGATGGCCGATGGGGCAAAAAGGTTCTCGAATGGCAACCACGTACTAGCAAGCGAAGCGTAGGACACCCACCCACAAGGTGGTCAGACGATCTGACCAAGGTCGCTGGAAAGCGCTGGATGCAGGCCGCTCTTAATCGGTCGTTTTGGAAATCTTTGGGATAGGCCACCAGCAGGGGACGTTATGCGGCTGAAATGATGTATGTATTCAAAAAAAAAAAGTAAAAATATACAATTTCATTTACAATAGGCTTTTTATTTTTATATTAGGTACAAAAAAAAATATGTCCATACCTAATAATTTTTAATACCACTTATTAGGTTTAAAAATATACAAAATATTATTTTATATCAATAAATTATTGTTATTAAGGAAGTTTAGTTTAAAAATATACTTAACAATAATTTTGTAATGTCAATATTTGCTTACGGTACACATTACACATGCTGTTGTACTAAAAATTATGGGTTACTTTCACAAATTTTATCAGCGTGCTTATGCTGCGTACACACGCCACGCTTATGCTGCGAATTTGCTGCATCTCTTTTGTAGAAACGAGAGGCATTCGTCGGCGCTCGTTAGCCCGGTGTGTACGGAGCATTATTGGATGCATTTGACCAGAGATAAGGGATATTAGGGTTAATTCTTTTCCTTTTTAAGGACAAAAAAAAAACTTGTCTACTGATGGTCCAATGACAACAGTAAATTCACCTGACGTCATTGTGCTGCTATCCGATGTCTCTTATTTGTTATTAATTGCCTCAATGTATTAATAGGCATGACGAGTGGAAAATATTTTTAGCCTATTGGTTAGATTATTAAAAAATATGTACACGTATTTTTTCTTTTCTTTGAGAATCATAAAATGACAAAGATACAGCGCATTGACAATTCTCATGACATCACGGTTACATACGATTTTTACATAGAGATGACGTCGCAAGCCCCCACTCCGGAGCAGATGCTTCGTATCTTTGTGAATTTTTACTCTTTTGGCAAACTGAAAAATATGGGTACATTATTTATAAATAATCTAAAAGACGGACTAATTGTAATTATATTTATCTAACCCTGTCGTCACCCCTATTGCTTGCAGTTACTGCCTGCTGTTCTAGCCCAGTTCGAGGGCAATGGTAGCATATTTACCACATTAAATTAAACCTTATACCTTTGAAATTAGGTCTTATGTGAAGTTCGAACCTCGAACAGTTCAAGGGCCGGGGGGTGTTTGTACCAGAACTCTTTATACACGAATGACACACGTGCTCCTCTACTAAATAGAACTTCGATTTTTAACCAAAAAGAGGTTCATAAGTTCGGCGTGTCTGAGTGTCTGTTTGTGACACCGTAGCTCCTAAATGAATTATGATGCGGTGTTTTTTTAGTTTTTGGCTATAGTTGTGTTGGAGTATTACAGGTTTCTTTTTGTTGTGTTTTAAATAAATAAAATTACTAGAGTTACAAAGCATACAAAAATAAATCAAAACTATCTGAAGGGAAAATATGCGATGAAGTTTATTTTTATTTAAGTAGTACATATTTTTACTTTAAATATTGTTTTGAAACAAGCAGTGCTTTACAGATCAATATATCACGCATTCGTATATTTAAAAGAACATGGTAGTAAAATATAAAAAATATAGTGTTAACATCAGTAAAGTACATTTGTGAAAATAGCATCGAATAATTAGAAAGAAAAAGTTGTCATCATTAAGCTTACACTATGCTGGTGAACCTCCCTATCCAGCCTGTCCCCCCATTATTCCTGGAAGTCACGAAGACGACCTTTACGTAGTTGTCCTGGCTGGTGAAGACAGCGGGCGCTTCCTCGCAGTAGCTGTCCAGCACCGCGCCGGCCCGGTCCACCAGCTGCACGTAGTTGTGCTCGCAGTCAATTCCCAGGTCAAAAGTTTCCCAGTGCAAAGACACTCTCGTGTGATGAGGCGTCTCCAACTCCCACTCGCAAGTTTTCGCCTTACGATACACGACGGGATACAGAGGACTCGTTACCGTGCCTTCTGTACCGTAAATGTATCCTCCACATCCTCGGCCTTTATCAGTCGCCATGTAAGTCAAATCGTATGTCACATGATCGTCATTTCTAGTTAAATGATTGTGGAGCAAAATGTACCTACCAGTAGAAAAGACCGGGTTGTAGTCGTCAAACGTGTCTGCATTTATAGTCTTTACTTTTCTTGATGATGTTGTATTTCCATCATATATATCTAAGAACGTATTGGGGGGAATATAATATGCATCCAACGAGTTGAAATATATTGAAAGAGTGGAATTTTCATCGGCAGTAATTAAAGTGTAACAATCTGTTATGTTCCTGTTATTATCCGTTGCGCTGACTATCTTACCATAAGGCTCCGTGTAATTTCTACCACAAAAACCAACCGTCGACACTTCTAAATCCATGCCTTGGTAGGATCCAGATACGTCGTCTGCAGCAGTTATGACATTAATAGTAAATGATCCTTTCACATAGAAATCAACAGATTTCTTGGAACCACATATCACGTATTGGTCGGGCGTCGTTGCGTTACTGAATGCATCATAATATATGAAAACCGATGAGGATAATGGTGAACTGGTGTCATAATTTATATAATCTTTGCCAAGTGACGAAGTTCGCGCGTACTTGTCGCTGGATATTATAATTTTGTCTTTGTCGCAGATTGCACCAGCCGTTCCTGGTTGAAGGTTTATGTTCTTTATGTGAATACGGATCAGTCCATCCGAGTAATTGGTAAAGTAATAAGCGCAGTGGATACCACGAGCAATAGTACCGGTGTCATAACCTGGAGATTTAACTTGCAGCTTGCTTGGAGACAAATTGAATGAGGTCTGACCACAAGGAGACTCCTGAACGACCAAGTTTGCTGTAAAGCCGGAGCTGGTGATCTCACCGTCAGTTGATAATCTTATACCCATTTTGTTTCCAGACGTGACCAATTCAGGTGGCAAATTATGTCCACAATAAGTACCAATGACCAAACTGCCAGGATTTATTCCATCCGTGATTTGCAAGAAATCACAGTCGCACTGGCTGAAGCCTAAAGCAGTTTGGTTGACATCACGGCACGGAGCTATGTGGAATGATGAGAACGACACCTTGATGACGTGGTCGACCGGAGCCACAATGTTCCATTGGCAATCGAGAAAGTTTTCATACGCGTATTGGGAATTTATTAACGGCGAAGTTAAGGTGTAAGACGACCTTATATTCAAATTTCTCCCGCACCCAGCTGATTCTGAATATGTGAAACGAACATGTATTTCGAAGCCTCTGTGTTCCAAATATGAGTCGGTGACAAATTCAACAGTAATTGTATTTCCTGTGCTCTTTATAATGGTTGACGGTTTTATTTCACTGCAAAGAAGAGCCAGCCGCTTCTCAGCATCGATTGTAGTACCGTCGTATACAGCCAAATAATCGGCATTGCATTCGTATGACGACTCCAATTTAAAGAATGCAAATTCTAGCACCACGGTTTTATTCTTTGGAGCCTCAATAACCCACGTACAATTCATATTAGTATCGTAATTTTCAAGGGGCCCCGAGGACAGCACAGTGGGCTCTGTAACTTGTCCTCCACAAGAGTACAGTGAATATGCCATTTTAAAACCTCTCTTTTGAACACTTCTATCAGAATTAAATGTTATTTCAGCTTCATCCACCATGTAATTGATCTTCGGTATTTCCGATCCACAAAAAATTTGGATCATATATGTTGAAGATATTGTCAAATTATCATTATCGCACGAGCCAGGATAACCCTCTAAATCAAATTGTAAGAACTTGAGAAAAATTTTTTTTTCTTGTGTTGCCGATATTTTGTACACACAAGATTTCAGTGACCGATAGAAGGGATAACCAGGGCTGTATATGTACTGCTCAGCTGCAGTAGCTTTAAACGTTCCACCACAGATCCTCGTCCAACGAGCTTTAAATCCATCTAAATTGACATCGTTATCAGTTCTCAACACTAATTTGAGCCGGTCGTTGGTAGAGTTAAACACTGGTGGCAAATCACGACCACACAGTCTGGCGACTTCAGTGTAGTCGTCGTCTTTCCAATCGTAGATGATAACAGCGTCTTTGGAGCAATTAGCTGCTTTCTCGATTACGAATCGATCTATAAATTCAAGAGAAACTCGAAATCCGAGCTCTGTGGATACAATTTCCCACACGCACTCCGTACTGCTAGAGTAACCTTTTGGGAAATTTGGCGACGAAAAAGTTGTAGGATACCTGTATATTCCGCCACATTCTTGTGTAGCAGTCCTAGCAGAAACAGTGATATTACTGGTGTTTGGTGACTTTGAATGATATTCTACTATTACATTGTATAGCAGAACGAGAGGCTTGTCTTGCATTTTATCTATACAGTAGTCACCAACGATATTATTTCCGTACGGTGAATCATAGCCATACCGACTTATTTTTATGTATTCGTCAACACAGTTTGATCGAAAAGATCCTACTAGTTTTATTTCCATTTTAGTTGAAGATTTAAGCTCCCAAGCACATTCTAAGGTATCATTATACGAATGAGGTATGCTTATTACGGTGACGGGGGCTTCTCCAACGTGCACGATTCCTCCACATGGCTGCAGTTTCCATCGCAAATCAAAGTCAAGGTATGCACCAGTGTCTTTTTGAGCTGTTAACATTATAGCCTGCTTTGGATATCTGAACGAAAACTGTGAATTGCATATTGTTAGTAGCTGCTTATAATGTCGTTCTGCGGGTAATTGAATTATAAGTTTTGGGTCAAAATACAGGCAACGACGTCTGGTGGAAGGTGCTGATGAATTGACGTTTCCTGTGAGAAATACTGTTTTATATTGGTCTGTGGGACCAATCTGGTCAGATTCAGCGTTATAATTCCAAGTGCAATAATAGCTATCCTCGTAATTTCTTGACCGTAGATGGCCGCTGTTACCGGTCAGAGAGCCCCCACAAACAGCTGGTTCATAAGAGCTGAATCTAGCTTTAAACCGAAACGGCCCATCTCCCATTTTCCGCACATTAATTGTCATTTCGTTATTTGATGATTTAAATGTGGTGTTATCAGTTGATATATCAAAATTATGTGTGAACGCTATAGTGTGTCTAAAATCACCATCTGTTATAAAAATATTATATTTTCCAGAATCAAGGATTTTCAATGATATTCTTCTAGTCTGGTCAGGAACACGAATTTTCCAGGTACAGAAGTTCAAAGTTGAATCTCGTGGATACCCAGGTGTAGTAAGGTAGCCGTTAGATGTTGTAAGCATTCCATTACAAGAAGGCAAAGATGACTTAAATGTCAGTCGAAAACCAAGGTTGTCACTGGAGTATGGGTTTGGCTGGCCTATATGAAGCTTTACAGATACATTATTTGATGAAGTCTGGATTTCGGTATTGTCGAGATGATAATATGACTGTGTACAGTACGTCTTCAACACATCATCTACATTGCTAAGCGGTTCTAATTCTTCGATCGTAACTTTTGTGCCACATTCTGTTTCTGACTCCGGCAATTTTATATCTTGCGGTGTTATTGTTAAAACATGTCCTTCACGGCCTATGATGCGCCATTCACAAACGGTTCCTGGAGGTAATTGCCACGCGTTCGGATATCCAGGCGATGTCAGTTCTCCTTGATAAGCTCTTATAGTGCCACCACACACATCGATAGAAACGTTTGCTTTGAATCCATTATTGGGCTCTGATAATTCTGTAACATATTTAAACAAAAGAGAATTGCCGGTGGTTTTTATTGTTCCGGGATTTGAACCACAATAACGCCCTTTAGATGGTGATATTATGGTCGCACCATCATGAATTTCTACAAATTCTGACTCACAATCATCGTCTTTTCGGAGATCAAATCTTCCTATAAAATCTACTCTCAAAATTTCGCCTACGGGCCCAGTAAAAATCCAGTTGCATTCAGCATAAGGATCTGGAACATTTGGATAGTTTGGTGAAGTTACAATTTCCCAAGGGTGGTCCGCGTCTAATTTAGACGTGACTCCACACTCTATTTGTACTTCTTCATAATGCAGTTTAAATGTCTTTTCGATTAGTAGGTCGCTTGTAATATAGCTTACGACTAAGTTGTTACTTGACGTCTCTGCAGAATTTCTATTCTCGTGTGAATAGCCACAGTATTTACCATCTGACAGTATGGGTGAGTCCAGGGACTCGCCGTTGTGCAGAATGACGTAGGTTTTGCAGTCATTTTCTTTGTTTGTAATATTAAAATACGTAAATTCTACTTTAATACGACGGCCTAGTCGTACGTTTACTTTCCAGTCGCATCTGTATGGTGGTCTTTGTCCAGATAATCTTACGTTATCTATCTCGATGATTCCGGATGGATCAGTCAGTAAACCACCACATTGTGACTTAACTAGAGCAAGAAAACCCCTTCTTGTGTATGAGTAATCACTTGTAAAAGTAATTTTTAGGAAGGTAGAGCCATTAAATATCTGTTGCGTTTCTGATTGTAGACAAACATTTTCTTTGACTGGTTTCCATTTTATTGGGACGTCTGATGTAAAGACTGATACATAATCTCCGTTAGTGCAAGGATCACGTTCTTCAATATCAAAATTAAAAAATTGTAACACCAGATGCCGTCCCGTGGTCGCTTTATATACCCACTCGCAATTCAAGTCAACATCGTAATTTTTAGGGTATTTGGGCGAGTTGAAGGATACAGACCTCCCAGGTTCTATGGTTATAGTTCTATTATTGCCACAGTTTGGCTTATCAGCTAGCAGTTCTAGATCGCTATCGCTTTGGGACCATCGTAGATGGAAAAATGCCCCTATGTTTGCGTCATATAAAGTCAGTTTGATATAAGCGGCGTTTGAAGTAGTACGAATGATGTCTGCTTTACCATGCAATGCTCCACAGAGCATTTTCAAAAGAGGTGCTTCATCATCATGGCCATCGTAAATGCTTAAGTTATCGTAGCAAGTTTCACTATGGGTATGTATTTGTAATTTGTCGACCTCAATATTAATAACTTGGTTTCCACTGGTGATACGCCACCAAAACTCGCCTGAGCCGTCGTAGGGGCGCGGATATAGTGGAGACGCGATCTCGCCATTATTTAAGTCAGTAATATCATTACCGTGCAAGAACTCATAGTGTAGCAAAAATCCCTGACCCGGGCTCTTGGTGTTGCTACGGAATTTGATGTAAAGTTCAGAAGCGGCCGTTGTATTAATAGGCAGCACATTGCCACAGTAAAGGCCAAGTATCCTACCAGCTCCGTCGTGTTCGCGGACCTCTAGATAGTCTTCATTACATTCTTCAGAGTATGCGATATCCAGCATTTGGATGTTCAGTGTCACTCTGTTTCCTGGGGAAGTTTTCAGTGTCCATTCGCAGTCAGCGTTATTGGGGTATGGGGCAGGGTATTTCGGGGAAGCAATAACTCCGCTTTCAGAAGTATACGTTCCCCCACAAGAAGTTTCTACAGTAGAGTAATGAGCTGAGAAAACTCCAGTGATTCTGTCGCCGTATGTGCCGAGTTGTACAGTGAGCGCCCTGCCGCGACTGACGATGGTCGCCGGCACCACGCGCCCGCAGTACTCATCTATTAAGGGCGCGTTCTCGTCGTCTCCGTCGAGAACCCTCAGGTAAGAGTTGGGGCACGTTTGGTTCGATCTAAGACTATTAGTAATAGGCAATGACAAATGTGTTATTGTCAAAGATACTTTTTGTTCCAATGTTGGCGCCAGAATGGTCCATACGCAACTTGAATTGGAATCACTTCTGAAATTGTCATTTGTTATAATTCCGTTCTCCGAGTTTTCAGTCGTCGCTATTACACCACCACAAGTCATGCTAAAGTTGGCTTTGAATCCTTTGGCCGTTAAAGCCTTATCGGTGACAAATTGCACAGTTAGTTTGTTGCTCTTAGAAACATAATTCTTAGGGAATGGAGCATCACAAATTCTAAGTGTATAGTTAGATTTAATGAAATCATCTTCATACAGTTTAATAGAGTCATCGCAGTCATCATTGAGGTTGTCCAAATCAACATCCGTGAACTCGATAGCTATTCGATGATTCTTGGGTACAGATATTGTCCATGTACAGTCCAAATTATTATCATAATTTTTCGGGTAATTTTTGGATGTTATAACACCAGATTGAGCACTCATCAAGCCACCACAAGACGGATATATTGAAGTAAATTTTGCAGAAAAATGTAAATCTTTTAATGATGAGTTCTTTATCAGTTTTATTAGTAAGAAGTTTGATGTTGACTGTACTGATACAGAGTCACGACAAAATTTGGTGAGGAGTGGATACCGCACTGTGGGTCCGTTGTAAATTTCAATGGCATCAGTGGTACAGTTGTTCGTTTCCAGCATGTACACTTTCTGGAAGGATAGGAATATGCTTCTATCTGGATCGGTTTCTATTAACCATTCGCACTCCATCTGATCGCTCGATGACAGAGTTTTATTCAACAAACCGTTTCTCTTTTTTATATGGGCACGGCAACCATAACTTACCCACTCTAATCTAAAGCCTGAATGAGTTTGTATACTTCGGGCGGGATGTGAATTTGCATAAAATTTAATTTGTAATGAATTGCTCTTTGTTGTAACAGGCTTTGGTCTGTCGAAGCTGCAATGGCGAGTTGAATGGTCAATGAGAGTGGGTTCATTTATCAACAGGTAATCTATGGGACAAGTATTGTTTACCGGTTGTGGCGTCCACATTGGAGAATCATAGGAATAAAGCCTAGGTAAATGATCACTAACTCTCAATCTTGGAGGATAATTATGATTTCTAGTATAGCTCCACATTGGGTAACGCCTGATATCAAAATCAGTGAATGTAGAGTTGATTTTGTTACCTTTTGGCACATTTATTGTCCAAGAACAGTTCATGTTCTCAGGGTAGTTGCCTGGGTAGTTTAAGCTTTCGATGACACCGTATGTTCCTGTTACGTTATTGTTACAGATCGCTTTGTATGTTAGCAGGAATCCTTTGCCAGTCAGTAAGAAATCAGACTTGAATTTTACAAACGCGTAGTTATTAGTTGTTTCTATAACCCTATTTTGAGACCACTTGCAAAACCTTCCCAAGCGTGATGACGCAGTGTCTCTTCCGTCGTATATTTCAACATAATCATCACAGAGAATTTTCTCTAAGCTTAAATCCAAAAATGTAAGTGAGATTCTTGAGCCAGCATTTGTCACGATCTTGTAGAAACATTCGGAAACCTCGTTATAATTTTCCGGATAATTGGGAGATGATATAGAGCCTTCATAGCCCGTGAGTGTCCCCCCGCACCCTGTGACTGTGCTGTCCCATTTTATTTTAAAGCCTTTGCCACCTATCATAAAATCAGAATGAAAATGTAAATACAAATTGTTAGAAATTGAAGTGAATGATTTCCAATTAAATTCACCGCAATACTCGCCGATCAATGGAGAAGATGCTGCTGGGCCGTTTCTTATCTTAAGAAAATCATCACAGCGTTTAGTTACATAACTTGCATATTCTAAATCAAATTGTGAAATGTTAAGTTTTATTTGCTGCCCCTTTGCGGCTCTAATTACCCAAATACAGTCAAGGTTCTTCTCGTATTTGCCAGGCCAACCTGGAGAATATATAACGCCATGATCATTAATGTAGTTACCTCCACAGGTACGTTTTGGATCTACCGTGGTATACGTCACAGAAAACCCATCGTATTGCAGTGAGGCGTCTGACTTAAACTTTAACATGAGTTTATTATTTGTTATTGTCAATGTTGGAGGCAGTTTGTTGTCGCAATATTTGGCAAGTGTAGTTTCATTATTATCGTCATCTATAATAATAAGTGCTAAATAATCGGCGTTGCACGACGTATCCTTTTCTATAGAAAATCTGTTCCAAGTCAGTTCGATATGCTTTCCTTCAGGCGCTATGATTATCCAAATACATGTTTGACTATTTTCGTATTTACCATCTCTCGAAGGGTGACTTATAGTTCCTCTCGTGTCTTTGTATATACCTCCACATTTTATGTCAATGGTCGTAAAGTTGGCGTAAAATCCGTAGCCAGATTGGCTCATATCCGAATTAAATCTTACGTACATCATGTTATGTGAAGAAGTGCGTGTAGGTGGAATTCTGCCGCCGCAATATTTCCCAAGAAGTGTGGAATTTGCGTTCCAGCCGTCTCTTATTTCTACATTGTCGAACCTACAACGAGCATCACCCTCGATGTCGAAGGCTTGGAAGGCAAGTTGTATGGCCTTGCCGGGGGATGTCTCGATGACATACTCGCACATCCTGTTGTCAGGGTAAGTGAAAGGATACCCGGGGGACTTGATCACGCCGCTGTCTCCGCGCACGAAGTACTTGCATATTACTTTGTATGATATTTTAAAGCCTTCTTTTTGAACACCACGATCAGTTTTAAACACCATGTATATGTTATTCGATGTTGAATTGAGCTGTATTCTTCTATCTAATTTTCCGCAATAAGTTCCTATTATAGGAGATTCCGCGGAAGAACCATCATAAATTTTTAAATAATCGTCTCTACAGTTACGTGAACGTTCCAAATTGAACAACTGGAAGTCTAACTCTATTTGAGTGTCCGAACCTGTTCTTATTTTATATTCACACAACAAATTACTCAAGTAAGAGCCGTCGTAGGACGGCGACGAAACCTCCCCTCTGTCCCCGCTGAAAAAACCTCCGCAGCCCGGCACGCCTTCTGCCGGGGCGTAGGTTATCTGGAAACCTTTACCGTTACCGTGAGCGTCGGAATGAAAATGTATCATAATTTCCGGTCCAGTTGATAGTAGGGGAGCAGGCTGGGTTGAGCTACAATACTTTTCGAGAAGTTGGTCTGTTACTTGTTGACCGTCGTAAATGGCTAAATAATCGAAACTACAGTTGTCATGCGTCTCTAAATCTAGTTGGAAGAAGTGCAATTGTATTCTTTTACCAAGGGTAGTGGTCAGATGCCAGTAGCAGTCTCTGTTAGGAGGATACTTACCGGGCGAACCAGGAGAACTGATGGAGCCGTGTATCGTCGCGTTCACCTCGCCGCCGCAGACGGGCGCCACGCTGTTCCAATGCAGCGTGAACCCGCTGTGACTGTCGCCGCTATTTGACAGGAACCACAGATACAAGTTATGCTGATTTGATAAAATATGGCCTCCCTTTGGTGCTTCATCACCGCAAAACCTTCCTATCAAAGGATCGGCTGTGCTGCGGCCGTCGTGTAATTGTAAGAAATTAAATGTACAGTCAGGAGAGCGCTCCAGATTGAATCGGCTAAATGTTACGTTGATGACTTTCTCTGGAGTGGTCCGGATGATCCAAGCGCACTTTGAGTTACGCGTAAAAGTTGTATTAGTCAAAGGGTACATGAGACTACCTTCTTCAGCACGAAGTATACTTCCACAGTGAGAGCGTTCCTGGCAGAGAGTTCCCGTGTATTGCGCAGTACATTCACATCTGAATGCCTCCGCAGCAGTGTCGTCGGGTCGACAAACACCTCCGTTCTTGCACGGATTAGTCGCACAGCCCTCGGCTTTTACATCGCAATGAGCTCCGGAGAATCCTCTTAAGCAAAAGCATGTGTAACCATTACGGAGCATGTGACATCGTCCGTGAGGACCGCACGGGTCACTTTCACAACTTCTCGTGCCGTTATCAGTTGTTATGTAACATCCGTGAAGACCAACACCATAACCGTCCATACCTTGGGGGCATTCACACTGAACTCCTCCTGCGAGTCCTGGGTTTTCAATACATCGGGCCGACGGGTGACATCCTCCGTGGTCGACGCTGCAGGAGCCCCTCCAGGTACACGTGTCACCGTCGCCTATGTACCCTGGCGGGCAAGCACCACATATACGAGATCCGATGGTATTGTGACATGACACCAACGAACTACAGCCGCCGTTTGAAGTGGCGCATTCGTCTATATCATAGCAGACATAACCATCGCCTTGAAACCCTTGAGGACATTGGCCGCATCTAAAGGATCCAGGGAGATTGATGCATTCTACTTTTGGATTTGCGGAGCATCGTGGACCTAAGCTGGTGTCGCATTCATTTACATCAGTCAAACAAGCGACGCTGCCATTTGTCGTCCATCCTTGATCGCAGATACACTTGATGCCCTCTCCGGAACTAACGGGCACACATGTGCCATGTCCGCACATTTCGGAATTACCAGCGGAGCAGTCCATCTTCCTCCTTGTACAGTGTGTTCCAAACCATCCTGTTTTGCATTGACATTCGTAAGTACCTGGTTTGTTGATGCAGTCCGCCCCGTTCTGACATCCCAAGTCTGTGCCAGCAAAGTTTCGGCATTCGTTGACGTCGATGTCGCAGTTTCTTCCTTCCCAATTTGACGGACAGAGGCAGTGGAAGTCGCCGACTAAGTTCAAGCAGGTGCCTCCGTTTTCGCACGTGTGTAGCTGGCACTTATCTCCTGTCCCGTCGATTTGGCGTTGCAAGCGGTTAATCCTCGCAGATATTCTGCTAATTCTCAACGATAGCGCTGAAATATTCCGCATGAAGTCATCATACGGCACAAAATTAAGGCTTTCCAGTGCTTGTAGTCTTCGCAGCACGTCGTTTGAATAGTATGGAAGCGTGTCCACAAAGTCGCTTGGTGGCTGAGAAGGTCCACTTGTTCTGGAAGTCACGTTGATCAGATTGATGTCGCCGAGGAAGACGGCAGAGTGCGGTCCGTTGGTGCGTAAGTAGATGTTCTTTCCTCTCGCCGGCTCGAGGTAGAGGTTCCCACCAGAAGTCCTGATCTTGGCTCGGTCATCGTTGTTGCAGTGGACGTTCAACACCCACACCGTTAGGAATATTGAAGTCAAAAGTATTTTAGACATTGTCCATGTGTTATTTGTTTGGATCCTACAATTGGACTGCTGTGTTTAAAGCTATTGTGTGATTCTGTATCTCAGGGGGCGTCAAGGCTACGCCCCTTTAATCTGGTGGAATATCAAGTTACAGATAGATCTGTTTTGTTTAATCATCCGTCCACAGGTTTCTAATGGCGTAGATAAGTTCGTTATCATTTGATATGCTGTCACAAACTTCCAAACAAATTATATAAAAAAAAGTTTTGCTTCTATTCCATGTTTATTTATTTTTAATCTTTATTGACCAAAAAGGTACAGAAGGTGGACTTAATGCTAATGAATTATCTACCAGGCAGCCTTTGGGAAAAACAGAAATTTATTTATTTTATGTTCAAAGGTACGCGTTTGAAATATAGGGATAAAAATTTGTTGTTAACTTCAAAAGCAAGACAAGTAAAATAGGTGTTTTAAAACCATTGAGGGTTTTAAAGACAATTTTGCGATTTTGTGACCCGTTTTCGAATTATTAAACTAAATCTTGTTTCTTGTCATAGTTTGCCTACCCCTGTGTGAAATAGGCGTGATATTATGTATGTTCTTGTTGGGTTTGGCTAAAAGCAAAACTGTAAGCTTGTAAAATCTGAAAATGTCGTGATAGTTGTTTTTGCTAGGCTTAATAAGAAAACATTTCCATTTAGCTAACTTTGTTTATTTAAGAGTTGCACATTGTTCTTTGTAAGTATTTGAAAAAATCATACATAATACATGTTATTTTTAAAAAACAATTAGGTACTTACATAAAGTTTTAGCTTATTTAAATGGGTATTAAATGTGTGATGCTTCCTGGCCGCGCCACTATCAGTACCAAGACTCACTACTTCGTCTGTGACCAAGACGCCAATATACTTAATAGAGGAAGGTGACAAAACGATCCCCCGAGGTAAAACGATCCCCGGCTGTTATATCGACTTTAAAGCGCCATCTAGGACATTTTAACTGAATTTTCTGCTCCTGCCGTCGAGCAGTGCAGTCTCTGTCAGTGACATGGCGTCGTTAGCAATAGTAAACATTTTGTAACAAAATATTGAAAATTGCTGTGCTACATCTAATGTAAGCCATTATTTGACATTATGTATCTTTAGTCTACGGAAATATTAGAATGCGTAACCCCAGCAAAATGTTGCGCCTTAGAGAAATGAGAGTATTACAGATACTTGGTTCATAGTAAGCCTCAATATGTTCAAATATAGCAAAATTCGTTTATGTTGTATTTTCGAAGTTATTCGAGAAAAACTGATTTTGCTGGAGTAACGTTACCCCAGCAAGATGTTTTTCAAAAAAAGCGTTTAGCCTAGAATCAAGTATATGAAAAGCTCTTAATGAGTTGTAAATGTATACCGATAGCAAAATTTGTTGATCTTATACTTTTTGAGATATTCAAGATTTTGCTGGGGTAACGTTTTGCAATTTTCCATATCTCAAAAACTGTTAGTAGCAGAATTTTGAAAAAAATACTGTTTATAGGCCTTAGTATGTTCAAATTTGTTTAAATATAAGTATTCCGATTCATCAACAAATATCGAAGTAATTTATTATTTTAAAAAATCGGAAAATTTCGGTTTACTCGTAAACTAGTACATTTACTAACAAATAAAAAGCAGTTACATATACGTATGATATACCCTTCTAACGTGTAAAAATTTGGATGAACAAACATTACGCGATATGAAGATATAAAGGAATTTGATCGAATTCCTAGTGGTGTAACTTTGGCCATCGAATACGCAGTTCTCTCTGAACACAAATAGATAAATTATAGTGAACATATGTGTTCATTTTGTTACAAAACATGCCTGAAAATTTCGGCTTAAAATCTCGGATGGAATAAAAGTTATTAAACAAACAAGAAAATATCATCAAGAAAATGTTTTTATTGTTTTACAAGTTTCTATGACACACAATTTCAACACTTTTGTTAGTTTATTTCCATTCACAACATTAAAAACACGATTTTATATTTATAACACAATACAACACACATATAAAAACAATATTTGTTAAGATTATTTACAATTTACAAATCATAGGTTAGGCTCCATGACAGTTTATTAAGACGAGTGCCCACAGACTAAATATAGAATTACGTTGTCAAAGTTGTCAACTTAGCTTCGTTCCGTTTTTTGATACTGTAATTACTTTATTATTCTTTAATAATTGTTATTTAATAATCAGAGCAATAAATAAGAGGTTATTGATAAAATTATGTACTTTGCATAGTTTTGAATTAATTTTATTTAAACTTATTTCGCTTTTAATTTAAATCTTTTCGACGAAAATATATTATTATGAAAAATGGAACGCTTTTCCTACTTCCGGTCAGACTAAGTTGGATCTATCGTATTCTGTGTTTGGTTCAGGTTTTGTAATAAAAGAAAGTCTAAAGTAGATTTATCGCTTGTTACCGTACTAAACCCCGACTTAGATAATACGGGACTAAACCACGATTATGGCCTTTTTTATAATAAGACTGTACATGTTTTTCGTGAATATGGCATTTGGGTCAAAACGATCCCCTTATAGGCTGGGCAAAATGATCCCAGGATCATTTTACCCTCTCCCTTTTTTGAGTTACCTTTAAAGATATATTTATAGCTTTTTAGGGCTCTTTAGTAAAGAAGGAACCGTTATAGTTTCGCCAAGTCGGTTCGTTATGCTATGTTTATTAATTATGCCGACAAAGTAGTAAAATAAAATTGAGAAAAACTTTTTTGTATACATAAATGTGGGATTTTTTTAAGGCACACAATCCTATAATATTAATGTTATATATACTTTCCTATATAACGTTATTGAGTTATCTTTATTTCGTTGCTAACAATATTTAGTAGTAATTTATGGCTTTTTACTTATAGAAATCATGCCGCGAAATTATATTCGAAAAACCACTCGCCAGAATTGGGTATTTGCCTGTGTCAAAAATAAATTATTTTGTACTAATAAGAAAATAAAACCTCGCATAATAATGTCACTCGTCTTTGAAAATAGCCAATTTAACGTAATTTTAGATTTACTATTGCAGAAAAACTGATAATAAGAGCGCTGTTTGACTCCAAGAAATTATGACGTCATCTGCCTGTAATTCATACAAATCCCATAGAAGAAGGTTGTTTTGACGTTTAAAAAAAGCATCTGATTTAAGTTGTTGGAAAATAGCGGATTGGAATGAAAACGCCATGATTAAAGCTATTAAGGCCGTAAAAGAGGGGGCATGCCATATAAAACTGCCTCTAAAATTACTCAGTTATAGATATTTAAGAGAGCTAAGAACTTCGGTACGTTTGATTATATTGACACAGAGTTGTTTTAATTTGTTTCTAAGAATGAATCTTGAATAAAAGTACAAAAAAATATATTGTATGTTTAATTTTTTGCTTGATTTTTGAATATTGGGGTTAAATGATCCCCGGATCATTTTACCCGCATCCCCGGGATCATTTTGTACACAGGGGTGTACAAAATGATCCTTAAGTAGACCTTCACGATAAACTCAATAATATTGTTTCTAATGACCAATGCCATTCCACGCTTACAACATTTGTAGTTTAATTGTATAGCTTACTCTTACATAGTTTAAGTTAAAGAAAATACTTCATACTCTCGTTTTACAGCTGTTTTCCCTTAGGGGGATAATTTTGTACTACCTTCCCCTAGTGGCTACCTTAACACTACTTCCTTTTGCCTATAAAGAAATAAATAGTACCTCAAAAATATTAGGAATAATCAGCATTAAAAGTGGTCCGGCCACAGAGTAGTGCTTGCCAGCCGCGCCACCCTGTATCACTAAAACCATACAATTAATTTACACGTGCTATAGCTTTAAAAAAACTACTTTTTGTCTACCTATTAAAAGGGAAATCGAATATACCTAAACATTTTTCCCTTGGGAATTATAAAACGTTAAAAGTGGTCCGGCTGGGAAGTATGCTATCCAGCCAGTCAACTTACTGATAGTAAAGTTCTAACTAAATGAAAAAGTTTCTAATAGAAGCTACCTTTAGTCTACTTACGATTAATATTTTTTGATCTCAGAAAAAATACATAATTTAGGTAATAAAGACTATTAAATTTGGTGCAGCTGCGAAAAATTCTGTTGAACGGCTACATTAACATATACAATTAATTTACCATGTTCATGTAATGGTACATTCGAATACAATAATCACTTCCTATTAAACACTATATTCATCATCATCATCATCAGGTCTTTTTGTCTCCACTGCAGGAGCACGACCCTCTCTGTACTACCAGAGCCATACTTAGCCAGAGCAGCCAGAGGACATGGCCTACACTCTCCACGCTGGCCAGACGGGAGAGGTCTCATTGATGTTTATAAGCTTTGTTTAGCTTGTATTCCCTAAGTCGCCTTCTACGACATCCACGGGAGGACTTGGAGTGGCCGTATTCTACTCTGCCGGAAACCACACAGCCTAACCCTAAATTAGCTAGCTACTATCTAAAATAGACCCACTTTTCAATAAGGCTCCTTTAAAAACTGTATCAGCAAACTTGTGTGAAGCGCGGCCAAGGCAGGAATGCGCGGGAATTAAATTCTTTCATATTTACATCAGGCTATATTATTTGTAATAAAGAGAAATAGAAAGAGAGTAAATGGTTATCCCACCAAAACATAAATGTGAAAATGGGAGCCAAGTTCAAAATCCGAAAAAAAAATTGAGATCTAAATGGCCGCCGAGTTCTTTAGAGAATATTGAATTTTATTTATAAAAATCTTAACATTTGACCTGGCTAGTTAACATAAATGTGATAAAGTTAGCCAAACTTTATCACATTTATGTACTTTTTGCGCATCAGTATCAGAAAGAATAAAAGCTTGCTCATATAATTTTGTTGGTACTTTACCTAATAAAATCGATTAATTAGAAAATAATAAAAATACCGAATAACCTTGTTTTTTATTTTTTTCCTATTTATATGCGTAATAGTCTACATAGATGCCAAATATCAACTTTCCAGGTCATATGGAAGTAGGTTACCTTTTTGATGATGGACAAGTGGTCAATCACATTTTTCAGGTTTTTTAAACGTTATTAAATCAATAACTGTTTGAGCTACATTATTGAAATTTTGGGTTCAGGATGCACTAGACGACTTTAATGAAAGTGCAAAATTTCATGTACTTCGGTTAAATAGGTTTCGAGTAGTGAAGAGGTCGAAAGTAGCTTGAAATGGTTCATATAAATATACATACGTCTGCTGCGTCGCCAGTTCTTTTTTTTTAAATTCTGGCTGTGACACGCTGCCGCGTGTCTAGATTAAAAAATGCCACTAAATGAACTCTGTTGATTTACTAAAAGATACGCAAATGGGAGTTCGTTCTATTATATACACAATCTCTTGTCAAATTGCCATCATCTAAATATAAATACATGATTTTATAAATTTTGCTGTGTTAAGTTTCATTAATCCCCACATACAAATAACACAATACATTTAACACGTTTTTGGTCAAATCGTAACAAAAAAAATGCTGCTTAAATTCAATAGGTGCACTTGCATCTAATAAGGTAATAAGTAACGAACCTTGTTTGTGTACAAATATAGTGTTTAATAGAAAGTGATTATTGTTTTCGAATGTATCATTACATGAACATTGTAAATAAATAATATTAATGTATCCGTTCAAAAGAATTTTTCGCAGCTGCACCAAATTTGATAAATTATTTAAATAAGATAAATTATTTTTTATATTTAAGCATAAATACTTAGATACAAATACCCAGTTAGAGATGGGGGTCTCAAACTTTTTACCAACTGTGACAAGAGAGGGAAGTCAGAAGTCATGAAATTCTTGTGACTATTTGGATCCCAATGACTTGCAAGTAGGGTTACAAATTAAAAAAAAAAAATCGATAAATAGTTTATTCAGTAGGTACTTAAGTTTACAATTTTTATGAATGTCGATAGGTTATGCTTTTGTTAGTGATACCGGCTCTCTATACAAAAGTTACACTATTAACAAAATATAATTTTAATATAAACATTATTGTAATCATTAAATTATTATAATATATTATTTTTAAATTATTAAGAATCTAGATATTACATACTGTTTGATTATTAATTTCTATTAATAGCTACTAATTACAAATTTAAATAGAACTGTACAGTTATCGACGACCTCCGTGGCATAGTGCTTGCTATTGCTATGCCATGCTAGTCCCCCACCCAGAGGTCCCGGGTTCGATCCCTGGTCAGGGCAAATTGGAAAATGGCCTTTTCCAAAATCCTATATTTCCAAAATGTACGTATGTCAGCATCACCTCTAGGTCGACTGGTTACAATTTCATGTATATAGTTAAATAAATAATAAAAAAAAAACAAATTTACACAACTAAATAGTTTAAGTCATCACAAAGTTAGCAAATCATTAAAAGAAATAAGCAGAGGTCGGAATAAGGTAGAGTTATTTATGTACTTGCATCGAAATGTTGATATTAATATGGATCTCCCCGGGATTTCTAATGGAGAATTTAACCGTGTTGCCAACAATATTACAAATTAATAATAAGAAAAGCCTTAGAGACGGATAAGACAAAAACAATTTGTATTTGATGAATAATAAACGATAAATAAATCATAGTAAATATATATATGTGGGAAAAAATATTGTAACTTAACCTAAGAAAGTATGAATGCATCTTTTAATTGTTAATATATCGGAACGCAGCGGACGGAAGACAGAGAGGTATGAGTGCGAGTGAGAGAGAAGATAAGATGGCTCAGTAGCTACGACGAACGACGTCTGTGTCTGTACATATTATTTTGCTACGTGTAATAAACAGTTTTTTGAAGATCTAATCTCATCGTTTATTTTGCCACACAATCCCACAAATTTGGGGGCTCGTCCGGGATTGGCAAAATAAAGACGCGGGTTCGAGTTCGAAGCTGACGAACGACGGGACGGCGTGGCGTGGCGTGCGTGACGAACGTGTTCAAAAAATCAACGGCGGCCGAGGATTACGACGATTTCGGCAAACGGTGGAACACGGCGATACGGACAAAAAATGGCGAAAGACGACCCGATTGCACTCGGCTCAAGTTCGATGTTGTACCTAACAACGGATCTAATACCTAAATTCACCGGTCAAGATAAAACATATCCAGTGTCGCGATGGATACAAGACGTGGAGGAAAACGGAGAAATATGTGGTTGGACACCGCTGCAACAGCTGCTGTTGGCACGGAGATCCTTATCAGGCACCGCACAGCTTTGGATGCGAGCTGAACGTCCTCACAAGACATGGGACGATCTCAAGGCGGCCCTGAGTAGGGAGTTCCCTGACACCGTCGACACCAAAGCGATACACGAGTTGATGAGCCAGCGAAAGAAAAAACGAGACGAGAGCTGCCTCGACTACATGATGGTGATGAAGGAGTTAGGAAAAAGAGGAAAGATGCCCGACTACGTGGCCATTAAATACATCGTAGACGGCATAATCGATCGAGAGACTAATAAAATTATGCTATACGGTGTAACTACATATCCTGATCTTAAGGAAAAGTTAAAAATCTACGAGACAATCAAAGAAAAGATGAAACCGGAGCATTTTAGAAACACCTACAAAGACGAAAAATGCGGCATAAGAACGACGAAAAAATGCTATAATTGTGGTAACGGCGAGCATATATCTGACGATTGTCCGCAGAAGGCCCAAGGCCCAAAGTGTTTTAACTGCAACGAATATGGTCATATTTCGCCGAAGTGTCCGCATAGAAAAAACACGGCAGGCGGCCATGGTGAAAATTCATCATCATCAAGATGGCGGAGGTCAGACACTTTTGGTGATAAGAAAGGCGGCGGCAGCGCATCGAGCAGTGGGAGCGGGAGCGGCGAACGTGTGAGCAGGCAAGCGATGTTCGGCCAATCGACCAACACCAACACTCCGGATGAAACGTCATACTCACAGAATGACAGTGACCAGATGACAGATGACAAAGACGACAGATGTCAAAGTCAAAGTCAAATGGAGTATGACATCTACGACGTAAACAAACAATCACAACGAGAAAAACCTATGAAGATCGTAGAATTATTTGGAAAAACGACAAGTGCGCTGATTGATTCGGGCAGTGACGTGAACTTAGTATCTTCTGAGTTTTGTGTTAACGTCGATAAGGTGAAGAACAATAACATAACGCTGTCTGGACTTGGTTTTGCTAAAGTGGAGTCATTAGGTTGTATATCAACAAATGTTGTGATAGACGGTACGAGATACGACGATGTGTTATTCTACGTTATACCTAAAGACTGTATGCCTTTTAACGTTATCATAGGTCACGAATTTCTCAGGAATGTTATAACGGTTATGAATGGTAGTGCTGTGTGGATGAAACCTGTGGAATGGGTGAGCAAAATTAATTGTTTTTGTTGCAGAGTCGAGGTCGGTCATGTAAGTAATACTGACCTTAAGGAAGAGGTTGTTCGGATGGTTGAGAACTATCAACCATGTAAAATTAAAGAAGCTCCTATCCAGTTGAAAATAATTGTGAAAGATGAGGTACCAGTGGTGCAACGTCCACGGCGTATATCACTAAAGGAGCAAGCGATAGTTGAAGAACAAGTTGCAGAATGGCTTGAACAAGGAATAGTACGCGTAAGTTATTCCGAATATGCAAGTCCATTAGTTCTAGTTCGCAAAAAGGATGGTGCCATAAGGGTGTGTGTAGATTATAGAAAATTAAATAGTAAAATTGTCAAAGACGAGTTTCCGTTGCCAATTGTTGAGGATTACATCGACAAGTTGGCAGAGGCAAAGTTGTTTAGCGTACTGGACTTAAAGAATGGATTTTTTCATCTGAATGTCAGCAGTGAGTCAGTAAAGTACACTGCTTTTGTTACACACCACGGTCAGTTTGAGTTTTTGAAAGCTCCATTTGGTTTGTCTATTTGCCCAAACTATTTTATGCGTTTTGTAACCATAATCTTCAGAGAATTAATATCTAAAGGAATTGTTCTAATATTTGTTGACGATATTCTTATTCCAGCAAAAGATGAACAGGAAGCTGTTGATAGATTAAGAGAAGTTCTCAGAGTGGCATCTGAATATGGACTACAAATAAATTGGAAGAAGGCTAATCTAATATCTCGAAGCATAACTTATTTGGGACATACGATTGAGAATGGACAGGTAAGGCCTGCCAGTGAAAAGATTGACGCTGTCACAAAATTTCCAGAACCCAAAACAATTAAGCAATTGCAAAGTTTCATTGGATTGGCATCATATTTTAGGAAGTATATCCAGAATTTTGCATCTATAGCACGACCGCTTACAGATTTACTTAAGAAAGATGTCAATTTCGAATTTAATGATGAACAACGGTGTGCCTTCAATTGTTTGAAAGAACGTCTGACTACTAAACCTGTTTTACGAATATTTAATCCAAGATTGGAGACCGAAATGCATACAGATGCATCAAGACTGGCTTATGCAGCTATACTCATGCAGCGATCAGATGATGACGGTGGACTACATCCAGTATATTACATGAGTCGCAAAACTAATGAAGGGGAAAAGAAGTACACCAGTTATGAATTGGAAAGTCTGGCTATTATAGAAGGAGTAAAAAAGTTTAGACATTACTTGTATGGTATAAAATTTAAAATTATAACTGATTGTCAAGCATTTCAGATGACCCTTAAGAAGAAAGATTTGTGCACGAGGGTTGCAAGGTGGGCATTGCTTCTACAGGAGTTTGACTTTGTGGTTGAACATCGACCGGGAACAAGGATGAAGCATACTGATGCACTAAGCCGAAACCCATTTGTAGCGGTGGTAACTCTGCATGATGAGATCAGGCGAGCACAACAGTTGGATGAGGGTCTAAAGGCTATATTTGAGATTTTACAGGAGAGGTCATATAGTGATTATTATATTGATAATGGATTACTGTACAAAGGAATGGAGAAGCATTTGGTGATCCCAAAGTCTATGGAAAATGAAATCATAAAGAGGGCTCATGCAAATGGTCATTTTTCAAAAAGAAAGATGATTGAACTAATAAGTAAAGATTATTTTATCAAGAACCTGGATAAGAAAATAGAAGAGTTTGTTTCTGGATGCATCCCATGTTTATTAGCTACTCGTAAGGAGGGAAAACAAGAGGGATTCCTAACTCCAATTGAAAAGGAAGAATCACCGCTGCATACACTGCATTTGGACCACATTGGCCCCATGACTGAGACGAAGAAACAATATAACTATATTCTCACAATTGTAGACGCATTTACCAAGTTTACTTGGATATTTCCCACCAAAGGAACCAAAAGTAAGGAAACGCTTGATAAGTTGAAAATTCACCAACAACACTTTGGCAATCCAACCAGATTCATAACCGATAGAGGAACGGCTTATACAAGCAATGAGTTTCAGGAGTATTGTAAAGACGAAAATATTCAACACATCAAAATTACGACGGGAGTACCCAGAGGCAACGGGCAAGTGGAAAGGATTCATCGTACTATAATCTCCATACTTACCAAGGTGTGTATAGAAACCCCTGCTCTGTGGTACAGGCATGTAAGCAGATTACAGCGTTCTCTGAATAGTACTTTTCAGCGAAGTATAGGTACTACACCCTTTCAACTATTGACTGGGACTAAGATGAGGATGAAGGAAGACATCAAGATTTATGATTTGCTCTTAGAGGAAGACAGAGAAAGCTATTCAGAGGATAGAGAAAAACTTAGAGAAAAAGCCAAAGAACAAATTCTACGAGTACAGGAAGAAAACATAAGAAATTTTAATAAGAAAAGAAAAGAAAGTACAAAGTACAATGAAGGAGATTTAGTAGCGATAAAACGCACACAGTTTGGCGCGGGAATGAAGCTGAAAGCCAAATATCAAATTGTAAAAGTGAAGAGGAACAACCGTTATGATGTGAAAAAATTTGATCCTAGTGCTGAAGGCCCTGGGGTGACCTCTAGCTCAGCGGATTATATGAAGATGTGGCCTGATGTCAGCTCTAAAACCTAAAAGGTGAGATTTTTGTTTTTGTGTGTGTGTGAAAGGTTTGGTCACTGCTGTGTATTGTTAGATGTTAAGTTTTGCTTTTACTTTATGAGATCTGTACTATACCTACCAAAATGTTAAATGTCGTCAGCCTAGCCTAGGAAGTTGAATATTGAAAATGTTGATATTTATTTTTTGTTTAAAATAAAACAGAAAATGTCGTGTTACTTAAGAGTTTAAGTTAAATTTAAGTTGAACGCAAGGGATGAGTGTTTGTGTGGATGTCTGAGGACAGACACGAATCAGGATGGCCGACTGTGGGAAAAAATATTGTAACTTAACCAAAGAAAGTATGAATGCATCTTTTAATTGTTAATATATCGGAACGCAGCGGACGGAAGACAGAGAGGTATGAGTGCGAGTGAGAGAGAAGATAAGATGGCTCAGTAGCTACGACGAACGACGTCTGTGTCTGTACATATTATTTTGCTACGTGTAATAAACAGTTTTTTGAAGATCTAATCTCATCGTTTATTTTGCCACACAATCCCACATATATATATATATATATATATATATATATATATCCCGCAAACAATTGGCCGTCCACTGAAGGCGAAAGTGCATTTAAACTGGCGTCCACCTGCTTTTGGCGTCCGCATACCGGACGCTACTTTGTTAGCCGGTGGCACTTAGGTCCTATTGATCCTAGCTAGCCGTAGTACAAAAATCGACGGAAGCTAAAAGTCGCTTTAAATGGTTGTAATAAAATATTGAAAAGTTCCCGAAGAAATCACCGCGCAGGTGAGGCGCTGCTGCAGCGCGTATATCCACACTGTATATCTAGGGGAATTCCCGACTACGGATTCGCGTATTTGGCGTCCACAATTGCGACGTTGCCATCTCGCTCAGTAAATCTGTTACACAATCTACTAACTACTTACCGCAATCAAAACAATATATATCGTCTTCGGTCACGTACGCGTTGCATAATATTCGGCGCTTGATTATTGTTTGTTTACATCAGTGTGTGCAAATAAACTCACGTGCAGTTATTGGAACTTATTGAATGTTGCTTGAAGATGAATTCAAAAGGATTTCGTGGTAGAAAAATTTTAAAATTAGTCGAAGAGAATACTTTGGCTACAGGCTTCACTACAGGTAAGTTTTATTTTCTGTATCTAAGTTTGAGGATCGGTATATGTATGACCCCTTATTTATAAACATTTGATTAGTTAAATTGTCACTTTCTCACACCAAATGTTTCGCAAATGTCAAAATGAGACAAAACACTATTTAACTAATCAAGCGTTTAAATATTTTTATGAGTGGAGACTAGTGTTTTTCTATTAATCGTCTTACAGAACGTCAGTTCGATCTATGCTGTTCTTGTGTCTGTATCTACTCACACCTTAAACAATACAATTTTCTTACAACGTACCTACCTAATTAAATTATTAGATTTCTCTTACAAAATGGTCATCTTTGCTGATATAGACAGATTTTTGAACAAAAATTACTTAAAATATATTTTAAAAAAGGAATTAAAGTGGCCGTGGCCTTCGACTCATTTCATACTGCGGAATAAGTGTTTAATTTGTGGAGTGTATTCAAGTTCTTTTGGGAAACCTAAACATATAATTGTCGACATGAACAACAAATTAAACATCATTTGGTGGCTAGAGAATAGTGTCTCTTTCTGTCATATTTGTAACTATTTATTGTACGATCACTACCCAACTGATGAGTGTATAATATGTGCTGAATTAAATAATTAAATTAAGAAAGGTTTGTACCTACTACATTAATATTTTCAAAGTACATTTAAGTGTAATAGGTGCCTACATATAAAGATATCATCTGCGTGGAAATCGGTTAAGATTGCTGTTCACTTACGAGGGGGGGTCAAAAAGTTCGCGGAATGGAGGGGATAGCGGGGGGTGGGGGACCTGCCGCAGGTAGTAACTAATGAGCAACTCTTTGTGAGTATATATGCCAAGTTTGAACCTGATTGTGTCAATAACCTTTGACCTGTCGTCGATCAAACAAGTGAATCCGGAAGAAAAACTTGAACATGGAAAAAATCGAGTTTCGTGCCGTCATAAAGTTCCTCACTAAGCAAGGAAAACCACCTCAGAAAATTTTGGAAGAAATGTTATCAGTATACGGGGACTCTTGCCCTGGGAAAACCATGGTGTACAAGTGGAATAGCCTTTTCAAGCAAGGCAGAGAGTCTCTTGAAGACGACCCTCGCTCAGGACGGCCGATTGAGGCCACCACCTCAAACATCGTTGAAAAAGTGGAGAATCTTATACTGGAGGATACTCGTTTGAAGAAGAAACAACTTGCAGAAATGGTTGGAGTATCACCTACAACCATTTTAAATATTCTACACGACAATCTTGGGATGTCAAAAGTCAGCGCAAGATGGGTGCCAAGAATGCTCACACCACCACAGAAACAGCTGCGCGTCGAGTATTCAAAGGAGTTTTTAGACCTCTGTAGCGCCGACAAGGAAGGAATTTTTGCAAGACTTGTTACTGCAGATGAAACTTGGGTTCATCATTATGAGCCTGAGTCGAAGCAAGAGTCTATGCAGTGGCATAAAAAGGGTCAGCCCCCCCCTAAGAAATACAGGGTGTCACAATCGGCTGGAAAAATCATGGCAACTGTTTTTTGGGATACAGAGGGTATTTTATTAATAGATTATAAAGATAAGGGTGTTTCTATAACGGGAGAATACTACGCTAATCTACTAAGACAATTAAAAGAAGCAATCAAGGAGAAAAGGCGGGGAAAGTTGACAAAGGGTGTGCTGCTTTTGCATGACAACGCACCGGTACACAAGAGCCGCGTTGCGATGGCTGCCCTTCATCACTGTGGCTTCGAAATGTTAAACCATCCTCCCTATAGTCCAGACTTAGCCCCCTGTGATTATTTTTTATTTCCCAAATTAAAAAAAGAGCTTCGGGGGAAGAAATTTTCCGATGATGAAGAAGTCAAGTCGGCGATTTCGGCCTATTTTGAGGACAAAGACAAATCATTTTTTTTCGACGGTATTAATAAGTTAATAGAGAGATCTGAAAAATGTATTCGACTTAAGGGGGAATATATTGAAAAAGAAAAATAGTACAGTATTTTATTTCACCCCCCTTCCCCTCCGTTCCGCGAACTTTTTGACCCCCCCTCGTACATACGTCGGGATAAAAATAGTCTACCTCGTTATCAGCCCATATATGCCCCCAACCGAGGGGCTCGAGCCTACCCTGAACTAGGGTGAATAGGCCATAGTCGACCACGCTGGCCCAGTGCGGGTTGGTCAACTTCACACACAAACTTTGAATTTCTTCGCAGTGGTATGCAGGTTTTCTCACGATGTTTTCCTTCACCGTAAGAGCGTCGAATAAACGTACATATGAATTCGAAAATCGAAAACACATTGGTACGTGGTGGGGCTCGAACCGGCGCCTCCCGGATGAGAGACAACCGCCCTAGCCACTGAGCCACCGACGCTCTTGTACCTAGTCTACCTATTTGTATGTTAATCAAAGGAGTAAACGACTGCCATACAACACTTCACACCTATTCGTTTAGCTTATGCTGAGGTAAATTGTAAAAAACATAAAGACACAAATCCTAAGACTACTCTTCGAACACATTATTAATTTTGTAATAATAATGCGAATAAATATGCTACTCTACCTATATTAAGATGGTATTTCGCAGATTTATGCGTTAATTCGGCGTCTGTATATATTATATACATCCTACAATATTTTTGGCGTCATGCACGTGGTGCATCATTACGACGTCCCCCAGTTCCCCTCACTTTATTTAACATGTCTTAATGAATATCGAAGGCAGTGAAGAACAAAGAGATAAAGACTTTTTGTAAAAAAAAAAATTTTTTGTTTTACTTTTTTTTGTTTATTGGAAAACCAACAGCTTCTTCTTATCGTGTGATGGAACGAACCATCTAGTGTCAGAATTATTTGAGCCGCCTTTTAAGGCCTCTAACATGGCTCGAGTTTCAGGCACTGAGATATGCGAACACACCCCGAGCACCCCGGTTTCCTCACGATGTTTTCCTTCACGGTTAGCGAGCTGCAACAAACCAATAGCTAACTCAGCATAACATATAATGGATACATAAATTATACGTTCTCTCCCATAGGTAACAATAAAATATTTTTAACTGTTTAATCTAAAGCACTTATCTACGCATTAACAGTTGTAAGAGTGAATCATTTATTAAGTAGGTATCATCAACATCATAGTTCAAATTTAGAATTTTTATTTTATCTAGGATTTTTCATTGAAAATAGTTTTCCGCACAAAAAATCATATGATACTTGACTAAATCATTAATAATTTGCATTATTTCGCTGCTGAGAAGGATGAGAGATAGTCACAACAGCATTCTGAAAACAGTATAGTAGAACTAAAACTCACCGGTTTAGAAAAACTTTGTCCGCACGTTAATGTTTACTAACACTAGTGTGTATAAGTTTTTTTGTTACTTACACTACTATGGATTAATTTTGGTCTGAATTAAAAATATTATCATTTTTATTATTTTGCAGATCAAAAAAGAGGAAACGGTACCAGAAAAACAAATAGAGGACGCAAAAAGAAAACAAGTAGAGTTGATGCAAACCCTGTTCAAGCAATCGATCAAGATATAAGTGACAAAAATAATACTTTGTTAACATCTGTCCCAGTCAGTGCTCACGTGGACGAGCCTCCAAGTTCCACTCATTGCTCTTTCATTCTTCCAAATGTTACCAATATCTCGGACTTTAATGCGTCTATTTTAAATCAGAAGATAGAAAACACTGTTGATCCTTCCATATCTTCAAATGTTACTCATATATCAGATTCCTACGCGTCTCTTTCTACTCAGAATCAAGAAAGTGTTCCCTTTAGTGAAGCAGGTCATAATAGTTCTTTTGATGTGTCTTTCAGTGACATACCTGATTCTCAGATGCATAGTTTTTGCAAATCATCTGATATATTATCTGAATCCTTTGTGAATAATTTCCTTCTGGATTATGGAAATAAAATCTCAGATAACCCTGCTTACGTCTCAAGTGCAGTTGTTTCTGATGTGGCTCCGCCAGTAGCAGTTGATCTTCCTGCTATCTCAAACCACACTAGCTTCCCTGAGTCTGAAACTGTAGAGGAAAATTCCACCTGCCTTTTAAGTAGTGATAATGTCGAGCCTCCGTCAATAACAGTTGATCCTCCTACTATCTTGAACTACGCTAGACCCCTTGATCCTAAAAATATAGAGAAAAATTACACCTGCCTGTTAAGTACTGATAATATCGAACCTCCTCTAAAAGCAATTGAATCGTCTATCTTAAGCCCTATAAGACAGCTTGATCTTGCTGATAATACAATTTTAAATAAACCTACTTACGTCTCAGATGTAGACGATATCGAAAAACCTCCGGTAGAAATCCCATGCGTAATATCAGATGACCGAAATCAAGACCAGTCGGTACCATGCTTTGACAATGAGTCTGACTTTTCTGAATCTTCAAATGATATGAATTATGAACCATCATCTTATGAATCCACGTCAGAATCTGATCAAGAAATATTAATGGAAACCGAATGTTTAGATGGATCACATAAGGTCAGTAGAAAATTGGTACACATACCTACAAAGTTGGCAAAGACATTTATGATCATTAAGAGAAATAACACTGTTTTAATTTTAATGCTATAATTTTCATTAAACAGTTTATATGGTGTGACAGCGATTTTATTTGTTTGTTTGTTACTTTCATGCTTTGACTACAAAACTGATCATTATAGAATTTTGCATACACGCTGTCGGTAATACATTAGCTCGTAAGCTCTTTATACGATAAACTTATATTATTTCAGGCTGCTTCAAGCCATTGCGATGATATAAATCCAACAGAAAAAGAAAAAGTTTCGTCGAAAGAAGATTGCTTAGGGGAAGATTCGGAAAATAATCACGAAACAAACAAAGAAAATATAGATACAGAAGTGCCGAATAATCAAAAAACATCAGAGAGTAATTTGAAAGGTAAACGCATTAGAGAAAGAGATTTTTGTTACTACTGTGAAGATTTCATTTTGAATTTTTCACGACATATGGTTCGAAACCACTCAGCTGAACCTGAAGTACAATCAGCATTAGCACATCCCAAAAATAGTCTTAAACGTAAACAAGTTTTTAGCGCTTTAAGAAAAAAGGGTAATTATGTGAGTAATTCGCAAACTGCATTCAAACCTGTGAAGAAGTGTAGGTTTTCTGAAAAGACTGACTATTTACCTTGCTCTAAATGTCTTGGTTTTTATTCAAGGAAACAACTGTGGAGACATGTAAAAAAATGTGATAATGCTGCTTCTACAAACAAAGCACAAGCTGATGCACAAAATTTTCTTGTACGTTACGTTAAAGTCGACAACAATCTAATGAAAAACGTGTTTCCTCGTATGAAACCAGACAAAATATCATTAGTAGCTAAAAAAGATAAATTGATTTGTATGTTTGGAGCACAGTATTTGAGAACACATCGCGAGGAACATTTTGCAACTGTGGTCTCACGTAAGATGAGGGAGTTAGCGAAATTGCTTGTGGAAGTAACTAAACTGAACCCGGATATTAATAGTCTTGAACAAGTATTAAAACCACAATACTATGACACTTTAGTACAGGCAACCAAAATCGTAGCCCGGTATAATGACGCATCACAAACATTTGATGCACCGACATATGCCATGAACATTGCTACATCAATAAAACAATGTTGTAGTATAGCTTTATTGCAAAGTTGTAAAAGAGAAGCCTCTGTTCAAACGGCTTCTGTTCAAGCAGATTTAAAAACACTATCAAAATTAATTGAGGAGAATTGGAAGTTTGATATTTCTAGCCAAGCTGCTGATGACCTTAATGTGAAGAAGTGGAATAAAACCACTATAGTGCCACTTGCTGCTGATTTAAAATTATTCAAAGATTATCTTTGTGGCATGTCAAAACAGTCATCCGATAGTTTAACACAATCCGAAGGAAAAACGAACGTTGAAGCTTTCAATAACTTGGTGGAATCTACATATTGTCGCGTTCTTCTATTGAATAGGCGTCGGCCCGGCGAATTACAACGATTAAAATTAAGTGATTACAATGATCATGGCAACGACAGCAATAAATATGAAGAATTTGACAAAGTTCTTACTTCGACTGAAAAAATATTAATAAGTAAATTAAAAAGAATAGTGATCCGTGGTAAAAGAGGGAGAGGGGTGCCAGTACTGTTTAGTACTGAAGTACAAGAAGATTTAAAAAAAATATTATCAGACAGACACATGTATGTTGCAGATGACAATAATTTGTTATTTGTAAAGGCAGGTGGATCAACTGTTTGTGGGTACAAAATTTTAGAAAAATATGCAAAAGCAAGCGGTGCTAAAAATTATAAGGCTTTAACATCCACGCGTCTGAGAAAACATTTAGCAACAATGACCCAGTTATTTTCAATGACTGAATCAGAGCTCGAACAACTAGCTACTTTTATGGGTCACACCCTGAGTGTACATAGAAATAATTACAGGCTACCTAGTGACGTATATCAGACTGCTAAAATTTCTAAACTATTACTATTGATGGAAGACGGGAAAGCGGATGAATATCAAGGAAAAGCTTTAGATGAGATTGAATTAAACTTAGATGAAGAAATCACAGGAAACGAGATAGATAATCAGGAAGTTGTTGATTTTGAATTGGAAGAAGCAGGTCCATCGCAACATATTAGTTTGAGTAGAGACGAGCCAGTTGCTGCCCCTTCCCAAGAAATAAGCCACAAGACATCTGCAAAAAAAAAGAGAACACTTGTTCCTTGGACAACTGAACAAAAAAATGTCGTAACAAAATATTTTAAAGACCACATTAAGTATAAAAAACCCCCCAAACGAGCTGAATGTGACGAATTAAAAAATAAATATCCTACACTTTTTCATAACAAAGACTGGCTTAAAATTAAAGTATATATACAAAATATTTATTCAAAAAGTTGAAGTGACGATTGGAGACTTTTTAAGGAAAATGTTTGATTATGATACTTTCATTGATATACCGAGTTATTTTTAAAACACTAATAACCTCACAGGAGTAGATTACTAACATTATTAACAACAACTTTTGTTCTACGACTCAATACATTATCTAAATATTATTTTTTTAACTTTTATTGCACTCACCTACACTTTATAAGTCTTTATGGCAAAGCGCGCGAAGGCGGGCGCAAGACGGCGAGCGGGCGAACGGTGCGCGAATAGATACGAACATTCGAGTAGTGACTGAAAATATATTTTTTTGTTGTATGAATTCAAAATCTAACAATTTCTCAAAAGTCGTAGAACAAATTTTACTGTTTATAACGTTAGTAATCTACTCCTGCGAGGTTATAAGTGTTTCAAAAATAACCCTGTAATGACTCAACTTTGATTCTGCAGTAAATAACTGTCCGGAATAATTTCGGTTAGCTTATACCATAAAAGATTTCTTTTTTAAAATTTAAACTTTTTTCTTTGTTGAATACGTAGGTAATTAATTTGAGTGGTTAAGAAAGAGTACAGCTGGTGCCAATATGTGACCGGAGATTGAAGATTGCAGTACCGGCTTGCCAATATACCAATCAGTGGCCTGTCTGATTGGTCTATTGGCAAGCTGCTTACATCGATCTTTTCAATCTTCAGTCAAACGTTGGCGCCAGCTGTTGTTAGTGGAAATACTGAAGACAGGCGCAGCCAGTGATAATTTAAAAAAAGTTATCGTGACGACGGATCAAACCACTCAACCTAAGTACGAAGCGACTGTTCTTAAGTATTTATCTAGTGTTTAAGTAAGTTATGTAGGTAGGTACCTACATAAATAGATAAGGGTAGTAAAAGAAGGACTGTATGTCTGTAAGACATTATAAAGAAAAACATTTAATAAACTTACGTATGTAGGTTAGCAACGCGTGTTACTACACCACCTGATGCGAAGTTTTTATACTAGGTTATAAGCGTTTCTTTTTTAAGTACCTACTTATATGAAAAGTTCAAAGATTGGTTTCTAATATTTAAATTAAATTTATTAAGAAAGTATTAATAACTAGGTAAGTACGTACTCAAATATATCTTGCCTAACATTGTATGTAAATATTTTGATCAATAATTTTATTAATCAATACTATAACATTCATAATATATAGTAATTGCTAACATATATAGTAATTGCTAAAGCACGCCAAAGTCTGAGCTGTTCTTGTATTATAAGCAAAGTTTAAGGAACTAAGTTCCAAAGTTATACAACTTGTTTTTTTGATATCCCACGACTAAGGTTTTGATCAGACCATGTAAAAGATTCATGTGGCATATTCATATTTGTCAAATCAAAAGTTTTTATTTTATTTTTCTTAACAAATTCATTCGACAAAACTACGTTTTGACATGGAAAAGAAAAAAAAGTAACTTTTGATTTGACAAATAATTTATATGCAATTTGATATAAAAAAAAACACGTTGTATAAAGTTTTTTTATTAGGTATCTATCATAATTTTTGTGATGTTAGATCAGCAACTAAAGTCTGGGATGATCTCGTAATAACGTTATTATGTTATTAATTATAGTAGCTTAGCTAATGTCAGATATTTTAGTATTAATACCAAAATTTCTTGTGCCATAGGAGTAATTTTACTGTTGTGTTATTGATTGTACTACTAAAAAGAACTACTTCTAAAAATAAGCAATGTCAAACTATCTCGTCTGTGTGCCAGTCATCTAAGGTGATTTTATTGAAGGTAATTATGATGTTGATTAGTTAGAGTAGATTATACCCATTGTGAAACTATTTTTTGTTAAAAATGTATAACGAAGTTGGCAAAGTCAAATTTTTAACGAAAGTTTGTTGAAAGTTTAAGAAGTTTTTAAATTATGGTAACCTATTTAAGTACTTTGTATGGTTGAGAACTATGAAAATAAAAGTGATTACATTTACATGTCTTTGTTTTTGTTTGCTTACCTAGAATAGTTACCCTATATCAGTAAAATATAGATTGATAAATACTAACATAGAGCTACAGGAAATAAGTTATTTTATTTAAATAATTTATTCATAAATAGATAATAATTAATACTAATAATACAAAGTATGTCCGTCTGTCTGTTATCTTTTCACGCTTAAACTGCTGAACCGATTTAGATTCAATTTAGTATGGAGATAGTATCAGACCCGGAGAAGAACAGAGGATACTTTTGTCCCCAAATCATCTCTTAAAGGGATAAAAAAGGAGAGTAGAAGTTTGTATAGGGAATCTATATCCGCTAAACCGATTTAAATTAAATTTGGTATGAAGATAGTATGACAAAGGATAGTTTTCATCCACGAAATCATTCTCTAAGGGGGTAAAAAGGGGTGGAAGTTTCTACAACGTCTATATCAATCGTGATGATATATAGGTATCTGTACTGTTAAGTCTTCTGTTATCTGTGATCGGTAGTTTTTATTATTTGGTGTTAACAAACCGGCGTCAAGCTTTGTACTTTGTAAAGACGCCAAATAGCCATATACGGATGCCCAATAGCTGTACACGGACGCCCAATAGCCGATCGATGGTGATCTTGAGGCATACGGTACTATTTGAGGTGGTACTATGTGGCTGCAAGCTACCAACTGTAAGATGAAAGCACTGTTCCCAGTTAATTCATTTTATTATAAATACTATCATTTTATTAATGTAAATATGAAATTTGGTAGGTAGATTTTTTATGACATACAGGAAAAAAACACAGGAGATGACAAATACAACAACAAAGTAATATAATAGAGAGGACATAATTATTCCGGCGAAGTTTTATGGGCAGCCCTTTGAGCTAAGAGCGAAAATGAGAGACACGATTATATTTGCGCAAACCAAATATGAATCTAATATAGAAATTTTGAATCCGCTCAAGTTTTTCGCTGATCCTCCGTGAGAAAGCTTTGTATTTACACATTATAACATATTGGGCATCCGTATATGTATAAACCTTGCGAATATTGGAACAAAATAAACGTTGAAACTGTTTAGTACAGAAAAGCGATAGGAAAAGAAAGAGACAATAAACCCAAAGCTGGCAACGTCGCACTCCCAAATACAGTCCATCCTGTGAGGACGCTAAATAATCGATGCCATAGGTAAATTATGATCAATATATCTAGGATGGCTAAAATGTATCACCATGGTTGGGGGTTCAAAAATGTTTGGGCATGACTGAAAGACGAATATCGCAATTTTTTTTTTTATCGGGAACCGACGTATCCCAAAGGGCTTGAAATCAAAAAACTAAGCAATATTCATTAAGACATGTTAAATAAAGTGAAGGGAACTGGGGGACGTCGTAATGATGCACCACGTGCATGACGCCAAAAAGGTTGCAGGATGTATATATATATATATATATATATATATATATATATATATATATATATATATATATATATATATATATATATATATATATAACATACATACCATAGCTGTGAAAAAATTCACAGCTATGGTATGTAATATATAACGAAAGTTAAAGAAAAAAATTATCAGAGCTAAGTAGGGTTTACAAATTAAAATTTAAAGGCGATCAACTTATATTTACTTGCAAAA